>OW240920.1:99295007-99695007 GCA_933207985.1 Pelobates cultripes | reverse complement strand
ACACTAACTACCCCACATCCTTATAGGCCATAGGCCCTGGTCAACCAGGGAAATCAAAGGATCTTGCAAAGAAGGAACTGTGACCCTTCTTGGGCCCAGTGCACACATGTCAAGGGGACTTAGGGAGCACCAGGACTGCACTTCTGCCAAGTGCTTTGCTTCCATGAGCTCTCAGCACTAAGAGCTCTCAGGTCAACGCTCTCTTTCAGTAATCCTGAAGCTCGAGGGAGAAACATTGTATCCAGAGTATGCACTCCACACTTTATACCAGTAGAATGTTCCCCCACTCTTTGTCAAAGGTACCAGGAATAATTATTGAATTGCTCTGCTCTAAGGTCCATTCCTTCTATACACTACAGGAAAAACATTAGTTTCCAAGCACCTTCTTATCTTAAAGAGTAACGTGTTTCTGCCTCCCAGCTTACAGTGGTAGGTCATGCAACTCATGATAGACTGAGAACATCATCTGCTATTCTCAGTCTATCAATAGGTGACCATTGAGAGGTATAGTACTGTAATGGACCGTTAAGCACACAAGGGGTTAAAATCAGTTTAGGCGATATTCCCTTCCAGAAACACAGGCAGCTACTGCAAGCACCAATCTCCCGAACAGGAAACACATGAATTCTCCAACTACCGAACTGGAAACACACAAATTCTCCAACTCCCGAACTGGAAACACACGAATGCTGTAAACAGTCGAACAGGAAAAACCATATGAACAGCTTACACTCCTGGCAGTCGATGTGTAACAGCATACAATCAAATCCCCCCAAGAACGAGACGACACTTCGTTTGGAGGGTCAAGCAGTGATCTGTCTAATCTGGGCTACCTGCCCGGCTTTTATGCAGGTCTTCCACCAGGTGGAGACTTCCCTAGGGGACCAGATGGGAAAACTGGGATACATAGTGGACATTGACCAATCACAAGTTTACACATTTAAATACTCCCACAATGAATTATAATCCCTCCTCTCTGTCCTGGAGATAATTGGGAAGTAATCCAATTATCTCCAAGGCAGAGGCAAAACTCCATTAGCCACATGTTAGTAAAAATACATAAAATTACACAGTGTTACAATTACTACATAAAACATATACATTTAACATATCCCCAGATAGCTTAGATCTGAGCGCACATTATTACCGAATGGCGCACAGATCACATACATACAGTTCAATCGCCATGGAGCCAAAGTCTTTCACACGAATGGGCTCCATGGCATAGCTATCTGGGGTAACACTGCTCACATAGGGAAAGTACCGAACGGGCGGCGTTCGTATGAATTGCAGGAGAAGGGAGGTCGGCGTCTCAGCGGTGCTCGTGCAAATAAGTGTCTGTTTTGAGTTCCATAGATTTGGAGCTGAACACCGCTGGCCATTCGGGAGTTTAAGATGGCCGCTGCCACGTGTTCGGTTATACAAACAGCGGCCACCCAGAGTTCACCAATTAAGCTGTGGTTAACCGCAGCCTCTGGGAGGTAAATCATTGGCACACTCCTTGCCCAGGTGGTCCCCTATTCGTGCGTTGGTTCGGTAGATTCAATCTACCGAACGCCCAGGCAGAAAGGCAAGAACAAGCCTTTCTAAAGGGGAAAAGAACAGCGTTTAACATGGGGCCAACCAGGCTTCTCCAGTGCCCAGTGGCGAGTTTGGTTCCGCCACAAGTACATACTTAAAGGAACACTAAGAGGTCAGGAACACAAACATGTATTACTGACCCTGTAGTGTTAAAACACCATCTAACCCCCCCTCACCCTCTTCCCTTATCCCCCTAATTATAGTACAATCTTACCTTCATTCCAGGCTCTGCCTCTGATCTGACTGCTTGACTGACATCATCAGTAGTGTTGATCAAAGACAACCACAATGCTTTCCCATAGGACATAATTGGATTGGCCAAGACTGTCAAGACGGCAGATCAGGGGCAGAGCCAGTCCTAGCCAATCTCCTCATAGAGATGCATTGAATCGGAAAGTTCAGTGCCTCCATGCAGAAGGTGGAGACACTGAATGTCAGCACTGCCTCAGGAAGCACCTCTAGCAGCCATCTGAGGAGTGGCCAGTGGAGGTATCCCTAGGCTCTAATGTAAACACTGCCTTTTCTCTGAAAGGACGGGGTTTACTGCAAAAATCCAGAAAGGAATGATTATACTCACCAGAACAAATACAATAAGCTGTAGTTGTTCTGGTGAATATAGTGTTCCTTTAATTTACCTAAATAAGAGATGGAAATGGACATGAAAGTCATTTGATGTTCAAATATAGCACTAAAAATCTTTATTTAGAAACCATTTAAGAGATGGTATTGACGTACATTCTTAATGCATTAGCATGCTTCTTACCTGACAATATTAAAAGGAAAAAATAAAAGAGGATTAATTTTATTGAAACTAACAGTTGTCTCAAGTTCTCTGAAGAGCTGCTGACCGGCGAAACGCGTGTGAGGGCTCATTAGACCTTCAGCCTCTCATCACCATCATCTCTACTTCGCTTATCATAGCAGTCAATAGTTAGATTAACTTTTTGAACTGATTTATTTAAATATTTTTGGGTGGCTGGGGTTTCGGGTTGATACCGCCGATAGCACGTTACACACAGCAATTCTTTTGTTGCGCTTTTCAGGGGATCTCTGTTAGGGAGCTAGATTAGCCACTATTAATGATAGGTGCCCTTGAAGGCACAGATGGACATTTGTATATCTATTAGATTAACTTTTCGAGTAAATATTGGCTTATACTAGCACTAACAGATAATATTTATAAAATCTCGAGCACATTTTTATCTCCAAAAAAGCTTAGAGTTTAGCAGACATTTGAAAGACACCTCATTAAGTTGCATTTGATCATAGCTGGCATATTATAGTGTATGCCATTCTGTTACTCTAATATAACTATTTAGGTGATATTCACCAGTTTCTGGGTTCACCCTTTTGGGTTTCTTTGTAACTGTTGCTAATGCATTTTCAGTTCAATTTACCTTCAATTTATGCTCTTCATTTTTGTTACTAGCATCTTTATTCTTTATTGCAACATATTGAGTTACATAGTATCCACTTGAATCGTCTTAACAAGAAATTTATATTTACTGGGAATATATCTCATACTTATGTCTGCTAACATTGACACTGTCTATTGAGTCAATACTAATTTTATACTCTATAATTTTTTTCTCATGTTCCCTCACCACACATTTAGGTTTATTTATAAGGATTTTTTGTTTTCTATTTAAACATTTGTTTTCTAATTTTACATATTTCATTATTAAAAGTTATGTTTTAAGATAATTTATTTCCTGCTAGTACTTGATCTCGATATAGGACAGTGTGTTCTTTACATTCCTCAACAAGGGTTAACCCCTTCACTGCCCTATGACTTTTCTGGATCCATATCAGCTTCCACTTTGTTTAAATTTGTAAAAGTTCTTGAATAACAGGCAAATATCTAAAAACTGCAAAATATACAGTAACAGGAAAAAGAAAGCACACCCTATTTGAAGAATAATAATCTGTTCATTAGCAGGTCTTAAAATTGGGTAATTGCAACCTCAACATCAAGTTATTGCTGCTAAAGGTGGTTCTAAAAGCTATTGAATCATAAGGTGCACTTAGTTTTTCACACGTTGCTCCTCAATTTTGGCTTTATTTTTGTTAACTAAATCATGACACTGTGTAATATGTTTGCTGTTGTTCATCTGAGGTTGTATTTACCTAATTTTGCCTAATTTTAAGACCTGCTAAGGAACAGGTGATAGGTATTATGTCCTGATATGTAAAACCATAAACTTCAAAGAGGGTGTACTTTCTTTTTCTCGTGTGTATATATATATATATATATATATATATATATACACATACATATACACACACATACATACATACACACACACACACACACTCAAAATTGTCACTTGCCATTAGTCTCGCGAGTCAAAATGTAGCCCTAGCAAGTAGAAATTTACATATGCTGAGTATGCCAATGACTTTCCAGGCTTGCAGTGGTAAGTAACTTTTTTTTTTTTTTCTTTTTTTTTTTTTAAATGGTAAATCTGGTTTTATTAAGGTCATGAAATAAAACAAAACAGTTTTCCCACGCAGGGGATAAGGCATAAGTTTGGAAACAAATTGGGAAACAGTAAGTTTTCGTATGGCTTCTTAATTTTTCCTGGAGCTATATGCCAATCAATAACATAGCGCTTTTCCACTGCCAAACAGTTGTGAATAAAGGTAAACGGGGCACACAGGTCCCACAGGTCCCATAGGTCCCCTGCAAATGGATGCTGAATTGGACCACACAGGGTCTCTAGGCAGTATGTCTGGTAACATGGATAACAGGTGCATAACACCATATACAGGTATGTTTGCTCAACGTTCATTCGTGTCATTCGTTAAGTCATTTTGTCCTATGCCGGCTACTTCCTCACTAAGGGGGTGATTGAGCACTCTCTTCGTTTGAAAGTATGGATCTGTTGTAGTTTTACCTGAGACTGTGCTAGTATGGTCAGAGTCAGTTGTGCAGTACGAAATTGGTTGTTGGTGATGAGGCTGTTGTCACGCATGTAGGTCATTGTGTGGGTTGTTACACAAATGTGCTCCATCTCAGGGGGTCACCCCTGAGCCCATAATGGACTTTTTCCACTGTGCCATGATTAGTAATTTGGTTGGGCAGGAGGGAAGGGATCTGTCTGGATCAGGAAAAAAAGAAAGGATAGCCAAGGAGGAACAAGAGGAAGGCAAGAAAAGGAGTAGTATGATGCTGCAGAGAGGTTAAGTGGACGGATGCAGAGGGAGAAGAGAGCCCCAGAGGAGGAGAGGTGGCAGGCCAGGGCACTCGGGTTGGTGAGTAACTTTTAAAGCCTGGCTAGTAGCTTATAACTTAAAGGAACACTATAGGCACCCACCCAGCACATTGAAGTGGTCTGGGTGCATATTCCCAGGCCCCTAACCCTGGAAAGGTAATTATTGCGGTTTTAATTAATGGATGACATCAGCGGGGAGGAGCAAAGGCAGACCCCGAGCCATTGCCGAGGAACATTGGCGCTGGGCTCCGGTAAGTAACAGAAGGGTATTTTATTACCCTTCTGACCATGAGGAGGGCTGTAGGGATATATATATGTGTGTGTGTGTGTGTATGTATATATATATATATATATATATATATATATATATATATATATATATATATATATATATATATATATATATATATATATATATATATATAGTTCCAATGTCAGCATTGGCACATTACTTATCTGCATGACAACAGGATATTCAATGTGTCGAGCAATAGTACACACCCACACAAACACATTTAGCCCAGAAAAGATGGGCATAAGATATAATTTTATGTGCACATGAATAAGAATATGTGTATTAATAACTGGAGATGAATATCACCTAGATGGTATCTGCCATTAGATGCACACCATTTGCAAGTATGCCTTTCCTTGTCCACGACATATCCCGCTATCATAATCCTGATTTTCAAATGTGTGCACATTGCCAAATCCTATCAAAGTTGGTGCATCTATGCCTGTGAGTAACAAAGATGTTTTTTTCTTAACTCTAAAATTGAACAAAAACTTGAACAAGAACAGATTACAAAGAGTTTACCATATTTTAGCAAATCTTTGGGCCTGATTTGTTCCTTCAACCTCTTTAATATTTGATATAGGGCCCATACAATTGAATCCTTTTACTACTTTCATGTATTTATGGATCAAAAATGGAATTCTTCTGCCTGAAAATTCAGCCTTCCTGATTCTAACACGTTTGGCAAAGAAGCATACACTCAAAAGTTTTACACGCAGTTAAAAGGCAGTGTCTGTCAGTTGTCTATTCGAGCCTTGTCCTCAATAGAAAAACTGACAGATCACAGGAGCTCCCTTTTGTAAACCAATTCATGCTTCTTATTTGTAAGGTTAAAGGTTAAATTGCTAACCTCTGCCCTCCTGCTTAGCAATCTTTCCCTTTTTCTGTATGGCTTTATTTCTTTGCCTGTATTTACATGGATTAGTCCCCTTTCACGCTAAGAAGCAATCCGTTCACAGCCAATGCCTTAGTTCTGGTTGTACAAAAAGCAGCCACAATTATTCAAAGCTAGACAATGACCGTATTGTGGCTTTACAAAACCCTCACCAGACTCTGGCAAGCCCTGTCCTTGCTTCACAAAACAATGGAGCAAGAAAAAAAAATGTTTAAATGAAAAACCCTATCAAGCACTGAACAGAAAGCAAACAAAGCAGGCCTACTGTGAACTTGATGAGGATGTCAGGCTTGGAAAGAAGAAAAATAGAAGATAAACCAACAAGAAAAGAGGTGATCACTTATGAAGTTGTGAAGAAGAATTTGCAATGCATGAATTACTCTTGAAATCCTAGACACTTGGAAAACATTCTTAGCACATGACTAGAGCATGGTATAGCACAAGACGGATAAATATATATTTTTAGGGACAATTTTTGCTACCAATAATCTGGTGTAAAGTTGAGAGGCACTGAAGGTGAAGTAAGGACTAAAAATGTAAATATATAATTAATAGCCAGTGAAAGAATATGGCACACCACAGGGTTGCGTCTAAATTGCAACCTTGTTTGAGTGTTGTTATTACTGTTTAACCACTTTGCCTTATTTTTAATATCTACTTGAAAACAAGATTGAGTTACAACGACAACCAATATTATCTCCATTTATTTACTGCATTTTGATATTCACTATGTAGACTGCTACCAGGTGTGGCTACTAAAATGGATATTGTGGGCCAGTAAGTGAGAGTCCCATGTTTGGTTAGGACACACAGGGAGATAATGATTATTGAGTGATGTCTGAATCCCACGAGACATCGTCTATGGAGGCCTGCACGGTCTGGTGGGAACCTCCATTGACTGCAAAGCTGTACTGTCCGGCATGAACAAGAGTACATCACTAATGCAGTGCCTGGCAGATAAAGCACCAGGAACCAAAGAAGGTATGCAGGAAGAAGAAGGCAGCTATGCAATCTTCTTACAGAAACAAAGGAAACAAGAAGAAAAACTGCTTGGCTCCAAAATCTATAAGTTCAATGTGTCAAGCATTAGTACACACACACTTTTTGTGTAACAGATAACATTCTATATGCACATGAATAAGTATATGTTTAACCCCTTAAGGACACATGACATGTGTGACATATCATGATTCCCTTTTATTCCAGAAGTTTGGTCCTTAGGGGGTTAACAAAACAAATTAGAGGTAAATAAGCTTAAAGATGCTGTGGACTACAATTGGACTACTTTGTCTCACAGTAAAGCCTTAAAGGGAGGGAAGAAAGGCGGAGCTCCACTGTCAACCTTTGTCCAATCCTAGCAGCTGTCATAAGTGACGGTCTGGGATTCAGATATCATCTCACTCATCACATGATGGCTTCCATGGTCTCATGGCATCTTTGTACTCTCGGGCATGAGTGGGAGTACAGCACTGACGTGGCTCCTGACAGATGAAGAGGAAGAAGCTGGCTACATCTATGAGGGACAGCTTTAGATAAGTAAATCTACCTTCCATTGCATCCAAAATCTACTGGAGATATCACCTTTGGAAGTCTTTACAAAATATGTAACAAAACAAAACTGATCTACTTTATTATTTTATTATTTATATAGCGCCATCAGATTCCATAGCGCTGTACAAAGGGTGGACTAACAGACATTTAATTGTAACCAGACAACTCGACGTACAGGAACAGAGAGGTGGAGGGCCCTGCTCAATGAGCTTACATTCTAAGATTTATTATCACTTGTGACAAACAGGCAGTAACTAACAAAACAGCAGGGAAAGGCAGGAGGATGCAAGGTTGTATAGTAACGGATACATGTAGCTAAGAGATGTGGGTGGTCATTCAGTTTACTTGTCATTATTGTATTATTTCCAGTGATGGCTGGAGAAGTTTTACGGTGGTGGTGCACAAGACTCCACACCTTAACTATATATTCTGAAGAAGCCTACCGGGCGAAACGCGTTAAGTGGGACTCTACTTTACATTTTATATATCTTTTTATGTTTTATATTATGTTTTGTTTATATTAAAGTATACTTGTTAATAGTTACTTTTATCCATCCCTTCTTTACTTCCTGGATACTGTATATCTTTGGTGGGGATTATACCACCTAAGCTGTTTGTACTAGAGCAAGTTGTATGCTCATAAAATTGTAAGTACATTACTACTTTTTACCAGCTCAATTATTAAGACGTACTTTACTATTGGCTGCTATTCTCTCTCCCCACTATGCACATTGCACTTTAAAAAAAATGTGTGGACCAACTTGAACAACATATCCTGAGACGGGGATTGTACCGTCCAAGCGCACCACAGCAGAGCTCTGTTATAGCTCATACGAATGTGAGTGGATTTAGCTACAGTTATAATCAGAGCTTTACATATATTTGTACTGTATTGCACTATTTTTTTATTTTTCATTCCGAGGTTCTTTTGATTCGTTGGAAGTAACCATTACCATATGCATGAAAAGGAAAGGAGATATGTCGGGTGCTCACTCCAAAGATAAACAGTAAATAGGCAGCAGTAACAAAAACAAGGATTCCCAGCCTTGATAAGAAACAGTATAAAAAAAAGGGAGGAGAGAAACCGCGCCTTATATGAATTAAATATACATACACTTGATGTCTCTTAGTGGTTGCAGGTAATTTGTCCTCAAAAAGAAAACAAAAAAAATATATACAATAGTGTAGTATTTTTAACAATATTGAGAAGGAATAATAAATAAAACGAAGGTATTTTACACTCACATTTGGTAGAGCTACTGTGGGAGCTCTACCGTGATAGGCGTGGACGGTACAATCCCCGTCTTAGGATGAGAAGTCCAGCGTCTTGAGTACTCCAGTGGTGTGGTGGTATAGATAAAAGAAATACAGAGAACTCCAATGGTGTAGTAATATCCAATAACAGTATAAATAGGTAAATATAAGTATATTATACTCACATTTGCTAGAGCAGATAACTTGCTCTAGTGTATAAGGTATGCAGTGGTATAATCCCCACTGTAGGATATACAGGCCAGGAAGTATGATGGTATATATATAAAATGAGGATAAAATATAGCTTTAAAAGTATATTTAATAGTAATACAAATACAATGAAATAAAAAGCTATATAAAATAACACAACGCGTTTCGCCAATGGCTTCATCAGAACACTTCTGATGAAGCCATTGGCGAAACGCGTTAAGTGTTATTTTATATAGCTTTTTATTTCATTGTATTTGTATTACTATTAAATATACTTTTAAAGCTATATTTTATCCTCATTTTATATATACCATCATACTTCCTGGCCTGTATATCCTACAGTGGGGATTATACCACTGCATACCTTATACACTAGAGCAAGTTATCTGCTCTAGCAAATGTGAGTATAATATACTTATATTTACCTATTTATACTGTTATTGGATATTACTACACCATTGGAGTTCTCTGTATTTCTTTTATCTATACCACCACACCACTGGAGTACTCAAGACGCTGGACTTCTCATCCTAAGACGGGGATTGTACCGTCCACGCCTATCACGTTAGAGCTCCCACAGTAGCTCTACCAAATGTGAGTGTAAAATACCTTCGTTTTATTTATTATTCCTTCTCAATATTGTTAAAAATACTACACTATTGTATATATTTTTTTTGTTTTCTTTTTGAGGACAAATTACCTGCAACCACTAAGAGACATCAAGTGTATGTATATTTAATTCATATAAGGCGCGGTTTCTCTCCTCCCTTTTTTTTATTACCATATGCATGTACTATTTATATTTTAAACAGCGCGGTTTACATCTTTTCTTTTTTAACTATATATTCACAATCTCATCATCTGTGGCATCTGTCCGCATAAGCTCATGTATTCAACTGCTAATAGTTGTCCACACTACAATACTCAGGGCTGCATACTATACAGAGTTAAGCATACAATACTCAGAGCTGCGTGCATTATATAGATACATCCATATTCTAATCTAAAGCTAGCTACAATATAGAGATATCTATACAATACAAATTAGGGATCGACCGATATTGATTTTTTAGAGCCGATACCGATACCGATATTCTGTGAACTTTCAGGCCGATAGCCGATATAATTTGCCGATATTCTGTACATTTACCATTTTGGAAAATAAAAACTATTTCTAAAGGTAAATGCACAAAATATACATGCCACGTGTAGTGGATGCAGTGTGACAGGGGAGCTGTGTGTGTGTGTGTGCAGTGGATGCAGTGTGTGTCTTTGTGTAGTGTGTGTGTAGTGGATGCAGTGTGTTAATTCCTGCTTGGTTCACTGCTGCCCACCTTTAGTTTATTTAGTGAGCGCCTAACTCCTCTTTGTTGTGTCTTTGTGTAGTGTGTGTGTAGTGGATGCAGTGTGTGTTTGTGTAGTGTGTGGGTTGTGGATGCAGTGTGTGTTTGTGTAGTGTGTGTGGAGGATGCAATGTGTGTTTGTGTAGTGGATGCAGTGTGTATTTGTTTAGTGTGTGTAGTGGATGCAGTGTGTATTATGTAGTGTGTATATAATGAAAGCAGAGTGTTTGTGTAGTGTGTGGGTAGTGTGCGTAAAGTGAATGCTGTATATACTAAATGCAAAGTGTGTGTGTATATAATGAATGCAGAGTGTGTGTGTGTATTTGTGTAGTGTGTGTATAGTGAATATAGTGTGTGTATATAATGCAGTGTGTTTGTGTAGTGTGCATTATATAAACACACTACGCAAATACACTGCATTATATACACACACTATGCAAACACACTGCATTATATACACACACTACACACACAAACACTGCATTATATAAACACTACACAAACACACACTGCATTATATACACACTGCACAAACACACACTGAATTATATAAACACACTACACAAATACACTGCATTATATACACACACTACACAAACACACACTGCATTATATACACAGTGTGTTTGTATAGTGTGTGTATATAATGCAGTTTGTGTGTGTGTATATAATGCAGTTTGTGTGTGTTTGTATAGTGTGTGTATATAATGCAGTTTGTGTGTGTTTGTATAGTGTGTGTATATAATGCAGTGTATTTGTGTGCATTGTATACAAACACACACTATACAAACACACACTGCATTATATACACAGTGTGTTTGTGTAGTGTCTGTGTATATAATGGAGTGTGTGAGGGGGAATTTTTTATTAAATTATTTTTATATATATATATTTAATTATTATTTTTTGTCCCCCCTCCCTGCTTGTTGCCTGGCCAGGGAGGGGGGATATGACAGTCCCTGGTGGTCCAGTGGTATTGGCTGAGCTTTGGGGGGGCGGAGAGCAAGCGCTTACTCACCTCCCAGCAGCTCCTCCAGCTCCCCAGTGCAACTCTCGCGGCCAGCGTGTCGCGCGGAGCGTTGCCATGGTGATCCATGGCAACGCTCTGACGGCCGCGGGTCTCGCGAGAGTTGCACTGGAGGAGCTGCTGGGAGGTGAGTAAGCGCTTGCTCTCCGCCCCCCCAGGACCGCCGGGCTTGTAATGAGCCTGGCGGTCCTAGGAGGTATTATCGGCAATATCGGTATCTGAATTGGCCGATACCGATATTGCCGAAAATACCGAATATCGGCCGATTATATCGGTAAAACCGATAATCGGTCGATCCCTAATACAAATAACAGAGTACAATACAGAACAGAGTACAGTAAGAAGATACCAGCACAATACGCAGAACTTGGCACAACACAAATATCCATAAAATAAACAATTGCTTTCTGTTGCTACTGCTATGAAACATATCAGCAACTCTTGGCAAACATTTAGCTCTCAGCATACAGTGTGCACAGTGTTAAAGCAGCAGAATACTAATATACTCCTCATTACCTTTGCAGCTGGCAATATGATTAATCTGCAGTGGTAATATAGAGCCAGTTGACATTGTTAACAGAAGCAGTAATCATTAAAGATTAAAACTAGCAGAATCAGCTCAGTCCTTACAGTTACAGCCTTACAGTTAGGTCCTGCAGTGTGGAGCTTCACAGCTTTTCAACTAGCCACAACATGAGTGTCTCAGAGTCACTGAGCACTTTAAATAAGATGATAGCAACTTGGCGCAGAGACTATACTATGCAGTACATACTATGAAAATTATTACTGACAGGCACAACAGTGATGCTTGTCAAATAAGGCCGTCACTTTCCAAATGGCAATTCAATGGTAAGCCCCTGAAATTCCTTCTTGAAAGAAACTAAGTGGCGGAGCCAGTGCCTAAGCGATATAGCCGCGCACGGACAAAGCTCACTTGTACCACACAGATCTGTGTTTCCCACTTACCCACCAGTTCTATTTGCAGCAACAGTGGTGAGGCAACCAATGGGGAAAAAGACCAAGAAACACCCAGCTGATCCCAGCTACGGGTCCCAAGATATCAGGATTTTTATGAAGCAGACTCCGAGACCAGCATTCCCAAAGAAGGTGCCCAGAGAGGCCTACTCCTCAACCTCATCGGAGGCAGGCAGTTTGTCTGCAGAACCAGCAAGCTCCTTGTGGGCATGTGTTGCCCAGATGGTGTAACCATCGCAGGAAAATAGCACCCCCTCAACTAAAGCAGAAATTAAGGCCCTTTTGAAGGTTATCAGAACCATGTTCCGAAAAGACATAGCAGTGGTAAAGGAGGTGATATCCGCATTGACCACCTGCAGACATGGAGGAGGAAATGAGGAGCGTTACAGTGGTGCAAACAACAAGCTTGTGTCTGTAGGGATTTGCTCCTTACATACACAGTGTGCAGATTTGACTGCACGACTGGCCAGTGTGGAAGATAGGGCAAAAACCCAGAATGTGAGTATTTGGGGGAGGGGTCCCTGAGACCACAGCTAATGAGGTTCTCTCTTATTATATCAGGCGGGTACCCTCTACTATGTTGACACAAAGACAAGCTAAGCAAACAGAGACATATGCCTGCTTTCAGCTTCCTAAAGCCAAAAAGACAACACCAGATGCCCCAAGGGATGTAATGCTCTGCTTATTCCAGGACTCAGAAAGGGGTGCCCTTACGCAGGATACCTGAAGCTCTCCAGCTATAACCCTCGAAGATTTCCAGCTTATTGTTTTTACAGGGACTTCTCCATACATACTATAAAATGGAGACAAACATTATGGAGTAACCTACTTTATTAAGGACAATTCAGTTCCCTATAAGTGGGGACTGATTCGCCTTCTAAAAAAGTTGGCAAGACATACTTGCTGTCACTCCTGTCTGAGGTGTCAACCTTTCTTGGGTAACTGGATATGCTAAAGGAGAACTGCACCAGCCTCCAACCGCCCTACCTGGATAGTTGAGATATTCACCTCTTTTGCACTGCGGAGATCTATGACTGGAGGAGAGATGCCACTTTACCTGAGCCGTGGGGAGGCACCACATGCTGAATTTATTTTATGTGTTTCGATCTGCTGATTTTCCTTTAGTTTATGCCTTTGTAAGCTACTAGATAAAATTTATTTGGTAGCAGGAATCCCCACGCCCCCATTTGTGTCTTTAACCCCTTAAGGACACATGACATGTGTGACATGTAATGATTACCTTTTATTCCAGAAGTTTGGTCCTTAAGAGGTTAAGCAAATTGGGTCCAATTAATATTTCATGGTGGCACATTAGTTTAGCTGACAGTGTCTTCAGTTTGTAATGAGAATATTAGATGAGATGCAGATGGGTTGTGGAGACAACATGTTTTGTAACTATAGCCATATAAAATAGGGTCACACCTTCACATATGTACCTTTAACAGTAATAACGCCGTGCCTCTACGCTACAAATTATGCTGGATTATTGTTTTTATTTTGTCTACAAAAACAATACATAAAAAAAAAGAAACAAAGAAAACTAGGCATGTGCAAAGTAGATTTCAAATCTCAAGAAAGCTTTTCCAGACAGGAACGAATCAGGGCGGAGGGGCCCTTCGGTACTGAAACCTAATACAGGATTAAAGAGTGACAGATATATATATTTTCATTTTAATGACAGACATATAAGCAATGGTTTGGGTATCTTAAGCTCCTCCCCCCCCCATTTTTTTTTAGTTTACCCCCTCTTAGTCACAGTCAAAAAGAAGGTGCGCTGTTGCTTTAAAAATAGTGATTTTAAAAAAACACTTAAAGTGCATATATAATATAAAGTGCCCCGTGCAAAGCAATAATTATCCAGTTAATATCTGTTGTGCAAAACTGTGTAATCATAAACTTACTCAAAAAACTTTTAGTAGAGAATGATGGAATTTCGCAGTCTTTGTGTGCTTCTTACAAAATCACTCAGTGATAGTAAATGAAACAAAAAGAAATATGTACATAGCGTATTACCGTATGACATGAGGACGCGTTTACGTCACGACGTTGAGTGTGCCGTTCCGAAGCCCTGCCCCCTGAAAGCAGTCCTGTGTATCCACGCTGCGTGGTATTGCATGAGCCATCCATCCATCTCTCTCTATCCATCCATCCCTCCCTCCCTCCCTCTGGATGGATAGAGAGGGATGGATGGGATGGAGAGGGATGGATGGATGGAGGAATAGGGATGGAGAGAGAGTGTGTGTATGTTTACTATATTTACGATTTGTGTGTTTGTATACAAACAATATATAGAGAGATATCTCTATATATAGTGTTTCTATGCAAACACAAAGTTTGGGCTGAGGAGGGTTGCGGTAGGAGGGGGCAGGCATAGACAGCGAGCTGAGCTGTCAGTCAGCTCAGCTCGCGACCGCGCAAACCGCGGTAGAGCGCTGAGTTCATTCATAGGGCGTCATTCAATGCCGCTCTATGAAGAACGCGATTGGTGCAGCGTGAAGACGCGCATGTGCACCAGATCGTTATGATGCTTCGCTAAGAGAAGTGTCTGATTGAGCCCTGCTACATTTTGACGAAAAAGGGGGAGCGGCCTGCCGAGCATCTCTGCGCTGGAACGGAGGTAAGTTTGATCTATAATAAGGACTCGAAAATAATTTTAAGAAGGGGAAGTTAACATAAAAACAAGAAAGAAGGCTAGGGGGACCTGTCTTTCTTGCTTTTATATGTAGACTATAGTGCTTCTTTAATGAAAACTCCAAAAGCTGTGGGAAGGATTTAAATTTTTTTATTTATTATAATTCTTGTTTGTGCCACGATAAGCCCCATTCTCTTTTTTTACTTACTGCTTCCTCATACTTATCTCCTCATTCATAAAAATCCCGGTTTCTCTCTCTCAATAGTGTTCTAGATGGGCCGAATGGTTCTTATCTGCCGTCACATACCATGTTTCTACGTTCTTTCTCCAAATAAAGTATCCTAATAAACCCAGAGCCACAACATTTTAGGCACTAAAGTAACCATCTATATTAAAGTTACATCTTACTGATGGTTAACACTGCTGATTAACAATAATACAATTGGCATCAAATTAGGCGGAATTGTATTCCACGGGGCCAGTCTGTTGAATGTTAGCAGTGTGAATAGGATTCAGTTGGGACCAATCCTTGGGCTTCAGAAAGCAAACCATTTCCTAAAGTAAAGACGGAAGTACTTCAACTGCTCCCAGACTCCAGTAGGAACAAGCTTGAGCCTTTCAGATGCTAATGGGGTCTTTGCCCTCAAACAATGATGAACTGCTTTGGAGTTAATAGATTTCTCTAGAAGAGATTCATCTCTCTCCATCCAACAAAGCAGGATGTTTTGGAGGGAAAGTAGAAAACGTGTGGTTGGGTTTCTAAATAAGTCCTTTTACATGCTTTGTCTTAACACATAAGCTGCATTTCCCTTACTAATCCGCAACACTGCATGAACACAACAGAATGTTAATAACCCTTTCAATGCCAGTTTGAGTACAGCACACAGCGCTTCCTTGCAAATTCTATTTGCCCAGTTTGTGCAACACGGTGTAAAGCAGTTAAAGCTGTGTTATACATAGGAGTATTCTGGCTGCTACATCATTTGGAGCAAACAATAGTGCATTTCTAGATGCATGGAGAAGCAAGTTTGGTCTGGTTAGTGTGTGTGTTGATTTTTTGTTTTTTAAATAAAGTAAATTCTGAAGGGAAAAAAAACTGTACATAATAAGGGCCTACACTAGAAGATGTGAAAACCTGTTTTGATTATCTAGGAACAAGGAATCTGGAAGAGGGAAAGTACAGCTGTAAATTTTGAATTATTATTCTACACATTTTGTTGCTGCATGGAATTCTGTGCACATCATACCAGTGTTGTGTGACAATACTTCGCACAAGGCCATTAGACTCACTGGGAGTCTGTCATCAAAGTAGTTTCCCAGCATACAGCTTGTAAAGTGTGACGTCTCACTTGATTAACTCTAAAAAAAAAAAAGTGTATTGCTCAAACAATGAAATAATCAAAAACATCTGAACCTCATATTATTAAACAGACTCCTTGTAATAGGTCTGTCCTTCAAAATCCATATACTGGAGAATATCTACCGGTAATTGTAATAAGAATACAAGTGTATATTTATATATGTTTGTATAACACACACGCCCATACACACATGCACGGACACGGAAAAGATCCACAGCTGTAAAATATTTCTTCAGTAAAGCATGGAATTTTAATTTAAAGACCATGACTCTAAGCTATTTGTTTACCTACTGGATTCTGGCTTTTACCACCCCGCAAGATAACAAAATTGAGCCAGAGTTCAAGGAACTCAAAGGATTTGTTTTATAAATATATATATATATATATATATATATACACATACATACACACACACACACACACACACACACATACTTAAATATAAATATATATATATATACACACACACACCCCTACGTGTGTGTTTTTGTGTATATACACACACACACACACACACACACACACATCTAGATAATCAGAAATAACAGCTGCAAATCAAATAATCAGCACACTCCTATACTCTCTTAACCCCTAACACTCACTCTTTATCTTCACCACCTCTGCCTGTTACACTCTAGCCCAGCTTTCTACATCACTGCATCTCCTCTCTATGCCTCCCCTGGCCTACTCCCAACTTCCACGTTTTTTTTCTGGAAGTGCATACCCATCTGAGTAATGCTCTATTTGCCCCTCCTCTAATTTTCCCTTTTCTCCCTCAGTATCAAAATCTCTCCTTACACCTACTTCCCTCAACCTCCCAATAACCTCCACATTAACCCCTCTATGCTGCAATCCCACCTTCTTTCATCTTATGCACTGCACTCTTTTCTCTCCATCCTTCTCCCACTCGACATCCATATAAAACCCTCTCACACCTTCTGTCTCTATCTCTCCTCCTGCTTCTAGCAGCTGGGGATGTCTCTCCCAACCCAGAGCCCGTGTTCTCCCCTACTCACACTAAGTCAACCAGAAATCACACAAACCTCATCCCAATACCATGCCTTCTATCCCAATCTACCAATATTCAGTGTGTACTCTGGACGCCCGCTCCATCTGCAGCAATATAAAATCAACAGCCATACATAACCTCTTCATCTCAAATTCTTTCACACTTCTTGCACTCACCTGGCTGTCCCCCTCTGATACTGCAGCTCCTGCTTCCTTATGTTATGGTGGGTTACAATTCTCCCAAACTCCTAGACCAAACAACTGTAAAGGAGGTGGTGTAGGTATGCTTCTCTCCCCTAAATGTACCTTTCAACCTATCCTCCCTGCCCTATTCTTTACTTCCTTTGAAGTTCCCACTGTCCATCTGTTTAAACCCACTCCTCTAAGAAATGCCATAATTTATCGCCTCTCCCCACCATCTGCTGTCCATTGACATCCGCATACACCCCGTACCCAAAGTACACCACCCTCACCACATTAGTCTGAACGCTGCTGGAGAAAGTCTCACTCTGCGTCTGACTTCTTCCAGTATAAATTTATGGTGCGGTCCTACAGTCTGACTCTTTCCTCTTCAAAAGAAAACTACTTCAATACACTAATAACCACGCTCACCTGTGAGCCCAAATGACTGTTTCATGCTTTTAAGTCTCTTCTGCGCCCTGTCGTGCCTCCTCCTAACAACTTGACCTCCATAAACTTTGCAACTCACTTCACTGATAAGATCTCTCATCTCTCTCCATCCACTACCAACTTTCCCCCTAGCCACAGTGCCTCAGCTGTCCTATGCTCATTTGCACCTGTTACAGCAGAAGAGGTTTCTGCTCTGCTCCATTCCTCTCGCCCCACCACCTGTTCCCTCAATCCTATTCCCTCGTATCTCATCCGCACTTTTTCTCCTTCTCTTGCTCTGCCTCTCACAATTTTCAATCTCTCCCTCTCCTATGGCACATTTCCTCTACCTTTTAAACATGCAACCGTAACCCCGATTCTGAGAAAGCCCAATCTTGATCCTAATTTCCCGTCCAACTACCACCTTATCTCTTTTGTCTCCAAGATTCTTGAGAGAGTTGTGTATGCGAGATTGACAGACTATCAAGGCCATGCTTACCTGGGGGTCCCCAGCCGTGTCTACGTCCACTTCTGCTGCAGTCCCTCCTCGCTGCACGCCCAGGACTCCAACGGGTCCGACCGCAAGGACAGGCAGCCGGCATCCCTCTAACTGGTGGACGCGGCTCTCCACACCACGCAGTGACCCGCAGGAAGCTCCAGCAGAACCCACGTGTAAACTGCACTCACTCTAGTGATAGCTGGACTCTTAAAGCTGCCTGTTATACTGTTCCTGAACCTGCGCTGCCTGCCCTCGACCTTGGCTTACCCTGACTATTAGACTGTTTTATCCTCAATTGGTACCTCGCTTTTGGCTCACTACTGCCACCTGTCAAAGACCCAACAGAATAACTGAGCCTAACATGGAGCCCTCAGTGTTAGCCAAAACGCTAAACGCCCTGACCAGACAAGTATTCACGCTAATGCAAGCCATACAAGAATTACAGACACGTGCTTCTTCCCTTGTTACTGGATCTCTGCATGCTAAGCCTGCAGCCCACCTGATACCTCTGCCAGAGGATCATGCCGTGGCACCAGAACCACAAGTTTCTTTGCCATATCGCTTCCCGGTTGACAGATCTAAATATCGTTCCTTCATCATGGTGTGCGAACTGTTATTTGATTTAAAACCTAAGACTTATTATTGCAATTGTGTCAAAGAGCGCACCATTATCACCCTTCTCTCAGGTCCACCCAAATAAGGGGCCCATGATCTCCTGCGCATCAATGACCCCAGTGTTCAAACATGAAATGCATGAAATTTTGTTACTGCCATGACTGCTATGTATGATGATCCTAATAGATAAGATACTGCTCAGACTGTCATTAGAGCATTACATCAAGGACGGAGACCTGTTGAGGACTACATAACAGATTTCAAGCCATATGCCATAGACACACGTTGGAACGAGTTTGAGTTAATCAATTTTGCCTAGATTTGTCTGAATCATTAAAAGCCAAATTTGCTCATTTTGATATACTAAACACTTTGGAAGACTTTATGCAACAGGCTTTTCAGCTAGACCGACAAGAAAAGGCAGAAACTTATGCTCCAGCTTCAAAAAATATTTTCAAACTATTCCCCTACTTCTTCGGTCATGGATCCCACACCCTCAAAAGAAGAGCCTACGCAAGCAGGTCTCATAAAAGGAAAGTTACCCCCAGCCAAACTTCAAATACGAAGAGGAGAAAACCTGTGTCTCTATTGTGGGCATCCTCATCACACAGTGAGAACCTGTCCTGAAAAATCCACTGGTAAGCAGATCAACCTGATTACTATAATTTCCAGTTTATTCACCTCTACTCCACCCTTATCTGTATCCCTTTCCTTACAGTGGAATGAAAACAGCTACGCATGTTAAGCTCTGATTGGCTCCGGGGCAAGTGGCTTTTTTTGGACATTGACCTGGCACATTCACTTTTCATTTCTGTACACAATAAAAGCACTCCACTACGAATACAACTTGTGGATGGGTCCTTCTTGCAATCTGGTCCACTTACCAAACAAACTAAACCAATATTAGTGTCAATAGGGAAACATTCTGAGACATGGACTTTTGATTTGGTTTCTTCCCCTTTGTTCCCTGTTATTTTGGGTATACCTTGGCTACGGCAACATGATCCTACTATTTCCTGGTCTACTGGTACCGTATCATTCTCTTCACCCCATTGCTCTCAGCCTTGTTTAAACACAACCAAAAAGAGTTTTATTCATTCTATATTGGAGATCAACATGAAAAAGGAGCAAGAGGTTTATAAGGAGTATCAAGATGTGTTTGAGAAAAAGGCAGTAGAAACCTTACTACCCGTCGGATATTGGATTGCCCAATCGACTTGCTGCCAGGAGCACCTATTCCTTCTGGAAGAATATACCCCTTATCAGAAAAGGAACTCCATATCCTAAAGGAATACATACAAGAAAACCTAAAGAAAGGATTTCTCCGTCCTTCTACTTCTACTGCAGGTGCTGGAATATTCTTTGTGGGGAAGAAAGATGGCAGTTTAACACCTTGTGTGTATTACAGAGAACTCATTCATATCACTATAAAAAAACAAATATCCACTACCCCTTATTCCTGAACTTATAGAATGCCTCCAATCTGCTCGTATATATTCTAAACTTGATCTAAGAGGTGCCTATAACCTGCTCAGAGTCCAAGAGGGTGATGAATGGGAAATGGCATTTTGTACCCGGTAGGGTTATTTTGAATATCTGGTTATGCCCTCCTGTAATGCCCCTGCCTCTTTCCAGCATTTTCTCAACAATGTGTTTCATGACCTTCTTGATCAATATGTAGTCGTCTACTTAGATGACATAATGGTCTTCTCCCCATATCTCCAAACCGATCACCTATATATGACTGAGGTAATGAAAAGTTTAAGGAAATTTAATTTGTATGCAAAAATTAAAAAATGCATCTTCTAAATACACTGTGTGGAATTTCTGGGTTTTATCATTAAACCAGGTAAAGTGGAAATGGATCCCAGAAAAGTAAATGCTATCCTGAAATGGTCCACACTAGGGATCGACCGATATTGATTTTTTAGAGCCGATACCGATACCGATATTCTGTGAACTTTCAGGCCGATAGCCGATATAATTTGCCGATATTCTGTACATTTACCATTTTGGAAAATAAAAACTATTTCTAAAGGTAAATGCACAAAATATACATGCCACGTGTAGTGGATGCAGTGTGACAGGGGAGCTGTGTGTGTGTGTGTGCAGTGGATGCAGTGTGTGTCTTTGTGTAGTGTGTGTGTAGTGGATGCAGTGTGTTAATTCCTGCTTGGTTCACTGCTGCCCACCTTTAGTTTATTTAGTGAGCGCCTAACTCCTCTTTGTTGTGTCTTTGTGTAGTGTGTGTGTAGTGGATGCAGTGTGTGTTTGTGTAGTGTGTGGGTTGTGGATGCAGTGTGTGTTTGTGTAGTGTGTGTGGAGGATGCAATGTGTGTTTGTGTAGTGGATGCAGTGTGTATTTGTTTAGTGTGTGTAGTGGATGCAGTTTGTATTTGTTTAGTGTGTGTAGTGGATGCAGTGTGTATTAGTGTAGTGTGTATATAATGAAAGCAGAGTGTTTGTGTAGTGTGTGGGTAGTGTGCGTAAAGTGAATGCTGTATATACTAAATGCAAAGTGTGTGTGTATATAATGAATGCAGAGTGTGTGTGTATTTGTGTAGTGTGTGTATAGTGAATGTAGTGTGTGTTTGTATAGTGTGTGTATATAATGCAGTGTGTTTGTGTAGTGTGCATTATATAAACACACTACGCAAATACACTGCATTATATACACACACTATGCAAACACACTGCATTATATACACACACTACACACACAAACACTGCATTATATAAACACTACACAAACACACACACTGCATTATATACACACTACACACACTACACACACTGCATTATATACACACACTACACAAACACACACTGCATTATATACACAGTGTGTTTGTATAGTGTGTGTATATAATGCAGTGTATTTGTGTGCATTGTATACAAACACACACTATACAAACACACACTGCATTATATACACAGTGTGTTTGTGTAGTGTCTGTGTATATAATGGAGTGTGTGAGGGGGAATTTTTTATTAAATTATTTTTATATATATATTTAATTATTATTTTTTTGTCCCCCCTCCCTGCTTGTTGCCTGGCCAGGGAGGGGGGATATGACAGTCCCTGGTGGTCCAGTGGTATTGGCTGAGCTTTGGGGGGAGAGGAGCAAGCGCTTACTCACCTCCCAGCAGCTCCTCCAGCTCCCCAGTGCAACTCTCGCGGCCAGCGTGTCGCGCGGAGCGTTGCCATGGTGATTCATGGCAACGCTCTGACGGCCGCGGGTCTCGCGAGAGTTGCACTGGGGAGCTGCAGGAGCTGCTGGGAGGTGAGTAAGCGCTTGCTCTCCGCCCCCCCAGGACCGCCGGGCTTGTAATGAGCCTGGCGGTCCTAGGAGGTATTATCGGCAATATCGGTATCTGAATTGGCCGATACCGATATTGCCGAAAATACCGAATATCGGCCGATTATATCGGTAAAACCGATAATCGGTCGATCCCTAGTCCACACCCCAGAATAAGAAACAAATTCAACATATATGTGCATGCAACACAAATATTATGCAGATCAATCAAATGTTTCTCATAGAGACATAGTACATCCAAAGCTTCTTTCTGAGAAACATTGAAAGTGTTTTTCGTCATCATATTGTGCATGAAGACATTTTATTGTAGGATATGTAATGGGTAGCTATGGTAACAAAGGTAAATATATGTATTTATTTGTTCATTTTAAATAGAAAACAAGTGCAAACTACTGCCCCATCTCCCACGTTAATGACTTTGTCAAACTTCATAAAACACACTGCTAAACTTGGTAGATGTAGCCAGGTATGACACTTTTCGTTCTGATGTTACATGTATCAAACATGTAAATTCAAAACAACAATACAGATAACGTTATTCACTAAAGAGTGAATTGTTGGGAATTTAAAGGATCACTATAGTGCCAGGAAAACAAACTCGTTTTCCTGGCACTATGTAGTCCTTAGGTCCCCCACACCCTCATGGCCCCTCTCCCGCTGGACTGAAGGGATTAAAACACTTACCTTTCTCCAGCACTGGGCTCCCTCGGTGCTGGGGAACTCTCCTCCTCCTGCCGACGTCAGCGCCGAATGCGCATGCTCGGCAAGAGCCTTGCGCGCATTCAAACCGCCCTTAGGAAAGCATTACTCAATGCTTTCCTATGGACGTCAGCGTTTTCTCACTGGGATTTTCACAGTGAGAAAGTGGAAGCGCCTCTAGCGGCTGTCATTGAGACAGCCACTAAAGGCTGGATTAACCCTCAGTGTAAATATAGCAGTTTCTCTGAAACTGCTATGTTCACAGCTGCAGGGTTAAAACCTGGGGGACCTGGCACCCAGACCACTTCACTGAGCTGAAGTGGTCTGGGTGCCTATAGTGGTCCTTTAAAGTCAATTATTAATTCACAGGCCAAAATAGCCACACTGACAATACAGGTGAGTTGGGGAACTTTTCTAATTTCGCTATTGTGATCTAGAGATCGATTTCTAACAATTCATACTTTAGTGAATAAGCCTAAACGTGTCTAAGAAAACCACAGATTAACAGAACCACAAAAAGTGACAAGAATTAGTGGTGAAATTAGTAGATGAGGCATGTCAATAAACACAACAAAAAGGTCTTCTTTATTCTGAGTAACTTTAATCAGCTAGTTACATAAGTGGTGCAAGTAAGCCTAACAAAGCAATCTATCAAAATGGTATGTTTAAAACAGAAACAAGCAGGTCAATAAAATGTAACAAAAAACTACAAACCTACACATGGGGTTTTCTCTATTCAGTGGATATAGGCGCATACATATAAGGGGTTATTTTCCTGTATTTCTCTACTCACTGCTCTCACAAAATCTCAACCTGTGTGTTCTGGCTTTGGTTCAGTGACAGTTTAATTTTAAACGCAATTAGGTTGGAAACTGTGGCATGTTCCTTTAAATATGTGACATTCGACAAACAAATGTAGAGAAGACAATCGAGATATACATAAACAATCTGGACAAATAATCTAATTTAAAGTAATTTTAGTAGGCCACTAATGTTGAGGATTTATTTCTTTATGAAAATCATCATTATTTTACCTATATACCGATTTGCACCAAATTCAAGGATGTGAAGACACAGACTAGCACTTAATACAAATGTTTAAATATGAGATGGTTTATTGCAGGGGTGCTTGAAAGGTAGATCCCCAGATGTTTTAAAATTACAGCTTCCATGATGCTTTGTCATTCTAAAAGCATTCTAAATGCATGCAAAGCATCATGGGAGTTTTAGTTCCACAAAATCTGAGGATCTACCTTTTGTTGACCCCTGGTTTATTGCATGTGACCTGTAACTATGAGCAGGGAGCCATGGGAAAATGATACCCACTACTCACATCATCTTGAGCAGGGAGCAGTCCCAATCACCCAGATGTTTTTGTGGGGGTAAGAATATCTTTAGACACCACCTAAAGTAACTATTTTAATAACATTTATTGAGTTTACTAAAATAGAAATTGTAACCAACCTACAATAAAAGAAAGCACAATGGTCCTGGAGTTACCACTGTTAAGTGATTACAGGTGAATGTTTTTAGGTGAGCAAGATAAGCATACTGAAGGATACACATCATAACAAAAAATGCATTTTTGTAAAGAAAGAGCAAGTTAAAAAAACATAACCGTAATACTTCAGTAGAATACTCAAGTCAAAAGAACCATATTTTAGATATATGAACGTATTAGGGGAGCAGCACCTTTTAGAAAGGAAAATGTTATGAGTGCAACAGGATCGCTGAGCATGATGATTGCCCGAGGGCAACAGCATGTTACACAAAGCAAAACATGTAAGGGCAGCAGCTTCAGTCAAATAGATTAAAGAGCAGAACTGTACCATTCACGAAGACGAGTAAATGGATGATAGAATACTGAAATGCAAAGGATGAGTGAACAGAGGGCAAGGGCTAGAAGGTCAAGTGAACTGAAAAGATATCATCCAGAATGATGAGCAAGTGGAAAACAATACAGTAGCAAAACGTACTTCAAATAGAAAAGTGTTTAAATGGTACAATTATAAACATGAACACTTATTTGAACATTGTATTTCTAGTGGGTGACTTGAAATGCAAAAGATGCTTTAGATGGAGTGGCTCACAGGCCAAAAAGCCTTACTTAAAAGTATAATCGTGCAATACTACAGGGTGTGTTATCTGATACCCAATATTTTATCTGGATCAATATATCAGAGGAACAGCACTGTTCAGATGTGTGTGTGTGTGTGATCTAAAGTTACTGTACACATAAGGGTAGTTGTTTAACACAGCTGCTCAACTGAGCAGGGAGCCTGCATCAACTCGTCTCTAAGGTACTGCATTATACCCAGCGGGCCACATCCAGTCTGCATAACACCATTAATTGCTTCCCTCAAGAACTGAACCCACATTTGAAGATCTAAAACGGGGGAAGCTGAGTCGCCCTTTGTGTGTGATCTTACCTGTCTGTACAAAACCGCAGCTTCTACAGTATAGAGACTGTCAACGATAACTGCCTGTCTTACATGCGGCTTTGGATTTACAGAACTGCTCTCCACCTAACTATGAAACCTGCTTTCTAGGTGTGCAAGAGGCAGAAGGTACTTTGGTAGTGTAGGGGTTATATTACTTAAACTCCATTGGGATTCCTGCAATAATAGTAACTTCAAGCTTCATAAAATGCTCTTTCCCCAGAGTACAGTCAATTTTCTGACTTGTATCCACACTCAGGAGCTGTTATAACAATATTTTTCCTACCATGCTTTTTCAAGGTTGTGATTTGTAACATGGGAAATATCTACTCATGAAATGTAAATGACTATCTTTAAAACATTTTTATATCCGTTATATCAGTACCTTCGGTGGATGTTGCTGGGCGGGTCACTTCCACATAAACTTCAAATGTGGTCTCTGGGTTTTGCCTGAAATAACAAAATAAATGCTTTTAAGTGGGCATTATTTGCAGTCGACAGAAATTACAGTACACTGAAACACTGTACTTGTATAATAGTCCATTAGGATGACTGCAGTTTCTCAGGTGTCTTATTCACAAAGCAGTAGAAAGCCTCCAATATTAAAACACAACTCATCCCCATGTTCACTATACTGTAAGGGGAACCAAATGGCATCTGTATTAAATATAACATATATTCACACACAGGGAATCACGATTAAAGGCAATAGAAGCAATCAAAGTCCAGGTCCTTAAATGGACACTCAGGGCACCAATACAACTTTAATGCATTTGGTATGTGTTAGCCTCAATACTCTTTTTTTTTTCTCTAAAGCTCAAATCTTTTAGTATTTGCACAAAAAATGAAATGTTTGTCAGAATGCTGCACCATAGGCCTGCCCCCTAAGGCACGCACCCTCGTGCCAGAAAGACTTCCTTATGCAAGGGTTACTATAGGGTCAAGAACAAAATGTGGATTCCTGACCCTATAGTGTTAACACCACCATCTAGGCCCCTGATGCCTCCATAAATATAGCAAAATCTTACTGTATTCAATCCTGAAGCTGTAACTCTGCATGCTGTTAGACTCAGAAAAACAAGCAGTCTGCTGACATCATCAGAAGTGGTAGCCTGATCCAATCACAATGCTTCCCCATAGGATTGGCTGAGACTAACAAGGAGGCAGATCAGGGGCAGAGCCAGCATGATTCAAACACAGCCCTGGTCAATCAGCATCTCCACATAGAGATGAATTGAGATCAATGAATCTCTATGAGGAAAGTTCAGTGTCTGCATGCAGAGGGAGGAGACACTAAATATTTGGATGCATTTTAGGCAGCCATGACCCAGGAAGGATCTCTAACAGCCATCTGAGGAGTGTCCAGTGAAGTTAGCACTAGGCTGTAATGTAAACACTGCATTTTCTCTGAAAAGACAGTGTTTACAGCAAAAAGCCTAAAGGTAATGATTCTACTCACCAGAACAAATTCAATAAGCTGAAGTTGTTATGGTGACTATAGTGTCCCTTTAAATATATGCACACAGTCTCAACCCAAACAGCACGGAATGAACAGCCTCTAATTCAGAGCTTGCAGAAAGTCAGAGAAACTATAAACAAGTAGTGATATTCCTACTACATGCCTGCCTGGGTGTCCTCTTTAATGCAGCTTGTTTTGTAGTTCAGATCATTAAAGGGGCACTATAGTCACCAAAACAACTTTAGCTTAATGAAGCAGTTTTTGGTGTATAGATCATACCTCTGACGTTTTACTGCTCAATTCTCTGTCATTTAGAAATAATTTTTGTTTTTGTTTATGCAGTCCTAGCCATACCTCTCATGGCTAAGACTGACATGGGGGAAAAATAAAATGTTTCACTTTCAATCAGATGTAACTTATTTTAAAAGTTTTTATCTCCTGATCTGTAAATTGAACTTTAATTACATACATGAGACTCATGCAGGGTCAAGCAAACTATTAACAGAGCAGGAGATAAAAAATACCAAAATAAACTGAATTTGCAATAAAAGTATAAAAATTAGATGACTCTTTACATGAGGGGTTTAGGAGGGATGTGTATGTCACATGCAGAGAGGGTTGACTAGGGGTGCATAAACAAAGTGATTTTACTCCTAAATGGCAGAGAATTGAGCAGTGAGACTGCAGGGGTATGATCTATACACCAAAATTGCATTAATAAGCTAACGTTGAGCTGTGTGCACTTGTCTTGTTGTAACTACTGGTTTGTTAGTCCATCTATTGTACAGGGCTCAGAATTTGTTGGCAAATTATGTTATGATATTATTTATATAGCACCAACAAATTCCGCAGCGCTTTACAGTGGGTGGACGAACAAACATGTAGTTGTAACCAGACAAGTTGGACACACCGGAACAGAGCGGTTGAGGGCCCTGCTCAATGAGCTTACATGCTAGAGGGAGTGGGGTAAAGTGACACAAAAGGTAAGGAGAGTATTATACTAATGACAGTTGCAAGAGAGGAATCATTCGGGAGCTATTAACAGTATAATTGATACACTTTTATGAAGAAGTGGGTTTTTAATGATATTTTTTGAAGGATTGGAGACTGGGTGAGCATCTAACGGAGGAGGGAAGTGGGTTCCACAGGAACAGTGCAGCCCTCGAGAAGTTTTGAAGGCGAGCATCATAGGTGGAAGTACGGACAGAGTAGATAGGTGGGAGCAGCATTATGTAGAGACTTGAAAGCAAGAACCAGAAATTGAGCCCTATATCTTACAGGAAGCCAATGTAGGGACTGACAGAAGGGTGAGGCATGAGGAGGTGTGGGCGTACAGGAAGATAAGCCTTGCTGCCGCATTCATTATGGACTGTAACGGCGCAAGTTGGGAGCACGTAAGACCACTGAGAAACGGATTACAGTAGTCAAGGCGAGAAAGGACAGTGGAATGGACCAGCACCTTAGTCGTGTCTGGCGTTAAGTAGGGTCAGAGGTACGCAATGTTTTTGAGATGGAAGCATCAAGATTTGGCAATAGACTAAACATGAGGCGTGAAGGAGAGGTTGGAGTCAAAGAGAACACCTAGGCAGCGAGCCTGCGTGGTGGAGCTGATGGTAGCACCGTTGACTTGGAGGGAGGGAGACACAGGAGTAGCAACACTTGAGGGAGGAAAGACCAGAATTTCAGTTTTGGTCAAGTTAAGTTTACGGAAGTTAGAAATAGCAGAGAGGCAGTCAGCGACACTAGTCAAGAGGGACGGGGATAGATCAGATAGATTTGTGTGTCATCCGCGTAGAAATGATAGTGGAAGCCAAAAGGAGCTAATGAGTTTACTAAGGGAGGTAGTATAGATGGAGAACAGTAGGGGACCAAGGACTGAAGCTTTGGGGGACAACAACAGAGAGGAGTATTATGAATAATAATAACTTCTTAAATATGCTGATAACATTTATTTCAAATTTAGAGGTAGCATTCTTTTTATAAGAGCAATATATTTAAACTTTTTGTCACTGGTTTGTCACACCCTTAAAGGACCACTCCATAATGAAATTTGTGTGAAAACAATAACTGTTTAGTAGATATAACCCCTAATAAATACATGTCTGCATGTTTCATGCATGTATTTACTGAGGGTATAACTTAACCGAGCTTGCAAAGTCTGTTCTTATGAATTGCAGTCTTCGAGAGCTCTCCCCTTTTTCATTGAGAAGAATCTGAATCGTCGCAAGCAGGTGTCTGGTCTGAAGAGGTGCTGGAGGATCTGAAGACGCTGGTCTGAGGTCTGTGGAGAGGAAGTCAGACACGCTCTACTTGAGCGCACCTGACACTTCCATCAGCTATGGGGAGCTAAAGGAAGGAAGATGCAACCCTCCCTGTTTCATTGACAGCCAGGCGGTGTTCTAGAATTAAATTTTAAAATTGTCGATTTCTCATACAAAGTGTCACTTTTATAAACTTGTATCAAAACAACAAGCTGAAGTGCTTTAGGTTTGTGGAGTGGTCCTTTAACATGGATTATACAAATGCACACATTAGAAGTTAGTAGCGGTGCAGATGTTTTGTTCACTTGCATTTCCAATTAATATTTCTTAATCATTCCTCATAAACCATGAATTTCAACACATCAGCGTCTTCTTTTACCTAATTGTTACAAAATCAGTAAATTTTATGATGAAGCGAAGCACATCTTGCTAGACATGTGTGACAGATTCTCTGTTGTCTAGAACATAAACCAGAGCAGTAAGATTAGTGTGGGGGTGCGGATAAAAGTGAGAACCACCCATCACAGATTTTTCACACATTAAGAAACATTAGGATTGTATAGACAGATAGGACAAAATAATTAGGAACATTTCCAAGTAAAAAGTACAACATGGTTTCTCAACAACGAAGGACAACTACATGGCACTTGGCCAATCAGTGTATTCAGCATACAAATTCATTATTCTTTCTCTGCCAACACTGAGTGAATCCTAGAACTGAAGATTCACCATCTCAAGTCAGATCGTCCCACTGTGTGGGGGTGAAATGGCAGTCTGGCACAATTCTTACTGAAGATGTAGGTATGATAAAGAATTTACATTTCAAGATACAAATATAAAATCTAAGATGTTAAAAAACCTTCTCCTACCAATCTGACCCTGATGTAGTAAGCTATCTGCTATGATATATTTAAGCTATCTGCTATATTTAAGCTATCTGCTATGATATATTTTTAGAGCAATAGAAACTTTTCAAATATAGTGCCTGTCTAAGCAATCAATTCCCTTTAGACAATTGCATATTTTGCAGGTTGCAAACACCTCTTATTGCAATGAAATCCCTGAATAAGCTAAAGGTGAACAATTACATGATTTTGCTATTTCAAGTCAAAAAGTCATGATTTTATGAAAGACACGGACGCGAGTATTGCTTAACCCTTTCCTTACTGTCCACCAATAGCAGCAAAGAACACAAATAGAAAAAACAGAACATATACAGTGAGACACCAGCTATTACTTATGTTACTGTAGGTGAAAGTTTAGGATCCAGTGATCATCAGTCAGTGTGGTTTAATATAAGAACAGTGACTGAGTCACACCACACAAAAACAAAACTTTTAGACTTTAGAAAAACAGACTTTTCTAAAATTAGAATATGTGTAAAGGAGCATCAGACTGGAGCAATTTAAATGGAGTCAAAGATAAATTGGATTCAAGAAACCACTGTGGTACTCCGCAGATGTGGCCAAAATAGTAAAAAAACAAAAAAATTAACATTTAGTAATTATAAAAAATAAAAAAAAAATAAAAAAAAATAAAAAAAAAATCGGAGTGAGGAAGACAGAATGATCTAGAAGATTAGGCAGAAAGAGGCTAAGCAAGTTATAATAGCTTCCAAATCACACACAGAAGAGAGAATAGCACTGTCAGTATAAAAAAGGGGACAAAACTTTTTTTTAGATATATAAATGAGAAAAGGAAAGTAAAACAAGGATTAGTTAGATTAATAAGAAGAGGATAATAGTCTAGCTGACTGCCTCAATGGATATTGTTGTCCAGTATTTACAGATGAAAATGAAGGAAAGGGACAAATGAGTCGTTCGTTACATGTGAGTTTACAGAGGAAGAGGTTCTATTTCAACTGTCAAAAGTAAAGACAAATAAGTCAATAGGACCTGATGGAATACACCCAAAGATTTTAAAAGAGCTTAGTGGTGTACTAGCAAAACCATTAACAGATGTATTTACCCAATCATTGTTAACAGGAGTAGTCCCAGAAGATTGGATGTTACGAATGTTGTGCCCATTCACAAGAAGGGTAGTAAGGAGGAGTCGGGCAACTATAGGCCTTACTTCAGTAGTAAATGGAAACCATGTTAAAGGATAGGATTGTTGAAGATCTAAAATCACATGGATTTCAAGATCAGAGACAACATTGGTTTACTTCAGGAAGATCATGCCAAACTAATCTTATTGATTTTTTTTTGATTGGGTAACTAAAATAATAGATATGGGTGGTGCAGTAGACATTGCTTACCTAGATTTCAGTAAGGTTTTTGACACTGTTATCAATAAACTGCAATCTTTAAGTATGGATTCAATATTGTGGAATGGGTAAGGCAGTGGCTGAGTGACAGGCAACAGAAGGTTGTAGTCAATGGAGTATATTCGAAGCATGGGCTTGTCACCAGGGTACCTTAGGGATCTGTACTTGGACCCATTCTCTTTAATATTTTTATTAGTGATATTGCAGAAGGTCTTGATGGTAAGGTATGTCTTTTTGCTGATGATACTAAGATATGTAACTGGGTTGATGTTCCAGGAGGGATAAGCCAAATGGCAAATGATTTAGGTAAACTAAAAATATGGTCAGAGTTGTGGCAACTGACATATAATGTGGATAAGTTCAAGACATAAAAACCCAAGGGCAGAGTACAGAATATTTGATAGAGTCCTAACCTCAACATCTGAGGAAAGGGATTTAGGGGTGATTGTTTCTGATGACTTAAAAGGTAGGCAGACAATTTAATAGAGCAGCTGGAAATGCTAGCAGAATGCTTGGTTGTATAGGGAGAGGTATTAGCAGCAGAAAGAGGGAAGTGCTCATGCCATTGTACAGAACACTGGTGAGACCTCTCACAGTCTCACAGACTTTCTTTGGCACCAAAGGCCGTCGGCATTCAGCCCCGAGCTTACTCTGGGCCGCCTTGCTGAGGGGGTGCCGTACCCAGATCTCCTGGTAACGCACCACATGGTCCGCCGGTAGCCACTCAGTAAACCTCGGGTGATGGAGATCATCCAGGTCGAACATAGGTTCTCCCGACTGATCCAGGAGAGTGGAGCCCGCTATAGCAGGGGAATCACTCCAAGATCACTCAAAGCCCTGCCCGAAGGATTCGTCATCAGAGTCACTTAAGGACTCAGCACCAGCCCCCTCACTAGACCCGATTTCTGAGTCGGAGTCGTTCTTAGGTTGTGCTCTAGCACATTTCCATCGCAACAACAACAAAATATCATCATGAGGAGAAGTATGTGGCAACTTAATCTCTGTATATTGCCTAATTCACTTAACACCCAGTTACGTCCGATACCCCCATTTAAGTATTACGGGTCAGGCACGTCAGTCTACTTCTCTCCCCCTCTTTTCCCTTTTCTTCATTCTGTTTCCTATCCAACTCTCTTTTCTCTTCTTATGTTTCTTCTCTCTATCTTGAGTTTGCTGATAATGGAATTTGAAATATGGATCTACATAAGCTAGCCTGTTGAGACCCTCTGAGAATCGTTTGCCTCTTCTCATTGGGTGCTTCGCCCTCTGGATCTTATACAAGCTTTCCAAATATACGAACACTTGATTTCTACAGACAGGGCACTTATATGTTTTTGTTAATTTGTTTCTGTACCTATGTTTTTAATGTTGTTTTTTACATTAAAAAACACTAAATTAGGATGTTTTTACTTTTTTTTTTTAAACACCATAAATACGGAGACATTATTAAAACAACTTCAGAATTTAATTCTAAAGAAGTATTCATCAGTTTTGATTCAAAAATAATAATTCCAAGAGCACTATTAAACAGTATAAATAATAAAAACGTGGTTGAGCGATGATGTTACATTAAATACTTGAAAATGAAGCAATACATACAATCCAACAAAATAGAAATATAAACTATAGCTACAAGGTGCAAGCTGGTGTACAAGACCATTCTGTGTGTAAACCGTGTATTTTGTTATCTCATTGCATTTGTCAGAAGCAAGCTTTAAGTACAATTTTGTAAAACGAACACTGCAAAAAGTATAAATATTTAATCCTGTTGAATTGGGTATAGTACATGAAGTCCCCTAACACTGTCACTCCAGTCTAACAGGAAATAAGTGGCCCTGGCCAGCCATAGTCCAGATCCTTCTGGAGGTATGGCTTGGTCTTAGATTACACACTTCCTTCTATCAATTATGCGCACTGAACGTGTTAAGCCGATTTGCTCAGCCACTCATTGCTGCTTAGGCAAATTCTTCCATATAAGCCCAAGCTGCACAGAGGGGATAGGCTACTATGGACTCTCATTTAACATGAAACATTAAAAATAGCTTAAAGGACCACTATAGTGCCAGGAAAACATACTTGTTTTCCTGGCACTATAGTGCCCTGAGGGTGCCCCCACTCTCAGGGACCCCCTCCCGCCGGGCTCTAGGGTAAGGAAGGGGTTAAACTTACCTCTTTCTCCAGCGCCGGGCGGGGAGCTCTCCTCCTCTTCGGCTGAATGCGCATGCGCGGCAGGAGCCGCATGTGCATTCAGCCAGTCCATAGGAAAGCATTCACAATGCTTTCCTATGGACGCTGGCGTCTTCTCACTGTGATTTTCACAGTGACAAACGCGGAAGCCCTCTAGCGGCTGTCAATGAGACAGCCACTAGAGGCAGCCACTAGAGTTTCTCTGAAACTGCTATATTTATAGAAAAAAGGGTTAACCCTAGATGGATCAGGCACCCAGACCACCTCATTAAGCTGAAGTGGTCTGGGTGCCTATAGTGGTCCTTTAACACTGAATGGGAGGACAGTGCCTGGGGACTCCAGGCATTATCAACTTCAATGAGATGAAGCAGTTCCTGTGCCTACAGTGTTTCTTTAAAGTTTACCTTTCATGCTACACACAACTTACTCTTGAATTAAAAAATATTAAACTCAATAACAATGTTAAACTAGTAGAGATGCTAGCAAATTTAGAGATTTTATTGTACTTTAAAACTTTGGCTCCTGCCCCTCAACTGTCCATCAATCCACAGTATAAACCCCTTTATGCCAGCAACAAAGAGGTCAAAGACAAGAATAGAGTGACAAGAGAGCAGGAGAACCCTCATACAGGTAGTTAATCTGCTCTCTGTCACAGGAATATTCCACCAGCAAATATTTCTCGGTTTTGCAGAAGTATTATAGGATATTTTGACACCTATGCAGTGAATATTTCCCTGCTTGAAAAAGTATAACTAAGCAAGTCTAATTGCATCTGAGAGGGGGTAGGACCAGAGGGTGGGTGCTACAATAGTGAAAAATCCACAGAAGAATGGCAGTACAGGAGCAAAGGGTATTAAATGAGTGCCATTATAACAGCTTCCAAAGCAGCAAAATATATAATGTATCACTATGAAAAATTATAGATTTACTTATACCTATACCAATAACTATACTATATTTACCTTACCTATCTTTATGGTCATTTTGCCATTGTATTTATTCCATTATATTTAATATAGTTGTGCAAAAATTAGCTTGAGACAGAATGTACAAAATTAGATGATTTTTAAAATTATTTCAAAAATAAAGAAAAAATAGAGATAGCTGGAGAAAAATGCTCAGATAGTTTTCTATTTAAGATACATTGTAATCCAAAGGTTATTAAGCATGAAAGAGAGATTGGTGTATGTAGTGAATGTTGCATGAAGCTTTATATTCATACAATATTAAAATCTGTCTACTGAGATAACAAGCATCTTTTCAAAGCAAAAATGTTATAAAAAAAAATATATATATGGTTCAAAAAAAGACCTTAATCCCATTGTTATTCTTTGAATCGCTGAATATACAATAAACACCTTTGATTTAAAGGAACACTATAGGGTCAGCATCACAAACACGTCCTTGGTTTACATAATCCGAATTGATGATCTCAACCAATCCAATGCTTTCCCGTAGGAAAAGTGCTGGATTGGCGGAGATCATGAAGGAGGCGAGGCCAAACGCCAGCTTGGCCAATCAGCATCTCCTCATATAGATGCATTGAATCAAACCATCTTTATGAGGAAAGTTCAGCGTCTCCATACAATCGACTTGCTTTTCATCTATACCCAAATTAATTTATACAGGATTTAAATATGGAGTCTTATACACTGAATAAGACTCCACAGGTAATTCCCAGATTTGATTTGGATGAACTGGTTCAAACTACATTTTGCACCAGTCTAATAATTATAATTTAGGGGTTACACCGTACATGAATGTTTAACCCAAAAGTCTCCAGTACTGGGCCATTTACCACTGCCCTCTCCACATTTGCTTTGTCAACATCTTCAGAACAGAAGCAGGGAGAGCCAGGGGCCCAGCTGATTGGCTTGGAGCAGTCAGATTACACTATAAACCAATCACAAGCTCCCTATTCATTAAAAGAGCTTAAAAAACGTTAAAGTGGCGAGCCGGTGATCTTTGTATCTTTGGCTCCACCCAAAGGAGGGCAGACATGCTTGGAAAAGGGATGGGTCGGTCTGAATTACTGGCAGGTCAGCTGCTTGTCAATCATCCAGGTTGGCCAATTGAGGGCAGACAATGCAGGGAGCAAAAAAAATTTAAAATATTTTTACCAGCGTCCTACATGCCAAACGCAACCTTTATTATGTATATAATAAAGGCAAAGTGAAGGAGATCAAAGATCTCCCTCATCATGCCATTGTAAGCTTCTTTAAGAAGAGTGAGCCCTGTAGACTCTCTGTCTGCATCTCTGCCTGGGCCTCTCCTTTTCGCGGGCCCAGCCTATTAGAGCTTTGTCTTAGGTTACTACGGCAACGTTCTGACGAGCCAGGGCTCACAAAAAGAACTTGTACCCAGCAGAGTTTGGGGCTACAAAATACCACCGGACCACCAGTGAATTCCGTGTCCCTTTCCCTGGCCAGAGGTAAGAGACAGTGAGGGGCAACTAACATAAATATAACAAATAAAGCTATATACAAATAAAAAATAAGGATAAAATATAAAGTGGCTCCTCTCACTTCCCACTAATCACAGCCACTATCCCACTGCATCACTTATACACACACTATATCCACTATAAACACATAATGCATCCCTTACACATACTGCATTCCCTAAACACACATCACATACACAAACAATTGCTACATCACTCTATACAAAAATTAACTGTAATCATGGCGCATGTTCTATTTTTTTTCTTCTAAATTTCTACTAAAAACATATGGGTGCATTTTATATCCCGGTGTGTCCTATATTCCAAAATATGGTAAATATACATCATTTTTCTTTTTCACTTATTCATTTATCCTTTATAAAAAAAAAAAGGTAAACTTGAAGCTTTAGGCAGTTTACAGTGTTCTATATATTACAAAGTTTCACACAGTATCTAAAATGTTACTATAAAAGAAAAAGATAAAATTTTACTTTCTGTAACTTTCTTTTTCCTTCAGATTAGAGACAGTGCTCAACTACAGGAATATCCATGTCCAGACACGTTGAAATTAAATTCATTATATATATATATAATTTTTTTAGAAAATTTCACTTTTTTATCTGGCCGAGCGTCCATTTGAGTCAGACTTATCTGTTATCAGATTTAACACTGTTATATAATATTTGTTATTATACATCATCGCTATTTTTTACTTCATTTGTATTGGCCTTTATGAAGAAATCACTTGTCACCCCTTTCTGACAGTCATCTTTATGCACCTTGTGTCAGACTGTCAGCTATACTAATCAATGCTCACTATTTTACAATAGACTGTACTTTGTTTAAATTGCCTGACTGAAAATGCTGCAGGCAGAAAGCACATGACTTTGAAAAACAACAGTTGTTTGCAAAATAGTGAGCACTGGACAAATGTCAATATACCTGAATTCAAAACTATTAAGAAATTGCATATTCTAATATAAAGTTACATTAAAAATGTTTAATGAAAGTTATCCTGTTAGATTACAAACAGCTGGAGGAGTGGGGTTTTTAGTTCTCAATAATAAAAACATTGCAAGTGATAATTTTGTTGTTTTTTTAAGGCGCACATGTCACGAACCACATGACTCGGGGTTGTTTCAAAGAGAAAAGAAGATTTAATCTATTCATTGTGCTAATCAAATTCCTAGCAAATGCATAGATTAAAAGCTATTTACTGTACATTAATTTGACCTTCTTGGGCTTTACTGGTACACCATCACATCTAACTAAAGAGGTATATATTTTAATATATTTGCAGTTACTCCACCTACATGTCTTATAGTTGAATATATAAATGTCTCTCTATAAGGAAACATCTATAAATCTGAATATAGGTTGATACCGTGAATAACTAATGCAGCAAAATAGTATTTATAATATAGAAGGTAAAAAACAAGAACAAGTTGGGGCTCTGACACAAAAAAAAAGTAGACAAATTTGGAGAACAGAGAAAGCAGTATTTCTCAGGCAAACCAATATTTTGGTCTGCTACATAACATTCAACTGCCTTTGAGTCTCCTTTGCTAGGTCAAAAGGAACAGTGGTTCGCAAACCAGTCCACATGGCCCAACAACAATCTAGGATTTACGTATTTACTGTTTTTATGGCAAGGTGACACTGACAAAACCTGGACTGTTGCTGGGTCATGAGGACTGGTTTGGAAACCACTGATCTAGAGTATAGACAACAACCTGTATGCAGTTATATACATTTAAAATACTGAGTCCCAAATAAGGATTGTCTTGCCAGAACTTGTATAGTTGTGATGTACATCGATAACTAAACAGCTGTGCCTGAAAAATTTTCTTCTAATGCACAATTTTCATGATTTCCTTAGCATTTATAATAGTAAATATTTTTTACGTGCTTACCGATAATTCATCTATTATTTCACACAGATTATTTTGCAGCATACATTTCCCCTGCAAGATGATCACTGACCCACAATAACTTGAACCAAAAGCTTGAACAAAAAAAAGTTTGAAAAGTGCATCTCAGCAGACTTTCATATTGTCTTCCTTTATCCATTTGTATTTCCAAAAGCAGAACCTCTTAGCTCCACATGCTCAGTTAGATAGCTCACATCTTACTGCTAATGCATTCACAGTTCAGTAGTCATTAGTGACAACTGACAAGACCTTTATGATGTAGATCATTGTCTGTGACACGTTCAGGATGTCATAAACCTAGCTCCCTTTTTGAAATGCATAACTATATGATGCGTCTCTGATGAACTGTCACTAAAGCATGAAAGGCCTTAAGCTTCATCTTGCCCAATGCTTGCCCCTATTTTGTCAATGTCCAATTTTAAATAAAGAAATAAAGGTAGATTACAAATCTCTATAATGCCAATTGAGACCCTTTTTCTTTTGCAAGTCGGGTTGTTTGTGTTGCAAAAGTATATGGTTTAAAGTTTTAAATGAGTTGTATACTAAACATTTATTGACAGAAGCCTTTTTAGGTGTGTCCAACCACTGTCATAAAGGTTAAATGGACACTCGAAGCACAAAACTACTTTAGTTTAATGGAGTGGTTTCTGTGTATAGAGCTTGCCCCTCCAGTCTAACTGTTCAATTCTCTGTCATATCTAAGTTTAATAAGTTTGTTTATACAGCCCTACCAACACCTCCCCTATCTGTAATCTAGTCTCCCTACGCATTTCTTGTAAAGAGAGATCAAATGTTTAAACATCCTTTATTGCACAGGCTGTTTAATTTCAAATTTCTTATATCCTGCTCTGTGAACAGCCTGCAGGAGTCTTGTGTTAATATCTTTTGACATCGGCATACTCCGTACCCAAATTTCACCACCCTCAACTCTCCAATCTCATAGAAACCTCCACTGCTTTGATCTCCAGCAAACTCTCCTTTTACCCATCTCAAATCTCACTTGCCCTAACTCTGCAACCTCAATCTACAACTCCACTCTCTCCTCTCAACTTGACATCATGGCACCTCCTACATTTAAATGCAGCAATCGCTCCCAATTACAACCCTGGCACACCAAGCTGACCCGATATCTCAAAAAAATGTTCCAGAACTGCTGAACGTTGTTGAAGAAAGTCTCACTCTGCACCGGACTTCCTCCACTATAAACTTATGCTGCGTTCCTACACTCTGGCTCTTTCCTCTGCAAAAGTAGAAATAATTTCAACACCCTCATAAGCACACTGTCCCGCCAACCCTAATGCCTATTTTACACTTTGAAATCTCTCCTTCACCCTGTTGCTCCCCCTCCCCCTACCACCCTGTCCACCTCAAACTTTGCATCTCACTTCACTGAAAAGGCTTCTACAATCAGGGAAGAGATCTCTAACCTCTCTCCCAAACCATTCCAACACATCTTCCAGTACATCACCCAACCCCACTCACTCCACTGTTCTATGCGCATTCACACCTACTACAACGGAAAAGGTTTCTGCACTGCTCCGGTCCTCCCGCCCCACCACCTTTTTTCCTTGATCCTATTTATTCATATCTCGTCCACATTCCGTTTCCCTCTCTTGCTCTTCCTCTTCCTCTCACTAAAATTTTTAATCTCTCCCTTTCCTCCGGCACATTTCCTTCACCCTTCAAGCATGGAACTATAACGCCGATTCTGAAAAAGCACAACCTCGACCCCAACTCCCCATCCAACTACCGCCCTACATTGCTACTGCCAGGGTCGGACGGGGATACAAAGCAGCCCTGGAAAAAATCTATGCCAGCCCCATAAGTCATTGCGACATATATTGTCACATGTAATATGTAAGGCTATGTCTTGCCACCCCAGATAATTGAGTTATATATAAACACATATATAGAAATATATATACACACAACATAAATATATATTTATTTTTCTAATATAAAAAATTGGTGCTTTCAGAGTAAAACGTTTAAGTATACAGTAAGCATACTCACACGCAGACAAAGACAATCTCACTGACACACACAAGCTCATTGATACATAGCCTCATAGACAAACAAACTCACTGATATACATAAGCTCATTGACATAGAAACACAAGATCAGAGATGCACACACATAGGCTCATGGACAGTCAATCTCACTGACACACACAGACAAGCTTATTGATATACACACAAAGTACAGACAAACTGACACGCACAAGCTTTCTACAGACAAGCTCACTGTCACACACACACTTCCTACAGACAAGCTCAGTCACACACAAGATCACTACAGACAAGCTCACTGTCACACAAATGCTCACTGCAGACAAGTTCGCTGACACACACATGCTCCATACAGAAAAGCTCACTAACACACACATGCTCCCTACAGCAAAGTTTTATAATAAACCTGGTCTAGATATTCTGTAGCCACCCTTTTTCCTGCAAACAAGTAATTGGCACAATGCCACACCTACAATGGAACAGATATGATGATATGCTTCTAAAACCTCACTTTAGAGGGATCTGGTTATATATGCAGTGGAGAACCCCAGGCTTTATCAAACTGTTCCAAAACAATCTAACAGAATTCATGAGCGGTATGCACCGATTAGTTGAGCTACGTGCCCCATAGACATTGATTCAATGCATCTCTATGAGAAGATGCTGATTGGTGCAGCATTTTGCAGCCAATCATATGCCAACAGAAGGTGTGACATACAGACACACTATGACAGACCCATACACTCATACATTATTGCTTGTCTTGATACCTGTGGGGTCCAGTGGGTGACCGGCCAGGGGATTGTGAAGGCGGGCGGTATGCTGGGGGATCGTTCAGGCAGGCATAACAAGTTGGAGGATTATGGATGTGTGCGGCATGCTGGGTGGTCGTGCAGGGCGGACGGCTGGCTGCTTGCATAGTAGGCGCGAATAGGGAGCTGTGCGGTCTCTGCTCCCCAGCGCGCAGCTTAATGAGACCGGGGCCGGAATATGGAGCAGCATATTCTGCCGCATATCCTGTCCCCGGTCTCATTAAGTAGAGTTTGAGGGCGGGGGAGCAGAGACAGCACAGGCCTCCCTCCGGCAGTCAGCAGCCTAAGTGCAACTGCACCAGCTGTCTGCCCAGCCCGGGTGCTGCGGCCCACCGGGAAATTTCCCAGTACTCCGCTGGGCCAGTACTGCCGTTTCCCTCCAAGATCCTTGTTGTGTATGCAAGATTGACAGACTTCCTCAAATTCAACTCTCTGCTTGACCCGCTTCAGTCTGGATTCCGCGCTCGTCACTCTGCCGAGCAGCTGTGACCAAACTATCCAATCGCTGCTAAATCTCGCGGCCATTACTCTATCCCAATTCACCTTGATCTTTCTGCTGCCATTGACACTGTTGATCATCAGCTTCATCTCATTCTCTGTAATCTATGAGATACTGCTCTCCCTGATGCTCCTCCTACCTCTCCCAGAGCTTTTTCAGTGTTTCTTTCTCTGGCTCTGCCTCTTCTCCCCAACCCCTCTCCTTGGCCCCCTATTGTTCTCAGTCTACACTGCCTCCCTTGGTAAATTCATTTGGTAAACTCCTTTGGCTTCGATTATCATTTATATGCAGATGACACACAAATCTACCTGTCCTCTCCTGATCTCTGTCCGCCCATCTGGACTCGTGTCTCTAACTGCCTCTCTGCGATTTCCACTTGGATGGCAGCTCACTTTTCTTAAACTCAACCTGTCTAAAACAGAACTTCTGGTCTTTCCTTCCTCAAGTGTTGCTACTTCCGTGTCTGTCTCCCTCCAAGTCAACAGTGCCACCACTACCTATACCTCGCAGGCTTGCTGCCTAGGTGTTCTCTTTGACTCCGAGCTCTCCTTCACGCCTCATGTTCAGTCTATTGCCAAATCCTGCCACTTCCATGTAAAAAATATAGCTCGCATCCGCCCTTACTTAACACCAGACGCGGCTACGGTGCTGGTCCATACCATTGTTCTTTATCGCCTTGACTACTGCAATCCCCTTCTCAGCAGTCTTAGGTGTTCCCAGACTGCACTGCTGCAATCTATAATGAATGCAGCGGCGAGGTTCATTTTCCTGTCCGCCCGCCCGCACCTCCCACGCCTCACCCTTCTGTCAGTCCCTACATTGGCTTCCAGTTAGATATAGGGTTCAATTTAAGTTTCTGGTGCCCCGAGGCCCCTGCACTCTGCCGAAGACATACATCTATCCTCTATCCGTACTCCCACATCTGATGCTCGCCTCCAAGACTTCTCCAGGGCTGCACCTTTTCAGTGGAACTCCCTACACATCTCCGTTAGACTTTCATCCACTCCTTCAATAATCTTTGAAAATACACTTCTTCAGGAAGGCATAGCATTTAAATTGTTAGCGGGTTTTCATTCAACACCTCTCCCCCCCCATGATTCCTCTCCTGCAACTGTCAAATAGAACCAAAGTTCTCAGTGAATACTTTTCTAGCAACCTATTTCATTACCCCTAGTAATACCCTTTGTGTCACTACACCCCACTCCCTCTAGCACATAAGCTCATTGAGCAGGGCCCTCAACCCCTCTGTTCTTGTGCGTCAATTTGTCTGGTTACAATTATGTGTCTGTTAGTCCACCCATTGTACAGCGCTATGGAATTTGCTGGTGCTACATAAATAAAATAATAAAATTCAATTAACAGAACAGGAGATTTAAAAAAAAAAAAAAAAGACTTTGAGACAACGGTCTCACTCAGAAAGCTTTAGCATTGAATGAGACAGCAGCCTCACTGGGGGGTAAAAAGCAGGTAAATATAACTTGTATTTCTCTTTTTTCCAAATTCACTTGCTTTTTTCTTATGCTTTCCACACCCACTCCAGGGGGTCACTGATCTTAACCAGTGTCTTTTCCCTAGGATTGATGGAAAAATTTGATGATACTGTGTAGGCTACTTTGTCAGGTTTTTCTCTCCTGCTGCTGCACAATGATGATCAGTTTCTGTCCTAAGTCGACTGGTATAAAACGAAGATGTTTTGGTAAAAAAGGGGGGGTGGAGCAGCAGAAACTCCCTTAGCAGAGAGGCGTGCCCAATAATGCAATCTGACAATGTTTACAAATGCTTAGAACATATTTTTCAAACTTTTCCTTCATTATAAGTACACAGACCACCTCATCTCATTAAAGTATTCTTGGTGCAGTGTCCCTGTCCCCTTAACCATGCAATGTAAAACAATGCATTTTTAGACAAACTGCAACATATACATAGCAGGGTTAAGACTGCCTCTAGTGACTAGTACCAGAAAGTCACTAGAGGCACTTCGTGCAGTTTAATGGAGTTTGACTCACTTTACATGAAAAAATCCAGCATCTAGAAAATCTCCATATGAAAACATTTATTCAAAGTATTCCTATGGGGAAGGCCTAAAGCGCGCAGCACTCGCTGCACATGCGCATTAGATTCCCAAATAGCTGTCACGTCAGCAGAAGAAAAGCCCAACCCAGTGCCAAGGGACATCAGAGCTGGAATCAAGTGGAAAAAGTGTTATTTTGTCAATCTTTATTTTTTTCAGTGCTCGGTTTAACAAACAGGCTTGTGTTGCCACAACAGCAGGTACAAGCGAAGGAAAATGTACAGAGTAAACAATATCATGGCCTTCAATATTGGCACAATTTTTGTTAATAAAATCAAGCTAGGTAAATATGTCTAAAACACTGGCTTAAACTAGGCGGGTAGATACGAGAGGTACGTTAGACATAGTGATTAATAACAAGTGAGAAATAGCATGACAAGACAAGCTTAATTCGGTGGCCTAGGGCGACATGCTAAACTGCACATTATTGAACTATAGGATGTCAGGTTAGATTTGCTTGTCTACGGAGTTGGAAGGTGCTGGGGATTACATGGTGATGTATGTCAGAAACGCTAAATGGTCAGTTAGGATGAACTAGGCACATAACTTTGTATAGATGCAATGGAACATGCTTATATAATATAAGAACAAAACTGACCACTGGAGAGGTTCGCATACAGAGTGACAGTGCTAACCATTAGGTTGTAACATATTGCCAGGACATTCATGTCATATAATGAGACACTGTCACAGTAATTAAGGTTTAAGCTATAATCTTACAAAACCAGAACTAGGTGACATAGAATGCAAGTGTTAGAGCAGTCAAGGACATGACATCGAGCATGTCATGTTTTAAAAAAGAGAATATTAAAATCAGGTTAACATGCTAGGTTAACCACCAACCTCCCGGAGCCAGTCAAAATAAAACTGCAAAAAAACAACAAAATGAGCGTGTCTGCTAGGTGGGAGCACAATCGAGAGTATCAGTTCGGACAGTTCAGGTTGGATTCCAGAAGGATACGCAGGCTCTCAGCTGGGAGCGTTATCTAGCGGGACTGCGGGTTAAAGAATCAACAGTCAGTCAGCCAATACCCCTGCTGGGTAGGATGGCACCTTGAGCCGGGAGAGTCCATAGGAGGATGGTGAGTTTCCTGTATATGGAGGCCGCCCTCCAATGCCAGCACCTGCAGTCCACAGACTCTGTATAGAACCTCTGTTGGGCGCCATGGAGAGCTCGGATGTTCTGCCGCCACCAGCGACGGTCGGGCTTCCGGCGGTGTGGTCGGTGCCGTGGAGGCTTCCTCTGAGTGGCCTTCGGCCTAGGAAGGCATTTAGGACAAACAGTGTTAGCTGCTCTATGGGGTTCGCCCGATGGAGGCCTTCCCCAACTCCATTCCTCGACCCCCTTCACCACTCTCTCAGGATTAGGCTGCTCCTGTTTGCTGCGGAACTCCCAAAACCTTTGGAAGATACTGTCCAGTTGCTCAATGTACTGCTCCACCGGGTTATTGTCATGGTGTGTTAGCACGGGCTTCTGCCAATGGGACGATGATGCCATCTTGTGTGGCCTGCTGGCAGTGTAGCTCTGGCAGTAGGAAGTAGCCGGAGCTTGTTTTGCAGTTTGCCCTGTGTTGATGGGGACAGGGATAACCCCCACCGGTCCAAAGGGGGGAGAGGGGGGGGGGAAGACACACGTTAAAGTTTGTTGGATGGTGTCGCCGTGAGAGAGTGGCCGTCTCTCCCGCGGTTTCCCTGCTTGTCACGTTGCGGACTAGGCCACACTGCCAGGTTCCGGTTTATGCAGACGGAGCTTCAAGATTCGGGTACCGTTTTGTGCCGCTTCGATTGCAGATCAGCCCCTTGGATCAGATAAGTTGTACCTGGCGTGGAGCTATAATCAAGTGCATCCGGCCATCTTGGCTGTCAGACAACCCTTTATTGCAGCCGGAGGGGCCCACGAGGATTGGGAATGGGACACACTAGTGTTAGGAATACAATTTTTTTATTCCTAACACTATAGTGTTCCTTTAAGTTTGGTTTGTGTATTGGTTTAAAAATAGTCAAGGGATGTATATTTCTTTAAGTAAACAAACTGTGCTAGGATTGCATAAATAAACTGATTTAACTCCTACATGGTAGAGAATCGAGCAGTAAAACTACATGGGCATGATATATATACCAAAACAACTTCAATAAGCTAAAAGTTGTCTTCCTGCTTAGAGTGCCCTTTCACTACTCTATTCTTTGTAAGTACTTCTTACACTTTGCTATTTATGTGCCTCTGGGCATGGAGCCTTTAACACGATCACAGACATAATCAGATTCTATTCTTGCAGTCAGCATTGTGAGAATGCCTGTTTAAAGAAGCTTGTATGTCCCCTTTCTCCTTCTCTAGTACAATCCCCCAACCCTTCCCACCTCTCTACATCATTTAATAAGTCTGTTATTTTATTTTATTTTTAATTACCCAGGCTTTGAACAACTTCCCCAGCTCCCGCCACCCCCCACACACTCCCTCCCCTCTCCAGAGCAAATGCATGCGCTCTAAACCTGTGAGATTGGTGACATCAAATGCTTCTCTATTTGACTGGACCATTTTTAAAGGTTCAGATCATTTGATTAGGCCTTGGAGAGGGAAGAAGTGATGTGCCTGGACGATGGAAAGGCCGTGGAAAAGAACAAGGAAAACTTCGCCTGGTGTTGGATTCCAGGTGACTATAAAGCAAATGTTATGAGTTTTCCAATAACAATTAGAAGAAGGCAGAATGACTAGTGCCAAACAGGGCAAAATAAATGTAAAACACTATATAGTGAAAAATGGTTGGAGTAATCCTTTAAAGAAACACTCCAGGCACATGAAGCACGTCAGCTGGCTGAAGGGCTTTATGCATCTGTAGTCTGTCATATTTGAGACATTTTATAAAATGTGGGACAGAAACACCTCCCTGGCTGTCTGAATGACAAAATTAAGTTTCTACTGCAATTGTTAGCTCCACAGAGCTATACTACAGCTCATTGAGAAGCATAGGAAAGAGGCTCCTGGCACAGACTTAAGATATGTGCTGGAAGAAGAGGGGGGATTTGCAAAGACTACATACACCAGGTCTGCAGCTCCTGCAAGCTGTTTTTATATAATCCCAAAGAAAACATGCATTTGAGAAGGGACTGCCCATAGGATAAACCATTAAGTGTTTTTTTCAGTGTCTCCAACATCTAAAGGGTCTATGCAGGATGAAACCGATACGTGTTTGTAATGCATTGTAAAGATAATACATAACCAAATAAGTAATCCAAATAAATAAATAGAAAAAGAAAACTCACATTGAAAAGCAGAGTAATCTGAATGTACCTTTCCTGTAAACGGAGGCTATGAGTTTATAGGAAAGGTACATTCTGATTTCTTTGGTTTCCAATGTGAGTTTTCTTTTTCTATTTATTTAGATTACTTATTTGGTTATGTATTATCTTTACAATGCATTGCAAATGAGGATCTGTTTTAGCTTGCAGAGGCCCGTTAAGTGTTGGAGACTCTGGAAAAAAAACCACTTAATCGTTTATATAATGAGCAGTCCCTTGTCAAACTCATGTTTGAGAAGGTATTGCCCATAGGTTAAACCATTTAGTCTCAGTTTGCATGAAACTTTCTTCAAAATTAGTCATAGATGGTACCTTACTCCTTACAGAATCTAGAAATTCAAACTTCTTTACTTAGACATCTGTTGCTAATGTGCTACCTCTATAGGAACATTATACGATGTGTGGTGGAAATTCAATGGCTTAACATAGATTAAAGAAAACATAGCACAAATGTTCAAAGCTTTGCATATACAAGAAGAGCTATCCCCTCAAACATTCCTATTTTATCTGTTTTTTCCCCATCTGTAGTTTTGAACAAAAAGCATTCCTAATACATATATTTATGGCCATAAAACTTATAATAGCAAGAAACTAGAAGGTACCTCTAGCGCCTAAGTGGTCAGATATAGCGGGTCAGCTAAAATATCACGCCAAAATGGAAAAAGGGTTCTATAGAAATGCAGACAAGATTTCTTTGCACAAAGCTATATAGTCTAACTGGAATAAAATCTCTACATTGAATATTATCTACATCTTTTAACACTGAATACATACTTAAATTTAGCCAATCAAATTAGAAAAGCGGCATGTTAAATGGGTCCCGTAGAATCTATAATGCCTCCCTGAGCTGAGACTGTTCATACTATGGAAAATTTCCTCCTCCTCTCGGAAAGAACCTTATACGTCCGCCACATCCTAAAAATGATACATACTGACTCTACGTTCCCATGCCCTAAATTTTCATTTGTTTGTTGAATATGAAGTATGAATGGTAGAGTTAACTGAAAATATAAAGATATTACGACTCTTAACAACCAGCTATAACCAGTAGGGATGCACCAAAATTCTAATTTTGGGCCAAAACCGAAAATTCAGTATGCCCTTGGCCGAAAACTGAAACCAAAACAGAAATGACTTTTTTCCCAACAAAATGGAGGGGATGACAGTGTGACTGAGGGAGGGGGTGACATGTTTGTTAGTCCACCTATTGTAAAGCGTTACGGAATTTGTTGGTGCTATATAAATATAATATAATAATTACATTCAATGAAACATTTACATTTCATTAAATGTGTTGATGTCGCGAACGGTTCGCCGCGGACTCATCATTGAGTAAACTTTGACCATGTACCTCACAGTCAGCAGACACATTCCAGCCAATCAGCAGCAGACCCTCCCTCCCAGACCCTTCCACCTCCTGGACAGCTCACTAAGAATGCAGCTTCACAATGAATATAAAATGGATGCTGTCCAGGAGGTGGAAGGGTCTGGGAGGGAGGTTCTGCTGTTGATTGGCTGGAATGTGTCTGCTGACTGTGAGGTCAGGGTCAAAGTTTACTCATTGATGAGTCCGCGGCGAACCGTTCGTTGCGAACCGTTCGCAAACCATTCCGCGAACCGTTCGGGACATCACTAATTAAATGTCATAACTTTAAAAAAAAAAAAACATTTTAAGGTCACTTTTCCTTTAATTTGGCAAGATTTTTTTTGGAAAAACAAAAATATATACCGAATAAATCAGACACTCAAATGGTTTGTTAGAGTACCTTTATTCTACCCATTCAAGGCAGTGTTTCAACTGCAAAGAGCCTCTATGCCTAGAACTAAAAGGATGTCAAAGGTGGGTATAGTGAAGGGACTCTAACACACTCGTTGGATGCCTGGTCTATTATGTAGGCTGTTGATTGGAGGCTTGCTACACTGTCTTGAGGAAGGGACCTTGGACCTGGCGACCACTTTACCAAAATGTGCCTGCGGCCTTCCCCAGAGGGGCAAAGGTTGATGTGAGAAGGAGACTCTGGATGGCAGACTCACCATAGCCCAGTAACCTTCAGATCATATTTACTTTTACTTATGTTTTAAGCTATTTTTACATTTTTCTGCTAATTTCTTTCCCTCCATCTAATGCCTTATTTGCTTCGGGGTCTGACTTCCTGGCTGCCCATTGCAGGGATCTCCTGTGTGTACTCCTACTCTCTCACTCTGCTAAACTAGCCTGTTAACTACTATAGCCTGTCTAAACATCCAATGCATTTATCCTGACCTACTCCCTATCTAAGACAATTTTTATGCATTGAGTAACCTTTGCTCAAAAGTGCAGTTTCCTTGTATTGTTTGCTGGATAACCTTATATGTGTTTTATTATCTTGAATATGTACATTATCCATGTTCTCTTGATGCCCATCAAAAATTTAGAATTTAAGAAAAAAATAAAAAATATATACACACACAAAATAAATACATTAAAGTTACTTTTTAGTAGATATACTCCAAATGAAAACATGCCTGCATTTAACCTCTTAAGGACACATGACATGTGTGACATGTAATGATTACCTTTTATTCCAGAAGTTTGGTCCTTAAGGGGTTAAAGGGATTCTATAGTGTTTGGAATACAAATCTATATTAAATCAATGCTTTCCTATGGATATTTCACTGATGCTTTATGTCCTCATGCATAATAAAACTGTAATGTTAACATTTTAGTACTAAGACTGCCTCTAGTGGCTGTCTACCAGAGATGTCCAGCATCATTTAGGCGTCTCTGGTAGTCAGCCACTAGAGGCAGTCTTGGTACTAAAATGTTAACATTACAGTTTTATTAAAAACTGCAATGTTTTACATTGCAGGACTAAGGGGGACAGGGATACTGCATCCAGACCATTTCGATGAGCTGATGTGATCTGATTGCCTGTAGTGTCCCTTTAATTATGCATTTTTTAATTGGGGGTATATCTAAAAAAAGCTTGCAAAAGCTGCAGTTCTCTTGTATGTTGCCTCTGTACTCCCTCCCCTTCTAGCCCTGCTCAGACCGTGGCTGCCCAATCACAGACTTTACAATGCAGCTAAATTAAAAGTCTTTACAAACTAATGTGGGAAATTATTTGTTTAGCTTCACTGAACTAAACAAACCAGAAAGTAGCAGGACCTGTTGTCTGATTGATGGACAGTCAGGGATATGTAACAAAATTAAAGGATCATTATAGGGTCAGGAACACAAATATGTATTCCTGACCCTATATAGTGTTAAAACCACTATCTAGCCCCCCTGAGCCCCTCATGCCTCCATAAATATAGGAAAATCTTACTGTATTCAAGTCAGAAGCTGTAACGCTGCATGCTGTTTGTCGCAGAAAAACAAGCTGTCTGCTGCCATCATCAGAAGTGGTATCCTGATCCAATCACAGTGCTTCTCCATAGGATTGGCTGAGACTGAGAAGGAGGCAGATCAGGGGCAGAGCCAGCACAATTCAAACACAGCCCTGGCCAATCAGCATCTCCTCATAGAGATGAATTGAATCAATGAATCTCTATGAGGAAAGTTCAGTGTCTGCATGCAGAGGGAGGAGATACTGAATGTTTGGATGCATTTTAGGCAGCCATGACCCAGGAAGGATCTCTAACAGACATCTGAGGAGTGGCCAGTGAAGTTGTCACTAGGCTGTAATGCAAACACTGCATTTTCTCTGAAAAGACAGTGTTTACAGCAAACCTGCAGGTAATGATTCTACTCACCAGAACAGATTCAATAAGCTGATGTTGTTCTGGTGACTATAGTGTCCCTTTAATAAAAGTGGCAATTTCTATTGATATTTGCACTTTTTGTAAAATGAAAAATAGAGAAAACACTCTTCACACATAAATCATTTCAGCAAGCTAAAGTGCTTAAGAGGTCCAAAGTATCCCTTTAAGGTAAAGTTGTGTTGGTACATTTAACCGAAACTACGTTTAAATATGAGTGACACTACATTATAATATTTGATTGAACCAGTTGATGTAACAATGACAAACTTTGCAGCCTCACAAAGTTCTAGGAAGTCTTATTTAAAGTATCAGTCACAGCAGTTTCATGTATCCTTTTAGAAAAGGTTTGTGCGTAATTTGAAGGAATTTAAAGCAACATCGGTTTCACAGAAATAGTGACACATATGAGCCCAATCCACATGTGTGTATCCAAAATGATTTCTAAATTCAGTTGCAATTTGGGTTTTATGATTATCAGATTTCCTGGTGTACAAAGGTGTCTGCTAGTTTTACATCTGGTAATGATGACGGAAAATGACTGAGCCAGCAGTTTGGCAAACAGATCTTAATAATTTATAAACATGATTCACTATCTCTAAAATGCTCCAACCGTAACCCTTACTACACCTACCAGCATGAACTCACAAGACTAACAGGTTATTTACTAAGCTACATTCTTCTTTTGTTTAAAATGTAAATCATTACAAAAGCAGTTCTAAAAATAGTCATTAAATTACCATTCAAATTTTGCAAACCCACCTTGACATATTCTGAATGAGCTGAATTTTAGTAAAATTATTTTAATCAGAAGCAGGCCTAAATATCCTTGAATGTCAGCATTTCAGGGGGGAAGAATACTGGCATACTGACTGCTCAAAGGGTAAAAGTAAGTAAAACTAAAAGAAGCTGGGGATCCTTGGCTCCCCTGTATATTTGCATCTTGTATAATAGTGTCATGGTTAATAAATCCAACCCCGATCTGTACTGGATGTCCTTTCCTATATTCATCTTGGTCAACAGTTGGTATGTATAGGCATGGTGACTTGTTTTTATTTATTTTTAATTATTTCCCCTTTTACTGCAAACTGCTTTATTGGTTTCTTTCGTCCTAGTATTTTCCCTCTTGTAATAATTTTTATGCTATTGAAAACTTTGCAATAAAAAATCTATAAAAAGCTAGAAATGTTAGAATATGAGAGGGTTCATGAATAGTGATGTCTCGAACGGTTCGCCGCGGACTCATTATTGAGTAAACTTTGACACTGTACCTCACAGTCAGCAGACACATTCCAACCAATCAGCAGCTGACCCTCCCTCCCAGACCCTTCCACCTCCTGGACAGCTCACTAAGAATGCAGCTTCACAATGAATGTAAAATGGATGCTGTCCAGGAGGTGGGAGGGTCTGGGAGGAAGGGTCTACTGTTGAGTGGCTGGAATGTGTCTGCTGACTGTGAGGTACAGGGTCAAAGTTTACTCACTGATGAGTCCGTGGCGAACCGTTCGCGGCGAACCGTTCGGGACATCATTATTCATGAACCTAAAGTGGCTCAATCACCTCACATAAAAAATGTTTAAAAACTTTATGAAATACTCAAGCTGACTGTATTGGAATTTCATTTACATTCCAATACAAATCAAAAGATATAAGACAAAGTAGAAACTAACTTTGTCTTACGATAAAGCCCTAAGATTCCTCCCTGAAGTTTTGTCAATTCCACCAGTAGTCGCTAGTAATCTCTGTAAATGTGCACGATTACAGCACTGACATAGCACCTAGCAGAAGACAGGTGCTGAAGACAGAAGATTAAAGTGCCAGGTAATGAAGACAGCGGATGGCAGAAGCCAGAGGCTACAGATTCTGGTAAGTATACCTTTCATTGCACCCCTCAAAATCTGCACTACCAGCAGCAATGTCACCATATGGAGCCTTTTACAACAGAGCTCGATAAATTCCAGGCACCTGGGAATATGGGATATTTGTCAGCCTATTCCCTCCAAAGCTGGAGGACGGCTGAGGGAGAGTACAGGCGGGAGGCCATCTGTAAGAAATAGAGCCAGCGAGGGAGTTGTAATCTTCTTGCTCTGTTCTTTCGTGCGCCCTCAGTGATGCCGGAATATGACGTCACTCCAGCCCCGGCTTCACTACATAGAGCACAAGTGAGCAGAGCAAAAAGAGCTTGAAGATAACCGCAGCCCCCCTGGACCCTAGGGAAAGCCATCCACTCCAACTCTCCCATATGTAGGAAGGCTGGGTGGACTTACATTGAGTTAAAATAAATTAAAATGTGTGGGTGTGTTAGAGAATGTGAGTGTCTGTCTGTCAGTGAGTGTGTCTGTGAATCTGTCTTTGTGTACATGTGTGTCAGTTGGTGTATGTGTGTATATCTATTTGTCTGTCAATGTGTGTGTCTGTCAGTGTGTATGTTTAGGTGACATGCCCTCCTCTGATCGCATGGGTAAGGTGTTTTTACTAACCTTTTTTCCCCACTCCATGCCAGTCTCGCTGTGGCTAGCAAGCTTGATGATCTCATACAATCCAACGCTTTCCCATAGAATAGCATTGGGACGCTATTGCACATACACAGCAAAATGCTGCACCAATTGAATCAATGTATATCTATTGGGACCATTCAGCACTTTCATGCAGAGCGTGGATACACGCAACGTACGTGCTGCACACTGTGATAGGAAGCACTTTAGTGGCCATCTGAGTGACTGTCACTACAGCTGTTACTAGGCAAGAATGTAAATACTGCCTTTTCTCTGAAATAACTACATTAAGCTGCAGTGGTTCTGGTGACTATAGAATCCCTTTCAGAATTTCTTTTGTCATCAAAGAAAGTGGTGTTAGTTTAGAAAAAAAAACGGCTCCTAACCTTTTTAGCTGGCACCTAGAATAAAAGCAAGTTTGTCCAGCCCTGCTTTAAAAATATACAAAAACGGTGACAATTGTTTCTTGCAAAAGCTGTAGTTCTTATGAACAAAACCCTTTGCAAGTCCTTCCCTTTTCCATGGAAGTGACTAACAGTGGAGTGGTGCTTTAAAGAAGAAATTAAAGAGCAGCTGATGGACTGCAAATGTATTATAATAAAATATTTCCAAGGTGCCTCACAGATAAAAGTGACATAGCTTCAATTCATAGACAGTAAGGAGAGAAGGGTCTAGGCAACCTTCGGCACTGCAGATGTTTTGGACTACACCTCCCATGATGCTTTGCCAGCATTATGTGTGTAAAAGCATTATGGGGGATGTAGTCCACAACATCTGGAGTGCCGAAGGTTGCCAATCCCTGCATACAAGAGTCACAACATTTCAACTCAACAAGCAAGTCTTTATCAGTTTGATAAAGACTTTTTTGTTGATTCAAAACGTTGCCTTTTCATTTCCAATAAGGTCTGCTCGGATTGATCCTTGTGTGTCTGGACACTTACTTTTTAAAGCAGGATTTTCATTTGTGAAACTTTTTGTTATGTTATGCTGTTTATTTAACTAACAAAATCTCACGTCTTTAATTTTAATTCACAAGGCATGCAGGGCTATAAGGCCATGAAAAAAGTGATAGTTCCACTTAAAGCAAATGTACATTCTGATACATTAAAACGTTTCATACATATTGTATCAACCAATGTTATATGATGCATTTTGTATCTTTCTTTTGGTATTGAAATTGACAGAAAGGAAAACGTTTGAACGTAAGCTATTTGTTCTCCAAATAAACCATATTTGCTTCCGTCCCCACCTATTTACAGTGAATAAATGGTACAATATGTGACAAAAAAGCAACAGAGTGTGTTAAACCCACACCTCTATATATAACTGTACAAAATTTTGACTTATCGTAATAATGAAACAGCTTCCTCTCGGGATGTTCCAGACTTTATCCCGTACAAATAGAATATATATATTATATATAAATGGCAGAGGAGTATAGCCATCAGTCTACATGAAATTAAAAGGGCAGAAGATATGACAATTTATATGAAACACACTGTGCAATAAGGGAAGTTAACCTCCTTGAAGGAACACTATAGGGTCAGGAAAACAAACATGTAATCCTGACTCTATAGTGCTACAACCTCCATTGGGTGGCATGCCCCCCTTATGAGGCAATAAAACTTACCTTATTTCTCTGAAAAGTCAGTGTTTACATGAAAATGCCTGCAGGGTTTACTCACCAGAACAACTACAATAAGCTGTATAGTAGCTGTTCGGGTGACTATAGTGTCCCTTTAAAGGCATTAGAACGTTTGTTCCATGATAAGGTATTGTTGCATGCTGCAAAAAGGGTTTTGGCATCTTGTCTACTGGACTAATACTTACACACACACACAATTTCCCTCGGTGTATTTTGATATTAACCCCTTAAAGCTGCACTGTCATGCTGAACTTACCTTTCTTTAATAGATTCCTCTTCTCTCCCCCTGTCAGGATCTTTTCTTCATTTCTTCCTGTCTGCTCTAGTATTCTTTAAAACATAAGACTACTTTGTAGTAGGGACTACTTTGTCTTGTGGAGGTTTCTTAAGGTATGACCAGCGGCGGAGCAAAGTGTGCTTCATTTCCGGTGGTCAGAGCAATTTTCCCACAATTCTCACCTTTGATCCGTGATCTTGCGAATTTCGTCCTAACAGAATGAGAACAGTTTCTCCATTTGTGTTAGGATGCAATTGACCAAAGTATTGCAAACGGGGTATGTTCAGTCTTTTTTAGTAGCCACCCAGTCCCAAACACTGGCCAAAGTTAGCGTTAATATTTGTTTGTGTGTGAAAAATGCAAAAAAATTATTTCAATGCCAGTTTTGGCCAGTGTTTGTGACTAAGTGGCTACTAAAAAGACAGGACATACCCCATTTGCAATACCTTGTGTTGTCTACTATTGCAAATGGTATGCCATCATGGGGGAAACACAAGCCTTATATTTGACTCTGTAACTTTTGAAAACCCTGTAAAACCTGTACATGAGGGGCATTGTCATACTCAGGAGATTTGGCTGAACACAAATATTAGTGTTTCAATACCTTAAAACATATCACAACAATTATATCGTCAGTGTAAGTGCCGTTTGTATGTGAAAAATGCAAAAATCTTCACTTTCACTGATGATATCATTGTTGTAATACATTTAACTGTTTTGAAATACTAATATTTCTGTTCAGCGAAGTCTTCAGAGTAAAACAGTACCCCCCCATGTACAGGTTTTATGCTGTCTAGGAAAATTAGAGGGTTAAATATATGATCTAAGTATATATTATTTTATTTTACACCATTTAACCTTTATTTTACTTTATTACAGGCAGCAGGGGGACTACCTGTCATTCCAGGCACTCCCCATGCTGGCACTGCTATGGACGGCTATGCCATGAAGGTATGCCATGATGGTGGTAATTCTCAATTCTGGGCTGCTATCTGGTCTGAAAGGCAACATAGGCCCAGCAAACCAAAATGTCAAATTTCAATTTCTAAAAACTAAAATAGGCAAGCCCTATATTGACCCTGTGACTATCTGAAATACCATAAAACCTGTGCATGCAGTTTTACTGACTAGTAGCAGCATAATCTGGAGAAAGGCTGTTTTCCTATTTAGCAATTTTAGGTTTTCCTTCCTGAAAATAAGGAGACTCAGCAGTTCAATGCTTAATATTATGTTGGATTAGTCTTCACAACAACTTTAATAAAAATGGCAGCACCAAAAAAAAAAAAAAATCCCTCTGCTCTCCTCCCATAGCAATGCACTGTGGTTGCTATGGAAACTCCCTATCTAGAGCTTTTAGCACTGGCTAGGGAGTCCTAGGAGTAGAGTGACATCACTGAAGAGATTTGCCCTGCTTGTGGATGCGTTCCAAGCAGGGCGAATCAAAGAAGGCTTCGGACAGAGCTAAGGTGGAGAGAAGGAAAGTCAGGTCAAAAAGAGGTGCTGGAATTGAGATGAAGTAAGTAAATTTTTATATTTTACATTGATTAGACAATGTATCTTTAGTTCAGGTTTTCATGACAGGTTCATGTTAAAGTTGTATTCCCGACACTATAGTTCTAAAACCACCGTTTAGGTGGTCAGCCTCAGTCAAGGAGGCAGGGCGGAAGCAGGCCAAACACCACCCTGGCCATTCAGCTTCTCATCATAGAAAATGCATTGAATCAATGCATCAAGGTCAGCGCCTCCACGCTCTAAAGTCTACAAAAAAATTTACATTAAAAAGCCTGCAGGGACATACTATACTAAGCTGTAGTTGTTCTGGTGACTAAAGTGTCCATTTAAGCTATGGTCCAGCAAAAGTATAAAGGTCAGCCTTAGGCATTTCCACATCATGCTGAGTCAAGCAAACACTATCTGAGTTCTTTACTTAAGTGAGAATTCAAAGTGAAGTTAAATTTTAATGGACCACTTCACACCCATAAAGCTTCCTGAAGTACTTTATAGGTGAAGAGTGTCCCACAATTGCAGTTTTTTTAATAATTAAACTCCCCTTGCTGTCAAACATCCAGGAGGGTTTCTTCCTGCATCTATTAGCTCTACTTGAGTGTGCCTGCCTCCCTCCGCACTCCTCAGATTAGACCTCAGTTCAGCATGCTTTAAGTGCACACTCACGCATCAGCCAACACATGCACACACCAGGTGCACGCACATGCATGGAGGAAGACTGTCCCGTGAAAAGATTGAAAGTCTCTTCCAGGGAAAAGGCATAGGGCTGGCAAAGTTGCAAAATGAATACATTGGGATATATCTACTAAACGGTGAATTATATATGTTTTGCCCATTTGGGCAGTAGAGTGTTCCTTTAAGGCCAGAGTAGCTAAAATGAAAGCATCGCTAAAATAGCAAATTTTTCCAGTTGGCTATATTGACCTTAAATATGAAATTCTCTTTGAATTGTCAATTTAGTAAATAACCCTATGTATGGTGCAAAGTAGCAAACAGCGGCAGCCAGCCTCAGTGTATATACAGGATATAATATGCAGTTACCAACTGCATTACATTTTTATGTTACGGAGACATGTAAATTTACATTATTTAAAGGAGAACTGTCATTCCCCATTGTAAATAGGTTTACTTTATTATTATATTTAACAAATAAGTACCTACTATATTTAACAAATAAGTATTGTGAGGGTGTGGAAAATAAAATAAAATGTTGACATCCACACTTCCTGAGATTGGATGCTTCCCCCTTAGCTCAGTCATTGTTATAAGCTCTGTCCTTTGCATCTGGCAGTCAGCAAAGACATTAAAGTGGTTATGTCACCATCTGGGGTCTCTGCATATTTTCCAGAAACCCCTGATTGTGACATTGCCATTTGCAGTGCAGTTGCCTAGGTGTACAGGGGAAGCTAAGTTTTATTTAGTTTTTTTCGCTTAATCTGTTAGATTCTCTTCAGCTCCTGGTGCTTTATCTGCCAGAAGCCTGTGAAAATTCAACACTGAGATCTATATGATACCACAAGGGCAAGGGTGCCCAAAAGGTAGATCCCCAGATGTTGTAGAACTAAAACTCCCATGATGCTCTGCGTGCCTTTACAATGACAACACATCATGGAAGCTGTAGTTCTACAATATCTGGGGATCTAATTTTTGGGGACCCCTGCACTAGAGTCTCCACAAACAATGCCTTTTACCCCAAAGACATAATTATTGACAGCTGGGAAACATGACAAAATATGGTGGCAGTAGCTCCAACTTTTGTCAAGTGCTGTCAGGCATAGAAAATATACATAAGACAAAGCAGTATATCTTTTGACTGCATGGGAATTTCAGTGGAATTTCAAGAAAGTCAAGTGAGTATTTGAAAAAGTTTGACTCTTTATGAAATACTTTTTTGGATGGGGGGTGGGGGGGTGCTGTGACAGGAACAGCTTTAAAAATAGTTTGTATTTTTCCTCTTCATTCCCAATGTTTGCCAGTCTTACCTAGATATTGATGTAATTTGCTAAATATTTAATGAGCTAATCCATCCACCATGACCACTTCAGTGTTTTGCAGTGATTATGGTGATATAAGTATGTATGTGCAGCATCACAGCTTGAAACAGGGCACATACAAAGATATTGGCATGTAATGGGGCAAGTGACTTAGGCTACTCGGAACTCTGTCAATTATGTGCATATTTTAAGTCAGTCATCAGCAAGCAGAGCCTGCAAGGGAAAGGGTGTTCTCTATTCCACTTTCCTGCCTCCACACAGTTCCTTTTCAATTTTTTTTTTTTTTATTTATTTTTTTTTAAATTTCCCTCCCCGGCCAAACAGTCCAATCACCTATGAGGCACCCTGCCGACGTCGGATGTAGGAGGGTTACCAGGAGCTTTGTTTTAAAGTTATTTTTTTTTTTTTAAACTTAATTAAACAAGGGAATAGGGACCTATTAGTAATGCCCAATGGAAATCAATAAATAAAAAAAAAAAAAAAGGAATGTTTGAGAAGGGTCAAAGTAACCCTTTAATATAAAAGTTTATAGAATTTTATCACGACAGGAGGCTTCATATTTTGCGTAATCTTCCTTTACTACTCCATACAGCAAAGACGTATAGCGTTCGGTAGTTTCCCTTTGGGTTGTTCATTCGTGAGTTTTCTGTGTTCGTTTTTTCCTCCGTTCAGTTTTTTCCTATATTACTGTTCTGTCTCTGTTCAAGCGACCATTCGACAGATTTCCTGCAAACACATTTCGCAGGTTTTTTCCACAGCTACTTTGGATCACACCTCGTGAGATCCACGGCGGCCATTTAACCCTTGCCGGTTGCTAGCAATTAAACAGGGGTGAGACCCTGATTTATAAATGTACCCTAGCTTATGCTAGCTACTGCTTTTACTGGAATACTTCTCTGCTAACATTACTTGGGGTGAGCCCCCATCATATTGTTAAATACCCGGGTACCTTTAATTGCCAGAAAATATTGGTTATTTGATCTGTCTGTCACTTTTACAGCTCATATGATTGGCTTCTCTGTGCCACCGTACCCCCCTACAGGATACACTCCTGCAGGTTTTATTATTACAGAATATATATATTGGAAATTGGCTTCTGTTCACCTTGCCTACTACAGGAACCTGTCAAGGTTAGTATTAACCTAGGGGTTCAGCCGGTCAGGTTTATACCTAGTAACCCGGGGCAGGTGAGCACCCATATACTGCTGCCGAGTGTAGCTGTGCTTGCAGTCTCCTTTTACCTGGGTGACCCCCAACATTGCCTTTACATACATTACTATGACCCGAGAAACATTCGCCACCCACGCTCGGGAGATTGGACACATGCACTTTCGTGCTGTGGAATGTACTGTACAAAGAAGTCCACAAGCGGCTGAGATCAGAGTGCACTCCAGATAAGGTTGCCTATACCCCAGAATTTGACCAGATGATGCTGGCCTTCATGGCACAAGGGAGTAGAGACCCAAGGAAAGGGGTTGAGAAAGGGTAAAAGGGAGCCCAGGATAAGCTCCTTGATGCGGTCAGGCCACTCACCCGGGTTCTGACCCTAACTGATGAGGCATACACCCTGGCTGACTCCTTTCAGCAGACAACGCACGCGATGTTCATGAGTGGACCCAGAGAGGTTTTTGCTTCCTGGGCAACACAAATGTGGCCCTCTTTTCGGAGATGCTGGGCAGCCTTATTCCGAATTGATGGCAAATTGGTCAACCGGAGGGCTAAAGAATTGGGCCCACAGGCCTCCATTGCGGCTTTCTCTCTATTAACTTAGCGTTAAAAGTGCAAAATATGAAGCCTCCTGTCATGTGATAAAATTGAACATTATGCTAGCTTTAGTGTACTAATAATCTTAATAATAACAGGAGGCAAGCATTTCCCCCCTCCCCCCCATTCAGGTGGGTTCGCATCTCCTGGTAGGTCATGTATGTTATCAATATGATAATGGTCATTTTCTTGTGACTACGTAATTGACTCTATTCACTCTAGATAAAAAGTTGATATATGTATAGATAATCTATATTAGGTAGCTATAGTATGGTACGTATGTTAAATTTTATAGATCACGATAGATTGTGATAGTACCAATTTATTGCGCCCCTTTTAAGTGAGGGTTACTCATATTGTTCAGGTTTACATTTCATATCACTAAAAATGCACTCGTTCTCTTTCAGCCTAAAAGATATAAAGAGATCTTCTATATCAAACGTACAAGTATATTCGTTCTTCCTAGTTTTGAATGAATCTAAGCGTTCATCGTTCCTGGAATTTGAACGGTCTTCGTTATTCCTTATGGTTCTTCAGTTGATTGTGTGACTGGTGATGTTGATGTTATCAAGAGGAAGTGAAAGGCGTATCTTATACTCTCTGCCTGTCTCTGATTGGTTCCTTTTTTTCTCTCTATGTCTTTGCTGCTATGGAGTAGAAAAGGAAGATTATGCAAAAGACTCGCCTCCTGTCATTATTAAAATTAAGATTATTAGTACACTAAAGCTAGCATAATCTTCAATTATTTCTCAATGGTTTATTCAAGGAGTCTAGAGAAATAATTTCCTTTTTAACATACTTCTAAAGCACGGTTTCAATATACAGAACAGCACCTATAATAGCAAAGTTTCATGGGGAAAAAAAAATAAATCTCATTATGGTCTATGGATCTGATCCAGTAAGAGTTCTCAGGCAACATCGTTCAATCCTCAGCAGTTTTACATAATTTCAAAACATGCTTCTAAAGAAGCATCATTATTATATAAAATAATCTAAACATTGTCTCCTTAGAAACATAGTAACATGAGGTAGGAGAACCTCTAGACACTCCAGAGTGAAAGTGATTTTAATGCATTATATAGTTTTCAAGAAAAATAATATAATACAAAACAAAACCAAACAACAAAGCACAAAAATAAAGCTGCTGATCAAGGAAAGGTGGATTGGCAGATAGTCCTATCACAGACCAGGAAACCAACCAGAAGCCTCTCATAATGGTCTATGTGGCGTGATCTTACGAGTTACGTAGTGAAACACCCCTGCTCAGTTCCACTCATGCTATTTGATGTGCGGAACTGCTGAAAAAGCAGATAACAGCCATCCTGTAAATGCTGTTTAGAGAGTTGTGCATAGTATTTTTCAGAAGTATGTGCGCAGCTGTGGCTCAGGTAGAGTTAGTAGTGTGTGAATTTTCTATGCATCAGTTGAACAGATTTGCACAGCATACTAACACGTACATTCATAATCTATGCCTGAAATGAGCATATGTCGTTATGGTACTAATAGTTTGAACTCAAAGGGACACTCCAGACATCAACACAACTTGTTTGCATTCTTATAGCTTTTGGCCTATGTAATAAGATAAAATAAGTAATTGTTGCAAAAGAAAAAGTGATTTGCAGCATTCTGCATCTTAAAGGAACACTATAGTCACCTAAATTACTTTAGCTAAATAAAGCAGTTTTAGTGCATAGATCATTCCCCTGCAATTTCACTGTCATTTAGGAGTTAAATCACGTTGTTTCTGTTTATGCAGCCCTGGCTATGATTGACAGAGCCTGCATGAAAAAAAAAAAAAACTGGTTTCACTTTCAAACAGATGTAATTTACCTAAAATAATTGTATCTCTATCTCTAAATTGAGCTTTAATCACATACAGGAGGCTCTTGCAGGGATAAGAAAATTTTAATTAAACAGAACTTGCAATAAAGAAAGCCTAAAAAGAGCTCTCTTTACAGGAAGTGTTTATGGAAGGCTGTGCAAGTCACATGCAGGGAGGTGTGACTAGGGTTCATAAACAAAGGGATTTAACTCCTAAATGGCAGAGGATTGAGCAGTGAGGCTGCAGGGGCATGTTCTACACACCAAAACTGCTTCATTAAGCTAAAGTTGTTCAGGTGACTATAGTGTCCCTTTAACCCCTTAAGGACACATGACATGTGTGACATGTCATGATTCCCTTTTATTCCAGAAGTTTGGTCCTTAAGGGGTTAAAGGTACACTGTAGACTCCTAAAGCACTTCAGAAGTGCATTATGTGTGAACAGAGTGCTCTCTTTTTTGTATTTGTCAAAAAGTGCAGATTTTAAAGGCACTTTTCTAAATTAACATTGTTACACACATCCTGGCTCTCAATCCGACATCTATTTACTTCCTGGTAGTTTTCAGTGAAGCTAAACTCAAGAGGCAGGAAATTCCCCAGAAAGATTGTTCATTGAGCTTGGGGAAGAAGGGGATGGCTTTCTAAAGTTTTAGACAAGGGATCTCCAGCTTTTATAAGCTGTTTTTAGATATATCTCAAAACAATGCATAATTAAATGCATGCATGTTTTCATTGGTCGGTATATCAACTAAACAGTAATTTTTATTTCGGCAGTGGAGTGTCTCTTTAAGTATGACCCCACCGCCCTTTTTCCTCATTTTAAGATACTTTTTAGTTGGGGATTCCTAGACAAAGGTATGTGATATTAGTGTTCCATAACCAGACGCTTCCTATCTCCCTTCTATGCAGTGTATATGGTTATGAAGCTTGGAGTATTCCTTCAAAAGAAACACTCCATTAATAAAAAAAAATATATATATATATATATATATATATATATATATATATATATATATATATATATATATATATATATATATATATTAGATTAACTTGCAAAGAAAACATGCACAGATTTTGTGTCTGCAGCTATTGCAAGCCCTCCACTTGTTCAGTCTTTTTCCCCATCTTCTTATTGAGATGGTCTAACCACTAACTAACACACTGATTTCATGTATAGGTTTTCACAGGGGGCTGCGTATGTGTTTGTTTATACGCACACACAATTGCAGAGTTAATTTTTGTGTATAGGAATCTGATAGTGCTTGCCCACACACATGCACTTCCTTTAGCTCAGCTAACAAACGGAAGTAATCCCTCTGGCTCTCTGATTGCACATGGGGTGCTGCATTAATTATAAACATGCTGACTTCTATTGAAAGCAGCACTTATCAACTGAAAAAATTAAATACTCTACACATATAGCCAAAGTGCTTTATGGGTTTGGAGTGTTCCTTTAATTAAACATTTCCAAGAGTTTGGGCTCAACAGTCCAGAATATTATTATGGTATGTGTAAAAATCAAGGCCAAAGATTTGACACAATGTAAGTCTCGCTCAATTACTTTCAATTTTTTTTTTTTTTTAATTCTTTACATTAACTATATAAAGCATTAACATATAATTAGTTCCAATCTGGAATGCCCTTTACAAGGGGTACTTGCATTTACCACCAATAGACAATGCATTTGCATGAATGCATTAAAAGACCTATATTGTCATGTTTTATCAACATTGCATTATTGATAAAAATAAAATAAAAAAGTGACATTTTCTTTACCATCCCTGGTCTCTTATACTCATGTCTGCTAGATAATTTCTAGGTTAAAAAAAATAATAATACTGGGCAATGGAAGAGAAAAAAAAATCTTGACCAACTAGCCCTTCTCATTAACTTTAGACAATTAAAGTAATTAATGAAAACTTTTGGAGATCATAGGCAAGAGTACATAGCTATGTTGTAAGTCCTTGAGGACATATCAGGTGACATTGGTACATTTTGAATAAAATGTCATTCTTTATTTCAATAAAATAAAAAACACAGGTTTTACGGTTTTAAAGTTACACAAGATAAGCTTTGTGAATTTGAGACAGCCTGTGTGGACACTCTCCCATTTCCATCAGTGGTCAATAACTGAAGGCTAGTGGCACAGGCATCTTCTTGCACATAATTTAATAATGATCCTAATGAGTTTCAACATCTTTCAGGATTTTCAGATGGGGATGACTTGGCATTCTCAAGCTTGTGAAGTAATACAATAGAGTATTAGTTTCATTAGAATACTGCACAGCTATAGTAGCCTTACAAAAATGTTCTCACTTTAAGGTACCACGAGATGCACAATGACTCCACTGACTCAATTATATACTGCCCACTAATACGAGTTCTAAAAAGGTAACAGATTAATTGGAATGTTTCCTTAATTTACATGATTGATGCAACATATATACCAACGTTATTTTGCCACAGAGTTTCTCTTAATAGAACCAACACACTGATCATGTCTTCCTTTATAAAGTAAAAGGGTTTTTTTTGTTTTTTTTTAGTTTCTTTCATTAACAAAACTGAGTGGGTTAATACTGTAATAGCAAGGCCCATGTTCTTCGCTCCTGACAAACCAATATTATGCTGTCACTGAAGGCGAAAGCCAGTGAGCAGGACACATTATACTGATATTTGGTTTTCTTGAGAGAGTGTGTGTGAGTGTGTGAGTGAGTGAGTGTGTCTACACACAAAAAAATGTTATGGTGGGGAAAAATTTGGATTGAAAACCCCTTCCATCTGAAGTCTGTGGATAGCTTAATAAAGCTATTTTGGCGTATAGATCATGCCCCTACAGTCTCACTGCTCAATTCTCTGCTATTTAAGAGTTAAGTCACTTTGTTTAGGAACCCTAGTCACACCTCCCTGCATGTGACTTAAACAGCCTTCCTAACAACTTCCTGCAAAGAGTCAGCTAAAATTTATGCTTCCTTTATTGCAAGTTATGTTTAATTTAAATTTTCTTATCCCCTGCTATGTTAATAGCTAGATCGTGCAAGAGCCTCCTGTATGTGATTAAAGTTCAATTTACAGAGCAAGAGATAAAATTGTTTAAGGTAAATTACATCTGATTAAAAGTGAAACGAGTTTTGGTTTTTTTCATGCAGCCTGTTTCAATCAGAGCCAGGGGAGGTGTGGCAAAGGCTGTATAAACAAAAACAAAGCGATTTAATTCTTAAATGGCAGTGAATTGAACAGTGAAACTTGAGAGGCATGATTTATACACTAAAATTGCTTCATTAAGCTAAAGTTGTTTACTTGACTATAGTGTTCCTTTAAACAAAAATCTGCACACCAGTTAAGCTATAAGACTTGCTTTTCCCACAGAAATCACAAATGTGCAGTGATGTATGTTACTTCCGCAAAGGATTATGGGCATTTGCATCTTTGGTGTGGTGTTTCAAAGCTGTTGTATACAGCAAACACAGACTCAAAGGAATCCATGTTTAAAATGGAATGAGGGAGAAATGTGATTCTTTGTTAAACTAATTTGAATATGCCCACCCAGAATCCTTTGGGGTAGTAACATCACTGCAAATTTGTGATTTCTGTGGAAAAAGCAAGTCTTATAGCTTGGCTGGTGTGCAGATTTGTTTTAACATTGTATTAAAACACACACACACACACATATATATATATATATATATATACATATATACACACACACACACACACACACACACACACACACACTATTGAGGCACACATTAAAAAAAAAATTTTTTTAAAACATAGAAACAGAATGTGACGGCAGATAAGAACCATTCGGCCCATCTAGTCTGCCCAATTTTCTAAATACTTTCATTAGTCCCTAGTCTTATCTTATAGTTAGGATAGCCTTATGCATATCCCACACATGCTTAAACTCCTTTACTGTGTTAACCTCTACCACTTCAGCTGGAAGCCTATTCCATTCATCCACTACCCTCTCATTAAAGTAATACTTCCAGATATTATTTTTAAACCTTTGACCCTCAAATTTAAGACTGTCCACTTGTTGTGGTAGTTTTCTTCTTTTAAATATAGTCTCATCTTTTACTGTGTTGATTCCCTTTATGTATTTAAATGTTTCTATCATATTCCCCCCTGTCTCGTCTTTCCTCCAAGCTATACATGTTGAGTTCCTTTAATCTTTCCTGGTAAGTTTTATCCTGCAATCCATGCAGCAGTTTAGTAGCCCTTCTCTGAACTCTCTCTAAAGTATCAATACTCCAAGTGAGGTCTCACCAGTGTTCTCTACCATGGCATGAGCACTTCCCTCTTTCTACTGCTAATACCTCTCCCTATACAACCAAGCATTCTGCTAGCATTTCCTGCTGCTCTATTACATTGTCTGCCTACCTTAAAAATCATCAGAAATAATCACCCCTAAATCCCTTTCCTCAGATGTTGAGGTTAGGACGCTATCAAATATTCTGTACTCTGCCCTTGGGTTTTTACATCCATGATATCACCAATAAAAATATTAAAGAGAATGGGTCCAAGTACAGATCCCTGAGGTACCCCACTGGTGAAAAGCCCATGCTTTGAATATACTCCATTGACTATAACCCTCTGTTGCCGGTCACTCAGCCACTGCCTTATCCATTCAACAATATTGGAATACAAACTTAAAGATTGGAGTTTATTGATAAGCCTTCTATGTGCAACAGTGTCAAATGCCTTACTGAAATCTAGGTAAGCAATGTCTACTGCACCACCCTGATCTATTATTTTAGTTACCCAATCAAAAATATCAATAAGATTAGTTTGGCATGATCTCCCTGAAGTAAACCCATGTGTTTTTAGATGTTCAACAATCCGATCCTTTAACATGGTTTCTATTACTTTCCCCTCTACTGAAGTAAGGTTTACTGGCCTTTAGTTGCCCAACTCCTCCCTACTACCTTTCTTGTGAATGGGCACAACATTTGCTTACTTCCAATCTTCAGGGACTACACCTGTTAACCATGATTGGTTAAATAAATCTGTTAATGGTTTTGCTAGTACACCACTAAGTTATTCCATCAGGTCTCATTGACTTTTTTGTCTTTACTTTTGACAGTTGAAATATAACTTCTTCCTCTGTAAACTCACATGTAACAAATGACTAATTTGTCCTTTTTCCTAACTGAGGCCCCTTTCCTTCATTTTCATCTGTAAATACTGAACAAAAATATTAATTGAGGCAGTCAGCTAGAACTTTATCCTCTTCTACACACCTTCCTTTTTTTTTTTTTTTTTTTTAAATCTAACTAAACCTTGTTTTACTTTCCTTTTCTCATTTATGTATCTAAAAAATGTTTTGTCCCCTTTTTTTATACTGACAGTGCTATTCTCTCTTCTGTGTGTGACTTGGAAGCTCTTATAACTTGCTTAGCCTCTTTCTGCCTAATCTTATAGATCATTCTGTCTTCCTCACTTTTTTTTTTTTTATAATTACTAAATCCTAACTTTTTGTTTTTTACTATTTTGGCCACATCTGCAGAGTACCACAGTGGCTTCTTGAATTTTTTGCTTTTACTGACAAGCCTAATGCAATTTTCTGTTGCCTTCAGCAGTGCAACTTTTAAATAATCCAATTTCTCTTGGACTCCATTTAAATTGCTCCAGTCTGATAATGACTCCTTTACACATATTTTAAATTTTTGAAAAGTCTGTTTGTCTAAAAGTCTAAAACTTTTTCTTTTTGTGTGGTGTGACTCAGTCACTGTTCTTAAATTAAACCACAGTGAGTGAGGATCACTAGATCCTAAACTTTCACCTACAGTAATATCTGGTACCAAATCTCCATTTGTTAACACTAAATCTAGTCTGGCCTCTTTACAAGTTGGCTCCTAAACGACTTGTTTTAGAGACAATCCCAGTAGGGAGTTTAGATTATGTGTGCTCCTGGCACAAGCAGCTATTTTGGTTTTCCAATTCACATCAGGAAGATTAAAGGACCACTCTAGCTTAATGAAGTGGTCTGGGTGCCAGGTCCTTCTAGGGTTAACCCATTTTTTAATAAACATAGCAGTTTCAGAGAAACTGCTATGTTTATGAATGGGTTAAGCCTTCCCCTATTTCCTCTAGTGGCTGTCTCATTGACAGCCACTAGAGGCGCTTGCGTGCTTCTCACTGTGATTTTCACAGTGAGAGCACGCCAGCGTCCATAGGAAAGCATTATGAATGCTTTCCTATGTGACCGGCTGAACGCACGCGCATTCAGCCCAGGAGGAGGAATTGAGGAGGATCGGAGGAGGAGAGCTCTCCGCCCAGCACTGGAAAAAGGTAAGTTTTAACCCCTTTCCAGAGCCAGGCGGGAGGGGGACCCTGAGGGTGGGGGCACCCTCAGGGCACTATAGTGCCAGGAAAACGAGTATGTTTTCCTGGCACTATAGTGGTCCTTTAAAGTCACCCATGATGATAACTTCCCCCTTCATTGTCATTTTAGCTATTTCCTCAACTAGTAGATTATCTAACTCTTCTATTTGTCCTGGGGGCCTATAAATAACACCTACACGAGTTACTGTGTATTTACCAAATTGTAACGTAACCCAAACGGACTCCATGTTCGCCTCACTAACTTTTATTAGGCTAGATTTTATGCTATCAATCACATACAGGGCCACCCCTGCCCCTTTCTGGGCAAATCTAAAAAGTGTATCAAAATAATTATTACACAAAACATGGAAAGTGATATCTAAAATGATTGGACGCACACAGACAGGCTGTAAGATGTGTGGTTTGCGTATTCCTGATTTTTACTGGAGTAAAAAACAGTTATTGATATATGGATAGATTTTTATTATTCAGCAATTATATATATATATATATATATATATATACACACACACACACACTCTAACATAACATATATACACACATATATATATTATTGACAAATGGTGCCTGTACATTTCCATGTATGTATTTAATATTATATTGCTGTTGTTGTTGTTCTCCTCCATGTGTCTTTGGGTAGGTGTACATATAAACCAGGTGGGAGCAGCTGACAGGTCTATTTACACATACATGGACACACAGACCCATATAACACAGTAGACATGTGTGGGTACAGCCTGTTCACTGACACTGCTAATAAACCAAGCCGCCAATAATCTCTAATGGCAGTACACATGACTGGCAGGTCAGACACTTACTTCACCCGGGAGCCCATGGTCTCCAGTCTCCGGTATCCCGCCGGGCTCCTCTCTCTCTCACTCCCTCACTCACTCACACAGCGCCATGGTCACCGTGCCGCGCAGGTGCCGCGAGGGGTGCTGGAAGTTGTAGTTCTTCTCGCTCCGTCTACTTCGCCAGCGCCGAGCGACTGGAACTACGACTCCCGAAATGCCACGCGGCGACGGCCGGCACGGGCTCTGCCCATGGCGCACTGCGCAGGGAGACTGTGCTTGTCACAGCTTGAGAAGGTCCGCTGACTGGTGTCTGGTTTACAGAGAACTAGGGCAACGTCCCCTCCAGCAGTCAGCCAATCAGAGAGCGGGAGGGAGATTACAAACCTTCCTGTCACACTATCACAGTGATAGCACTCATTGCAGAGGAATGATGGCTGTGTGGCTATCTCCTTGTTGGCTGTGCATCATGGTAGTTGTGAATGAAAGATGAAGGGTGCTTTGCTCACATAGATATTATATTACATATTTTATTTATTATTTAAGAGTTTTTTTTATAACATTTAAAGACAATACATAGTCCTCAATTCAAAGGAACACTGCAGCCATCATAACAGCTTCATTAGAAGGGAGAAATGAAACAATGTGTCTATGTTGCCTCTTTATTAGTATTGTTTGTCTTGGCATTGCTTAGTCTGAACTGGATTAGGAAGTCATTTGTTATCTATTTAACAAAAATTTAAAGGAAAACAGCATTTTGTGACAAAAAAAAAAGTTGTGGGTGATTTTCAGTGTTTAATGATGTAAGTACCAGATGAGTGACAGTAACCCTTGCAATTATTGTGTTAATAAAAAAAGGGGGGGGAGGGGGGAAGCTCAGCATCATGGACGCTGGCTGCACATCAAGTGAGCTCCTAACTTGACTCGCCTATTTTGCCTGATTTTCAGACCACTAGCTTGCTACAAACAACTCAACCTGGTGCCCTAAGATATACCTCTGAGACTTTGGGGATCCTACCTACTGGTACTCCGCGCGAAAGCCCCACTGCGGTCTAACCCTGCTGCCGCATAGGTGAAACGGCCAATTACCGCTATGCGCAACGTTGCAAATAGTGAAGTCTGCTACACAATCCCTCCCCCCACCCCCCTCTGCATCGATGGGGGATATCCCGGCCCCCACTTGGGCACAAGTACCTTCTGGTTATGAACTGTGGACAGACACAAGACCCACAAGGCGAGCTTAAAATGGCCGCTGAACTGGAGATACTGCAACCACGACCAGACCTCAGTACCCAAGAGTGGCTTAACTCATTCACCGTTAGATTTGATGCGATCTGTCGGAGATTCTGGCGCCAACTGCACAACCAATTCTGGAAGCCTTCACCTCCTGCTGATCTAACACCCCACACTGACAGCCTGGATGTCTCTCCTTCACCCAGGCAAGGGGCCTACTTGGAGCATAGCCAACGCCTGATTACACCTCCAGCCTAACGGAGAAGCGGTGCTGCTGTCCTCAATGACCACTCTTCTTCCGAGCCGGGGCCCAACCGGAGGTAACCCCTCACCGCCGTCCATACACCCAGAAGGCTGTCCAAATTCCGGAAGACCCAGGGGACCACGATCCTGATGATGGTATCACTGGACTTAAGGCACGGGTTCCCCCTAAGGCCTTGGGCCTTGCGGATCCATACTCTGCTGGCAACAGGAAATAATCAGTCTCCACGGACCTCGAGTGTGGATGGATGACATGGGATATGGTTGGCCCTTTCTCAAATGGAGCAGAATCACGAAATACCTGATGGGACTGCCATATACAGGAGTCAGCTGAAAACCAAACATATGCTGAGAGATGTTCTACAGTTCAGCTGGGCCACAGTGACATCAGCAAACATCTCTTGACACACATAACCTTCCCTTTGTTTTAGTTAGACCTGTTGTCTTTTTATCTTTTATTTCACTCTACAACTACTAATAAGCCTAACCCCAGTGATGATTATAGCACACTTTGATGCGATGCTTAGCCTGTGGCTACTAGCATGTAACTCACTGCAGCCTAATAGTTAATCTAGTCCCAGTGGTTAGATCTCACTCTCTACATATCTTCCTTGTAGCCATGCTTATGTATTAGCAATATCACTCATAGAGAGTATAATCCATGTCTTACATATCTGATTTATAGAGTGTATCCAGAGCTTAGACATGTATCTCTAACCTGTTTTCTTATATTAATATAAAAGTGTGCCGAAATACTCAAATGCCATGTAACCATCTAACTATATGTCTTGCTGAGCTTGCCCTAGCTGTCATGGCATTGCACGCCCCATGTTATATCTTGCTTTACAAAAAATAAAAAAGAGAGAAAAAATGTTTTGAGTCCTTTACTGTTTTACCTTTTTTGAATGGAGTGGGCTAAAATCCTGGTAGTCTAGCACGGTTTTTGAATCCCTTATGGTCTGGTGGTGGTTTAAAGGATCACTAAAGGTATCCCCAAGCAATGAAATAGGGTTGTAAGAAATGTAGCAATGTATAAAACCTTTAGGATTCGTCAGTAAAAGGGCATTGTAGTGATTTCATAACTGAATTTACACAATTAAGGTCAACATTTTTCCAATTTTTTTGGAGTCCAGCTAAAATAGAAAACTTTTGCAAGTCTACTATTTTATTCCATGTCATATGTGATGTCATAATGAGGCACAAGGAAGCTAGGGATGAGTGGGTGTGCATCAGAACACAGAAGAGACATAATTTCTGTGATTGCATGGTGCTGCGAAGGACAGGTATTGTGACAGACATTATTTTAAGCCATTATTTCACTTGCCCTATTATAACTGCAAAACAAGCCTATTTGCCACAACAGGTCGTAATTAGTGTTGGTCTTTCTGCAACAAAACAGACGTGATTTCTAAATTCAGCCTACAGGAACTGTCTACTCAGATGCATAGCTGGCAAACCAGAAACTATACATAGTTTATTTTCCTTCATTTATTTAATCCCTTATTTATCACCATGATTGGCTACTAGATGACATTATACCCCAATGGATACATGGTGGATACTTACCTACCATGAGTCAACTACATCTACAGTGAAGAACCATAAATGTTTTTTACCATAGCAACTAGTGAAAACACGATTTTAAAACTTCTGGATTGACATCAGATGTTTTCTCTACTATATTCCAAATAATGGAGAAGTTTATCCAATCTGGAATAACTAAAAATAGGACCCATACCAAACACTACAAATCTTTCTAGAAACCACTAGATATAAGAACAGAGGAAATTTATTTGGCACCGCCAAGTCCTGCCACATCTGATGCCTTGTTCACACCAGATCTTCCTAGTAATAATAATGCATCTTCTCTGGCAGATGAAGTCACTGCCTTGTTATGGCTCAAGCTGGAAGCATAATTTGACACCATACAACACACCGTTGGCGATCTTGCCAATAAAGTGGTAGCTAACTCCTCCAGGCCTAATAGCCTTGAAAACAGATGCAGTGACTTTGAAAACACCTCAGCTCAACTACATGACCAACTTAAAAAGCCATCAGACATCATTACACAACTTCAAAGCCCATAACACCTTATCCAGGATCAGTTTATCTTTGGCTTTCCCTGAGCTAGCACCTAAGCAGGCAAAAATATGCAACATTTTTGTTATACTCCCAACAATCCACAAAAAATAATACAAATGGCCTAGACTCAACATAACTCATAATCATTAGAGGGGTGAAATAGTGCTGCCCAATATCAACTATCATTTTTAATCTAGTGCTAGACTCACTTTTTAGATATATTCACACGTCTACGAACATAAAATGAATTGAACTATTCCCTCACACTATTAAACTTATGTTTTGCTGATGATCTTTTACTGTGTCACATCCCTTCCTAACACAATCTCCCTTTTTGATCGATATGGCCCTATTACAGTTTTTTTTAACTTGATTGGTCCAAGTCAATAGCACTAAGATTAGGCCCTGGCACACCAATAAGACTAAGGTCAAAACCACTCTGTCATGGACATTCTCCCTCCTATCCTCCAGATATTATCCTCCTTGCTACTTCTGGCCCTGGTGAGGGATGATCTTTCTAGAAGTGTGCATCTTACCCTGTATTTCTCAAGAAAAACCACTCTTTTAAATATGTTATAGTGCCCAAACGTCTCAACCTTTGACAGGCTTTACCCATACTACACTCACGGTCAGACAAAAACTCATAAAACAGCTTTTCTCCAAATTTCTTTGGCAACAAAAATGTCCAAGAATCGCAATGCCCAAGCTATCCCAACCTAGTTATAATCTAGGTTTGAATATTCCAAACCTAAAGCTTGATACTTTAGCAGCATACTATTAACACACACTAGACTGGATAAAAGGTGCAGGACAATTCACAGCAGTACATCTAGAAGCACAATTAATTCCTGGAGTGGCACTCTCTCAGTTGCTCCACACCCCACTCTCCTCTGTTCCAGAAGAGGGACGTGAAAATCCTCTATTAGCATTCACTATTAAAACATGGAAGCTGGTGAGAGTAGAGAGTATGTAATCATTTGCAAGGGGAACAGGTTATTTAAGATGGGGATTTTAGATGTCATTATATTGCAAAAAAGTCAATAATTAAAATTCATACTTTTCTTAGATTTTTGCGTATTGTTACAGTGGAAAAATCTACTTATTTGTGCATTTTTCATCAGTTAGAAAAAGTGAATTTAATAAGCAGCAAAAATCTATTATTTATGTAGGTGGTATGTGTATTTTACTCTCTTCCGAGAGCCACAAGACAGCTAAAGAGACAGAGGGGGAGAGGGGAGAAAAAGACAGAGGGGGAAGAAAGAGATGCAGGGGAGGGGGTAGAAAGAGACAGAGGGGGGAAAGAGAGACACAGGGCGAGGGGGAGAAAGTGACAGTGGAGGCTGGGGGGAGAAAGAGAAAGAGAGGGGATAGAGACACAAGGGAAGGGGGACAGAGTGACACAGAAGGTTTGTGGTGGGCAGAGCTGGGCGGGGGGAGAAAGACACACAGAATGGCTGGGAGGAGAGAAAGAGGCACACAGAGGGGATTTGGAAGGGGAGAAAAACAAAGGAACTGGTGCTAAGGCACACACAAAAGGGGCTGGTGGAAATAGACATACAGAGGGCTGGAGAAGAATAAAAAGACATACACAGAGGCTAGGATGAAGTAAAAGATACACCTGTGTGAAAGAGACACACAAGAGGGGTTGTAAGAGACACAAAGGAGGAAGATTTGAGACAAGATACACTAAACGAGGTAAAAAAAAAAGAAAAAAATCAAAGGAGGGAATAAGAAACCCCACAAAAAAACTGCAAGAAATTCAAAAAGGGGGTTAAAAAAAACACAAGAGAGAGGTGGGGGGAGAATACAGTTTCGCTTGTGTCTCATGCTCTCCCTGTAACACAGCTCTTCAGCATAGGAGTTTATGCCAAAGAGCTAACTGAGAGAAAGACCTCTTTTTAAAGATTTTCCTTCCAAGATATACATGTTGCTATATATATAATTATACCTATAATATTTACTTATTTTAATATACATTCAAAGTGAAGAGCACACTCATAGGACTTGCATTAATAGTTTTCAATTTTAACTTATCTTTTCTACCTCTTTATCAGCACACTATGCTGGTGCGACCTATTATTGGGCTGGTATAGAGTTTTTTTCAGGGTTGCTTTTAGTTCCCAATCTGGCCCTGGGGGCAGGGGCAGTATTTTGGATGGTAAGGGAGCATTGTAGGGGGAAAGGGACAGTACTGGGGGTCAGGGGCAGTATTGTAGGGGGATAGAGACATTATTATGGGGCAGAGGCAGTGTTGTGGGGGATAGGGACTGTATTATGGGGCAGGGGTAGTTTTGTGGGGGTATAGGGACAGTATTTGGAGTCAGGGGCAGTATTGTGGGGGGATATGGACAGTATTTTTTTTTTTTTTTATTCTTTATTTTTGCAGTGCATTTACATTGTTACAAGCTGACAGCTTACATATAACAGCAAAAGTACAGGCTACAATAAAAGTATTTCCCAGAATTTTTTTTTTTATTCTCCTCTTTACTTACTTGTCTATATTTCTCAAATATCTTTGTGAGGTGTGAAAAAATATATAAATTTAGAAATCTATACATGCATTTTTGCACTTATCACCTCCATCATGTCAATGATTGATAGAAATGTTTCCCTTTTCTGCCATCGATTGAAAATGTTTCATAGAAGAGGAGAAACCAAAATAATGGAAGAGAATTATTAAATTATCTTGTAGTAAAAATAGTGCAAAAATGTAAATGGAGAGGAGTTGCCAGTGGAATGTGCCATTTGGTTCCACTGGTTTCCATGGTAACAGTTTCACTCCTTATTTGGATTATGGACCCTGTATGTGCCTGGACTGGACTGAATTGTGTTATAACTCTTTGTTATAAATTTCCAAAGAAAATGGTGCATCTTATAAAAAAGTAACATGAGTCATAGAAATGTTCTATGTTTTATTCAATAGTGTAATTTCTGGAGAAGTAATAGTTCTGCTTTTGAAGTGGAACTGTCACTGCTCTGGAATTTACACCATTAAATAAAACATTGAAAATCACTTATAACCTCTGTTAACCTTTTTGCATGAGATGCTTTGTTTGCTTTTACATTTATATGGCATATTTAGCAAATGAAATTGCAATTCAAACAAGGCAAAACTAAGGCAAACATTGAAACGAAAAGGAGAAATAGAAACGTTCTCTTCTCTTTGTAGAGTTTCTCTGTGCTCGTTGCCAAGTGCAAAGGATAAAGCTTATAACAATGGTTGAAAGGTGGGCAAGGTAGAGGTGCTTGGTAAACTGGTGTGGATTGATGTACCGGTATTTCATTTTATTTTTCACACCTCCTCGTAAATACACATTTGTTAATATAGGTACACGTAGAAATTAAAATAATAATGCCCAAAGTGACAGTTAACTTTTAAGAGATAGGACAACTTGAAGAGGGGTGGAGGGAGGGAACAGAGCCAGCAGCCTCATGGGACGGACACAGGAGACGAGAGCTCCGGAAAAAGTTTGCTGAAATCGACTGTTACCGACATCTTTACCAGGTCTCACAGGCATGCACACCGCACTAGCCTTCCCAACACAGATGGGGAAGTGCAACAAGAAACAGTGGGCCAATCTGAGCCTCGGGTCCTGTGACATTGGGACGCTCCTGCGGCAAACTCTTAGGCCTGAGACACCTAAAATGGTACCGGCGGAGGACTCCACGTCAGAGTCCTTGGACGAAGAAAGTTTCCCTGAACAGCTATACACGTTCACAAAGGTCCCAGAGCTGCCCAAGGGTCTGGGACTGGTGACACGGCCCTTTCCTCTAAAGTAGACATAAAAGCTCTACTCCAAGAAATTAGGGCAATGTTTCAAGCTGATGTGGCAGTGGTCAGGGAAGAGGTAGCCACGCTTACCACCAGTATTGCCACCATGGAAGAAGACATGGGGACTGTGAAAGTGGCACAGTCGGCTACAGATGTAGCCTTACACACAGTGCAGAAGAGCAATGCAGCCATACTCAGTCGTCTGGCTACCCTAGAAGACAGGACAAGGGAGAGAAACGTGAAACTCAGGGGGATCCTTGAGACTGTCAACACAATAATTACCTCATTATATCAGGTGACTCATAAACATGCTGCTATCACCAAAAGAGGTGGCAATGGACTATTGCTTTCGCTTGCCAAAGCTCTTGCACAGGTGTCCAGAGAAGTGCTTATAAAATTTGTCCGAGACTCTGACAGAGGGATCATCGTGGGGGCATCAAGGATCATGTCTTCTGTGAGTTTTGAGGGCCACCAGCTAACCTTCTATTGGGACTTGTCCTGCCACACCATCCTTTGGAGGCAGTCACTCTGGCAACTCACCCAATTACTCCGGGATCATAAAGTGCCCTATAAATGGGGGATACACAGGCTTCTTGTAGAAAAGGGTGGCAAGACCCATTCCCTCACTCACCTTTCAGAAGCATCTTCCTTTCTCCGCGAGCTGGGACTGCCAGAAGGATCCCTATCTGCAGTGCTCCGACCGATGTGGTCAGTGGACCAGATAACTCCATTTGCACCAGGAGTAGAGGCTTCGACATCTAGCAACGCAGCAACCTGAAGAGGGAAACCGCTCTCTATGATTTGAACTGCTGACTTGATATAACTGCACACTCTAACTCTGCAATTTTATCATTTAACATTTGTTTAAATTATTGTCTCAACAACCAGTGGCTTATAATTATTTTATTATTATTTTTTCATTTACTTATTTTTATTTCTTATTATTATTTCTGGCTCTCCAGGCACATCAGCAAAGACTGGGACCCCGGTGACACACCTTCCTCCCCTCCCCCCAGGACCGGCGGGGGTCATCCCGTCCACATATAGCTGAATAACTCACCCTGCTGACAACAGGCTGCTGATACCGCACAAGACAGAGAAGTAACTCCATCCCTCAAAATGGCGGACGCACTCTCTCCACGCGGTGAGCGAGACGGGTGTGCAACGGTAGACCTCATGCTACAGCACCTAGACAAGTTCATTGCAAAGCTATGGCAGAAGCTGGAGGTACGTGCAAATGCAGCAGAAGGGAGTCAGAGAGGTAATCGGAGGCACACACGAGATGGGGTGCAAGAGGCTCCGCCGGGCACGATCACTCACTGAGCACTTAAGCCGTACAAACTCAGCCCACCCAGGCAGCGTGCCGGCGGGGTCTTTCACCCAAGGAATGTCTGGCTGAAACTGCAGCACAGATTCTCCACCACCACCGTTACCAACGAGCAAGGGGAGAGGGAAGCCTGGCAATGACAAGTGAGGGTGCCTGCTACCAGAAACACACAGAGGAGAAAACCCGCTCGTCCCCCGACGCATACAGCTATGAGACCTAGTGCACGCCGCCTGCCCAAGCCGAGTGTGGCGGAAGCAAAACACTGAAGGCTCCAAGCAAGGAAACGCAGGGAGGCAAGACAGCGCACAAGACCTGAACAACTGACCCACAAAGCCCACCGTCCTATCCCACCAGAGACAATCCTGAAACCTGCCAGGTCACAGACCTCTGCGAAACCAGAACCTGCTAGCCTGCGAATCTGGAGCCGGGACAGCTCCTTCTTTAGGCCCTGCATTGCTGCCACCAACTCCAGTGATCCAGCTAACCTGCCATCTGACGGAATCGGCTAAGCTAGGTTATGGGATTGACATCGGGCTGGACTTTCCCCTTGACGACCTGAGTAGCTAATTTTGCCTTTAAATCCCATACACCAAATCTCGAGTATTATGTTCTTTTATACTTTGATTTTTAATTTCTGCTGTCTCTCCTTATGCTGTCTAATGACACTGTGGGGCGACCTGCTACTAATACTACGCCCAGGGGGGCAATAACCCGATAGCATGTCTACTCACAGTTACACTGGTATATATTACCATGCCTAGCTAGCTGCCTTGGGCCCCCACAATTAATGAGCATCACAAGCCTGATATACTGACCTAGACCCTCCTTGTTTTATTCTCGTAGTCAGACATGACTGTGTAGCGTGAGGCCATCTTGTCTTTACCACATTATAAAATGGTGGTCATACTTAGCAGATGACTACTGTGCTCAACCATGGTTTGGCGGCAGACCCGCTTAGAAGTCACTCAGGATTAAAGCTACCGTCCCTCGCTCAGCAAACACAAGCTACATGATTTAAGCTTGCTTAACTTTAGTTTAAAAATTGTTCATTTTATTATTTCTCAACATGTAATCCGCATAGAGAGCCATCTCATGCTATCTAGCCTACCACTTTGATAGTGGGCACTTAGATTGCAATTCTCTATAACGTTGCAATATTGATATAAGCTTAAACATCTACCCTCTCGAAAATGCAAAGCTACATACCATACCATAAGCTTAAACGTAACTGTGTCATATGAATCTCTAGCCTAGCATGTTTACTACAAACTACTGACATCTCATAACTTATTTTCATGTTATATAAAAAAAATGTGCTGTTTAAACTGCTACACTTTGCAATGATATGAAAATGCTTGCAGCTGCTGTCGTGGCTCTGCACGCTTGTTGTTACTTTATGCACAAGTAAAATAAAGAATTAAAAAAAAAACAAAAAAAAAAACAACGTTCTTAAACGTTCTTTACTAGAACTATTGGAACTCAACGTTAGAGATTTGGATTTGAGTAGTTGGAGCAGATGCGGTATTAGTCTTCTCACTTTAGAAGAGTCAAAAGTTACTTATTCTAGATTAAAATGACTCCACTGATGTTTTAGAGAATCATAACACTCAATAAAGAATATCCCGGTCACTTAAATTTCTTAGTGTAAATGATATTTTTGTGAAAGAGCCTCCAATACTGAAATGGGAATTTGATTTTAAGATAAGTTTGAGCCACATATCTGGAAACAAAGCATCAAACGGGTTAAAAAAGGTATACATTGTGTAAATTTGATTGAGTTGTACTTTAAAGTATTATACAGGTGGTAAATGGTCCCATCTAAATTAAACAAAATGTATACTGATCACACCGACCAATGCTGGAGATGTAGCAACGCTAAGGAATCGCATCTCCATATTGGGTGGGAGTGTTCGAGGCTGAACACTTTGAAAAATAATCTAAAAAGACTCCTCTCAAATATTCTGGGGAATATTTTCACTTAATCTAATGATCCATATATGCTGGAAGCTAAAATATGCATAGCCAGAAATTGGAAAAAACAAGGACACCAAAACTGTCATGAAATAACATCTCAAATTAATTACCAAGGCTCTATGGAAAAGGGTTATTTTTTTATGAATAATCAATTGGATCTGTACAAAACTATTTGGGGAAAATGGTTAACTTCTTCCTATACTAATACTTCTATTTTGTGAATTTCCCACTTAACTGATTTTAAGAGTTAGTCCCGATTTCTCAACGACCTACCCCGCGTCTGAATGATTGATGAGTGCAGTATGAATATGGATGGAATGTTGACTGATTTTACTATAAAATATCTCTGATGCATTGCGACTGTTTTTAAAACATATATACTTGCAATAATGTCAAGTTCTTATTTTGTACTTAATATGCATCAGACTTGAATAAAGATGATATATAAAAAAAAGAAACAGAATGTGACGGCAGATAAGAACTATTCGGCCCATCTAGTCTGCCCACTTTTCTAAATACTTTCATTAGTCCCTAGCCTTATCTTATAGTTAGGATAGCCTTATGCCTATCCCACGCATGCTTAAACTCCTTTACTGTGTTAACCACTACCACTTCAGCTGGAAGGCTATTCCATGCATCCACTACCCTCTCAGTAAAGTAATACTTCCTGATATTATTTTTAAACATTTGCCCTTCTAATTTAAGACTACTTGAAAGCTTATACTTACGTAGCTCTGAAATATGTGAGTGGGGGTGATTACTTTTGTAATATATATATATAGCCAAAGTGTATTTTATATTATTTTTATTGTTGTGGGGTTTTTTTTGTTTGTTTTTTGTAGCGCATAACTCTTTTCTTAATCTTTATTTTTCTGCATAACATTTATTTCCAGTTTATATTATACTGGAAAGCTTCTTCTCCTAGAACCGCGTCTATTCCTTCTGTGACGTTTGTTGTTTATTCCTTTTTTTTATCCCTTACCTATTTCCTTGTATAGCAGCATAATATATACCCTTTAAGTGCCTGTCACACGTATGACACCTTCTAATTCTAAATTCGACAACTGCTTAGCACACCTCCAAAGGCTTGATATAGCATTTAAATATAACTCATCTTTATGAACAGCATAACTGCAACATATTGCATCTAAATATAACTTTTTTCTTGAGACATGTAACATATCCAAATGCTCCATGTAACCTTTACATAAATGTCCTTACATAACTTTACATAAGAACGAGACACATTTTATCACTATCTGTTGTTGCTTATACTCATCCTTATGAAACAACCTTATGGAAAATCCTTTTAATCCCTCTACATCATTTGGAAGATGAATATAATTCTGGTTCTTTTATGCACTATATGGTCTAAAATATGTACTCTCCTATACTTATAGCATAGAAATGGTGTAGATATTTATATACTCTTACCCCCAGAGATGGTGATGGTTTACAACTCCCTAAATTCTTTGAATGTGTCACGGTACCTGCCACACCAGTACGTCATTTTGCAGCCTATTCTAGTGTCCCATGTCATTACGGCATTATTTTGAATGCAGGTCATTCCAACCTTGCTTCATTTTATCCTCTTCTCCTCATTTCCACCTACCAGTGACATTCAAGTGACTTTGCTCTTGCAACATTTGGCATCACAAGACTGACACAGACCAATCACACTCCATAGTGTTATAGTTTCCCCTGTGGTGATCCGAAAGTGCTTTGTTATATTATTCTAATTCCTGGTATTATGACTTCTGATACATCTTCTCTTTATTTGTGCATTCAGTTCAAACAAATCACAATTAATCAAAATTCTGGGAGATCAGCATTTTATCGATGGATGTTTAGGTGAATGCAGTCTTTCTGTATATATATTTGGGAGTCCAGACCATCTCCCTTGATTTTTCACCCATACCTGCTATCGGTGCCTCATTCCATGACAGAATGCAATAAATGCAATAAGCACACCTGTGACCAGTTGCAAGTGCTATGACTGTTTGCCCAGTCTGACTATTTTTAAATCCAGAGATGGATTTCTCATTTATCATGCAATGAATATGGTCATCTTCCATATGATTTTAAGGAGAGTATATATATTTTTTCCATTATAGGTGGCTATATGTCAAAACATGGTGTACATAATGAGGACAGTTTTCTCATATTGCATAGTTACATAGTAAGTAATATAGGCTGATAAACAACCCAAGCCTATCAAGTTCAGCTCTTCATCCAATAATAGCCAAGAAAAAAAAAACATTTTGGAGCAATTTTCAATTTTAAATTTTGCCACTAACTTGGAAAAACCAACTCCAAACTTGCAAACAAGTTGTAACCCCCATATATTAACCCCTTAAGGACTGGACTGTTTTCGCGATGTTGTACATTTGCGACCAGGCATATTTTTACACTTTTGTGGTGTTTGTGTTTGGCTGTAATTTTCCGCTTTCTCATTTACTGTTCCCATACAAATTATATATTGTTTTTTTCAGGACAAAAGGGGCTTTCTTTACATACCATTATTTATATAATCTCATGTATTTTAATTTAAAAAAAATACAAAAATCTGATGAAAAATTGAAAAAAATACATGTTTTTTGACTTTTACTTGAAAAATCTTTTACTCATCTACAAAAGCGAATGAAAAAAACTGCTAAATAGATTCAAAATTTTGTCCTGAGTTTAAAAATACCTAGTGTTTACGTGCTTTTTTGCTTTTTTTTGCATGTTATAGGGCTATAGGTACAAGTAGGATATTGCGGTTTCAAAACATACATTTTTAAAATTTATCAATAGTGACATTGTAACACTATTATCTGTCATAAATCTCTGAATAACACCCCACATGTACATATTTTTTTTAAAGTAGACAACCCAGGGTATTCAATATGGGGTATGTCCAGTCTTTTTTAGTAGCCACTTAGTCGAAAACACTGGCCAAAGTTAGCATTCATATTTGTTTGTGTGTGAAAAAAGTAAAAAACTAAATTGAATGCTAATTTTGGCCAGTGTTTGTGACTAAGTGGTTACTAAAAAAGACTGGACATACCCCATTTGCAATACCTTGGGTTGTCTTCTTTTGCAAATGGTATGCCATCATGGGGGTAATTCTCATTCCTGGGCTACCATACGCTCTCAAAGGCAACGTAACCAACCTGGCCATTTTCAATGTAAAAATATTTGACCCATATATTTGACCTTGTAACTTTCAAAAATGCTATAAAACCTGTACATGGGGGGTACTGTTTTACTCGGGAGACATCGCTGAACACAAATATTAGTGTTTAAAAACTGGAAAACGTATCACAACAATTATATCATCAGTAAAAGTGCTGTTTGTGTGTGAAAAATGCAAAAAAGTAACTTTCACTGACAATATCATCGCTGTGATATGTTTTACTGTTTTGAATCACTAATATTTGTGTTCAGCGAAGTCTCCCGAGTAAAACAGTACCCCCCATGTACAGGTTTTAGGGTGTCGTAGAACGTTACAGGGTAAAATACAGTGCTAGCAAATTAAATTCTCTGGAATTTCGGCCTGGGTTGGCAGGCAGGTCCCTCAAATTGCAATCAATAAAATTACTGAATTATGTAAAAATATTACATAAATACGCACGTAGAATTTAAATATATATGCATATTTATATATTTGAAGTCTACGTGTATATTTATATAATTATTTATGTAATTTTGTATATGGACGTATGTATATTTCTTATTATTTTTATTTATTTTTATATACATAGATATATATACAAATTCATTCTAAGTGTATTTTGATATAAATATATATATATTAATTTTAAAATACAGTTAGAATAAAATTTCATATAGATATATAATTTTTTTTTATTTTTTATTATTATTTAAAAAAAAATTATTTAATTTAAATTACTTATTTATATTTTATAATAAAATATATATACAATATATATAGTTATTATATATATTATATATATACGTGTGTAATTTAATTATAAGTGTATTTTTATATTAATATAAGTACATATTAATATAAAAATACACTTAGTATGGCATTATATATATGATATATAGACATATATTATATAGCTATAATATATGTCTATATATCATATATACACCTATATAATTATTATTATTTTTTTTATTAACATTAACTTTATTTAATTTTTTGATTTTACACATGCAGGGAGACTGCCTGTCAGCACAGGCAGTCCCCCTGCAGGCAGACACTAGGACACCTATTGTGACCATGTGATCGCTGTGTTAAGCGATCACATGGCCACAGGGGTCCTAAATCAGTGTGGGGAGACTGTCTGGGCTGCAGGCAGTCTCCCCACAACCGGAGCCACGCTGATCGCCGCCGGGGGAACGACGGCGATCAGGTAAGTAGCTCAGACCGTTAGGACGGTTCAGGACCATCATCGGTCGGCAAGCCAAAAATGCCGATGACGGTCCTGAACCGTCCTCGGTCGTGAAGGGGTTAACTATTCTGTTCCTGAATAGTCAGCCTTTCAAGAAAACATTCAGACATTGCTTACAAAACTGAATTTCATGAATCAAACTATTTTGGTAGGACAATTCACAACTTTACTCTTTTTACAGATTACCAGTGAACTGTTTTTACACTGTTTGGTATATATGTTTTATCATTTTATCATATTTTCTGAAGCAGACAAGTAATAAAGTAACAACTGCAATAAAATATTCTATTCCCCTAATTAATTTTGTAGACTACTTTTGCATTCTTTTTAGTTTCACTGTTTCCATCAAATTTGCTATTTTTCAAATTAAGTTGTTTTTTCACAAACTGTGAGGTAGCATATAACAGGCTAAGTGAGGAGCACAATGAAGTATATAAAGTAGGATGTATAACTCTAAGAATAATGAACTTTACAACAAAGTGCAGAAAATAATCAAGAAAAACAAAACAGAAATTATGCCGTAAGCTACCTTAGCAGTACATATTTGCAAAGTTACATATGCTGAGAAGAGACTTGCATCAATCAAGTTCAGTCTTCTCACATCTGTTTTTTTTTTTTTTTATAATTCTTTATTTATGTCAAGGTTCGACACCACAGCAAGGTATACAACACAATTTACAGATTTTACTATTAACATGACGTAAAGTCATGATTTTATTAATGACACGGAGGCGAGTATTATGCTGCACTCTTTCTTTATTTACCTCAGCAGCAAAGAAAAATAACATTAAATCAGTATAAAAGAAACCAGTAAATAACATGAGGTATATCTTCCTAGCAACAGCAACAGCCAATCAGCATCCTCTTTATAGCATAATAGGCAGTGTCCAGTATACTACTTCCTCTTTCTTGCGATCCCGAACAAGGACAACAAATCCAAATAAAAAGTGGGCTCCAATTAGAGGGTATACGAGCCTTAAACTGGATCTAGAAGTCAAGCTAGAAGAGAAAAGAGAATATGGTAATATCCAAGTATAAAACTGGATTTATGCATAAATTCGCATTACATGAAATATCATATATATATATATATATATATACACATAACATGAAATTCAGTTTAGTCAAACCTTGACAGTCATTAACAAGGATAAAACCCAGTAATCAAAAAAGACTTACCGTGAAGTCAACTTACCCAGAGAAGACCAAATCTCCAGGGATGGGAGGGAGGGATAATACTCGCCTCCGTGTCATTAATAAAATCATGACTTTACGTTCATGTTAATAGTAAAATCTGTAAATTTTATTAAGACACGGAGGCTCCTATTATGCTAGTTCAAAGCTGTGAAATTATGTCTCCTGTGAAGTGTTGAATAGGTCTAAAGTAGAAATCATGGAATGATTGTGATAAAGACCAGCCGCTCTCATAATATCCTCCAAGCGACAACCAATCGAGGAAGCCTTAGAAGCCATTGCCCTACGAACCGAATGAGGCACTGACACATAGGTATCAATACCTGCTAGAGACATAATGTATTTGATCCACCAGGCTAGAGTAGACACCGGAAGATGCGACTTTTGGAAGAGTTCCTGTTTCAAAGGATTCTGTAACGTAGTAGAACGATGTTCACACACCCATTAGTATGCAACAGGGCAAAGGAGAGATCTATCAGGGAAAACTGGGTAAGATAGATTTTAGAGGAGGTTTTTGTCCTCTGTGAAATGTCAAAGAGGACACCTTCTGGAGTAAAGGAACGAGCAACCACCTCACGAGCTCGTACGTCAGAAAAACCTCTTGCAAGAAAAAAAAAAATTCAAGACAATAGAGACGTCCCACAAGACAGAGTATCGTGGTAAGGGTGAATGAGCAAACCATATTCCTCAGAGAAGTCAATATATGACAGGATGTCAACCGACAGGCGTCAAATCAAAACTTTGATGGCCAGCAGAAATGGACGATCGTTAAGGTCCACAGTGCGATAGGTTTTACCTTCATCATAGAAGTCAGAAAAATGGAGGACAGACATAAAAGGAGCCGATATGGGATTTAAATTTATTTTCATGCACCAACTATGCCATCTGCTCCAAGCAGATTTATAAGCCTGTCTCGTGTTGGGTGCACCCTTGATAAGTTGGGGAGTTGATTGCGAAACTCCCTTGACCGACCAAGGTTCCCTGAAATAGACTACACTATGAGATGCAAGAGACCTTGGAGAACAAGAGGATGAGGTACACCATCTGGATCCTGAAGAAGGCACTCGAGAGATGGAAGGTCGATAACCATCTCCTGAAGAAAAGAGAACTATGGTTGGGATGGCGATAGAGGAGCCACGATCAACAGGTGCCGGACTGGCGATGTAGATGGAAAAGGCAAAAAATCATAATTCCTTGGAGAAAACATTCATAGTCAATGCTATCGGATCTGGTCTCCAACTGAAAAAACGGGGAAGTTTAGCATTCAAACGAGAAGCGAAAAGATCTATTTCCAATAGACCCCATAGGTTTCAGATGTCTTGGAAGACCATGGAATCCAAGTGCCAGTCGCTGGAATCTCCGAGTTGGTGTGAATACCAGTCCGTCGTAGTGTTGGAGAGACCTTGAATATATTCTGCCGTGACTGAAATGCCATGTCTCAGGCAAAATTGCCAGCAATCACGAGGTATGTAGGTCAGAATTTTGTATTTTGTGCCTCCAAGTGATTGATGTAGCGGACTGCTGACACGTTGTCCATCTTCAGAAGGATAGCGCATTGGGCTTGAGTTGGGGAGAAACTATGGACTGCAAAGGAACCGGGTGTTCCAAACAATTGATGTGGAGTGTTGATTCCAGGTTTGATTATCTGCCCTTGGTGGAAATAGTTCTGCATTGAGCACCCCAACCGTGCAAACTTGCGTCGGATTTGATTATCAAATCTGGAGCTGTACAAAATATGGTGTGCTTATTCCAAGCTTCCATGTGAAGAAGCCACCATTGGCGTTCATTCTCTGCTTCTGAGTCCAGAGTTACCATATCTGTGTATGATGTGCTGCCCTTGAGATGAAGTTTGTAATCGTTGTAGGGCTCGATAGCCAAGAAGATCTGTAGAAATGGCGTGTATAGATGCCGCTAGAAGGCCTAACATTCTCAACAGTTGTTTGAGAGAGAGAGTTGAGAGGTTGCTAGTGTTCGCCTATCTCCTTCTTTGTATTGGCTAATTTTGCCACCGGAGGGTGAAGAGTTTGAAGGGTAGAATCTACAATAATCCAATATAACCCAGAAATTGTATTTGTTGCGTGGGAACAATAACGGATTTCTCCCAATTGGTCAGGAAGCCTAGGTTCTCTAACAGAGTCAAAGTCCATGCAAGGTATGTCTGGATTAATTGAATAGACTGAGCCAGAATGAAAATGCCATCTAAATATATTATAAGATGTGAGCTTGGTGAAGCACCATGGAGCCGAAGACAGTCCGAATGGGAGGCACCTGAACCTCTATTTACTGCCCTACAATGTAAATTGCAGGAAGTTCTCGATCTTGATGTTGTACTGGGATAGGCACTGTGAGATATGCATCCTGCAGATCCAATTTGGCCATCCAATCTGCTGGTTGGAGAAGATCCCTTAAACAATGCTCTCCTTCCATCTTGGAAGTGCTGACATGCTCATAACTATTGAGCAGTCTCAAATTTATTACTGGACGGATACCTTTGCCTTTTTTGGGAAACAAGAAAAGGTTGCTCACGTAACCCAGGGTATGCGCCAGAATCTCTACAATTGATTGTCCACAGAGACAAGGTCTGTGTCTCATTGGGAAAAAACTATTTCCCTTGATGGGGAACATTGAACAAGTAGAGAAAGGAAGTCTATGCAATACCCTTTCACAGTGTGAAGAACCTAAGCATCTGATGAAATGAGGGATCATACATGGGAAAAATGTGTGAGCCTGCCCCTCACTATCAGTAAGAAAGAATGGAAATTGTGAAGACGTCTTAGGAGCACCTCTTAGGCCACTAACAATCCAGGGTCGGCCACTTTGTGAGAAGGAGGTTGGTATAGTACATTGTTCAAAGAAATCGGCTCGGCAAGTATAAGAGCCTTGGTTCTGTCTAAAAGAACTTCTGTTTGTTTAGCAGGACAAAGGAGCCCAATTCTTTTACAAAGTTGTCCCCAAAGAGAAAACCTTTTGCCTGTGTTATCTGGCTCGTTTGGGCTCAATCTTGAGCAAGATCGATTTGTGGCGTTCTGTGACAACCGCATTGTTGGCGTTGCCAACTTAAATCACTCTCTGGATCTAACCACTTAAGATGGCACAATCTAATTCTAGATCATCCTCCACTGCTTCAAAGATCTTGGCTGCTGAGCCCAAGATGCCCAGGATTTTATCCTGACAGTTTTGCAATGAAAATCTAAGCCTTTAGATGGCTTCCATCCTGTCTTACTCAGGAATTGAATGCTTTTAGGATTGACTGATAGCGTTTAACATGAGTCATCAGGGACTGTTCGGCGTGGCCATTCAGCCCGCAATTTATTTCACTTTGCCTTCTCAAAAGGCTTGCGTACTCTGGATGCCAATATACTTGGCTACATGGTCTGAGGAGACCACTGGGTGACATAGGTCGTCAGGTTCAAATAGGGGTTCACATTGAGTGTCCAAGATCCTATCGGTGTCCCTGAGTCTGCATAATCTACCTAAATCTTGGTAGGTTTAACAGGACGTGTATCCCAAACAGGATTAGCATCCTCTTCATCAGTAATTTCATAATCAGGATCAGAAATATCCTCTGAATCCTCCATATAGGACTCAGGGAACTCCTCCTCAATATCACTGAGCTCAGATTCAGAGTTCAGTTGGGCTTTTGCCCTTTTCCAAAGTCTAGTCGATTTTGCCGACTAGTAGCTCTTTTGCGCGGTGGTAAATTAATCGCGCCATCCGTGACAGGTATGGTACTGTCCATCTCTATTGTTTTGGAGGAGTGTTTAGCCTATGAGGCATTGCGGCCTGACACCAGGGCCTTGTTATTGCTTTTGCCATGGAAGTGTCAATTAAAGCCTGCATGTCAGAAGGATCACTAAAGCAGAAATTCAGCCTCATCTCCAGAGATACCTGGAGAGGCTTCTACATTAATCTGCATGTTTGCTGTAGACCCAGAAGGCACAGAAAGATCCTGTCAGACTGCATCATAAATATACAAACAAACCTAAGGGGCTGAATAAAGCAAAATAATACCAAAAGTAAAGGGTTGAGTAACCCTCAAGTAAAAAGAAATAACTAAACAGGATAAAGAAATGAAAGTACTCACAATAGTGAAAAAAATAAATTAATAGCAATTGTAATATAAAAAACAAAGAAGCTGCCCGGCTGCCACTACAACTAAACCCCAACTTGGATTTCTGGAAGTTGGTGGCAGAGCAGCAGCCAGACAGATAAATTAAGGGAAAAAACAGCACAATGGCACTATTCAGGGGATAAAGATCCTCAAAGACGTCCCTGAGCCCCAATTGATGGTAATCTTAGGGCCAGGGAGGTCAGAGGGGAAATACATTATCAAAGGATATATAATAAAGCATATAACAGACGCAAATGAAGTAAATAAATCAAATTACGTTAAAATGAAGTAACTAAATATATGTATAAACATGAAAATATTATAATTAAAATGTAATAACTATATTAATCACAGTAATGATATGAATAAAGTAAAGTAAAAGATCCCACAGTTAAGAACCATGGGACCAAGTGTCACTTAACTGAGGTAGCAGCAAAGAAAGAGGAAGTAGTATACTGGACACTGCCTATTATGCTATAAAGAGGATGCTGATTGGCTGTTGCTGTTGCTAGGAAGATATACCTCATGTTATTTACTGGTTTCTTTTATACTGATTTAATGTTATTTTTTCTTTGCTGCTGAGGTAAATAAAGAAAGAGTGCAGCATAATAGGAGCCTCCGTGTCTTAATAAAATTCAGATGCTTCCATTAACACGTGTACATATAATCGGAAGCTAGTGTCAGTAAAGTTATGTATTTTCATAAAAAAACAGCCTGTAACCATTAAACAACCCATGTCTTGTGAACTCTAAAAATCTTTAAATAGTGGCGTCGCCCCCGTTTTTAATTTTATTTCATATATATGCGCCTCTTTTAGCCTCTATGCGTGTATAACCTGGGTAGCAAGTACAAGCCATTCAGAACACGCACGTATGTTAACAGATACAGCACATTGTGGAGCAGAATACCCAATAGCTTAAAAGTAACAAAGTCACGCTTCGCGGTTCGGCACCGTACCCCTCCAGTAAGGGTCCCGGTTGTGAACCACACTAGACAGTGAGGACAAGAGTAAAGGAAAGGAAAGAGAAGAGTAAAGAAATAAGTCCGACGGGGCAATAAGGCGACAAGGAGAAGGCTGCCAGGGAGGGCGGGCCCAGGAAAGAGACGGGGCGCCAGACCCCCTCTCCCCCCCCACCGCCCCCTAGGTTCCCCGTTCCTCCTATCCCCCTAGCGGGCTCTCATCCCAAGGTCCCCAGACCTTCCGAAACATTCCCAAGGATCCTCGTATTCTAGCTGTCAAGTCATCCATAAGTCTCACCTCTCTTATCCATGAGTATACACTAGCCATTGGTGGGGCTTTCGTTTTTAGCCAGGTGTATGCTATTGCTCTCCGTGCTGCTAGGGTGAGTTTATGAAGTAGAGTCTGTTCCCGTCTCGTCCAGCCGTCGACTGACCTGCTGAGGAGATACACCCAGGGATCTAAATCTGGGGCCCTAGAGAAAACCTGGGTCAGGAGGTCTTTCACGGCCTCCCAGAAGCCCTTGAGCTTCGGGCATCCCCACCACATATGCAAGTAGGTTCCTTTATGTCCACACCCCCTCCAGCAGTCGTCCGTGATGGTTTTATGCATTTTAAAGAGTTGTACTGGGGTCATGTACCACCTGAACATCATCTTAAAGGCCTGTTCTTGTAATGCTACACATATCGAGGTAGTTCTACTAGCCTCCCAAATCTCTTGCCACTCCTCTCCCTCCAGTTCCTCCCCCAGGTCCCGCTCCCATTGTGTAATATAGGTCAGCTCCCCCCACTCCCGCGCAGCTGTACAGAGATGCGCGTACAGTCTCGTGATGAGTCCCCTCGGTATACACTCTGACTTGCACATGGATTCAAAGAACGTCAGTGGGCTCTGCGCTATGGCCTGTACATGGGGTTGTCTGGCGTAGTCTCTTATCTGCAGATATCTGAAAAAGTCCGTCGGTGTGAGGTGTCTGTCTTGTCTAAGTTCGGCAAAAGTAACTATATCCGAGCCCCGGTAGAGATGACACAGTCTCTGCAGACCTGCCTGTTCTAAATTCCTGAAATTCCTTGCCTCCATCCCTGGGGTGAACTCCCTGTTTCGTAGTATTGGCATCAGGGGCGAGGGACAGGATGTCAATCCATATTTGCTACTACATGCATCCCAAATCCGTAGAGAATTCAGCACTGCCGGACAGGTTACCCCGATCCGTGGTCTGTGTTCTCTAGGTATCCACATGACAAATTGCGGTAGGTCCAACCCTACCATAAGTGACTCTATATCCACCCATCTCCGTTCGTCCGGAGGTGAGTGCCAAAGTGCAACTTGCGCCAGTTGTGCCGCTAGATAGTAGTGGTACAGGTCAGGGAGGCCAAGTCCCCCCCTCGTCCTCGGTCTATGTAATATATATCTGGATATGCGGTGTCTCTTATGCTGCCATACAAAATTCCCTATCGCCCGCTGGAGCGGGGCAAGGCGCGCCCTATTCAAAGGGACCGGAAGAGCTTGGAAGAGGAACAAGGCCCTTGGCAGGACGTTCATCTTGACAGCGTAGATCCGTCCTATCCAAGAGATCGGCTTGTCAATCCACCTGTCCATGTCCCTCATCAATGCTTGCCATAACGGGGCGTAGTTACTCGCATATAATTCGGTAGGATCGGCGGTTAATTGAATCCCTAGATATTTAATTGAGCGTGCCTCTATCTTTAGCTGATGCTCTCTTTGTATCTGGGCTACCTCGTCTCTTGGCATCCTGATGGGGAGCGCGCTTGATTTTTCCATATTCACTTTAAATCCAGAGAGTTCCCCATAATGTGCCAGGACTTCCCTCAATGCTGTCAAAGATTCCCTAGGTCTCGTAAGCGTCAGCAGGACGTCGTCGGCATAAGCCGCTACTAAAAATTCCCTGCCCCCCACCCGCACCCCGTGAATCCCCTGGTGTTTCCGTAGCGCCTGGAGCAAGGGCTCTAAGGATAATATAAAGAGCAACGGGGACAGTGGGCAGCCCTGCCTGGTCCCGTTATGGAGGGGGAAGGGGGAAAGCGGCGCTCCCGAGACCAGCACCTGTGCTCGAGGGTTACAATACATGGCCTGTACCACGGTAATGTACTCCTCGGGGAAACCCAAGTGTCGTAGCACCGTAAACATATACTGCCACCGCACTCTATCAAAAGCTTTTTCAGCATCAATAGAGACTGCCAGTGTAGGTGTATTCGTCATCGTTTGTTTCCAGATGAGATCAATATTTCTACGGGTATTTTCAAACAATTGACGGCCAGGGATGAAACCCACTTGGTCTGGGTTAATAAGATGTGTCAAGTATGGGGAGAGTCGCTCGGCCAGTATCTTAGCTAGGATCTTCATGTCCTGATTTATAAGGGAAATGGGCCTATAACTCTCAGGCCTCAGCGGGTCCTTATCCGGTTTAGGTAGCAGTACCACTGAAGCTAAGGTCATGTCCGGGGTCGGAATGCCCCCCGACCGCAAATGATTAAAAAGTTTTCGCATATGGGGTACCAGCTCCTCCCTAAATGTCTTATAGTAGGTGCCATCAAACCCGTCTGGTCCCGGGGCCCTATTTCCCCCCAACCCCCCGATCGCCCTGTCTACCTCCTCGTCCGTTATCTCAGCTGCCAGTTGTGCCCCGACCCCTCCCGGTAGCTTCGGTAGCCCCAGGCCAACTAGATATCTATCGATGCGGTCCACCTCCTGGGTGCCTCCCTGGACGTCCGCGGGTGTGTGATTATACAATGTCCGATAGAAGTCCCCAAAGACTTCTGCTATCTCCCTAGGCATAGTCCTCAAGGACCCGTCAGCATGTCTGATGGATGTGATTTGCGTACGGCGCTGCCGAGGCCGTAGAGTCCTGGCTAACATAGTGTCCATTTTATCCCTTTTTTCGTAGTAAAATCGTTTAGTCCACGTCAGGGACCTAGCTACATCGTCTAACAACAGGGTTCGTATTTCGTTTCTAATAGTCTCTACCCTTCTCAATGTGTCTCCTGTGGAAAGCGTCTGGTGTCTCTGCTCTGCCCCCTTCAAATCCTGAAGGAGCCTCTCTAGGGTTTGTGTTTTTGATTTTTTCCGGCTTGTTGCTATGCGTATAAGGGTTCCCCTTATTACAGCCTTGTGGGCTGCCCAGATCGTGGGTACACTAACGTCAGGTGTGTCATTAACCTTAAAGAACTCCACTATCTCATTATGTAGTTGTTCTGTAATTGTGGGGTCCCGCAGCAATGAGGTATTAAGCCTCCACGTCCAGGGGGTCGCTGCACATAGATTCCCAAGGGTTATTGTAACCTCAGCATGATCAGACCACGTAATGGTCCCTATCGTCGAGTCCGTGGTCCGGGCGAGACAACTACCATTGACTAAAAAGAAGTCGATTCGGGAATAGGTGCCATGTGGGGCCGAGTAATAAGTATAGTCAACCGCACTCGGGTGATGGGCCCTCCAAATATCCACTAAACCTGAACCTGTGATAAACTCCTGTAGCAGTTTATCTTGTCTCCCCCTGCCCTGCGACCGGGGCACACCTTTGTGGGTACTTCTGTCTACTGCCGGGCTCGGTGTTGCATTAAAATCCCCTCCTACCATAATCATGCCCTTTGGTAGCTTCTGGAGCTTATCTCCTAAAGTGGTCCAGAAGTCCGGGTCTGGACAGTTGGGAGCGTATACGTTCACCAAGTGGAGGGTATGGGAGTAAAGCACTCCTGACACAATGATATAGCATCCCTCTCCGTCTGCCTCCGTCCCAGTAACCTGCAGTGGGCAGCTACTGCGCACTAGGATGGCCACCCCATTGCGCTTCCGGTGAGATCTGGCCTCTTACGAGGCCGAATAGGTATGATCTCTCAGAGGGAAGCGTCCCAGTTTGGGGAGATGGGTCTCCTGAATAAAAGCAATATCAGCTTTCGTTCTCTTCAGCTCTCTAAAGAGCAGTCGCCGTTTGGTCGGGGCGTTAAGGCCCCTCACATTCAGCGAAGTAAGTTTAACCGTCATGATAACCTTCCAAGACCCATGCTATGGAAGCAGACCCCCCCTGTTCCCCGGGCCCCCCCCCCACCCCTCCCCCACCCCTCCCCCAGTGCCCTCGCCCAGAAGATGTAGAGAGAAAAAGAGAGAAAACGAAAAAGGAAGAATTAGGTAACATGCTCATGTCTCGCACTGATAGGCTCACAACAAAATTCCTGGTCTTACTAATCGCCAGGTGTGATTGGGGAGTACGACCCCTGTGGTCACCCACGCACTGCATCCGCGAGCGTCGTGGGTCCAAGTACCTAAATCTGTTTAACGCTGTAACGCTATTGGAAATTACTAGTGTGATCGATTTGTGTAACACCCTATCCCGATAATACCCAATCTCTATTAACAACTATAACCCCAGATATTTATCTTCACCTATCTGCTCTAACTTCCTCTCTCTCAGGCCTACCCCGAGCCCTGGATATCGCATACCCTTCCCACCCTCACACTCTAGGCTCCCTTTGCAAACTAACCAATACCGGGGGAGGCTAATTCCAGGGTCTACTCTAGTCCCCTATATACCGTCCCACCTGACTGGAGATTCCCCCTCTAAGGCCTAGATACTTCTCCCTCTCTTCCCGAGAACTGTTAGTGAAGCCCCTGCCCCCAAGGTGATAGCCTTACCTGGGTCTGCCCCTAGTCGGGAGCGCCACCCATCCTCTGCATGTTTTAAGTACCACCTGTCCTCGTCCCCCCTCTGCCTCCGCTCAGCCCCCAGCCTCCTGGATTCCTGTGCTACTCCCCTCGGGTGTTTTCCCCTAGGGCCTGTGGGCTGTCCATGTCGAACTCATCGTCTCCACCATCCTAAAGTCCCTTAAGCAGTCCCCTCTGCCCCTCCCCTGATCTGTCTCCCCGGGCTGGTACCTCCAGACTCCCAGCTCCCCACAGGTGGCTAAGTCCAACCGCTTCCCTGGGCCCTATGCCCTCGGGACCTCCCCCCTTGTCCCCCAGCTGCCATGTGGGAGGCCCACCTCTCCCGGTTCACTCCTCACTCCTCCGCTCCCCGCGGGGAGATTGATAGCTCACTGCCTCCCTGGGCATGAGGGACACCTGGGCCGCGCTTCCCCCCCTGTCTCCATCCACCGGGGCCTTGTGTTACCCCTTGCCATCTCACCTCAGGGTCTCCCTCTACCCCGGGAGCCCCCATACTCTCTGCCCCCCATAACTGTCCTTGTCCCTCTGCTCTGTGTACCTGTCCTTGTCCCTCTGCTCTGTGTACTCCGAGTGTCCTCCTCCCCTCAGTCCAGTGGATTTGCACAGTCCAGGGTAGCGTTCCCTCCTCGGGGACTTAAATCCCAGACCTCCCTTCCCCTTAGCCCTCCCCACCTAATGCCTAAGCCCTCCAGCAGGTGCATACCCTCCCCCTTAGCCTCCTCCCACCTGTCCCATGCCCGGTACCCGGCTTCAACATATCGTCCAGCATGTCTACCGCATGTGAGTGGTGGTCTCCTGGTATACGGCATCCTGTTCTGTCCTCAGTGGCCTCCAGTTCCTGCTGTCCGCCACTCACTTGGCAGGTGCTGCAGCTCTTCCATGGGCATCGGCACCGTCTGGATATTCAAAGGGGGTGCCAGTCCCAAATCAGCAAAGAGACGCCTAGGGTCTCCTCCTGGCAGCAGCACATGCACCCGGCCATCCTTAAACGCCATGAGACGGAAGGGGAAGCCCCATGCATAGCGTATGCTAGCCCAACGTAGGGCCTCCGTAATAGGCTTCCACTCCCGCCGGCGCTGGAGTGTGCTGGGCGCCAGATCCTGATATAGGGCAATGGTGGCTCCTCCATATTTAATCTCCGTATCTCTACTTTTGCGCAGCAGGGCTTCTTTGGTGGTATAGTGCAGAAAGCGGACAATGATGTCTCTGGGCGCGTTTCCGTCGGGGCGCCTGGTCCTTAGTGCCCGGTGCGCCCTCTCAAGCTGCCACTGGCTGTCTGGGATCTCTGGTAGGATTGGCTTAAAGATGGTGAGGAGGAGATCTGCCAGGGGTCCCTCTCCCTCTCTTTCAGGTAGCCCCCTGACACGCAGATTATTGCGCCGGGATCTGTTTGCTGCATCCTCCAGCGCCAAATCCACTTCATATAGGCGCGTGGTGAGAGTGTTTACTTGTGTCACTACATCATTATGCGCTCGCACAGTCTCCTCCATCCGCTCCTCTAGCTGTCCCGTTCTGGCGCCAAGCGCCTGCAGCTCTGTCTGCAGGACTGTCGTGGACCGCTCTATTTCCCCAGCTAGATATACTTTTAATTCTGCCAGCTTTGCTAATATGGTTGCTGTATCTCCCTGGGTCGGTTCCACTTCCTCTCCACTGCGCGGCGGGGTCCGGGAAGGAGTGCGGCCTTCCCCGGCGCCATTTTGTGCCTCTGCAGGGCCCCCCTTGCTTCCCAGCATCAGGTCGAGGACCGAGGCTGCAGACTCCATACCTTTTTTGGAGCTCTTCTTGGGGTTTCGTTTCTCCATCCTAGGAGGGTGTTCAGCTTCCGAAAAAGTGCTGTAAGAAGCTATTTAACAGCGTCGTCGGAGCAGAGCTTCACCCCGCCACGTCTAGCCCGCTCCGAGGTTAGGCCACGCCCCCCTCACATCTGTTTTTGCTGCTGATCTAAAATAAGCCAAAAAACAGTTTGAAGCTCTTTCCAAAAATTCCTTCTTGGCACCAGAAGCAATCAGATCTCTCCTTGGTTCAAGAGGCTATTACTCTACATATTAAAAAGTCTATCACTGATTTTGTTTTTGCAAGTATTCATCCAGTTGCTGATTAAACATCTGTCCAGACTCTGATAAAATCACCTCTTCAGGCAGATAATTCGACACCCTTATTGTTCTTACTGTAAAAACCCTTTCCTTTGCTTTAGACAGAATATCCTTTATCCAGTCTAAATAGGTTACCTTTTTAGTAATAGATTTTGCTAAATATATTTGTATAATGCTATCATATCCCCTCTAAGGCTTTACACTAAACAGATTTAAAAGTGTTAACCTTTCTTCATAACTAAAATATTCTATTTATTTCATTCATTATGTAGCTCGCTGCACTATTAATATAATATCCTTCTTTAGAACAGGTGCCCAAAAGTGCACAGTATATTCAAGGTGAGGTCTTACCATTGATTTATAAGGAGGCAAAATTATATTTCCATCCTGAGAATGAATGCCCCTTTTTATATAGTACAATACCTTATTGGCCTTAGTCATTGCTGATTAACATTGCACATTGTTGCCTAGTTTGCTGTCTATAACAATTCCCAAATCCTTCTAATGTGTGGTCATCCCTAATTCACTACCATTTAGTATTTATTCTTTATGCCAAAGTGCATAACTTTACATTTATCAACACTAAATTGCATCAGCCCTTTAAGTGCCCAGTTCCCTTATCTATCTACATGTGGCAAGTATAGACAAACAATTTATACCGATATTTAATTAAATTATGGGTCAAGAATCATGTTACCTCTATTTTGAGAAACAATCACCTCAATGTTTGTTTTCTCTCAACAGCAGCCACAGCAGGGGGTAAAAGATTTAAGTTAATGGACTTAAATGGATTTGATAAGCAACAAAACCACTTCAGCTAGCTCTACTAGCTTTGTTGTATAGACAACCCTTGCTCAATCCCTCGATTTACAAATGTTCTTCCCAAGGCAAAGGGACTGCACCCACCTGTGTAGATTTAACACTTCCATGTTAATTTTGTCCAAACTGGACGACATTAATTGTCTGAAAGTGCTAGGGGTGGAGTCCAACTCTATATCCATAACCCTTATTTTAATCCTAACTTTAACACTAAATATTATAATTACTGGTATTGTAGTGCACACCATAACCACAGCCTTAAAGGTAACCCTATATCTACTTATATTAAATGACTTTGCTGAGTAGACCTATTCAGAAACAGTCTGTTTACAAGACATCAGGTTACTGATCTTTCCTAGTATCACACATACCACGAGGCATACCCCCACAAGGGTGGCCCCTGAACACATAAAAATAGATTACCATTTACTATCCCTATAAAAGATTTTAATAGGGAATGTAACAGGACACTCCATTCCCTAAATCCAACAATAAATAAAAATCACTGTTTAGTATATTTACGCCCAAAATGAAAACATGCATGCATTTGATTATAGTTTTTTTTCTCATTTCATTTATTTTTCATGTCTGGTATATCTACAACAGCTTCTAGAAGCTGCAATTCTTTTGTTGTGAGACTTAAAAGCCCTCTCCTTTTAACCCTGCCCAGATTTTATGTGATTGTCGAATCACAGACTTTTCAATGCAGCTCTATGAGAAGATTTTGCAAGGCGGATGCTCTGGGCAACTTCTGCCTCTTGAGTTTAGCTCCACTGAGATAACCAAACCAAGAAGTAACAGGGCCCAGTTATCTTATTGACAGCCATGGAGGTGTAACAAAGTTAATTTATAACATTTCCCATTTCTATTGAAAACTGTATTTTTTGTCAAATGAAAAAAGAGGACACACTCTGTACACATAAACAGGGTCATCCTTAATATTGATTGGACCCTGGGCAAGCATTTGCTTTGGCCCCCTGGACCCTGCTACCTTTTGCACCTTTAAAAAGTCACAGCACCTGACTGGACCTCTGCTGACAAATGCCCACTGGATGGTCAATTGGGCAGATAAATTACTTTTTGTCCGGCAGCGGGGCACACAGGGCAGCTGCTTTGGGCCTGGGGCAGCTACCCCATTTACCTTGAGTTAAAGACGGCCCTGCACATAGCACTTTTGCAACCTAAAGTGATTTAGGGATCTGGAGTGTCCCTTTAGACTGAAAACTGCCTATGAGGTCTTGGTCCTTCTCTGAAGGTTGTTGGTACTGCTCAATCTATCCAAGCGCCGGCTCTGCTGTAAGCCTCCATGGGCCGGTGGGGAGATCAAAGATCTACCTCACCAGCCCACAGCAGCATGGAGGAAGCTCTTGCCAGCAGCTCCGCCGGGTTCCTCTCGCGAGGTCGGAGCGTTGCAGCGGCAATGCTCAGATCTCGCGAGAGTGAACCCTAGCCCCGCAGGCTTGAGTTCACTCTCCACTGGACCACCAGGGATGGCAGCAGCACGGTCCCCCCTCCCTACATAAGGTAAGCAGGGAGGGGGGATATTAACTAACCGGTCCCCCCACCTCCACAATCACCCAAACATACAGCACACCCACAGCACACACACATACAGCACCCTCACACACATACTGCAAATCCACAGCACCCTCAAACATACAGCACACACACATATACAGCACCCAAACACATACAGCACCCACACACATACAGCACCCACAGCACACACACATACAGCACCCACACACATACAGCACCCACAGCACACACACACATACAGCACACACACAGCACCCTCACACACACAGCACTCACACACACAGCACCCTCACACACACATACAGCACACATACAGCACCCTCACACAAACAGCACCCACACACACACAACACCTACACACATACAGCACCCACACACATTCAGCACCCTCACACATTCAGCACCCTCACACACAGCACACTAACAGCACCCTTACAAACACACGACACCCACACACAGCACACAAACAGCACCCTCACACACACATCACACAAACAGCACCCTCAGACACACACAGCACCCTCACACAGAACACTAACAGGACCCTAACAAACACACACAGAGCACACTACCAGCAACCTCACACACACAGCACCCTCACACACACACACATCACACAAACAGCACCCTCACACACGCAGAACCCTCACACAGCCACTAACACAGCCACTAACAAACACACACAGCACACTACCAGCACCCTCACACACAGCACACAAACAGCACCCTCACAAACACACACACACAAACAAACACCCTTACCCACATAGCACACTACCAGCAACCTCACACACACAAACACCCTCACCCACATAGCACGCTACCAGCACCCTCACACACACAAACACCCTCACCCACATAGCACACTACCTGCACCCTCACACACATCACACTAACAGCACCTTCACACACAGCACCCTTACACACAAACACAGCACCCTTACACACACAGCACCCTCACACACAGCACTCACACACACAGCACCCACACACACAGCACCCACACACACATACAGCACCCTCACACAAACAGCACCCACACACACACACACACAACACCTACACACATACAGCACCCACACACATTCAGCACCCTCACACATTCAGCACCCTCACACACTGCACACTATTAGCACCCTTACAAACACACGACACCCACACACAGCACACAAACAGCACCCTCACACACACATCACACAAACAGCACCCTCAGACACACACAGCACCCTCACACACACACACGTCACACAAACAGCACCCTCACACACGCAGCACCCTCACACAGCCACTAACAGGACCCTAACAAACACACACAGCACACTACCAGCACCCTCACACACAGCACACAAACAGCACCCTCACAAACACACACACACAAACACCCTTACCCACATAGCACACTACCAGCACCCTCACACACACAAACACCCTCACCCACATAGCACACTACCAGCACCCTCACACACACATCACACTAACAGCACCCTCACACACAGCACCCTTACACACACAGCACCCTCACACAGCACACTAACAGCACACACATACAGCAGTGTGTGTATGTATTTTTTGTGTGTGTATATATACATATACATACATACATATACATGCGGCGTGTGTTTGTGCTTTAGGGTGCACACCCTAATGCAATAGGCTGCGCATGTCTATGCTGCCTTTTAACAAAGCAGAACTGGTGTCATTAGTAATCCTACAGAATTTGCAAGTATTGTTCCTTCTTGTTTGCATTTTTTCATATGTACCATATGCATGATCAAACATTGTTGTACAGATTCCTTTCACTCCCATGACCTCCTTATCTATATTTGCTGCTATTTTTTTCTTTAGAAACATATTTTTGCAATTTACTTTGGAATTTTTCTGAAAACTGGAAATTTGAGGTAGAAATATATCATTATCCATAAAGTCATAACATAAAGGTCCAAAGATGGTAGACTGAAATACATGATTGCTTTAAAACTCAGTACCATTTTAAAATGTATACGAACAGCATATTCTCTAATTGTTATACACAATTTTCTAATTTCAAGTTTGCTTATATTAAGCTATACAAAAATCTAACTGTTTAAAATGACTGAATTACTGCAATTTGCATTACCATTGTGGAAGAGTAATCAAACACCATTTTCGAATAGCAAGATTAATGTACTTTACATATCTAAAAACAGAAATGCCAAAGTATAGTAACAGTAAATTTGTATTAAACCTTTCTGGTGTAGACCCATCAGCTGTCCTGGCTTTCCTAGGATATTCTTGGCTGTCTTCCAGAGCATCCTACTGTGCTGGCATTTGTCCCAGGTTTCAAACTGTAATGTTAAGCTTATACCCTATACAAGTATTTCTTCCATCTCATTATGCTTAGAGTCCATGTCATTAAAAGGGTTATTATGATATGTTCTATTAATGTATTTAAAACTGCTCATTTCACAACTTTTTTATTTCCTATTATTTTGGTATCATAATTTCCATTCTTCTATGCAATAAAAAGCAGACATCCCAAGTCTTCCTGACATTCCGGGAAATTGTATATGATTTGTGCCCCCATCCTCCCATACTACTCACTAAATAGGGCCCCGGTTAGGTGCACAGCCGTTTAAGTTCTGACCAGGCCCCTGTAATATCAGCCGGCAGGGAGGAAGTCAAAGCCTGTCACTTCCTCCAAACTTCACAAAGCGATGTGCAGAAGGGAAGTTGCGAGGGGGCTGGAAGCAGCATGCAGTGGCAGTACAGGCAGCATGGAGGCAGAGGAGAGGCTTGAGTGAGCTGCTGCATATTCACTACCATCAGCCTAAGCCAGGACCAGAACCCCAAGCAAGCAACCCTTCTGGACACAAAGCTAAGCTAACAGAAAGGTGGCTGCAAATATGCAAAGTATGACATGTATCTGTGTGTGTGTCAAATTGTATGTGTATATGTCCGTATGTGTATGTGCCAGTGTGTATCTGGGTGTGTGTGTGTGTGTGCCAGTGTGTATCTGTATGTCAGTGTGTGTATCTGAGTGTATATATCTGATTGTGTGTGTCAGTGTGTATCTGAGTGTGTGTATCTGTGTTTCATTGTGTATCTGATTGTGTGTGTGTGTGTGTGTGTGCCAGTGTGTGTATCTGTGTGTATGTGCCAGAGTGTATATGTGCCAGTATTTATCTGTATGTCAGTATGAGTATCTGAGTGTTTGTGCCAGTGTGTGTTTCTGAGTGTATGTCAGTGTGTGTATCTGTGTGTCAGTATGTATCTGAGTGTGCACATCTGTGTGTCAGTATGTATCTGAGTGTGCGTGTCAGTATGTATCTGAGTGTGTGTGTCAGTGTGTATCTGAGTGTGTGTGTATGTGACAGGTTGTGTGTATTGTTCTATCAGTGTGTATCTGAGTGTGTGTGTATGTGCCAGTGTGTGTATCTGTGTGTATGTGACAGTGTATATGTGTCTGTGTGTTAGTGTGTATCTGAGTGTGTGAGTGTGTATGTGCCAGTCTGTGCAGATGTGTTTATGTTCCAGTGTGTATCTGTATGTCAGTGTGTGACTGTGACGGACCGTCTGGCACCCCGACCGGGTACCTCTGTCAGTCGCTGCTTCCTTGTACTTGCGAGCACCATAACAACCGTAAACCCACGAACCGCCGCAGCTTGGCTGGGGTCTCACCTTCACCTACCCTGGACCCAAGACAGGTTTTTTGATTGCAGAAGTGTGTGAAGTGATGCACTATTAATTGCCTCCAGCTTCCAGTGGGTAGACCTCTCTTAGTCCATAGAGCGTAGCAGAAACAGCTCTTATAATAGCTAGTGATTATACTCAGGGGAGTATTGTGATTCCAAAAACTCCAAAAACTTGTGGCAAACTCACAGGAAAAGGAGAGTTTGTCACAGGCACAGCATTAGGGAGCTTAAGTTTAATATTTCATCTGTTTAGTAGATAAACATAAACATATGTTGGCACTCAAAGCTGTAAATGGGTGCAGATATCAAGGTTACCCACCTATAAACAACCTCAAAATATAAATACAAAAACAAATGAATGATAGCGCACTCCAAAAAATGAATGCTTGAAAAATATGGGGTTTTAATTCATATTATATTCAATTTCAGAGGTAATTAATAGTGCATCAATTCATACACTTGTGCACCTGAATTCATATTATTATTCATATTATTTGTGTCACAACACCTGTTAAGGATCCTTGGTAGAAAGTCTTCTTTACAGTGTGTATTCAAGTTCCAAGTGGTAATGTCACTGTATCCGTAAATGCAATCAGGGTCCAGGTCACCGGGGGGACTGCATGCTCGGGATCACCATTCTTCGAACTCCTACGAAGGATCCTTAACAAGTGTTCTGACACAAACTGATCCTAGACTGCCAACTATCATTACATTAAAGACCTAGTCTTCCTGCTACTTCATTTTTTGGTGAGATCTAGCCATTTTTTACATTTCAGTATGTGAGAAAACCAGCATTTTCTAACTTTGTTCGCACAATATTTCGGATATTTTTCCAATTTTGTTTATTTCTTCGGTAGTTTTCAAACTACCGAACGACCGACCACTGCTCTGGCTCATTATTACTAAAGGAAACCTTCAATTAAGCGTTCTCTATGTGTGGCCACCGTTCATATATCCGAACGCCACATGGAAGAGAAAACGATGGCCATCTTGTTTGCACAAAAGGAGGCACCGGGACTTGGTAGTCGAGTGTCTGGAACAAAATTCGGACACTCGACTTCCCGAAACACCGGTCAAACTGACGAATGCCTGCTTCCTTTTCCCAAACAGCTAGGAGAGCGTTGTTCGGTACTTTGGTTCCCACGAACCAGGGGAACAATTGCTACTATGAGCCAGAGGGATCCATTCATGCATTTGTTCGGTTTTGTGACTTGACCAAATAGACCGACCGCACAGCCTAAACACATGGAACTGTTTCTGGGCAGGAGCCTCGTGTGCGGTCGGTCAAATGGGATTTCCATGAAATTTGAAAACCCCAGAACCGATCTGGGTGATTTTTGGATATGTTGGTCACCCAGATCAGGGCTAACAGGGGATGTGACATTTGTGGGGGTCCTGTGTGTTTTGGGGTGTTTTTCAAGTTTTGTGAAAATTATGTTCCCTCTGCCCAGAGATAATTAAGTTATTACTTTATCTGACCCAATTATCTCCAGGCAGAGAGGAGGGAATTAACTGTTTGTACTGGGAGTGTCACTGTTTGTTCCTGTATTGTCATTGGCTGTAATAAGTTATGTCCCTGTTTTCCATCAGGTCCAGGGGGTGTTCCTCTGGCCTGGAGAATCGCATAAAAGCCAGTGTGGCACAATAAAGATTAATTCCTGTTACACCCGTCATCATGTTTCGGCTGATGTTTGGGTACCTGATTACTACTTTGGGAAAATCTGCTGGGAACGCTGTATCTACTCTGGAGTAAGAGATGAATGGAAACCTGAACGGCGAGCTATAATCACTCCTGCTCTTAGCTGTTCGGGTACAAACTGACGAACCCCTAGCTACCACTTCAGGGTTCATTACAGAGTACTCAGAAGATTAACTATACAGTGATTTTTAGTTTTTTCTAATTTTTTCAATTCAATTTTTTTATTTTTTATTTATATTTTTCTCTTTTTTGGAGTTGCCTAAGAAAGTTATAAGAAATATACACTGTTGTAGGAGGTATCTCACAACATATATTATAGTATCTACCTTGGCTGTGGTCAGGATTTAGGATATTGTTTGTCTTTTTAGTCTAATCCTTCTGGTATGAAGGGAGGCATTATGAATTGTTTTATTGATTATTGTATCTAATATGTATTATGCCTTTGATTTTGTACATAATATGAATTCAGGTTTTTTGATTGCAGAAGTGTGTGAAGTGATGCACTATTAATTGCCTCTGATCTTGTATATAATATTAATTAAAACACCCTTATTTTTCACGCTTTAATTTTTTGGAGTGCAGTATCACTAATTTGTTTTTGTAGTAGATAACTCCCTTGTTATCCTTACATGGGACAGCCATATTTAAGGAGACTGCAAAACTGAGCTATCTTTTAAATTCCCTAATTTAATATACTTAATATGTATATCAGGAATTATTATTCATATGACTATTTTATTGCATAATATAAATATTATAATATAAAAAAACATGTTTTATGAAATAGGGTACCTTCTGTCTGCTAACTGAAAATTAATTTTAAATATATTCATTTTCTGTTTAAAATTTCCTCTAGTTGAAGCATCTAGTCTGCTTTCCCCCTTAACCTCTTAAGGACACATGACATGTGTGACATGTCATGATTCCCTTTTATTCCAGAAGTTTGGTCCTTAAGGGGTTAAAAAGAATACGCTAATCACCATAAGCACTTCAGCTCTTTCTAGCCATTATCATGCAAAGTAACTGGGCACTGTCCCCATGGTTTATGTCAAACCATTTTTGAGGATTTTGGCAAAAACTGTGGTTCCTCCCACACCTAAAACCATGGCCTCTCTTTGGAGGTTCAGATAAAGCAGATGTGAACTTACAATAAGCACCACAATAATAATATAAACACCATGTGTAAAATATAAATTTATATAACTCTTAGTGTCGATGCTCCCTTATGATTGTACTCTAAAAAACCTTGTCATAGACAAAGCATGTTGCGTAAAGAGCTCTGACAGGTGTGCTATTTGCACTGATTGATAGTGTTTTGAAAAGAATGAGTGTATTTTTTTATTGATTTCTGTAATTCTTTAACTATATATATTCTTCTTTCTGCCATACATGGTAATTACTCTAAGGTACTCATTTTGAAGCATTGTGTTTATTTAAGGCGTCATGCAAGCTTTGCAATCAATGCTATTGCATTGTGCCTTCCATATACTAGAGGTGTGAGAATTTATTTAAGCATTGTTATGATGTGAGTTTGTGTTTTTTATGCGTTCCTTAATATATGCAGAAGTGAGTTTACGTGTTATCTGTCCCAAATGCCTGCTAACTTTTCTCCCCAAGGGCTTTAAGTTCCAACTCCAGGTCCATGTCAAGAAAGATAAAAAAAAAAAAATACAAGAGGCTTAAATCCCTACATGTCAGTTTCTCATGGGATCTTCACCCCTGATTATTTGTTATTAATATCCTTCTGCGTCTTCTTTTGCTTCATTGAACAAATGTTTTGTTAGTATCTTCTGACTTACCCAAATTTACCTTTCTCAAAGGTCACTCCCAGACTTTTACTGTGTCTGGCATATTGCCAAGTCTAAACAACTCACACAAAAAAATTCTTATATTACCGATGGTTGCTATTTTATTTTGCTTGATGTGTTTATACTGTACAGGTATATGTATCTGGCGAAATAATTTTGCGATAAATTAATTAAAGGGAAACTATCACTTCCAAGTACAATTTACCCCTATATGTGTCCCATTTATATATTTAACGAATATGTGTTTGTGAGGAACGAAATTTTTTTATGAAATGTATAAATGCACATCACTTTATCCAGCAACACGGTGCTTCCATCTTAGTTCCTTCTAAGTCTGTATTGAGCATGTGGATGGTAAACTTTTCATATGCTAATGCTTTATTTTATTTTACATTGCTACAAATAAGTAAAAACATGAGACATCCTAACTGGACAACTATCTGTAGAACAAGCAATTGTTTTAACTCTTCTTGGAAGGTCACCTACTCTAAGTTTGGTGTATTTGTATTGGGTCTTCCTAAATCAATATAATAACCCAGACGTGGACCCTTTCTCAATATTCATAGACGGTCATCAGCCAAACCTTACTGTGGAGCCCTATGAGAGGTTTAAAAATATTCAAGGCTGCTTTAACTATTCTGAAAAGAATATTGGTGTAGCATTTGCACTGTTTCTGCTTTTGGGAGCAATCTCCTTTTCAAATGGCATAGGTCTCTACTACAAGCTAAAACTCGTTTGAGTTTTCATGAATAAGTTACTACCCAGAGGACAAGCTAGTTAGATATCTAATGGTTGTTTTCCCTATTCATTAAATTTCCCTCTTGAGAAATCTTGCTTCTCCCACATGATGTCTAGAATATATGTAGCTTCTTGTAGCAGAATGCAGTGATGTTCCTGAAATGTAATACTAACTGTTAGAAACTTAGGATATGTCTAAATTTAATGATTTATAGCCCTATTAACAGAGAAACACATCTCGTGACTATCTTGATTTTAAGCTATATTCATTTATTTTAGAGGTTTTGAGCTTTTTCCTTTACTTACATTGCTAGTAACTCCTTGCATGTGCAAACCACCAAATATAACTTCTCTCCACACACTTATAGCTTAACAATCTATTTAGATTTTAAGAATTACATTCTTCTGTATTTACGATTTTTTTTTCTTGCTCTAATATACGAGTTCCTTTCCTCTGTAAGAAGGTTAAACCGTCACCCTTCAATTATTTTTTGTTGTTTTTTTTTTTAGCAAACATATCACCAGTTTCTATGATGAAGAAACAAGAAGTGAAAGAATAATTATAGTTTTTTTTGTGATAAGTAAAATGTGACCTTAATAATGAAAGAAAAAAAAAACATTTTAGGTACAGAAGGCATATGTTACTTCTCACTCTACTCTAATACTCCTTGAGCTTTTGTGTCAATAGAACAATTCGCTAAAAATATGTAATTATAGAAAATTCTCCTGGGCAGCAGCATTCCGCTTGAAAAATGTCCCCTGTCCTAGTGACATATGTGAATAACCATGGTAACTCCTAGTGAAGTTCAGCATTTTCTGGTCATTAACGTTTGCTTCTGCCACAAAAACATTTCTCCCGAATCTGTCTACAAAGTGTTAGATCCTCATATAAAGCCTGCAAAAATAATGAATTTCTATAGCATTCAGTCAGTTTATCCAATGTAACAAATTCTTTTCAACATGTTATTATTTAGTGAAAGATATACAGTTGATATGTGTGGGTTCATTCAGTCAGCATGCAGTGACTGCTGCAGATTACGCCGTTATATAATAAATGATGTAGTTAAATATTGGGAGATGAGGAATAAAATTGAAAAATATATGGGAAGCTTTGAGATATTTTTCTACTGTTTAAACCATAAACTGACATAATGTTTGTTATTAATTAATATAACAGACAGCATGTGTTATAGACGGTATGTGTTATAGCATCTTTGTGTATTATTTTTTATTGCGTACATATAATTTATTATTCCATGGTGGTAGCCATCTTTAAGTTCCTTTTGGGCTCAAGCAATACTCCAAGACCATGAACAGTCTGAACAGGTAAAAATGACATTTTGAGATGCCACTACAGCATGCTGTAGTGGTTATGATGCCAGTTATGATGGTTATGATGCCAGGGGTCCTGTGGAGCCCTCCCAGGGTAAGTAGTCAAACTGTTTAAGAACAGTTTGACAACTTACCTTGGGTCTGCCAGGGTAGGGTTTTTAGTAGACAGGGTCAGTGGTGTCTGTGTGAGGGACGCAATGTATGTGTGTGTGTGAGGGGTGCAATGTGTGTGGGTGTAAGTGTGTGTGTTTGTGTGAGGGGTGCAGTGTGTGTACAGGGGTGCATTGTGTTTGTGAAGGATGTAGTATGTGTGTGTGTGAGGGGTGCATTGTGTCTGTGTGTTTGAAGGGTGCCGTGTGTGTGTGAGGGATACAATGTGTGTGTGAGGGATACAGTGTGTGTGTGAGGGATACAGTGTGTGCGTGAGGGGTATAGTGTGTGGGGGGGCAGCGTGTGTGTATTGATGTGTACAGTGTGTGTGCATCGATGGGTACCATGTGTGTGGGAAGGGTACAGTGTGTGGGGGCGAGGCAGAGTGTGTGTGAGGGAGGCAGTGTGTGTGTGGGGGCAGTGCATGTGTATGGGGGCAATGTGTGTGAGGGGTACAGTGTATGTAAATGGGGCAGTGTGTGTGAGGGGTACAATGTGTGTATGAGGGGTACAGTGTGTGTGTGGGGGCAGTGTGTGTGAGGGGTACAGTGTGTGTGTATAGGGGCATTGTGTGTGAGGGGTACAGTGTGTGTGTATGGGCAGTGTGTGCGAGGGGTACAGTGTGTGTGTATGGGGGACAGTGTGTTGCTATAGGGAGCAGTGTGTGTGTATAGGGAGCAGTGTGGGTGTATAGTGTTTATAAGTGTTTGCGTATGGGGGGAACTGTGTGTATAGGTGAGAATTATTGTGGGTCTGTGGGGTTGGAGGGTAGATTAAAAAATATAACTAAGAAAATAATAATAATTTTGATATCCTTCCTCCCTGCTTACCTTTGCCTGGGAGGGGGGGACAGTACAAGGCAATCCCTGGTGGTCCGGTGGAGAAGCTCTGGTGATCCAAGTGGTGAGAGTGAACTCTGGCAGCCTCAGGAGCTGCTACAGTTCACTCTCGCGAGATTTAGAACATTGCCGTGGTAACCGTGGCAACTCCCCAAGCTCGCTAAAGGACAACCCGGCGGAGCTGCAGGTTAAAGCTCCCCCGGGTCCTCTCTCCCACCCCTGACAGCTGCCAGCATTACAGTGCTAGTGGGCCGGTGAGGGAGATCTCTGATGAGAGGCACGGTTCCCGGTGATATGATCATATGAACCGCTGCTCTAGCTGTTGCAGGTGTCCTATGCTGGATGAGTGGACTCTCTTTGTGCTTCGTAAGGCATACCTTGTTGTATGGATTAATTTGTGAATATTTAGCAAATTTTTTGCTACAAATTGACACTTGATGCTATTTGTGGAGAACTAGTCCCAGTAGCAAACCTATGAATACATAAAATGAGAAGTGCCCAGAAGTGCCCAGAAGTGACAGTGAAATAGAAAGGAAAACGGAAAAACCCGACGCGCGTTTCGGTGCTTAAAACATGCATCTTCGTCAGGGGTCAGAATTGTTCACTTCTGGGCACTTTCACTCTAACTATGTGCAGGTAGCCAACATTCTAAGTATGGCTCTGCACATTAGCATTTTAATATTTCTTTAAACCTCCCTCCTAGTCCTGATTCTCAAACCTCATTCATTCCCTGATAAGGAGATACAATTTTGTAACTTGTAGCTACGTGATTATGATTAGCACTCTCCTCATAGGGTTTAACTATATTAGATGAATTGTTACATTCTATCATCAAGAACATCTTGATATTATTTGGATACATTAGGTATTTTATACAATCTCTTTATTTACTTTACTCTGGAGCATTTTCTCTAGCATTTTGCGAGACAAACTTAATTGATTACTTTAGTCTATTTTGATAGACAGACTTATTTAGAATCAGGACTTTCTTTCTGTGACTGTTTCCATAATATTAGGACAATATAGCACAGACTGTGACCTAACAAGTTATATTAAAGTCAAATAGTCGGAGATATATTACAGTCACAGTATGTTATGAGGGAGGTATAGCCCCTTTTTTTGGCTGTTAACACAATTTTGGTTTGGGTAGCACACTATTACTTAAGTAGAGATTTGGAATAACTATTTGATCAATCATTCATTTTCATTTATATCATTATTACTTTTCCAGTTTTGGCTTAATTGTTGGATTTGTTTATCCAACAATTAAGCCCCTTTCCTCCTTTTTTGATTTTACATAGGGGTTAAGCCCCTGGACATAACTGGAGTGTCCATACAGGTTTTGTTGTGGGTTCCGAAATAAGTTTCTCCTTTAAGGATTGAATTCTTGTTAGGAAAGTCCACAACTTTATTTCTATGTATGTCAGTATGTCTGTATATATGTCAGTATGTATGTGTGTATGTCAGTATGTCTGTGTGTATGTCAGTATGTATCTATGTATGTATGTCAGTATGTATCTATGGAAAAGAGGAGGAGGAGGAGTAGTCTGCGCTAAGTAACAAAAAATAGTAGCTGCAACCCTAAAAAGGTAATCCCTCAAAAACCCTTGAAAACAGCAAAGAAATATTGTGTATTTTTAACAATAAAAGTTTTATTTGGTATTCCTTTTTATAGGGCCAATCTTATTTTATTGTACATACACTTTTCTTTCTATTTATAAATTTTCCTGGCATTTTACTGTATCCTGCTCAAGCAATCCATAGGTGGGGATTAGTCCACCAGAGCTGTACCTATAGAGCAGTATTTTCTGCTCTATCATTGTGAGTATATTTTACTATTATTTTATTTTATTTTATCCTTTCATATTGAGAGCACTATTATTGTCTCCATATATTCTACGGACCACTACAGATACCAAGTTGGACGGACAGATCTACTGCCACCATTTATCCTTTAGCGATTTATCCACTAAGTGCCCTTCATCCAAGAGCTGGTCCAAAGCTCCATCAAATGTGAGTGTATTATCCTCCATTTTTCATTTTATATAATTTTCAGGTAACATACTACACTATTGGAATTTTTTTGTGTTTTTATCTTCACATATATGGACTATTCACAACCCAGACGGATCCACTCCTGAGGATTGTATACACGCTTATCCATATACCAGTGAGACGATTTTATACATTTTATTGGACATTTTAGTATTTGATCTCTACTATTGCATGGACTTTATTTTATCTATTTTTTATTATTGTATGGATTCTGTTTTATTTATCGTACTACATTAACATATAGTCTATATATTGTGAGATTATCCATTTTATAGCGCAGCCCTTCACCCCCTTTTCTTCAGTATGTATGTATGTATGTCAGTATGTATGTGTGTATGTCAGTATGTCTGTGTGTATGTCAGTAGATATCTATGTATGTATGTCAGTATGTATGTGTGTATATCAGTATGTCTGTGTGTATGTCAGTGTGTATCTATGTATGTGTGTCAGTATGTATGTTAGTATATGTGTATGTATGCGTGTCAATATGTATGTATGTATGCATGTGTGTCAGTATATATGTAAGTCGGTATGTATGTCAGTATGTATGTATGTCAGTATGTATGTACGTATGTAAATCAGTATGTATGTGTGTATGTATGTATGTATGTGTGTCTGTCAGTATGTATGTCAGCATGTATGTGTGTATGTATGTATGTATGTGTGTCAGTATGTATGTATGTATGTCAGTATGTATGTGTGTATGTGTCAGTATGTATGTATGTATGTCTGTTAGTATGTATGTCTGTGTGTGTAAGTCAGTATGTGTATGTATGCATCTGTCTGTTTATATATGTATGTATGTCAGTATGTATGTGTGTGTGTGTGTGTGTGTGTATTTATGTCCTTATGCATGTGTGTGCAGTGTGCATAGGAATGTAGAGCAGCCGTCACATCTTGTCGGAACCTTTGTTCGGCGCAGGAACACCCAGCGGTGGTGCGGGAAAAGTTGTACAAGGAGGTGGTTCTGGGGCAAATGGCTGGCCCCTTTAGGGAGCTACCTTTCCCACACCTTGGGGTTTCCCCTCTGGGGGTGGTAGGAACCGGGAAAGTTTAGGTTGATACGTCGTTTATCTTATCCACAAGGGGGTTCAGTAAATGATGACATCGCCGTGGAACTAGGGTTTCCTACGCTTCGTTTGATCCGGCCGTGTGTATCGTGTGGGAGGGTGTTTTAGTAAATTTTTGGAATGGGTGGTGAGGGTGGAGTTGGGACGCAACTCCATCCTTCACTACCTAGATGATTAAATGTGTGTTGGTTTTGCCCAGTCTCCGGTGTGCTCACAGTTGCTTTGGGGGTTTCCCTTCGCTCCAGACAAAACGGTGGGTAAAGGGTGGAGTAGAGGGGGAGGGGGCTGTGGTATATATAGGTGGGCCTTTTGCCCCCTTACCTCAGCCATTTTAAAATTCCAGCATGGTAACAGCTTCCCTCCCCCCCTCCCTTTTAGCTTGGATGACGTTTTTTGTGATGTTAACCTTTTCCTGTCGCAGATTGCAGATAAGATCCTTTCCAATCGGGATTGGATCAGGAGCACATGGGAAAAAAGGAAGGTCGGGGCTGATCCCCCCCTAATCTCTGGTACATGGTTTGGATAAACAGACGTGCCCACTGAGCCAAAGGCTGACTAGTGGTTGGCATTGTGGTATGGTAAGGGCAAGTTGGAGGCCAGTTGGTGGCTAGGATGAGGGGGGAGAACAGGCTCCAGTAAGATTCGGGATTAACGGTGGGACGAATTGGCAAGGACGCGTTACATTATTATATTGTGTTAATATGTTAAGTTATGGTTAACAATATTTGTTCAATTGTAAATAAAGCTGTGGCCTATTTTATACCATACCAAGTATGTCTCAGTTCTTCATTGGAAAGAGGGTGGATGGAATGGGAGTTTTTGGTGTCGCCCTACACGGTACCCACTACCTGCACACATGCACCAAGACTTCAGCCATGCATTGACCTCTCCCACCAGGGCCGCCATCAGAAATTGTGGGGCCCCTAACATAGCTCAAGGTCTGGGCCCCCGGGTGCCCACCTCCAAGCCCCGCCTCCAAATCCCACCCACAGGAATACACACACACAGACACAAAAGGACACAGACACACACAGGAAGATACACACATACTAACAAAATACACAAATACTGAAACAGACATACACACATATAGACACATACACAGATACAGATACACACACACATACTGATATACAGACACACACACTGACATACATACATACTCACACACACATATACATACAGAGATACATACTGACAAACTGACATACATACACATAAATACATACTGACATTCATACATAATGGCATACATACACATACATACTGATATACATACATACACACACACACACACACACACATATACATACAGACATACTGACATACACACACACATGCATACTGACATATATACATACTGACATACACACATACAGATAGATAGACACATACACACATACACACATACAGACATACTGACATACACACACAGACATACATGCATACTGACATACATACATACAAACATACACACACAGACATACATACTGACATACACACACAGACATACATACTGACATACACACACAGACATACATACTGACATACACACACACAAACATGCATACATACTTGCATACACATACACAGACATACATACTGACAAACAGACATATATACACACTGACATACACACACATATAGATAGACACATACATACAGACATACACACAGACATACATGCATGCTGACATACATACACACATACATACTGACACACACAGACATATATACATACTGACATACACACAGACATACATACATACATACAGACAAATATACATACTGACATACACACACACATACAGATAGATAGACACATACATACAGACATACATATATACATACACAGACATACATGCATACTGAGATACATACTGAGATACACACAGACATACAGATAGATAGACAGACACATACATACAGACATACATATATACATACACAGACATACATGCATACTGAGATACATACTGACATACACACAGACATACATACAGACATATATACATACTGACATACACACACACACAGACATACACAGACATACATGCATACTGACATACATACACACATACATACTGACACACACACACAGACATACATGCATACTGACAAACACACAGACATACATACAGACATATATACATACTGACATACACACACACATACAGACATACACACACACATACATACTGACACACACACAGACATACATACTGACACACACACAGACATATATACATACTGACATACACACAGACATACATACAGACATATATACATACTGACATACACACACACATACAGACACATACATACTGACACACACACAGACATACATAATGACACACACACAGACATATATACATACTGACATACAGATAGACATATACCCACATACATACTGACATACTTGCAGACACATACATATACACACACACTTCATTTAACAGGATAGTAAATACTCAAACATATTTGATAGTGAATTTCACAAAACTGTCTCTTGCTCACTCTTAAAGAGCCACACTCCACTCTCACCTTCCAATTCTGATATTTTCCCACTTAGCTTTACCTCTTACCTTTAATTTGCAGGAGGGAGGCAGGGGATGATGGCAGTGGATGCCTCTGGTCTCCTCCCCTCTCCCTCTGCTCTCCCTTTTCTCCGCTCTCCCCTCTCCCCCTGCGCGGAGTAAGCTGGGAGGAAGTGACCAGCCGTCACTTCCTCCCAGCAGCACTTGCGGTGTAGCAGCAATTTATTTTTAAAGGGGCCTGGTCGTGCTATTACGTGGCCACAGCGCTGACCGGGCCCCAGAAGATATAGGGCTCATCGGCTGGCCCTAAATGCTCAGGCCACCTGATGGGCCCCGGTGCCGATGCAGTTTCGCCGCTCCATGTGGGGCCCGGACGGCCAGGCCCCCTAATGGCGGCCCTGTCTCCCGCTGCCTTTCTACTGTAGCACGTGGCACAGATAATATTTCTGAAAATACTACCTTGGAGGTCCTTTTCTTTAGCTTACTTCCTAGTTCCCTGAACTCATTCTTTAGAACCTTCCATTTTCCTCTGACTTTGTCAATATGGACCATGGCAGTTGGGTCATCCCTGGGCCCCTCCCAATAATCCCTCCACTCTGTCAATAATCCCTCCACTTAGTTACTGCTGTTGATCCAAACAAAAAAAACAAAAACAGAAAAACAATTTTAAGTGATGTCCAACATCTGTTATTAACAATCTGTAAAGAATCTGATAAAACCTCCTCTTTAGGCAAAGGATTCAACATCTTTTTTTTTACGATTGTGTAAGTAACATCTCTTTTCTGAAAATTTGAATGGGTGTTCTCTTGTCCATTATACAATCAAGCTAATAATCAGGTTATTAGAGAACTATTGTCTAAAGCAAGCATGTCAAACTCAGTCTGGCATGGGCCACATAAACAAGGTTTAAGTTTATGTGAGCCGCAAAAAAAAAAATACCTTAAATTTTCATAGAAATGTAGGTTTATTTTAAAAAGTTCAGTATAAATAAAAAAAAAACAGCATCCCCCTCTACTAAACCACAGCACCTCCCTCTACTAAATCCCAGACCCCCCCCCTCTAGTAAACCACAGCACCCCTCTCTACCACCCTATGCCAAATCTGATCGTGCCTCCATGCACCTCCATGGAACTCCACTGTCCAGTCACAGCCAATGCAAAACTGACCAACACACACACAAACACACATTCACTGACAGACACACTCACTTACTGACAGACACACACACTCACTGACAGACACAAACACACACAGACACACACACACACATACTCACTGACAGACACACACACACATACTTACTGACAGACACACACACACACACACACACACACACATACTGACAGACACACACATACTCCCTGACATACACAAACATACTCACTGACAGACAGACACCCACATACAGACACACTGACAGACACACACACACTGACAGGAACACACACTGACAGACACACACACACACTGACAGACATACACACACACACACATTTACACATTCTTGCACTCACATCATTTAATTTATTGTTCACTACCTTTGGGAGCTGGTGTGGGGATCTTCTGTCTGGAGACATCATATTCCGGCGCACGGTTTCACTATAGACCGCATGAGTGAGCAGTGAGGAGCAGGAACACTGAGCTCCCTCTTTTGCCCTAAGTTTTAGCAGAGTAGGCACCTGCTGTGTGGGGAAAGCAGGTGCCTACTCTGCTATAACACTGAGCATGTACTTGCGGCTTGATCTAAAGACGATTTAAAGGGACATTATATTTCTGGTACTATACCTTCCTGTGCCTCCGCCCTCCCTCGCGCCCCCACCGCGCTGCTAAATAGAGGGTTTAAAACCCTTTATTTATTTACCTGATCACAACAACGATGTCCCTCTACGCTGGGTCACGGCTCTGCTTCCTCAGACCTAACAGATGAGGGAGTGCTAATGCACATGCATGGCATGCACTGTGTGCGCTTTAGACTCTCCTGATAAGAAAGCATTGAATCAGTGCTTTCTTATGGGCAAATAGCTGACACTGGATGTCCTTATGCAGAGTGTGAGGATGTCCGTCGTCAGTTACCTGACCAAAAGTCTGTTAACATCTGGGAGACAGCCACTGGAGGCAGACTTAGTGCTGCAATGTAAACATTGCAGTTTCTCTGGAACTGCAATGGTTTACATAGCAGAACTAAGTGCAATAGGTATACTGCACGCAGACCACTTCAATGAGCTCATGTGGTCTGGGTGCCTATAGTCTCTTTTGTCTTTAAGACAATAAGAAGCAAGGACATTTTAAATTAATGTTTGTGTGTGTGTGTCTGTGATGGCAAAAGTCTGTTCCTGCATAAGTCACTTGTCTTAATTAACAATAGAAAATTTAAAGACAATTATTGTGTTATTCACCAATTTTCTTTTATTCCAATCCCTTTTAACCCCCTATTTTATATAAATAAATTGTGTGCTATTTGTTTGTGGTAGAATATGTACAGTTTAAAGATCCAGGCAACATCGTATGAAAAAAAGCACAGCAAAAAATGTTTTACTACTCACTTGAAGTGACGATTCTTGGTGAAATGGGTGAATAACACATTTATATACACCAAACTAATAGGCAATATCCTTTTCAAAAATGAATGTTTTATGTAATTATTCTACACTATTAAAGGGACACTATAGTCACCTGAACAACTTTAGCTTAATGAAGCCGTTTTGGTGTATAGAACATGCCCCTGCAGCCTCACTGCTCAATCCTCTGCCATTTAGGAGTTAAATCACTGTTTATGAACCCTAGTCACACCTCCCTGCATGTGACTTGCACAGCCTTCCATAAACACTTCCTGTAAAGAGAGCCCTATTTAGGCTTTCTTTATTGCAAGTTCTGTTTAATTAAGATTTTCTTATCCCCTGCTATGTTAATAGCTTGCTAGACCCTGCAAGAGCCTCCTGTATGTGATTAAAGTTCAATTTAGAGATTGAGATACAATTATTTAAGGTAAATTACATCTGTTTGAAAGTGAAACCATTTTTTTTGCATGCAGGCTCTGTCAATCATAGCCAGGGAAGGTGTGGCTAGGGCTGCATAAACAGAAACAAAGTGATTTAACTCCTAAATGACAGTGAATTGAGTGGTGAAATTGCAGGGGAATGATCTATACACTAAAACTGCTTTATTTAGCTAAAGTAATTTAGGTGACTATAGTGTTCCTTTAAGGCATTAATAAAGCCTCAGATCACAGAGTTTGTAGGTGGACTCCTCAGGGATTTGCATCAACTACATGATGTATGTTTAGATATTGATTGTAAAATGATGTCTTAATGAAATAGCACAGTTTATAGAAGGCTTATGGAGTATACGGTCTAATTTAACTGACTGCTATATAACTGAGAACTCTGCTGGTATTCATATATATATATAAATATTTTGAAGTTAGAGCATTTATGATATGATGTTCTTCACTTTCTAATTTAAAACTCTCCCAAACCCCCTTCAAGTCTCCCCCCTCATTTAAGCCATGAAATGTATGTCTTTGGGTATTGCTTTCAATTTCTGATAAAAAAAAAAGGTTCTCTGTGTTTATATATTTTCTTATATTCCACTACTAAGAACACACTAGTACTACAAAACTTTATTCATAAAAGCCATTTTGTAGTTTTTGATCATGAGATCTATACTAGATTTATACCTAAGAGAATGGTCGTGTATAAATATATATATATGTTTTATCTACACATTTGCTGGCGTGACTATCACAATATATGTGCAACACCAACAAGTCTAATATGAAACAATAAATTCCATTATATGTAAAAGTTGCTGAAAACGTAGCATGGTCCTGTTGCTATATGCTAAATATCATATCACCCAAATATATCCCAATATCCTAAATATATGCTGGATTCAGCACCAAAAAAATATATCTCGATTCAGCACTAAACACTCCACACATATTTCAAAATAGTTTTTGCCTAAAAAGGATGTAAATCAAATGTATATTTATTATTACGTATAAAAATCAGTGTGAGGGGCGGAGCCTGAGCCTCCTGCTAATCAGACGTATACTGGGCGAGCTCGCACTTGGCTCAATGGTTGTTGGGGGAAATCTAAAACTTGTGCAATAAATTTGCAGCGATTCTATGCAACCTGAACTAGGGGTGCTGTGGCCTGCAGGCTGCTGTGCTGGGGAGGAGCAGCCGACTTCCCTGCTTTCAAGTTTGTCGTGCGGGCTATTTTTGCTCCTAACCCCCCCCACTTCCTTTGGACCGGTGGGGGTTATCCCAGTCCCTGCTGGACTGACCTACACAGATTACTGTACTATGGCAGACAGCTCCTGCTACTAACCTGCAAACACCTAAGCTTCTCAAGATGGCAGAGAGGCCTTCCTCAATGGCACAGAGTCTGACACCGAAGTGTGAAGATACCACCAAGCTGCATTCCCTATTATGCCTGACGATTGTGGGAGTAGGTTGATGCCTTGGCCTAAACTGATAACTGGCCTACTACTAGTGAATGTGACCCGGTGAAAGTTCCAGAGACAATTTTGTTATATTTTGCTTCATTCTGTTTTCTCTGCTCAGCTATCTTTCTTATTATTTTTATGTAGACAGTATGGAGCATCCTTCATGATTTTAGGTTCAGGTTGTTGCCAGACTAGGCTGTTTCTAATATGCCTTATCTTATTTTTCCTACACTTGGCATAGTCCATATCAGCGTGATTACCTAGCTTGTATTTAACATATTAAACAGAGATGTCTTTCTTGCCCGAGCACATGCAAAAACAAAAAGACACAAGGCTGAAAACCACAAAAACTGCTTATTTATTACGTTATTAAACCACAATTTTAGTGGTAAAATTAATATCTAAAAGCCTTTGAATATCCAGGGCGGTGAGACATGACCACCAAGCGAGCAGGATGCAGGCTGAAGGAGCTCTGCAGCATTACTGTAATTTTGCCTTCATATACTTGGGGAACCTATGTCTGGTGCCTGTTGCATTGAGTACCCCTAGATTTCTGAGGTGGTCTTGGGCAGCTGTCTCCTCTGCGGCCTGCTACCTACGCTTTGGCGTGAGAAACAGACGATCTCCCGTCTGGGATCTGCATCACCTTTGGAATGTGCTTGGTTGCCCCACCCACTGGACAAATCGATCCTAGTTTCTGCTAAAAAGCTTATTACCTCACCTCATTTTGGGCCAGATACTGATCTATTCAAAATGGCCACCGCATGCAAGCATGATCTCCAGAGCCAAGCACCATGAAGCCTCAACTCAGTAAGCATCCTCTCACAATTTTACACCATATGCCGGCATTTCTGGGCTAAACTGATGGAGCACTCAGGCCCGACACAACCACTACATGTACCCAAGGAAGGTCGCCAGTGCAATGGTGGAGAGTGGCTTGAGAGATCCACATTGGGTATGTCTGTCTCTAAAAGCCCAACTTCCACCCTGTTGTGCTCACCAGGACTGAGAAGCCTTCGAAGTTCACTCCCAACATGTCATCCTCGCAGACGGAGGGCTACTCTACCCAGGAGACGACACCCTACTGCTAGACAAGTAGTGTTATCCAGGCACACTGGTGCAAACAGGCAGGGTGCCCTCAGGCATGTTAATTAAGATTTCAGCTACTGAGCAAGCTTGGGTCGAGAGGGAAATCCTGCATTGAATATATCAGGCCATTATTGTTTATGTTAATGAAGTGGTAGGCCAACACAGGTCCGAATAAGATAGAGCGGGATCAGATTGAGTGGGTAACGCTAGGGTGGATAATAATAATAAAGAAGTTGGAGAGTAATCTGTCCCAGTACAGTAGTCAGAGAGAGGTCAATAAAATCCTTTATTTATAAAACAAAAAAACACACACATGCTCGTTCACTTGCCTCAGCCACCACTACTGTGGTTGTATTGTAGCTGTGGGCGAATCAAAATCTAAATAAACTATGTAAGGGTAATGTACAGTAGAAAGGGGAGTGAAAAAACAAATAGATGGATGGACAAATACTGGCCAGATACCCAATTCCGGGGTTAAATCAGTACACCTCTGGAAAAAATTGCTGTTCAGTGCCTACAGCACAGTGTAATATGGCAGAAGATATAGTAGAAAACTATGTATTGTTTATGGACACAGCAAGTATATATAACGGATGCCCAACTTGAAAATTGGGTGACTGTCCCTCCAATATGTATTCCTTAGACCATCTCCTAGGTCCTGTGCTGAGGCTTACTTTGCTGCAGTATATTTATATAATGAGCTACTACTTCAGATATAGCTAGTGCTAGTGGTTTAAGTATCCTGATAATCTTGTAGTTTTTCTATGATGTCGCTAAGCTTTTCTGATATTCAAACATTTACCTAGCTTATTCTCTTAATTTCATAAAATTCTTTAAGTTCTCCAGATGCAATGATATTGTTAAATTGTATTGATGAATCGCATAATATTGTTGTTGTGACTTCCTACGTTAATTTGTATACCATTGCAGAGCAATAAATAAAGAACGAAAATAAATAAATAAAGGTCTTTGATTATCCAGACATAGAAAAGAAAAAGAAAACTCCTGAGTAAGACAAGCAGTTGTAATATGTAGGACTTATTCAATAGAGTGATAGAAAGCCATATATCATAGCCAAAAATAAAAAGCACTACAATAGTCTTTGGAAAAATCTTTAGAAGTAAATGTTCTAGCAAATTTACATTAACAAGCTTCTTCACTGGGTTTACTGTTTTTGTTTTAGTGTATAGGTCATGCCCCAGCATGCTGTGTTTAAATTTTGAAGTTTTTATGGCTTGATCTGTTCATCACCTGCTAGAGTTTGCAGTAAAAATGTGTGTGATTAAAGTTCTACTAACAGAACAGGAGATAAGAACTTCTAAATTAAACACAATGTGCTGTAAAAAGTAGACCTTTTTTTCATAGAGACTGTGGAAGTCACAACCAGGTGAGGTATGGCAGGGGCTGCTTGAGCAAAGTGATTTAACCCCTACATGGCAGAGAATTGAGCAGAGACACTGTTGGGGCATAATTTATCCCAAAACTGCATCACTAAGCTAAAATTGTTTTGGTCCTTAGGTGGAAAGCAAAAGACCATGGTGGAAAAGTAGCAGAACTGGAGGCGAGAGTGGAGTGTGGCTCTCTAGGAGAGAGCAAGAGAAAGATTTTTTGAAATAGAAGTTACTCTGGGAGGCCATTACCATTTCTGAACAGATTGGTTTTGAGGGACTTCTTATACAATTGAATGCTAGGTAAGAGCCTGATGCAGATAGGCAGGCTGTTCCAAAGAAAATGAGCTGCCCAGGAGCAGTCCTGCTAGCACGAATTACCTGTAAGGGTGCTAGCAATGGACAGTAAAGAGGTCACTGGCAGATCGGAGACCAATAAGGGGCATACCTACGAATCAGTGAAGCAATATAACTGGGGCTAGATTTGTTTTTTAGCATGGTTGCGTTTAAAGTCTAGTGTCTTTACTGTCCTGATTAATAAACATGATAAGCATAGGTAGGAATGTAGACAAAACAGGAAAGAAAATGGAAACGGGACATTGAAGAACATATATGAACAATGTCCATGGGAACATGCGCAAGCACTGCAGATATGGGAAATGGTCTCACATGACATGTGTGTCTTATCTTCTACACCCTATGGTGCTAGTCGTTTTATATTGTTTGTTTTGCGACCTTCTTTATGAAATGTAAGGTGTTCTCACTCTGTTTTTGTCCTGTGAATTTTTAACTGGAGATTTAGAGTCTAATCTTTTTCTTCATATAATTAAACTCAGATACATGCATACCAATGTATAGCTTGCCTTGCCATGTATCTAATTTTACAGGCAAAAAATTTTTCACACAGCTTTCTTGTTTGCGTTTGTAGTTAACATTATAGCAAGGTGTATACTTTATAGTGTGGCATTGCAGAGACTGGGTAATTATTGTTAGTCTAGCACACTCATGTTTCCATACGTATAAAAAAGAATAGCCCAGCTGTTTATTTTTTTATTGTTCATATACTAATAAATCACTCAGTCAGAATAGCTGTCTTTCCTAGTGTTCCCAAAGGAATCGACGTTCTCATCAGTCCCTATAAGCTCATCCCCACTAGAGAGCACTATGGCAGGTACATTTATCTCTGTTTTCCATCTTGGCATGAACATCATTATATAATTGTAATTTTAATAAAAGTGAGCTTTTCCACATTCTTCGCAATCTCACTCTTTCCAATTTGTAATCTTTGGACATTTTTCAAAGGGTGCAGAGCAAACACTGTTAGAACAGACAGCAGGTGGGAAACAGCTGATGAAGAAAAAAGACCATAGTGGTTTATCCCAGTATTAGTAGGAATAGAGTTAATATAAATGGTCGTGTTATCAGAGCAATTCTCCAATTTATTTAAAACAATTCTTGCTTGGATTAGAATGGAGCAGACGTCCATATATCATCAACCTCTGACTTCTTATGTTCACCATGAGATCATTATGCCTTTTTGATTAAGCAATTCTTAAACTGGCACTCGAGGGTATTTGAAATTCTGTTATTTTATTATGGAGCTTTTCTTTATGAAACTAGTGCAGTTTAGATCTACAATGTCAAAGGGATGCTAAATTACAAAAAATGTGTAAAATAAGTTGCATGTAGAGTTTTATTTCTTTATATTTCCATATCATTTTGTACATTCTGAAAGGCTTTTACACTGAGCACAACTACTGACTATCACTTTAATTCTGTGATCGTTGCAATATGTAAAAACAAACAAAAACAAAAAAAGACATATATACTGCTTCATTAAATTAACACAGTACTTTCTACAGATAGTTAAGTTTAATTTTAGAGGCATGAACACCAACTGTGTATCAATTCTTATAGCAGCTTTGTAATAGTCGTGTCCCAAACAATTTAGCCAATATAGTCATACTCCCCTTCCCCTTTGATTTGTGCTCGTTTTTATCCTGGCAAGGAAATAAACTTCAGACTCCATTCTGTCCTTTTGTTTTGCCCTTCCTTCTCCACATTTCTACAGCCTTCAAATCAATATATTGTACAGATGCTTGCTGTAACTGTATTGACTATATGCAAGAATTTTGCCAACATGCATTATTTTGTTTATTCCAGTAGCATTTTAGCAGCTACATTCCCTGAAATGTTATTAGGTTTCTTAAATACTATTGTCACACACCCACTTGCAGATCACAGAATTGTTGCATAGGTATCATTGCATTCCTCTACCCAGTAGGCACTAAGAGTATTTGCTAGGGCAAGTGAATGAGGGACTGTCACTTTCAGAGAAGTGACAGTTCTGCTGTAAGTTTTTATTTATTTTTGGCTTGTGTTTGGTGAACTCACATTCATAGTTAAACTACAATAACATTAAATTAAATAAATATAAATTAATAATTTCTTCAGTTTGGTTTGGCACATTATTAGTCAGATATGATTTAGCACAAAAACAAGAAAAAGGGACTTTTTTAGGTTATGACAGAAATTAACCTTTAAACCACTCAAAAAATTATAAAATGCTTCGATTAGAAATAAGAGAAGGTCAGCTTCGCTTGAAGCAAATGTATTTTGCAGATATTTAACAGCAAAGTAGAAGCAATTAAAATATATTCAAAATCTTTCCATTTACTGCCACATCTTCTTGCCTGAGATTTGTACGTGACCTTTTGCAATATTAGATTGGAAGGTTATGTTTTATATCAGCATTAGATCAATTAATTTTATTTAGAAATGCCACTAATTGGCCATGACACCCCAAGAATTCTCTTATGTTTATGTAAGGAAATATTTTTTGTAATAAATACAAATCATCATTAACAAATATAATTTTTTTATGCTTTTATCATTGCTATTTTTATTTCTCTGAACATTTATTAACATCATAAAAATGGGTCGTATGTATGAAAGTTTATTTAAACAAAACAGTTATATATACAAATATACAAACATAGGTAAGCAGGGATAAACTGTACCAATGTACAGCAACAATACATTTTTTTTTTTTTCGTTAACACTAAATTAAATCTGGGGAAGAAAGAAGTAGAAGATAATGGGGGTTACGAATAGTAAGATTATTGGGAATGGAAGAGTAGGCAGGGGGGCTTGAAGTAAGATGTATTATGAAAGGTAGCAAGTAATATACATCAGAGGGCAGCAGTTATAAATCCAAGCGTGAACAAGAGTGGTCTTTGCTAAATGGTTCTTTCGATGCCAGTATGCCATGTTGGAAGATATGTTAAGCAGAGGGCAGTATTCTGATTTTGCCCTCTGCTTAACATATTGCAAGAGAGAGTCCAGTGAGCAAGTTACCCCCAGTTGCTCCAGTAAAATATATTATTTACCAGGGGCAGTCCACTAAAGCAGGCACAAAAGATGAAGAGTTATACAGGTCTGGCACTGTTTGTGACTTTGGTCTAATGAGTGTGGATTGCTGGAACTGTGGATGTGTACATCTTCACATGTAATTTAAGAAGGCCCCTTAGTGAGGACAGAATTAGGGGTGTGCATTGGCAAGGTTTGAAAGAGATAAATAAAAAAGAGATTGTCATTAATTGTAATAACACATCATGTGGAGGACCAGGAGAGATCAGATGTGACAGTTTGTAAAAATATCAGGAAGTTGGTTTTATGTTCTGTAAGTCCCTCAAAAAGGAATTGAGGAGAGCTCATGGGTAGTTAAGGTAGTTGCATTGACAATTATAGGGGAAATGGTGGTGAGTTGAGCCTGCTAAGATAGTGGGGCGAAGAGTCTCATTATTTCAGATTTGGTCATTTTAAACTTTAAATTACTCGTTTGGCCATATGTAGTGAAATCCTAAACAATACTGGGAATAGATACAGAACCACTCAAGAACAAGCAATCTGTATAAGTAGTAATCTTTAGTTGTCCTAATTGTCACAACCGGTATGGATCTTCAGCAAGATAAGACGGAGCAACTTAGCATAGAAATACTGGAACCAAGACAGGAACAAACTAAGGCTAATAATTTAGCTGGTTCAGGAATAGACGTCAATCAAACAAGTAAACATAATTAAGGGTCACCAGAAACCACAAAAAGACACTGAACCATAGAAATGCGATAGTATATATAGGTCCATGACCTTGAGTCAAACTTCCATGACTGATGCAAAGCATTAGACAGGACACCAGACAATTAACACTTAAAAAGGCGCACAGGTCGCAGATCTTGTCAGTAAGGATATATGTAACAAAATGATGCAACCACAACCTAGTGACATTAATTACGCGACTGTGATCTAGTTATTAATGCAGCTGTGTCTAAGTTAGATTGAGAAGCTCAGGATTGTGTTTAAATTAAATAATCAGAATAAACACCCTGACACAAATGCATTATTTTTAGAACGAAGGCTCTGAATTGATGTGACTGTACAAATATTAAAATGGGAGTATTTTGACTGCAACTGCATTGATGCAGATATGTCAGAATTGAGAAGTTCCTTAACACTAACATATCCCTAACACATAAATCTTGGAAATACCAAGCATAGGCTGGATGTTCTAGTGCAAAGGCAAACTATATAAGAGACATGGGGTATTCTACTTTGTTCCATGGCTTATGTGGTAGTATAATGAGAGAGAGCCGATAAGGTTACTCTGGGATATACGTGAGGTGTTTGAATCCTGAATCTATGTAAGCATATTAAGTTCAATTTCCATACAATGAAGGGCTGAGATTAGACATAAAATGCTTCAACCAATGGAATGTTTTTTTTCCATGTCAGTGGAGAGTAGTAACATCAGAGATCTATGCTTCCAAGCTGGAACATTCAGCACTGTGGTGCTGGCATCCCTGGCCTACATGCTGAGGACAAAACTCACCTGGTCAATATGGTCAAATTCTTTACCAGTTAAGCAGCCTCATATCTTGATTGGTCTTGAATTGTCTTTCTAAGTATCTGGTTAGACATTAGTTGCTGAATGTCTTGTACATATGCATGCTGTTGGTTTTATAAGAGTACTGTGTGAATGTATGTAACTGTCAGAGGGGTCTTACAAAGACTTCTGTGGAATGAAAAGGGTTTATCTGAGTACAAGGTTAGGGTAGAAATGTGACAAAATATATTCTTAGAACTAACTCTTCAATCAGTCTCCTGTGACACCCAGGATGGCATGTTTTGGAATTTGGAGAACTTGATCACGGTCAACTGCTGAATGGTGGTGAGTGTGAGAGGCCCTGTTTTACCAGACCCGGTGCAATGTGAGTGTGCAACAGGTGCCAGGACATTCTTGGGAAGAGGACAATTTCAGAGATTTACAATATATACCTATATATATATATAACCAAGTTACATGAATAATAGTTTTGCAATGTTATTAAATTATTTATTTACATAAATCAATATTAAGCAATACTAAGAATACATTTAAATTATTTATATATGCAAGATATAATAGTTATATTAGCTGTAATTACCAGCTGAAATGAGTGGTGGTGGACATTAGGAGTTGCTTAACAATTTGTTTTCAAATAAGCTCTGCAAACCTAAATCCTGCAGATCAGAACTAGCTCATTGTCACTTACTGACATTGTACACACACAGACACACCAACATATACACTTAATGACTTTGCGTATGCACAGGAACACCAATGTGTACATTTACTGACTTTGCAAGCACAGGTGATACCAACACACATGTTTACTGATAATGCACATACACAGGGACTCCGACATATACACTTACTGACATTGCACAAACGTTCAATAATCCCAACGTAAACATTTCCTGGCATTTTGCGCACTCAAGAAAATTAACATGCACACTTATTGACATTGGATGCACACAGGATCACCACCGTACACACATACAATATTGTATACAAACTGGAATACCAACATTCACCCGTCATTGTATTGCACATACAGTACATGATGCACATACTGATAAGTTTCACATAGAGTGCTTGAAGGCCCATGACCAGCATTTCCTTCAGTGAAAGTGATTACTTAAGCTAAAACAAACTCATTAAAGCTTTCCTCAGGACAGGTAAGAATGATGGTTCTCTGACCTCCCTAATGATGCCAACCACTATTCGCACGATAAAGGAGGCCCATGTAGCAATGCATATTTTTTGGGTGTAGAGGACGGAAGCACAGGATGCGACCTGTGCGCCTTTTTAAGTGTTAATTGTCTGGTGTCCTGTCTAATGCTTTGCTTCAGTCATGGAAGTTTGACTCAAGGTCATGGACCTATATATACTATCGCATTTCTATGGTTCAGTGTCTTTTTGTGGTTTCTGGTGACCCTTAATTATGTTTACTTGTTTGATTGACGTCTATTCCTGAACCAGCTAAATTATTAGCCTTAGTTTGTTCCTGTCTTGGTTCCAGTATTTCTATGGTAGGTTGCTCCGTCTTATCTTGCTGAAGATCCATACCGGTTGTGACAATTAGGACAACTAAAGCTCTACAGTTGGAGGAGAGGGCAGGGGGATATGTGTTTTTTTTTAAAAATATTTTTAATCTCAGACTGGTGGGTAGAAAGGTTAGCTGTATAGTGTGATTCCAGACTATGTAGTGGAAAGGCTTGTGCCTCCCCCCTAGGTGAAGAGGTGGTAGGAAGCACCACATACTTGTTTCTGGTTATGCTTCCAGTGAGATCATGGAGAGCCTGAATAGCATGCTCTTCATGGGTAGAGAGGTGAGGCATGCAGGAAAATGCCATAACTTCGTCTCTTTATTGGTATAAGGGTTTTCAAGTTATCTTTGGGCTCGAACCGCAGGGATTTATGGAACTTAGCAACACCCCCATCTCTACAGAATAATAGTATCAAGGTAACATACTCGGTTATCAAAATACTGTTTGGTAGACCTTTTCCCGCTGATAGTGCCACTTTAAGAATGTAACACTTGAAAGCTATAAGCTTGTATGTTTAGTCCTATATGAATGGATTATTTGAATACACATAGAATAATATGTGATATAACTATACAGAAAAAAAAATCGGGGTTCCCTATGCTTACAGTCAATATACAAAAGTAACGAGGTCTAACACTGTAGTCCAGATACATATACAATGTAGTGATATGTGAGTTCACAATCAGAGTAGTTAAATTTCTGGTCTCACAAACATTTAAATAAATTAAAAAAAGAAAACTAAAGCATCCCAGACAAGCCTAATAGACAACAAAATCATATGACAGAAAATAGTAGCAGGTTGTCATATATAATACATTTTAATTTTCCAATGTAATTGTATGCAAATATGACACTAAAGTTGTCATGGAAACATAGATGTGTGTATTTTTGCCAATATTAAAACCAAAAGTCAACACTATAGTGTTATCTGATTGTGTATAATGTTTGTAAGGTGTTTCAAAGCTATTTGTGAATACTTGTGAAAGATCTTGTAAAATTGAAATGTCAGCTATTAAGTATGGATGAAATCAAGCATCACTATATACATCCAGACTTCAGAGCTAGACCTCTTTTCAACAGGAGTTGGACGGCTACTTCAAAATAACTATTTATATAAAGAAACAGGAACAGATGGGACATATTCTATTACTTGTAGTTGTATGCAAGACAGATATACATTGCACTGCAATTTATGGCATCTCCCTTCTCCACTCAAGATGCCACAATGCTATTTAAGACTTGTTTTAATTTAAATTAATAACATTATGTTATAGTGAAAGGGTCAAACCTCTTTTTGAGATAGGATCTACTCCTTCCTTGAACACATTTTCCTGAATTCAAGGCAGGCATGGCTAAATTCGTTTTTTCAATCAAAACCATTTATATTGTGTATTGTATATTTTTTCTTCAAGAGATTCTACAGTCCTGAAAATAACAATCGGCTACCTTATATCAATGTGATCACTCTCCACCCCCCTTTTCTGTGTAAAATTAAATTAAATAAAGTTAACTTTGGATTAGAACTAGACATATTTTGGAATTGATTGGAACTAGACATGCACGCCTACACTCCTCTAACCAAATGCTGCTACTTGAAGCATTTGAATCCAGGATCACTTAGTTCTGGAGGATGAAGCACCTCTTGTGGCTGTCGGGAACACAGCCACTAGAGCAGTGGCGGAACTACTGTGGTCGCAGGGGTCACAGCCTCGACCGGGCCCATCACTCCAGGAGGCCCGGCCACCCTGCAGACCCCTGCAACCGTGGTGCACGCTGGCTATGGGCTGCGCCAGGGCTGCACGTTCAGGGGCCCATCGGGTGGCCCATGCTCTTAGGGCCACCCGATGGCAATGTATTGTGTGTCTGTTTGTATGTGTCTGTATATGTGTGTGTTTGTATGTGTGTGTTTGTGTATGTGTGTCTGTATGAATGTTTCTCTGTATGTGTTTCAGTATGTATGTGTGTGTGAATGTCTGCCTGTGTGTCTTTATGTATGTGTGTGTGTGTGCATGTATGTGTGTCTGTATGTATGTGTGCCTGTATTTGTGTGTCTGTGTGTGTATGTGTATCTGTTTGTCTGCATGTGTGGAGGGGGAAACATTTGGGAGGGGGAGGGTAGATGTATGGGGACGAAGCGGGGGATGGGGGTAGACGTATGGGCAGGGGGGGCCATGTGGTTTCTTGTTACGCCTCTGCACTAGAGGGTTATTTAACCATACTTAGTTTCTACTAAACTGTATGTTTTACATCGCAAGGTTAAAATGACAAAACCTCTGCACCCAGAGCACTTCATTGAGATGAAGTGGTCTGGGTGACTTTATGGATCTTTAACTTTTTAAAAGTCTTTCCTGTGCAACAAGCAATATGAGATCTTAATACATGTCACAACAACCTAAATATAATATTTTTTTACAAGGTTGGACAAACCACATGAGCTGGAGAGAAACCACTCCCAGTAACTGAAACCCAACATTTTGAAATCTCTATAGAATTACCTATTTACCTGCAGCCACAAAAAAAACAGTAAGGTAGCCCCTATATTATTTTTGCTAAATTTTTCATGTGTTTACATTTTTACAACGTAGATCAATCACTCCCGAAATCCTAAAACAGCAGTTATGGTTAATAAAATCCTGCATTTGGACTGAAACATTGCTTTTGGGTTATGGATATATTTTCTGGTTTGGGATTTTGTGAGTGCTTTGTGTTTGCTATTTTAATGCTCAGAGTGTGCTGCCCTGGATCTTTTGGATCTGCATCCGTTTTACATTGGGCGTTTTACATTAGTTTGACTTGGGTCAAAGTATTACCTGGGTTCTGCCAGGTGCCATACTTTTGTTAGTTCTCCTGAGCTAAGCCCTGAGAGTGTCACCTGCTCTTAGCCAGTAATGTAAGTCCTACACTGTTTGGCTTAGGTTGGACAAAAACATTTTATGCTAGTGAATGCTTCCTCTATGCTGACTATCAGGTGCTGAGTTGAGATGCTAAGGACCTTTATTTTTTGTTTTCTTATTACTGTGGATCCAGGTGAACAGGGACTACTAACACCAGCACCAACATTTGGAATAAACTTTGGAGTGCCTGCCACACACTATTTACTTTATAATAAATGACAGAAAGCTAAGATGGAGATGCCCATTTTCAGGCTAGAGAGCTGTGCATTTCTACAATTAATATTTTGTTTATAGCTTACAAATACATATTAGACTTGGGTTTCTCTCGAGGTGCGAGTAGTCCGAATGTTTGGACAATCAGTAACTGATCTAAAATCTCAAACTCTGAAACAGCATCTGGACAAATCAAATGAAGCAGTACACTGATTGGTAGACATGGGCACGGCCAAAAAAATTGGTTCACCTGAAATGATTCATCTGGAAAAAAAAAAAAATTTAGTTCCGGTGGCCCGAAATTCGTTCATTTGGTATTGTGGTTCAGACGAATTTCACCAATGCTATTAACCATTTGGCCAAATCAAAATAGCTTGAAAATTTCCACAAGTCTACTATTATGGCAAATTTTCGCGCTATTTATTTTCCCCCAAAACATGTGGAAGAAATTCATCTGAACCTAAACACCATATGAACGAATTTCTGACCACCTGAATGAAAAAGTTTTCCTCCAGTTGAACCATATTTTGTGAATTGACAGTTCCCCTTTAAATTGTAAGCTGACTAGAGATGTGCACGGGTGAAATATTTGTTTCATTGAATGCAATACATTTTGGAGTGATTTAGGGAGCAAAATTTGTATGCCATTCCTCCAAATAATATTAAATTATGGTGCTGTTTAGCATATAGCAGATTGCTAATGCCACATAAGGGTACCAAATTTGGGAGCTTTCTACTCAACATAGCTAAAAGATCAAAATTAACAGAAAGGTTTTTTGTTTTTTTAAGTTACGCTTTTAGCTGTTTAGTAGATAACTTCCTAATTTGCTATACTTACATGGAATTGCAATATTTAATGATACCAAATAAAGGAGCTATCAACTAAAAGCTCCCTAATTTAGTACTTTAAATTATGACAATCCCATGTAAGGATAGCAAAATTGTTAATGCAACTGACGTGTACCAAACTAGGGAGCTATCTACTAAACAACTATAAGACCAAATTAAGAAAGAGACCTTTTTCTTAATTTTGCAGTTTCGTTTACTTAATAGAGAAACCCCCAATTTGGTGGCAGCAAATTCGCATAAGGATACTAAATTAGGAAGGTACAGCTGACAGAACAAAATGAAGAAAGTCCTTTTCCTAATGTTTCTCTGTCAGTTGTTTAGTAGATATCTCCTTAATTATGGCAATCCCAGGTAAGAATACCAAATTAGGAAACTATCTAAAAACGGTTGAAAGAGCAAAATTAAGAAAAAAACTTTTTTTTCTTAATTTTGCTCTTTCAGTTGTTTAGTATACTAGTGCGTAACATAGTATCCTTAATTATGCCAATCCCACATAAGGATACCAATCTAGGTAACTATCTACCAAACAGCTGTAATTGCAAAATTAAGAAAGCCGAGATCTGAAATAAGTAATTTCGATTCATTTCAAATTCATTCATTTTTAGTATCAAATTGGTTTCAGTCAATTTGGAAATTTTGTTGCTTCAGAATTTTTATTTGATTCGGAATGAAACAAATTGCTCGTCGAGAGACAATAACAATTATCTGAATGGGTACTTGCTGAAATTAGAGCACTGGAGTTCTCCAGTAAATTACAAAAAAATAAAAATAAAAATAGAAAAAAAATATATGCACATACATAAAGCAGAAAACCTAAAACTATGGTTCCAGTATCCTTGTAGAGAGGTATCCTAGCATAGCATTTTCAACATATTTGCTCCCTGTGAGGAGCTGTTGTTCAACAGTGGTACGGTCTACTAACCTGCTACCCTCGGTTTATGCAACAAAATTGTCATGGAGGAATTTGCTTTAAGTCTTTCCCTGTCTGAATGTCTTCCAGATGAACACATATACACAAAAAGTGCTAAATTTACACATTCAGCAAAATTATCTTTGTTCCCCACTGTTATAATCTCAATTAAAGCATTTAATCCTTCCCTTCTTGTAAAGACACCATTGTTATGAAACCGCAGTGCAACCCACCTAAATACTTCAACTGATTTAGATAGACAGATAGATGATCGATTGATTGATTGATAGATATATTTATATATGTCTATCTCTCGCATATACATAGAAATGTATACATACTTTTGAGATCAACTAACTTACTTGAGATATCTAAAAATTATGTAATTTATGATCCTATACTGTAACCAAATCACCACTAATTCATGCCTTAGTCGGGTATTTTTTAAATAATAGACAGATGTAGTGTACGCTCTATTCTTTTTGTTTTATTTATTTGCTTACCAGCACCCTTCTAAAACATGCATGTTCATGTGAGTGCATTCATTCTTTAAAAATATTTACAATGAAAAAATCTGCACTAGGATGGGATTACTATGTTATTCCTGATGCTCATTATGGCAAAAAGTATAAGAGAGAGACAGAGAGATAGATAAATAGATAGAGAACGAGCGAGCGATAGATAGATAGATTTCTATTTATTACTGGTATTTATTTTTAGATAAATAGTAAACTCTTTTGAGCAGGGTCCTCAGCAACCTATTGTTCCTCTAACATTATGGTTACATTTTCATTGTTAAATTTCCTGCTTTATAATATTGTAAATAGTAATAATATATAAAATGGTACTGCTGGAACCAACTGATGTAACATACAAAACCAGGCACTCCCATTCAAATGTAAACTAACTTTAACCCCTTAAGGACACATGACATGTGTGACATGTCATGATTCCTTTTATTCCAGAAGTTTGGTCCTTAAGGGGTTAAAGCCTATAAAATGTATCTATATATCAATTTTTTTTTTTTTTAAAGATTTAAAAAAAAATTTGCTCACTTTTATTTTTTCATTGCTAATATATTCTGTTATATTGCCTCTTCTGTTGAGAATTTTCCTTATGAGGCCTATGACTATACACACATGTATGCATCAGATTTTTTTTACACATAACTGATTACCCTTTTCACATATATATAATTTTACAGACTCTATTATTTTCTCCTGGCCTCTTTACATAAATCTCTTAGTATGCTAATCTATTTGTGGTCCTCCTTAGTGGTTTTAACGTATGATATTGACACATTTTCTTAGCATGGTTTACCTGTTTCCTAGTAACCATGCACTGACTATTGTCGTCATCACGTTAGTATACGGATCCACACTTCTGGGTCCTGACATCACGGGACACTACACAAGGGTAAGTATAATTTTACACTTTTTTATTTTCCTATATATAAAACACTTATCAAATTTTTTATTTGATCTTAATAAAGACCTGAATTGGCCAAAACGTTGATCTGTTCCAGATGTAAATAGCACAATAAATTAACTTAGCTAAAGACTACAAGTGCTACCGACCTTTTCTACATTTATATATGGTGTGGTATCACATCAGCAGGATTTAATTGAATTTAGGAGAAGTGCCAAGCCGGTTTTCTAAAAAAATAAATATATTCAAATTTAAATATAAATTAATAAATTAATTAATACATATTAACATTGCATAGTAGAAAAAGATAATACATGAATAAATCTATATTATAAACACACAAATTTAACATTGTACAGTAGAAAAAGACAATAAATAAATATATATTATAAACACACATATTTAACATTGAGAAGTTGAAAAAGACATCCTTGAAAGGCAGGGTATCTTATCTGCCTGTGATAGATTGCAAGTAATAGCTAGAGGTGAAAGGGTTAAGTAAATTGCGGTTGTTAGGTCAGGTCTGCTGATTTGTTTTCCTCCCTATGACATCTTTACTTGGCACATGGGGCCTGTGTCACAGGGATAGGACAGGTGGCTGATATGTTTGGGATTTTTTTAACCTTCTCTTGACCTGTACCCTGCTGAGAATGGAAAAAAGGTATAGTTTCCTTAAATGCCTAGTCCTATGAATATGGATATTCTGGAGACCAAGGGTGCACCATTCACCGGGTCAGATGTATGATATTATCATATTTCAATATATCACCTTGAGAACAATGAAGCGATATAAAAAGTAAAAAAATGCACAATGATCACATTCCATCTGCCAGGTCTCAGACAAAGCTATGTAAGTCTATTGCTGATAACTTTATAATAAGAGGCGTTATCGGAATGCACATGCACTAACAAAAATAGAATTTTGAAAAGCATATCTGTGCACTGTGATCCTGTTTGCACAATTGTCTTTTAATTTTGTACTATTTTACATTTGTTTTTTATTAGCTTTGTTTCTTAGGGTCAAGTTTTTCGCTAATAATATGTACGCACCTCACAATGTGACAATCTGTCGTTAAAATCTTCTTTTGTCTAATTGTGAGTGCATCGCTAATTAATGTAATCTTTAACAATAAAATTTAAACTAAAGAACTTAAAAAAGAAAAAAAATGCATTGCAGCAACATAAAATAAGACAAATGTATTTTATTAATTAAAGAATCTCACTAATCACATGAAGAAAAGTTAAATATGTAAATACTGCATCCCTTTGTGCCCATTCAAACTTACCCACAAAGGTTCGACCTGACCAGTAGACCCAGAAAGATCAGTTTCCCTCATCTACTTGGGAATTTTTCACTAATTTTTAAATTGTAAGAACTAAGAAGTGAATTAAAAAATTGAGGGTAAAATAAATAACTGGAAATATTCTTTAATATAAATTTGCAATTTGTGCTAAGGGAAAAATCCTGCATGCTTCCATGTGTCTGAGACCCAGGAGGTTATATCCCTTTTCTATATTTTGCCTGTTTGTAGACAGAACATCCATTAATCAAAGGTGCAGTCCAGGAGGCTGAAGTGCAAAGATCGCTGGTATTATCTAGTCAATGGAGGATGATTTCCAAGTAGTTGTCATGGAGATGTCTGCATCTTGCACAAGTGCACAAGGCTACAAACATAGAAAATAGTAGAAAATAATAAAAGTATACATAAGTCAATCAAAAAGTATCAGAAGTAGTAAAAATCATAGTGATATTAATAATCTTTAAAAGAAAAAAAAGAGAGAAGAGACCAGTGTGATTGGGGATAATATTTGGAAAAATAAAAAATTTTACTGGAAGAAATCCAACTAAGGCATCAAAACCCTTAAAAAAGAAGGTTAAAAAAGGTTAAATAAAGGTACGTTTGATGAAGGGTATCCGCCATTTGCTCTGTAAGTAATATTTTATAGATCCTAGACTCTATCTGCAAAAATTTAGCGTGTGATAACTTTCTTCCCAGCGAATAATAGCATTACTGTACAAATCTTAAAAATTCAAGTTATGGTGAGAATGCCTGTAAAAAAAAGTTGATTGCCGCACACAGAACTTCCTCACTTTTGCCACATTATGCGAGAGGAATTGTATATATATATATCTAATATAGATAGTAAGAGGCTTGCGCTCACGGTTTTTTGAAGTAGAAAAAAGCTCCTTTATTGTATATTCATTAAAAACTGATCTGTTATCAGTTGATCAGTTGATCCGTTGATCCATTTTTAATGAATATACAATAAAGGAGCTTTTTTCTACTTCAAAAAACTGTGAGTGAAAGCCTCTTACTATCTATAATATATTTCTTGGCAATGGCTTCAAGAATGCACCCGGTGACATAATTGTTTAAGTTAGTGTGCAAGGACTATCGAAAATAAATAAATAAATAAATAAATATATATATGTAGAGTTTTTTTCCCTCTCTCTTCTCCCTTTCCTAATCCCTAACCGTTCCCCTAGCGGGACTTTATCAAAATAAATTAGATATTTATAATACAAAACCATTAAATTAGGCCATCATATGTCAGCATCACATGGAAAATAACGCCAGGGGAAACCCTGTTATCTCTTTTTAAAAGGTTTTGTTCATGCTGTTAAACATCAGAAGGAACAAATGAATAGAAACCAACATATCTCTTTCCGCCCATTACATGGTTAAGACCTATGAGTCTCATAATATGGGCTACAGTCCACCCTTTAGGTTAGAGGATACTACCCTAAGCCCTGTTTTTTTCTTTTGTTTCTGTTTACAGTATTTAAGATCTGAGACCTGAGTGTCTCACCTCAATAGGTGCTTGGCTGGTTCCTGTGTGTCTCATTGTGTAAACTATTGCTGGGTCCTAATTGTCTCAAAGAAATTTCCAATGAAAATTAGAGTGATGACAATATCTTGAATGTTTAATTTTGTAATAAAAGCTGGGGCAATCAATGATTCAGAAAAATGTAAAGGCACAAAATTAAACTTTAAATTTCCCTTACCTTACCGCTAATCTACCACATGTAAACATTTCTGGCATAGTCCATAAATATTTACATAGTTACATAGCTGAAAAGAGACTTGCGTCCATCAAGTTCAGCCTTCCCCACATTTGTTTTTGCTGTTGATCCAAAAGAAGGCAAAAAACCTAGTCTGAAGCGCTTCCAATTTTGCAACAAACTAGTTGTAACAGAACTGTCTGTATATGGATTACATTTATTTTCCCTCCATTCGTCTGTTTGTTCGGTTTATTTCCCTGCCTGTACAGTCCCTATGTGTTCCCCTGTTAAACTACCGAAAGCCGCACGAAGGCGCGACCACCGGGAAGCTAGCGTGTGCCGTCAATTGACCACCCAGTAGCTGCGGTTAACTGCAGCTTAATTGACTGTACTGGGTGGTCGCGGTTACACATCGCTGCCACCCGGTGGCGGTGTTATGGAGCTCCCCGGACAGCCAGCATTGCTCAGCCCAGAATCAGTGCACTAAAAGCGGATACTTTTATGTGCAGGCACCGCTGAACTTCCAGCCTTCCCTGCTTCTATTTCGGTTGTTTAAATGAACGCTGGATTGATCGGGACTTTACGTAAGTGAATGTTTTAATCCAGATAGCTATGCCATGCAGCCTATTTGTGTAATTAAAGACTTTGGCTCCATGGCAATTGAACTGTATGTGTGTGATCTGAGCGCTATTCGGTGGTTATGTGCGCTCAGATCTAAGCTATCTGGGGATATGTGACATGTATGGGGTTGGTGTAGTAAATGTAATATTATATGTTTTAATGTATTTTACTGTCTCTGTGTCCCCACGTGTATAATGGCGATTTGCCTCTGTCCTGGGAAATAATTGGATTACTTACCAATTATCTCCAGGATAGAGGGAGGGAAATTAGGATGCATTGTGGGGATGTTTTACTTCTGCGTGTCTGAATCTGATACATGTCCCACCAGGTGGGAGACCTGCATAAATACTGGGCAGGTAGCCCTCTATAAACCAGAATCCTGTTTTAACCTCAATACGGAGTTTGGTCTCATGATTGAGGGGATTTACTGTACGCGGTTAGAGACTGATTGCTGGGAATGTAAGCCGCTTGGATACTGTGTGTATTCGTCTGTTAGCAGCTATTCGTGAGATTACCGTTCGGGAGTTTGGAGTACTACTGGGTATATGTTCAGGAGTTTGGAGCATTCCCTGGTTCCAGTTCGGGAGTTGGGGTTCTACAGTAGCTGTACCTATACCTATACAAAAGGGGAAACTGTACTAAATGGCGGTTTAACCCCTTTATGCCGGGAGAGCCGTAACACTAGTAAATAATTTCTTGACCCAAAAAGAATTCCCTATCCTTATTGCTCTTAATGTAAAAAAACCTTTTCTTTGTCTTAGATTAACCATGTCATGTGTCCTTAAGGGGTTAAGTCTCCTTTCTTCCTGCCTAAATGTGTCACTTCATATCATTTGTATAACCCTGTTTATGAATAGATTTCCAGGTAATGGTTTGTACTGGCCCCGAATATATTTGTATAATGTTATCATATCCCCTCTGAGGCGCTATTTTTCCAAACTAAAAAGAGTTAAATTTTTTAACCTTTCTTCGTAACTAAAATGCTCCATTCCTTTTAGCAATTTTGTAGCTCGTCTCTGCACTTTTTCTAGTGCCATGAAATCCTTCTTTAGAACAGGTACCCAAAATTGCACAGCATATTCAACGTGTGGTCTTACCAGCGATTTATAAAGAGGCAAAATTATATTTTCATCCTGAGAATTTATGCCCCTATTTATACGTGACAAACCCTTACTGGCCTTAGCAACTGCAGATTGACATTGCATATTGTTTCCCAATTTGTTGTCTATAACAATTCCCAAATCCTTCTCGTGTTGTTATCCCTTATTCACTACCATTTAGGGTGTAAGTTGCTTGTGCATTCTTGATCCCGAAGTGCATAACATTAAATTCCATCTGCCATTTTAGTGCCCAGTCCCCCAATCTATCTAAATCTCTCTGCAACAAAGCAATATCCTGCTCACATTTTATCACTTTACAAAGTTTTGTGCCATCTACGAACACTGATACATGGCTTTCAATGCCTATTTCAAGATCATTTATAAATATGTTAAGAAGAAGCGGTCCCAAAACAGAACCCTGAGGGACACCACTTACTACTTATGTCCAGCCAGATAATTTACCATTAATGACAACTCGTACTCTATCCGTAAGCCAATATTCTACAAGAATATTCATCTAGACCAATTTCTTTTGGTTTGAACACTAACCTATTGTGAGGAACTGTATCAAATGCCTTGGCAAAATCCAAGTAGATCACATTCACTGGAAAACCCTGATCTATACTTCTACTTACTTCTTCATAGAATGCAATTTTTTAGTTTGACATGACCTAGGTTTCATAAAACCATGCTGATTATTGCTAATAACAAAGTTCTTCCCAATGAATTCCTGAATATTATCCCTTAACCCCTTCAGGATGGAGTCAATAGTGCACGTTCTGATCAAAACAAAACGTAAACAAAAACTGGAATTTGCGCTATATGTCTGTTCAACCGTAATTCACCGCTGTCACATTAAGTGCACCCACACTTATTATATATCATTTTGTTCAGGAGAAACAGGGCTTTAATTTATCATTAACTATTCATATATGGAACATAATTTATTATGAATAAAATTTTAAAAAAGTGAGAAAATAAGATTTTTTTAAAATTTGTATTTCCGTCTGACATTTTAGCTGTGAATGTCATAATACTGTTAGGTTTTACTGCAAAAAAATGCAAAACACCATAAAACCTGTACATAGGGGGTACTGTTATTCTCGGGAGACTTCACTAAACACAAATGTTAGTGTTTTAAAACAGTAAGACATATTACAACAATAATATAGTCCATAAAAGTGCAGTTCGTTTGCAAAAAATTCATAAAACGTAACTTTTACTTAAAATATCATCGTTGTAATACAATTTACCAGTTTGAAGCACTAATATTTGAGTTCAGCGAAGTCTCCCGAGTAAAACAGTACCCCCCTATGTACAGGGTTTATGGTATCTTGGAGAGTTACAGGGTCAAATATAGTGCTTGCGAATTAAATTTTTTGCACTTTCTCCCTGTGTTGTCAGGCATGTCAATCAAATTTTAATTAATCAAATCACATAATTATGTTAAATGATTACCTAAATATACATGTAGAATTTTAATACATATGCATTTATAGGTATTTAAATTCTACGTGTATACTAATGTAATCTTTTATGTAATTATATGTATTTATCTATATATATATTTGCGGTTATTTTTATTTTATATATATAGATAGATAGATATAGAATGTCATTCTAAGTGTATTTTGTTACCAATATATATATATTAATAACAAAATACAGTTAGAATGAAATTACATATGAATATATAATTTATATAAAATTTTGTTTCAATATTTTATTTATTAATTATAGTTTATTTATTTATTATTGTAATTATACGTATATATAATATATGTGTATATATCTATTATATATATAATATATATATCATACATATGTACTTATATTAGTATTAAAATATACTTTGTATGACGTTACATATATATAATATAATACATATATTATATATATAAATACATTTCTATTTTATTTTAAAACTTGTCTAATAAATTTTTTTTAGTTTCCCACCAGCAGGGGGACTGTCTGACATTTTAGACAGTCCCCTTGCTGGCAGAGCCACAGCGATCACATGGCCCCCGGGGGCTTCTTTTGCCGTGGGAGGACTGCCTGGGCTGTCAGGCAGTCCTCCCGAAGCGGAGCTCTGGGGGCTGAGCCGTTATGGCGTTCTATGCCGCCGCAACGGCTTTAAAGCCCATTTAATGCGGGATGGCATAGAACGTCGTAACGGTGTTAAGGGGTTAATAGCCCTTCAAATATTTTCCCAGTCACAGAAGTTGAGCTCACAGATCTATAATTTCCAGGCAAGGATTTTGAACCCTTTTTAAATATAGGAACCACATCTGCCTTCCTCCAATCCTCCATCACAATTCCTGAAACAAAAGAAGATTGAAAGATTAAAAATAGAGGTTCACTTATTTACCCACTTAATGCCTTAAGTATTCGTGAGTGAATACCGTCAGGCCCCGGAGCATTATTTACATTCATTTTCTTTAACTGATGTAGCATCTTGTCTTGTGTGATCTAATCACAAGTTATCTGCAAGTTTTTTGCAGCAATCATTTGCATATCTCTTGCCATAGGATCCTCATGAATTTATACTGAAGAAAAATAATTATTTAAATTTTTTGCCTTTTCCTGGTCTTCATTAACTAACAGACCAATCTCTGTTTCCAGTGTACCTACACTTTCATTTATTTTTATTTTTTTTAGAAATGATGTACTTGAAAAATGTTTTGGGATTGGTTTTGCTTTCTTTGGCTATCAATGTCGCATGTTCTAATTTAGCCACTTTGCCATTGCCTTTTTGCAAGCATTATTGGCTTCCTTATATCTTATATAGGATGCATCTGATTTCTCCAATTTAAATGCTTTAAATGCCCTTTTCTTATTTTTAATCTCTTGTTTTACTTCCCTACTAAGTCACGTGCCTTTGCTTTTTTGAGTTTATTTAACCCCTTAAGGACCAAACCTCTGGAATAAAAGGGAATCATGACATGTCACACATGTCATGTGTCCTTAAGGGGTTAAAAAAAATACCATATTGTAATCACTATTTCCAAAATGTTCCCCTTCTTGAATATTGGTCAAAAGATTAACATTGTGTTTTATAACGAGATTCAGACAAGCATCCTTTCTAGTTAATAAGTCCAGTACACATAAAAAAATATATATAAATACTTAAAACGATCTAAATAAGAAGCCTGTAAAGAAAGATGTGTATCCAACACATAATTAAACATAATACTATGTATAATTATAAAACCTTTTAAAGAGAATAAGAAATATAGGAGATAATGGGGATTATTAAAAGAAAATATCCTTATATTCTCTATAAAAATTAGATGGTTAGCATTTCAAAAAGAGGATACAATTTATGTATATAAAACATATATAAAATGTAAATATACATTTATTTTTTTTTAAAATTCTTTCTTTTTTGACGTGCATAGGTACATTAAGGATATTTGCGTATTATCAGGAAAATAATCAAGGTACATAGATATATTCCTCAAAGGACAATCGCAAAATAGATTGCACATTTTTTTAAATATTTTTTTAGAAGAACAAGTAAAATAGTGTTAGCAGATTATAAGGAGTAGGCAGGGCCGGTGCAAGGATTTTTGCACCCCTAGGCAAAAGAAAAATCTGCCCCCCCATGTGACATCACACTGCCCCACCCATATGATCTGCCATATGAACTAACGCCAGTGCTGCACACAGTGTGTGTTTACATTACATTAGACACCAGAACCACTTCATTAAGCTGCAGTGGTTCTGGGGACTATAGTGTCCCTTTAATGTGAGGTAAATTAGAGATTAGTGTCACTAATAATATACTAGATTGCCTACTTACAACCAGATGAGGATGGTGATGGGCTCTGGCTGCAGTTTGGCTCCACTGGTCTGGTGTAGAACAGGATCTCTGGAGGCTGTTTGTAACTGTGGTCACAAAATTCAATGTTCTGGGAGAACGGGAAGCAGCTCCATTTGGGGCCCCTTATACAGCTGTTTTCTTCTCACTCCCCCCTCCTCCCTGTGTTCGTCTCACTCCCCCCCTCCCTGTGGTCTTCTCACTCCCCTCCTCCTCCCTGTGTTCTTGTCACTCCCCCCTCCTCCCTGTGTTCTTCTCACCCCCCCACTCTCCCTGTGTTCTTCTCATCCCCCCACCCTCCCGTTGTTCACCTGTTCTTCCCCACTCCATGTCTCTTCCTACTCTGTCTGTGTGTTCTCCTTAATCCCCCTTCCCTGTGTTCTCCTTACTCTCCCCTCCGCCTCCTCCTCTTACCCTCCCCTAATTCTCCCTTACCCCCTCGCTCTCCACCCCCTCCCTGCCTCCCCCACTCACCCCCTCCCATCTCTGTGTTCTCCCCACCCCCTCTTGTTCTCCCACCCCATCTCCCTTACCCTCCTGCTTCCCACCTCCCACTCTCCTTACTCCCCTCTGTGTCCCTCCCACCCCTCTGTGCCTACCCACCCCTGTGTTCTCCTCAATTTCCTAAGGGCAAGTTCCCTCTCCTCACCCACCTCCTGTGGCCTCCTTGCATCCCCTTTCCCTGCATGTTTCCTCCCTGCTCCCTCTACCCTTGTTCTCCTTACCCCCCTCTGTGGTCTCCCACTCTCCCCTTGCTCCTCCCACCTCCTCCCTGTGCTCTTGTCACCTCCCTGTGTGTTCTTGTCTCTCCTCCCTCGGTTCTTCTCATCCCCCACCCTCCCTGTGTTCTTCTTCTCACCCCTCCTCCCCTTGTCTCCTCACCCCCTGCTTTTCCTTCCTACTCTCCCTGCTGTGCCTCCTGCACCCCCTACCCCTGTGCCTCCCCCGCAGGTTCTCCTGCTCCCTACTCCCCCTCCCTGTGTTCTCCTGACTCGCCCCTCCTCTGTGTTCCCTCCTTCCCTCCCTCTGTGTTCTTCTCACCCCCTCCCTGTGTTCTCCTTACCCCCCCCTCCTACCCCTCCCCTCTTTCTCCTATGCCTCTCTGTTCCCTTCCTTACCTCCTGTGTTCTCCTTACTCTCCCCCTCTCCCTGTGTTCCCCTCCCCCCCTCTGTGTTCTCCTCATCCCCCCTCCCTGTGTTCCTCTCACCTCCCCTTCACTGTGTAGCATGGGTGGCTGAGCTCCTCTCCAGTCCAGCTTCTGTTTCCTGTACCCGGCCGGACTGACAGGAAGTGCACACTATCAGTCCTGCCAGGTACAGGAAACGGATGTTCCTGTGCCTCGGACCGGGGAGGAGCTCGGCCACGCTACACAGGGAAGGGGAGGTGAGAGGCAGTGCTGCAGCTGCCTGAGTCTTTCTATAGAGCATCTGCACCGTAGAGCATTCTGTTGAGATTAACTACAATGATTTGACTGTTAGCTTAACCTAAGGTAGATGCACATATTAAATACTGGCTCATTACACAGTAGTCACTTAATAATAGATATGCCTAACTAATTGCTAACCAATGCCCAAGTAGAGATGTACAAAAAATAAAATAAATGAAAGCAGGTAAACACAAGCATAGTAAAACTGAGTAGGAGCCACTGGATTCCCACATAGAATGCTGCATAGCCTTTGGGCTCAGCTCCAGGAGACTGGTGGTGATAGCGTGCAGGTAAGTCTGCTGGATCCTCTGGGCTCAGCATGAAGGTGAGTCTGGTGGGTGCCAGTCCGCCAGCCCCAGGCACAACATGTGCCTTCAACCTGTGCCCTCTGTTCTGGCACCATTTGGGGCCAACAACGGGAGTCCTGGATATGATGTTCCGCCCAGGCTTAGGGCAATGGTTCGAGTGCTAACCTCTGGGGGTCTCAAAGCCCAAGAAGGCAGGCATGGGGAACATTCTCAATCACCCGGTATGGAGGCTCGGCTTGCGGGACAGGAGTCCAGTAATAGGAGCTGTAACCAGCAGACGCCATAGCTCAAAGATGCATCCATTGTAGGCTGCATAGTCGCCATTTTGTTGGTCTGTTGTGGGTGTCTGACTGCTGGGTGGGCTTGCAGGTAATTTGTACTAGTGTCGGTACCCTCCAGTGGGGACCGGGATAACAACCACCGGTTCATAGGTAGAGGGATTGGGGCCAATGAGGAGTGTCAAAGAGCTGTTATATGGCAGCCAGGCTTATGAGCAGGGCAGCAGCCATCTGCCCTGCTCCTCTTTTGAGTAGGCCGCAGGTTCCTAAGTTTCAGAACACCCATACGGTCCTCAAAACTCCTGGTCTCAGAGTCCACAGTAGCACCAACAACTACTCTGGTGCTGCTGACATCCTACTTACCTTGGAGGTCAATTCATCTGCAGTAGTCTGATGGAAACTTTCCTTTAGCCTGTATAGGCACCATTGAGCTCATTATACAGAGCCTGGGATGGTTCTGGGATTCGTGAATGTGACCATTACTTACTCATTACTTCCTATTATATTACAGTACACGCTATATGCTATATTTTTCTTTTGTCGATATTGTTTTTATCTACTTGCCATCTACCTTGTGCATGCATACGTATTTTACACTTTATATTTTATATTTATTTTGTTTTATGTGCATACAGGGCATGTATACAGCGTATCCATGTATGGGAGCATGGATAGTGGGGTTTGGGCACAGGTTCTTTGTTGACCCTATGTGGTTTTATTTTGTATGTCATGTATTGTTTAAGCCAGTCACTGGGATTAAGTCAGATTCGTACTTATCGAAAGATGGTTAGAATGCATACTATTAGCACCCAAGGTCTCTATAGCCCTTATAAAAGAACAACTCTCTTAGAACTGATTAAAGAGAAAATACAGGTATGCTTCTTACAAGAGACCCATAGGGTGAAGTCGGATAGAGATTTTTATTTAGGCAAGCAAAAGGCAGATTTTATTAAGGCTTCTTGTGGGAGAACAAGAAAAAGGGGGGTTGCCATATGGATTGCGAAGGAATTTCTTATCCGAGTATATACCAAGAGTGTGACCCACAGGCTAGAATCATTATTTTAATATGCAAACTTCATAATGAGCTTTACACGCTAGTCAATATATGTGCAACTAATATCAGGTAAGTGACCTTTGTGAGGGATATCATTGAGGAAATAGAACAAATAGCTAAGGACAGATGGATAATTGTGCGAGACTACAATTGTGTAATGGATACTGAATGAGATTAGAGAATTCCAACAGGTGAACAGATGGATGGCGCGCTACTCCAGAGGGCTAGGGCCCTCTCCACTCTCTTGAGAAAGATGATTGGAGATTGTTACACCCGCAAGATTATGACTTTACACATTTTTCCTATAGACATTGTTCTTATGCAAGAATTGATATACTAGTTGGTAATATCAAATTAGTTAATTGGGTTAAGAACATTTTTATAAAGACAATTCATTGGTCAGACCAAAACGCAGTCATATGGGAAATAGAGAATACTCAGAAGAGGGATTCAAGACAATGGAAAATGAACGAGGCCCTCCTGAGCAGCGAAAATAATAAAGAACATATTAATTAGATGACAGGTTTCTATTTTTTGGAAAATAATCAAGCAAATCCAGGCATTAGATGGATAGCAAACAAAGCTGTAATAAGGGGGCATTTGATTAAACTGGGCATTCATAAAAACAAAATGAGAGGGAGCACCTTGGCTGATATGTACTTTGCTTTATACAAATTAGAACAAAATAACAAGAACAGACCCACAAAAAAGGTGCTGAAATCATTAGACAGGTCCGGGTTTGGATAAATGAACTCAATATTACCAGAATTTCTAATAATCTAGAAAAATGGAAACATTATTCGTATATTAAAAAATAATAAAGTTGGTAAAATGCTTACCAATAAATTTAAAAAATAATCTGCGGAGAATAGGATAGATAAAATAATTCATAATGACAAGATCTATAGCTCTCCTAAAGAAATTGGTCATAGTTTCAATAGCTATTATAATTTATTATATAAATGCTCCAAGACGACTAATTCTTTTAGTCATGGTCAATTCTTGCAAGGTGTACAAATACCTAAAATAAGCTCAGAACAGAAAGTATTTCTAGATAAAACCATCCACTTGAATGAGGTCATTAGGGCTATCAGTGCACTAACAAATAAGAAAGCCCCTGGTCCGCATGGCTCAGAACAGAAAGTATTTCTAGATAAAACCATCCACTTGAATGAGGTCATTAGGGCTATCAGTGCACTAACAAATAAGAAAGCCCCTGGTCCGCAGTCTAAATTCCCGGCAGAAGAACACCATTCCTATTCTTAAGCAGGATAAAGACCCAACGCTCCTAAAAAACTATAGACCGATATCCCTTATTAATACGGATGCTAAAGTTTTTGCGTCCATCATGGCAGGAAGACTTAAGCAGGTTATTGCTCGAGTTATCTCTAAGGACCAAATAGGGTTTGTCCCCGGTCGAAGCTCTATAAAATACATCCGAAGACTAATTAATATTCTTGATATAGCTAAGAAAGAACATAAAGAATTAGTCATCACTGCATTAAACGCAGAAAAGGCTTTTGACTGGGTGGACAGGGGATTTATGATGCTGTGTTTAGAAAGGTTTGGCTTTGGTGAGCTATTCTGCATGGCAACAAAAGCTCTGTATACTGCCCCTATTGCTAGAACCATCGTGCAAAGCATGTGTGCCGACTGGTTCAATCTGGGGAACAGAACTAGGCAGGGTTGTCCACTGTCTCCATTATTGTATCTATTAACAATCGAAGTCTTGGCAATTCATATAAGAGCAGATGAAAACCTCCGTGGATATTTACTACCCCAGAGAGAATATAAGATCAGCATGTATACCGATGATATCCTCTTGACTCTCACGAACCCTAAAAAATAATAAAGTTGGTAAAATGCTTACCAATAAATGTAAAAAATAATCTGCGGAGAATAGGATAAATAAAAAAATCCATAATGTCTGTCGATCACGTGACATTCGTCAAGCGTCATAACAGCAGTCATTAAGATGTAGATAGGTTTAACAGTTGTAGGTGAGTGTGCACTTCTGAAGCTGAAGCAAATTCAATAATGACAGGCTGGGTAGAAACAAGTGGTTATATCCTTACCATACTATAAAGTTCTGCTGTAGAATTAAGCTTACTGGTCTGACGGAAAAAACAAGGTAGTAGCTTCATTACCAAAAATATGTGACACGTGGAGCAGAAAAGCATTTGCGTCAATGATTAGAGATACTTGACACATAGGCTATTAAGCTTAGTATAGGGAATTATTCGCTTAACTAATTCTATTGTTATGGAATCAATAATTCGGGTTCCAATTTCTTACATGTCACTGTTGAGAAAGCGATTCCCCAAATCTCAGTGTTAACCTGGGATCTCCTATAGAAAGTGGCCCCAAAGGTAAATTGTGTAATAAACGTTAGCTTGACTGTTTCGGTTTGTTCGTATATCCCTCTGGTCAGGTGTATGTTATGTCTGCGTCCAGTCGCCCCAATCTGTCATGGGGCAGATGTTTAGTTCCTATCCTCCCGTCAGTTAATTGTGTCTTGCTTTGGGAACTAGTTCTCTATGTGTCTGGTCCCATTCTACCTCCATCAGTCAGCTGTTATTAAAGTCGATGACTCGTATCTACGGAAGTTGCTTCTTGTTATGGCTATATATTGTGTAACGGCTCGCTCGGGTCCTCCCGGCTCCGGCCTCCTCGGGTGCAGGTCAAGCCGCATCTGCGAAGATCCTCAGAAAAGTTACGTGGATTTGATTAGATGCAGTGGGGAAAAGGAGAGAAGGGGGGGGGAGGGAAATGTGAAGGACAACATGTGTCGGGGTGCGCCGGGCACCCTCAAACCCCACGTGTTATGGTGTGTGCTATGTCTCCCTAGTTCTGGGACGTGAAAGGTAGACATACCATGGGGTCCAAATGTTGACGTGTTTGGTGCTTCTCCCTAGTAGTTCTGCGTACCACGCCTCAGCTGTGTGTATTTCCTCCACTCTCTGTAGCCACTCTGTAACGGTCGGTGGTTGGGTCTGTTTCCATTTGACTGGTATAGATGCTTTCGCTGCGTTAAGCAGGTGCCTTAATATCGATCGCTTGTATTGGGCTATCGAGCCTTCCGTGTAATACAGTAGGGCCATTTCTATGCTAAAGTCCGGCGAGTCTCCCAGGATTGTCGTCATTTCTCTTTGTATGTCCTCCCAATATGGCGTAATCAGCGCGCAGTCCCACCAGATGTGCCGTAGGGTGCCTGTTTGGGATTCACACCTCCAGCATGTTTCTGTGGTTCCCCTGAATATTCTGTGTAGTAAAGATGGGGTCCTGTACCATTGAGAGATTAGCTTAAAGTTGACCTCCTGATACCTGGTGCTTATGGAGCTTTTGTGCTGTAGTATTAATATCTGTTCCCATTGTGCCTCAGTGTATGTCCTAGCTGTCAGCTCTTCCCACTGCCTCGTAAACGCATTTTTCTGTGTGTGGTCTCCCGTTATTAATTGTTGGTAGATGAGCGATACGCTACCGTCTGCGCCGGTGTTGGTCATGCAGAGGCGTTCGAACCACGTCTGCTCTCTGTGTATCGCTACCCTGTTGGGGAGGTTGAAGTAGAAATGCAGCAGTTGTGCGTAACGAAATCTGTACATCAGCGTCTGTTGTGGCGCCGCACTCCACTCTCGTAAGTTTCTCAGTCCTGTATTGATCAGGACCTCGGACATCGGGATATAATCTCCGTCTCCCTCTATCGGCCAGGCAGATCGGTGCAGCCCCCCACCTATCGCAGTATTGTGTGTTATCGGGATCAATGGGCTCGGTTGTGGGGAGATATGTTGGTTCCGTCTTCGTTTGTTCAATGGGTAATTCATTGCCTAATGATGCCGCGTCCTGAGCCTTGCCATGTATACATGCGGAGGGCTTTGTTTGTGCTCTCTCTATCAAGTGCAGCCCACAATTTGTTTTCGGACGCTGCGTGCCAATCTCTGATCCGCTGTAAAACCGCGGCCTGGAAGTATTTGCGTATATCGGGTAGCGCTAGTCCGCCCCAGTTCTTAGGTAAGCATAGCTTGTCGTAGCTGAGTCGTGCTCTCCCTCCTTTCCAGACGTATTTTATTATCCTGCGATTTAAGAGTTGCAAAAAATTCTGGTGGTATGTGCCAGGGAATGGTGTTAAAGTAGTAAAGCAGCCATGGTAGGATATTCATTTTAATCTCCGCTATGCGTCCCTGCCAGGATATGTGGTCATAGTTCCAATTTTTTAGGTCTAGCAGTATTGTGCGTAGGAGGGGGATGTAGTCCCTGGTATATAGCTCTTTCGGGTTGCTGGGTATCCAGATTCCCAGGTATCGCATCTGGTCTGAGCACCAGTGGAAGGGATATTCGCGTGTGATCCGCTCTCGCACTTCTGATGGAGTCAATATGTTCAGCAGTTCGCATTTAGTTTGATTAAGCTTCAGACCCGATACCTGGCCATAGGTGTCAAATTCCTGCATCAGGGCCGGCATGGAGTCGACAGGGCTGTCCACAAAAAAGAGCATATCATCTGCATATGCGGCTACCTTATGTTCCTGATCCCCGTGTCTAAACCCTCAAATCTCTGGGGTTTGCCTTATCCTGTCCAGAAACGGTTCTAATGAAAGGGCAAACAGGAGCGGCGACAATGGACAGCCCTGCCGGGTGCCGTTGTGGATGGTAAAGGTTTCTGTGAGTGCGCCATTCACCCTCACTCTGGCACTAGGGTCAGCATAGAGCGCCGCTATCCAGGCTATCATTCCTCTCCCCAGGCCAACCTTATGAAGTGTTGCCATCATGAAGCTCCAAGTCACCCGATCAAATGCCTTTTCGGCGTCCGTGGAGAGCATCAGTAGTTCCGTTCTCTCTTTAAGCCCCAATGCCTGTATAGAAAACGCTCGAAGTGTGCAGTCTCTGGCTTCCCTGCCTGGTACAAAACCTGTTTGGTCAGGGTGGATTAGGCGTGGCACGTATGTTTGTAATCTTGTGGCGATGACTTTGGTGAAGAGTTTCACATCCGCGTTAAGGAGCGAAATCGGCCGGTAACTACTGCAGTGTTCGGGGTTCTTGCCAGGCTTGGGTAGCACCGTGATTGTGGCTGCTAAAGTTTCCTGGTGGAATTTGTCACCCTGTTGGAGTCGGTTGAGGGCTGCTGTTAAGTGTGGGGTCAGAATGTCTCTAAACAACTTGTAGTACCCCACCGAGAGTCCATCTGGTCCCGGTGCTTTCCCCTTCTTCGCTGCCTTAATCGCCGCTTGTACCTCTTCTGCGGTTATTCGGACTTCCAGTAGGTCTGCTTCCTCTGGTGTTAGGGCGTCCGGTTGGAATCTTTGTAAGTAGCGTGTTGTTGCTTCTTGCAGTTCGGCGCGTTGAGCATCGGAAGTCGTTAGCGAGGTATTATAAAGTCGTTGGTAATACTTACGGAATTCATTGGCTATTGCCTCTGGGAATTGTGTGAGGGTGCCGTCGGTTGTTCGTAGTGCATGTACTTGCGCTCTGGCTTGTTGGGGTCGTATCATACGGGCTAGGAGTCTCCCACTTTTGTTAGCATGGATGTAGAAGAAGGCCTTGGATCGCTGTGTCACTCTGTGGTGTTTGCGGGCCACCAGCTGTCGGCGGGTGTCCAGTAGTGAGCGATAGTGCTCCTCAAGTTGTGACCGCTTGTTTTGTGTTTCCAGTTTTGATATCTGGTCGGTAAGTTCCAGCATGTGTTGCTGCGCTTCCCTCTTTTTGCGTGATGCAATCCTTATGAGATGTCCCCGGAGCACGCTCTTGTGCGCTTCCCAAAGCGTCACTTTCGACACGTCTTCTGTATCGTTCTCAGTAAAGTAGTTGGTTAGATGTTCTGTCAGAAGTGATTTCACTTCCGGGTCTGATAAGAGCGACTCATTCAGTCTCCATGCCGTCTTAGTGGGCCTGAATAGAGGAGAGTCTAGATTTATGGACACTGCGCTGTGGTCCGACCATGGTGTCGGTACAATTTCAGCCAACTGCGAACGTTGTAGTCCTTCTTGCTGTATGAGAACGTAGTCAATACGCGAATATCTCCTATGTATGGCTGAGTAGTGTGTATAGTCTCAGACAGTCGGGTGTAGGGTTCGGCATGTGTCTACCAATCTCAGGTCTCGTAGGGTCTTCCTTATTGCCCTAATCGCGGTTTGTGGTATACTGCTGTGTCCATTCGATGAGTTGACTATCGGGTCAAGCGGTGCGTTGAAGTCCCCCCCATGACGAGTGTTCCTTCTGTAAACGTTGCCAGTTGGCGGATCGTTTTGCTCAGAAACGTTGCCTGCTTTGCATTTGGCGCATAGATGGAGGCGAAGGTGTAAATTTTTCACGAAATCGTGCCTTTGATAAAAAGAAATCTACCGTTAGGGTCTGCGAGTTGGTCCATCAGGGTGAATTGGGTATTAGCGGCTACTAGTATCGCTACTCCTGCCTTTCGGTCGGCGGGGTGGGTGCTGTGGTAGTTGGTAGGGTATCCTCTGTCCTTCAATCTGTGGGCATCAGATGTTTTGAGGTGCGTTTCCTGTAGCATCGCTACCGAGACCCGTTTGTGGTGTAGTTCTCGCAGGAGATGTGAGCGCTTCTCAGGCGTGTTAAGGCCTCAACAGTTCTGCGTTAATACATGAAGGGGTGCGGCCGTGTAAGCCATGAAGTGAGTTTGGTTGTGTGCGCAGTTCTTACGGCGGTCGTGTTCTGGTGTCTCAGGTCCAGATGCCTGTGCGCACCCCCACTGCTGTGTGGTAGTTTGGGGGGGGAGAGGGTGTGCGGTTACAGAAAAGTAAGAGGAGGGTTATGACACCCAAGAGTTAGGACACCCAGGAATTGGACACGGCTCGATCCGCTCCCGATTCGGTCCGACCCGAGAGGTCACCGATATGAGGCCACGGGAGTGTGACCTCAGTAGGGAAATTTCCCTCAGTACGAGGGGGCCTGTGTAGCTGGGTGGATTTCAAGACCGTACCGTCTCCTAGTTGAGCTAGGGCAACCACGGAGTTGGGTCCCCCAGTAGTTGTGTCTACACAGTTCTAGTCAGGGGTGGTGAAACCAGCTGAGTCCAGTGAGTTCGCCTGCAGAGTAGCAGGAGCACAGTGTCTAGGGTTCGTAGTAGTGTGTGTGGCTTACTCAGTGAGTCGTCCGTGTCCCACATGTTTCCAATCTGATGTCGGTAGCTAGGTCTCCTAGAGTAACGATCTGTACGGTCACGTTACAACGGGGCGCAGGCTAACGTCCAGTTGTCTAATGCGGCGTGTGTGGCTATTGGTGTGTCTTATGTCGACAGTTCGGTCGTCCCCCAGGGGTCTTTCCTTGCGTCTGTGCGGTCAGCGTAGTGTGTGGTTGACCTGTTGCGTGCAGTGGGTCGTGGTGGGCAGGGTTGGCTGAGGGGGTGTTCATCATGTGATCCCGTGTCCCATATAAAGGTCCTTGGTAAGTGTCCCCAGGGTCAAGAGGCTGGTGTTGAGTGACCTGTCAGCAGGGAGATATGTCCTGTGGGCAGACGAGTGCCCAGCTGTAGTGTAGGTGTATGCACTCGTAGGCGGGGATTGTGCTGTGTTGGGGAATCATGTATCCAGACAGAGTACGGTACCTCAAGTATACAGTGCATCCCATCGCCACTTTCCGATTTCCGTCATCGCCCTCACCTAGCCAGACTCAACTGCAATGTTTCATCTACTTGAACAGAGTAAAGCCTAGGGTAGTACAGTTTGAGTCCCAGCCGGTCCCCTCCCCACATCCCACCATCCCCATAGCGCTTGATCATCCTACTATCATAACCTGGCTCCTATCTGCATGACCGTCACACCCAGCACAACCCAGTAAAACATTTTCAGCAAAACTACCTCCCACCTCCCTCCAACCACCCCCGAGACAATACTCCAGGTAACCTTTAGAATAGCGTTGTGGCACGACAAGAGCACTCCCGGAGTACCAGAAGTACTTCGCTGCATTGTGAGTTCGAGTGTCCTAGAAACGTCCAGCAGTCTTATCTCGCGCCTCAATTTGTATCCTACGGGCACATACGGATTTGTCCCTCCAATAGCCACAGCATGCGTGTATGATGTACCCCACCCCTATCAGGCCTCCCACCCCAATCAACTTGGAGGAGCTTTCCATCCCAAGGGGTGTGCTACTATGGTGCTGCTATGCCCAGCCCTGGGTGTCCATGTAAATGTCCCCGCTTATGTACGTGTGCAAGCAGTACTTATCTGTTTTCTGTGGTATACAGGATGACTCTGGCGTCCGCAAGGGTCTGCAAGCTCGGGTAGGGTGCACGTGTCGTGGTCGGTCTTTCTTGCCTGGTGGGTGTAGGAGGGATTCCTATCCTCACTCCTCCGGATCCGTGGGCACCAGTTGCCTGCGGGTCTGCGGGCGCCTTGGTGTGTTGTCTCGTCTTCTGCGCTGCTGGCCTGGAGTTTGGGGCCCTTGCCTCTGGTCTGTCGGCCCCAGGATCCAGTCGGTGACTTCTGTGGGTGGGAGGTTGAGGCGCTGTAGAAATCTGGGCACCTCTTCTGGCCATTTTAGTGGGAACCATTCATCGTGATGCCTGGCTAAAAGCATAAAGGGGAAACCCCATTTATATGGGATCCCTCTGTCCCTGAGTAGCGTAGTGACGGGTCTCAGGGCCCTGCGGGCTTCAAGTGTAAGGGGAGACAGGTCTTGGTAAAGGGCCACCTCTGCGTCACGAAATCGCCAGGTGGGTCTCGAACAGGCTTTGTTCATTATTTTCTCTTTTAGTTTGTAGGCGTGTAGACAGCATATAATGTCTCGTGGTGTGTTATCAGTTGCGCAAGCTCTGGTAGCCCTGTGTGCCCTGTCAAACACCATGGACTCCGGTGCCTCCGGCCCCAGGATGTCTCGGAACAGTGTCTGCAATGTGGCTTCTACATCTTCGTCCCCTTCAGGCTCAGGTAGGCCGCGGACCCTTATGTTTGATCTGCGGCCCCTGTTGTCAAGATCCTCTGTTTGCTGCCTTAATTGTAAGAGAATATTACCTTGCCTGTGTATTGCAATATTTGAGGCTTCCAACCTGTCTCCCATGGCCTGCACAGTGGATTCAGCTGCCTGCATCCTGTTAGCTTGCGTTGTGATTTCAGCCCTGAGTGAGGTCACCTCTGTGCGGATCGCCGCGTGCAGGGTATCAGAGAGTGTCCGCATATCCTCCTTCGTCACCATTGCCGCTGCCAGGGCTCTGATGTCGGCGCTTATGTCAGCCAGCGAGGGTTCAGCCGGCTCAGAGGTGAGTGAGCGGGTCGGGGAGTCGGCCATATTTGCGCCCGCCTCGTGGTGTCCAGCCGTCGACGGAGCCAGGTACCCGTCCATGGGTCCCGTCTGGGAGCTGCTCGGGTGAGTCCTGGGTGTCTGGGAGCCGTCCGGGCGTTTTGTGCACCCCATTATTGTGCCGTGCTAATGTAGTAGCTTGCTGTAATGGCTGTGTGGGTCGGAGCTCTTCCCCTAAGCAGCCATCTTCTCTCGCGGCCAAACCAGGCCCTCCGCAAAACTATTATTTAGCATGATTGGCCATATTTACTTGATGCAGACTCTGCAGATATGCGAAGAAAGTTGGTATCAAATTGAATCACATTTGATTCAACAGCGGGATCTTACCAGTTGTATTTGGAAGACCCAAAGCCATAAATGGCGAGATCTTGGTGATAAAAGATTTATTTTAGTTCACCTCTTTAAAGTATAAGCCCAATTAAAGAAAAAGATGGCTGACCTTTATACCAATGGGTTACTGAAATCTTTCTCTGAGTTGAACTTAGAATATAATCAACCTGCTAAGGAAATTTTTAGTTTTCTTAGAATCAAGGGCTTCTTACAAAAAACAGTAGCAAGTGGTAACAAACACAAATTGGGCCTTTTAAAAAATATATTTTGTGAGCAATTAGTACCTAAAGTCATGTCAATAATATCCTGTATAGAACAAGGAGATGTCCAGAAGAACATAGAAAAATTGAATGGCCCTACTTGATATAGATATTAGTAGAGCAGAGTTGCTCACGGCCATAAAAAACTATAATAAAGATATCCATTGCACAAACATACTTGAAAATCAATATTAAAAAAAATAAATTTTTTGGTACATGGATCCCTCTTTAGTGAATAAGTTTACCCCTAATTACCCCCTATGACGTACCGTAAGGTGATTGGCTGCATGACGTGGTCGCGTGATATTTAAACTGCACACTGACTTAGACTTGGATTCTGCTCTTGAAAAAGGCGCAATAAAGGCGCCGAAACACGTCAAGCTAGGGTATGCCATTTTATAGCTGCTCTTGATTTTAACCTGGATCTCTAGTGGAGTTTTGCTGCCAGTAACAATCCACTCTACTATATACTAGCATTATGCTTCACTTCACAAGTAGATTTGTGGACTCTATGTGGGGTATCTATTAGCTGTTCATATTACACACCTGATCATATTTAGTGGGGACTAAACTATATAAGGGATACAGTACATAGTATCTAAGTGGGAAACTATTTATACCTTTTGTTTCCCAGATACTTTGAGACTGTGATTTCTGTGACTATGATAGATAAATTTATAAGGTTTGGGGTTTCTTCTTTCTATTGTGTATTGCCTTTTTCCTCTATATGTAGATCTATCTAGAGAGATTATATAGTAATACACAATTGTATTGACTGCTTTAATCTAACCGAAACCAGAGTCTCTACTTCAAAAGGGGTAACATTTCTTCTGTTTAGATACTGTGTGATACTATAATCAGCAACATTGTGTATTGATTTCAAGTGAATCGTAATCATTATTACTATAGCGTGTTCCTTTTTGAGCTCAGTCTTCTGGATACACTTGTCAATTGTCAATCTGTTTTGTACTATGCAAGTACTTTTTTTAAGTGCTCACTTGTGGACCATTATAAACCTAGAGTGTCCCTTTTGGGTTCTATTTTTTTCTGGTATATACCCGTATACCAATTGACAATTGTTTCCTTCATTATATGCCCACTTGTAGATAGTAAAATTGTGATCTTACTAGTATGGCTTTCTGGTATTACTTTTGAGATACTGCCACTTGGCTAGCATACCCCTCTAGACTTCCTTTTTAATCACGTACACCGTTTGCACGTTTTCATTTCACTAATTTTTTCTCAGTATTTTTATTTATTTTTTAAGTCGTACGACGCAATAAAGGTTATGTTTATTTAATATATTATTTATCTTTTAGTATTTGTCATTTTTTTGAGCTTTTCTATAATCTGTTGGGTAAGATCTACATTGGTGCGGTGGTCTGGGTCAACAGGATTTTATCTGGTTGCCCCTTCCACATTGCACATCTATGTAGTTATTCTTTTTTCTGTTCTTTTGAATTACATGGGGTTAGGCCCATTTTCTTACCCATATAGTCCTTTTTTCGACTATTTGGCCTAAGTATTCTTAGACCTTTTTTAGTCGTTTTCTTCTGTTGTGTTTTACCCCTAATTCTAATTGCTTGTGTTGGAGATGTGACAATGAGGAGGGAGATTATCTCCACATGTGGTGGGGTTGTATAATTGCGGCTATGTATGGAAAATTGCATTTGATAAACCTCAGATTTTAGGGAGTTTCAAAATAGAGCAAAAACCTGAAATAGGGATCTTACATCATAAATGGCCTAAGTTATCTCCAAATAATGCATTGATGTCTACTCATCTTTTTGTAGCCACAAAACTCCTTCTAGCACGACACTGGAAATCAAAAGACTTTATAAACTGGTTAAACCTAAAGAGTCAAATTTTATTCCAGTGTAGTATGGAAGGAGGATTAAAATGGCTGAACAAGAAGTCTAAACTAAATAGCACTAATATTCAGAGCTGGATAAACAAATTGAAAAATCTATAATTTGAGCCATCTAAATATCGTTCTATCAAACTGACTAGAAGTTATAGTAAGTTCTAGTTCAAAGTTATGGTAACTGACTTTTCTCCCGGTGAATGTGTTTTGTTATATTCAAGGTTTTTTTCAGACGTTCAGACTATGTGTTGTATAGAGTATAACAGGAACTATTTGCTCTTATGTACAAGATATTATTACAGTAGATAGTCTTTACATTTAAGTTTAAATGCTTTCTGAATGTGTATGTATGTTTATATATATATATATATATATATATATACAATAAAGATTATTGATTTTAAAAAAAATTCTTGCTTTTCTAAAAATCTTGATGTTAAATGCTATTTAACATGTTTTGCCCCTCTAAAAATCAGTTTCAGTTTTGGTCCTTTAAAATCCATTATTTCTGCATCTTGTTGTAAAATGTGCCAATTTTCATGAATTCATTTATGTAAGTCTTTATGCCTAGAATTATAATTAAAAACCAATGGGATCCTACAGTATTTTTTCTTCTACAGAATTTTTGTATAGTATTAATTGTTTCCGATCTAAATCCTGAATTTCATTACATACTTTGTCAAGAACACTTTTTTCATATCCTTTATTTAAAAACAGTTTTTTCAAAATTTCTGCCTGGTCTATAAACACCTTCACGTCACTACAATTTCTTTTTAGATGGAGGAATTGTCCCTTTGGTACATTTGATAGCCAGGGTTTAAAATGGCAGCTTTTTTTTGGTAAATTTCGTTTATTCAGTATTTTCAAATTTATAAGAGACTGTCGGTGTGGACATGCAGGTCCAGCAGTGATTCGTTTCAACTACTTCTCAAACATATAGTAGGTTCAAAGAGAAATGGCAGCTTTTTAGGTCGATATAGCTATTCACATTGACCAGTTTGAAAAAAGTTTTGTTTTCTATTTTATTGTTATTGATATAGATTTTTAAATCAAGGAAATGTAGTTTTTTGTTACACATTTCGTGAGAAAGTGAAATGTTTCAAACATTTGTGTTTAAATCCATAAAAAATTTACTAAACCTTCCTCTCCTCCTTTCCCTTCTTTCCATATATATTCGATACATTTCTTGTAGAGGACCATGTTTGCTCCAACTTTGTCCCTTCAAAATTCACAATTTTAAATCTTGAAGAACTAATGAGTATAAGATAAAAACGTTGATCACAATTGATACTAAATATGTAATTTACCTGTTATCCTGCCCATGGGGTTATCAATATGTGGGAAAAACATCTAAAATGTTAAAAGTTAGAATTAGGGAACATATTTGTAACATTAGAGGAAAATAATCATAATGTTTCAAAACATTTTATAGAGTGTCATAATGGGGATATTAAAGGTTTAATTTTTTGTGCAATAGAAAAAGTGTCCACACATAGAGAGGTGGTGATATTGATTTTAACCTTGATAGAAAATAAATGGAATGGATTTTTAACCTAGACCATACCTCCAAAGGATTAAATGTGGACGTTGAAATTACCCATTTCATATAAACATATGCAAAACATCATTTTTATATACATGTATATTTAAGTTTTATATACATAAATTTTACCCTCTTTTTGAAATGCTAACCATCTAGTTTTTCTAGAGAATATTTTCCTTTAATAATCCCAATTATCTTCTATATTTCTTTCTCTCCTGAATAGTTGTACATAGTGTTGTGTTTGGATATACATCTCTCTTTACAGGTATCTTATTTAGATCGTTTTAAATATATATATATTTTTTAAAATGTGTAAATGGACTTCTTTATGGATTATGCCGGAAATAAGGGCAGATTCTATGATATTACCTCAACCAAAATGGCGTCTGGAACCGCTACAGACAAATGCGCGTCATCACATGATGACGTCAGACGCTACAGCAGGACGCCAAGCATCGTGGCAAAAGAGGCGGAAATTATTTGTAAATATCTGTTTATTTTGGCATGGGGTTTTCCCATCATACCGTTATTTTTTTTTTCAATCAAGCATGACATAGAACGGTGGAATACACGACTCGCAGGTCTGTCAATGAAGCGTAAAACCATGAAACTCGCAGGTTCCTTAAATATTTAGGTAACTTGTCAGACACGTAGGTCTCCATTGTTTTTGAGTTATTAGTTGTCAGATGGTGACTAGTCAGTGGTTAGTTGCAGTTACTGTTTAACATCAAATAAAGCCAATGATTCAATAACAGTGTCTGTGTGAGGTTGTTACCCCATTGCATTTATCTTCGTAATGTCGGTATGGGTCTCTCCCACTCTGTGGATGGTATGTTGTCCCAGTCATCAGTGGTCACTATCTATCGGTTCGTCCTAATAAGGGGCTCCCTGCGCGGGGGCCTAGGGAGTCGGTGAGTTTCTGAGGGGGGGGAGGGAGAAGGAGGGTATTAAGGTAAGTAGAAGGCAAGTTTAGCCCTCAATTATTGGTGTTGTGTGTATATTAACATGCTTCTTGGTCTCTACTGGTGGTGTCAGAAGTGTCTTACTGTAAAAGTGATTTGAAAGTCCAGATATTCAGGTAGGTTTCTCGCTGCTGCGGAATATTAGGTCTTCCATAGCACAGAGTTCTTCCATTCGTTGGAACCACAGTTCCATCGGTGGGGCTATGTCTTTCTTCCAGAATAGAGGCACCAGACCTTTAGCAACATTCAGAATTTGTATTGTCAGTGAGTTTTTGTATGTGGATGTGCGGGTTTTAGTGTGATGTAAGAGAATTGGTGCCAGTTTAAAGGGGGGTGGGTCATTTTAAAACCTTTGAATGATACTGTAGACCTTTTCCCAAAATGGTTTTATTTTGGGGCACTCCCACTGTGGCGAAACCAACCTCGCCACTGTGAACTGGAGAAGCCTGGTTGCTCGCCTGCTCCCTTTGGACTATGGCCCTGCAGGTTAAACCGTTTATTTCCCCTGCAGAAAGGCTTATTTGTGTGATCTGGGTGCCATTCATCTAATAATGTGCACTCAGATCCCAGCTATCTGGGGATATGTGAAATGTCTGTGTGTTATGTGTAAATGTGACTTTATGTATTTTAAAGTGTTTTTTGTGTCTTTTTGCAACCATGTGCTTAATGGAGTCTTGTGTCTGTCCTGGGAGATAATTGAATTACTTATCTCCAGGATAGAAGACTCTGAAACTGGTTTGGGCAGAAAGCCATGCTTCATTTAGTCACAAAGGACTTTTTACTAACTTTTGAACCCCTTGTCTGATTTGTGCCATTTTTGAATATGTTGTTCCCCTGAATGGATTGATTGTGAATATGTAATTTTATGTGAATATGATGTATGGTTTTGGAGTTATGAAAGTTGGGTAGAAAGTATGTTTTAACTGTATGTATAATTGAGTTTCCTCTCAGGATAAGGGGAGGGAATATGTGGGATGTAACTTTGATGTGATTGGTTGTTTTGTAACGCCCTGTGGGCTGTACTATGTTTGTGGATTGGGAATAAAAGAGACTGTATGTGACAGTACAGTGAGTTCCTGTTTAACCCTCAAAGTGAAGTGTCGTCTCATTATTGGGGGAAGGATTTATTGTATGCTGTTCCAGTTTGACTGCTAGGAGAGTAAACCTATTCGTATGGTTCCTATTCAACTATCTACAGCATTCATATGCTTGAGAGGATTCATATGCTTCTCCGGTTCGGTGGTTGTGGTGTCTGCTGCAGTGCTTAGAGTCCTCAGGAAGTGCTAGGAGCATCCTTTAACGGAGGTACCCAGTCGGGGTGCCAGGCGATCCGTTACATTGGTGGCAAGCGGTGGGATGGCGTCCTAGTGCGAGGTAAAGCAGCTCGGAGACACAGTTCGTGGATTTACAAATTGAGAGCAACGCTAGTACCCGTACAGCGACCCTATCTACAAAAGAACTAACTTCAGCAGAGCAAGCATGGCGTATGACTACACTCAGGAGGAGTTTGACAGAGAGGTTAATGAGGTGCTGTCTACCTTTGGACCCAACCCCCCAGAGAGAGCCATGCAGCTCGCCAGGAAACTAGTAGGAGAATACCTGCAATCTCTAGTAGATTTGGCCAAAAAGGAGTCCCACGGAGCTGAAGTTGTCGTCCTTCCTCCCCAGCGGCAGTGTGTGTCCCAGGGAGCTGAAGGTGCCGTCCTTCCTCCCCAGCGGCAGTGTGTATCCCAGGGAGCTGAAGGTGCAGTCCTTCCTCCCCAGCCGCAGTGTGTATCCCAGGGAGCTGAAGGTGCGGTCCTTCCTCCCCAGCAGCAGTGTGTATCCCAGGGAGCTGAAGGTGCAGTCCTTCCTCCCCAGCGGCAGTGTGTATCCCAGGGAGCTGAAGGTGCAGTCCTTCCTCCCCAGCGGCAGTGTGTATCCCAGGGAGCTGAAGGTGCAGTCCTTCCTCCCCAGCGGCAGTGTGTGTCCCAGGGAGCTGAAGGTACAGTCCTTCCTCCCCAGCGGCAGTGTGTGTCCCAGGGAGCTGAAGGTACAGTACTTCCTCCCCAGCGGCAGTGTGTACCCCAGGGAGCTGAAGGTGCAGTCCTTCCTCCCCAGCGGCAGTGTGTATCCCAGGGAGCTGAAGGTACCGTTCTTCCTCCCCAGCGGCAGTGTGTATCCCAGGGAGCTGAAGGTACCGTCCTTCCTCCCCAGCGGCAGTGTGTACCCCAGGGAGCTGAAGGTGCAGTCCATCCTCCCCAGCGGCAGTGTGTACCCCAGGGAGCTGAAGGTGCAGTCCTTCCTCCCCAACGGCAGTGTGTACCCCAGGGAGCTGAAGGTGCCGTCCTTCCTCCCCAGCGGCAGAGTGTCCTGGGTCTTGCACCCCAACCACAGGACAAAATAATGAAAGGGGAGACAGCTGGTCCCCCTCTCCACCAGCAGAGAGAGTGTCAGGGAGAGGAGCCTGATACCCCTTCTCCCCAGCGGCAGTTTACAGTTCAGAGAGAGGAGCTTGTTACACCCTCTCTCCAGCGGCAGCCTAACCCACCAAGGGGAGATGTTACACCCCCCCAACAGTGCAGATGGGACTGTAGTCTCTGCACTTACAGCACAAGGGATAGGGACAGTCGGTCCTGTTCCCCAGCCACAGAGCGGTGTATCCAGAGGGGAGACAGTCGGTCTCTCCCTCCCACAACCAGGCTCCCACCAGGCTACTTCCATGGTAGCACTGGCATCAGGGCAGAGTACCGCTGGTCTCTGCCCACTCAGCAACCCACCAAGGCAGCCTAACAGTTGCCCACACAGTCGTGGTGAGGCACCTGGACCTGGACAAAGTTCTCCTCTACCCAGGTGTAGTAACCAGTTATTGTGGGTGGGCTGTACTGCTGTTTCTGTTTTGTGGGTGGGTTGCTGGACTAACCAGGGCACTGACTGGCAGGAGGTCAGATACCCTGTTAGTCTAGTTGGTAAAGGGGAGAAGTGTGGTGAAACCAACCTCGCCACTGTGAACTGGAGAAGCCTGGTTGCTCGCCTGCTCCCTTTGGACTATGGCCCTGCAGGTTAAACCGTTTATTTCCCCTGCAGAAAGGCTTATTTGTGTGATCTGAGTGCCATTCATCTAATAATGTGCACTCAGATCCCAGCTATCTGGGGATATGTGAAATGTGTGTGTGTTATGTGTAAATGTGACTTTATGTATTTTAAAGTGTTTTGTGTCTTTTTGCAACCATGTGCTTAATGGAGTCTTGTGTCTGTCCTGGGAGATAATTGAATTACTTATCTCCAGGATAGAAGACTCTGAAACTGGTTTGGGCCAGAAAGCCATGCTTCATTTAGTCACAAAGGACTTTTTACTAACTTTTGAACCCCTTGTCTGATTTGTGCCATTTTTGAATATGTTGTTCCCCTGAATGGATTGATTGTGAATATGTAATTTTATGTGAATGTGATGTATGGTTTTGGAGTTATGAAAGTTGGGTAGAAAGTATGTTTTAACTGTATGTATAATTGAGTTTCCTCTCAGGATAAGGGGAGGGAATATGTGGGATGTAACTGTGATGTGATTGGTTGTTTTATACCTCCCTGTGGGCGGTCCTGTATTTGCAAGACTGTAATAAAAACCAGGCTGGGTGTGCCAGCACCTGAGTTCCTGTTTTAACCCTCAAAGTGAAGTGTCGTCTCATTATTGGGGGAAGGATTTATTGTATGCTGTTCCAGTTTGACTGCTAGGAGAGTAAACCTATTCGTATGGTTCCTATTCAACTGTCTACAGCATTCATATGCTTGAGAGAAGGTATACGCTTCTCTGGTTCGGTGATTTTGGTGTCTGCTGCAGTGCTTGGAGTCCTCAGGAAGTGCTAGGAGCATCCTTTAACGGAGGTACCCAGTCGGGGTGCCAGGCGATCCGTTACACCCACCATAGGTGAAGTAGGGTGCCCATCTCTCCTCCGCACCTCCAACAGCTGTTATCTATGGTTGGTATCGTCACGTGTAGTGACTGGGGAGTCCTATACCAGTATGTTAGCAATTTATACGCAGTTTCTTGTGTCTTACTGGACACTGCACAATGTAGTGTGAGGTCACAGAGTTTGTGCCATTGTTTGGGAGTTAGTGTTTCCCCTAGGGCTTCTTCCCATTTCCCCATAAAGTGAGGTGTTGGTGTATTCTGCTGTGTGAGGAGCATAATGTATAAGGTTGATATGCCATGTTCCATTGGGTCTTTGTCAGATCACCTCTAGTGGAGTTAGGTCTCTTGTCAGGATGGGTTTCTGTGGGAGAGAGGTGAGGAAGTCTGTCAGCTGTTTATACCTGAAGCAGAGCATGAAATTTGGGGTGTTCATGTTGGTTATCTTGGTCAGGGGTTTGATCTGTCCCTCCATGAACAGGTGTTGTGTTTGTGCCTGTCATCCTCTGAAATGACTTTTTGGTTCTAGGCCTGGAGGTAAGGCTGGGTTGTGGATCAGTGGGTATAGAGGTGCCGGGAATGATGATAGGGCCAGTTTTGGGGCCTGAGTTTGCCATACTGTGACGGTGGCCTTAATGATTGGGTGTCGGGCTACAAGTTTGTTACTGTGTGTTGGTTCCAGCCAGGGTATGACTGTCATGGGCTTGCCTACTTGTGTGGCTTCTATTTCTTTCCACAGTTTGGTGACACCCTGTTTGGACCATACCACTTTGCAGGTGTGTGACTTGATAGTACAGCTTAAAGTCTGGGAGAGCCAGGCCTCCCTCTGACTTTGGCAGTTTGAGGATGTTATGTCGTATACAGGCTTTGGTATTGCACCAGATGAACCTTAGGATCAGCGTGCGCAACGTGGCGAAGACATTTTTGGGGATTGGGATCGGTATGGTTTGAAACAGGTATAGCACCCGCGGTAGGAGGTTCATTTTGACTATGCCCACTCTGCCGAACCAAGAGAGGTGTGGCAGTGACAATTTCTCCAGATCCTCCCCTAGTCGCGTTAAGAGAGGTTGGAAGTTGGCCCGGTATAGCTGGCTGCATCCCCTTGTAACCCAGATCCCTAGGTATTTCAAGGCTGAGTCTGTCCACTTGAAGGCAAAGAGGCATTGAGTATGTCTTGCATGGCAAGACCACTTAATGTTATCTCACATATATATTATTAAGTGTTCTTGCATAGCAAGACCACTTAATGTTATCTCACATATATATTATTCTTATTATAGCCAAATTTACCACCCTAACTCCTCCCACAGTTTTTACACTACATAGACAGTAAGATACTGAAATGTGCGGATTGTTCCTGATTGGATTGCTATTACTTTGTGGAACGTTTTGCCGAATGGTTCACGGAATATCGTCGTTCTTGTGGCGACGTAGGAATAGGAATGAATGGCAAAATGTTCAAAACTAGAGTGGAAGCTGGCAAAAGCATGAAAATCAGGACATGATTTCTAAACTGCCACCACTCCCTCATTTTCAAGCCCACCTACACAAATCTTAAATCAAAACATTCAGCTATCCCTGCTGCCACTTAAAATGTCCACGGGTAAGCCATAGTCCTGATAGTTTTCACAATATGACCATTTGTTTGCAACCCACGCCGTCCATTGACATTCATTGAAACTCCACTCTAGCCAGCTCAAATCTGAAGGGCAATTTCTAAACTGCGACTGTGCCTTCATTTTTAATATTCCAGAGACATACTATGCATCGTAGGTCTGGGTCTTGTGATTCTCACAATATAAAGCTCTTTGCTGTAGGATGTATAGTTTTTAAAATACGACCATTTGAAGATGGCAACCGCCAAAATACTCTGACCTGTGCCAGGCTGGAGCAGCAAGTGATGCCATAGACAGTGCCTTTTGTACACCTGCTAATATTTTATAAATGAATGTTTTAATGTAACTGTGAAGCACTTTGGGCAACAACGTTGCAATTAAATGTGCTATATAAATAATTAAAAGTTGACATGCATTTCTCACTCTATCAATATCGGCAATATCGGTATCTTTAGTGGCCGATAGTGATGTTGCGAACCGTCCACGAACTTGCTGCGAACGGTTCGCCACGGTTCGCCACGAACCGTTCGTGGCGAACTCCGGTCAGCTGACACATCCCTGCCAATCTCTGGCAGACCCTCCCTCCCAGACCCACCTACTTCCTGGACAGCATCCATGTTGAAGGCTTTTAGAAAAACTGAAGAAGCCACTTATGGTGAAACGCGTTTATGGTTATTAATTCTGTATTTTACTGTGTATTTTAGATCAATAAAAGTTTTTTGGCTACTTTATTGTACCAATCCTCTTTTTATTGCACTCTTTATGCACTTTAAACAACTTTTTTTACCTATTCCTGGCATTTTAACCTTTCCTGGTTACTTTTACTTCCACTGGCAATTTTGAAGTTCCAGTACTCCAAGAAATCCTAGGTGGGAATCATACCACCAGCGCCTATCCATAGAGCAGTACCTCTGCTCAATCTTTGTGAGTATTATTTTATTTTCTCTACTACTCTCTTAACCTATCACAATTGAGAGCACTATTGCTGCTTTTTATTCTTCTATATTGGAGCCTTGGATCACCAGACGGTGCTGACGGACGTATCGCCGCTACATATCCTATAAGCGGGGATTATACCGCTGTACGCTATCCACACCAGAGCTGGCCATAGCTCCCTCAAATGTGAGTTTTTTACCTCTTCTTATCTGCACATTGAACCACATCAAAATTGAGAGCACTATTGTTGCTTTCTGTCTTTCTTTTCCGAGTTCTGGACTACCAGACGGTGTTGACGGAGACCCCCTCCCTACATATCCCATAAGCGGGGATTATACCGCTGTACGCAATCCACACCAGAGCTGGCCATAGCTCTCTTGAATGTGAGTTCTTTACTTTTTGTTACCTATCACACCCTGAACTTTCATACTATACCATTAGTCGCCTCTATCTCTCTTGTATTTACATATACGGAACGGTCTACACTAGACGCATCCACAGAGGAACTCCATCAAGTATCCTAGACCATCTATTGGCACCCTAGCAATACTTTACTGGACTATCTACCCTTATTTGGCGCAGCCCTTCCATATCTTTTTGTATCTATCCACCGAAGGACCCGAGGGGTTTTCCTTCATTTGGGTTGCTGCCTACCTTGACTAATTTTGTGATTACTAGCGCTGAATTCTTGTTGTGTTTATCTACTCTGTCGAAGGCCTTTTCTGCGTCCGTAGACAACAGGAGGAGGCCCTCTGAGGTCAAGGTAGAGTGGTGTAGGATCGCTAGGGCTCATATAGTATTGTCCCTTGCCTCCCTTCTTGGAACAAATCCCGCTTGGCCTCCATGTATGAGACCCGGTAGGTGTTGTTGGAGTGTTATGGACAGTATTTTGGTAAATAATTTCAGATTGCAGTTTAGAAATGAGATGGACCTGTAGTTAGCGCACTGTTCTGCGTCCTTACCCTCTTTTAGGATCAGTGAAATGTTGGCTGCTAGTGTCTGTTGCGTCATGGTGCTTCCTTCCCTGAGAGAGTTGTATGCTTTCAAAAATTGTGGTGTGAGTATGTCTGCATATTTTGCGAGTTTCAAGGCTAAGGCTAGTTCTTCTGTCGTGAAGGGCTCGTCTAACTCTTGGATCACCTCTGCAGGGAGGTGTTTATCTAGGTGACGGTCTAGGTTTTCCTTAATATCAGTCTTGTGTCTACTTCTGGGTGGGGTTGCATGTTGTGTGGATAATGAGTATAAGTCAGAGTAGTATCCATGAAGGACTGCGGCTATATCTGTGGGCAAGAGTTTCAGTCTGTTATGTTTTGTCTCTGATTTTGGGTATGTATGCGTTCGCTCGCCAGTAAGGACCCGCATTTATCTGCGTTAACAAAGAAGAATGTTCTCATCTGTGTGACCATTTTCTGGTAGGAGTGATTGAGCAGTGTAGAGAGTTCTCTACGTAAGGTCGTCAGTTTGCGCCAGTCATCAGGTCGCCCCGTCTGTTTGTGGGTCCCCTCAACTTGGTGGATTTTCCTGTAAAAGGTGTGTTAGACGTGCCTTTCGTTCTCTTTTCATCGCAGAGCCTTTTGCTATTAGTGCCCCTCTTATGACACATTTGTGGGCCTCCCAGAGGCACATCGGTGTAGTTTCTTCTCTATCGTTTTCTTCAAAGTATGTTGTGAGGGAGGTACGAATCTCTTGGAGAGTCAGCAGATCTGTCAGGAGGGATTCATTGAGTCTCCAGTTCATCATTGTGGGCCTATACAGTGGGATTAAATATAGTCTCCTCCTTTACTGTGTTGATTCCCTTTATATATTTAAATGTTTCTATCATATCCCCCCGTCTCGTCTTTCCTCCAAACTATACATGTTAAGATCCTTTAACCTTTCCTGGTAAGTCCACTAGTCTGTGGTCTCGTAGGGAATTGTTTATGGTTTGTAAGATGTATGCGGGTACTGCGGAGGTTCCTGTGGATGTGTCTTGTAGGCAGACAATGTAATAGAGCAGCAGGAAATGCTAGCAGAATGCTTGGTTGTATAGGGAGAGGTATTAGCAGTAGAAAGAGGGAAGTGCTCATGCCATTGTACAGAACACTGGTGAGACCTCACTTGGAGTATTGTACACAGTACTGGAGACCGTATCTTCAGAAGGATATTGATACCTTAGAGAGGGTTCAGAGAAGGGCTACTAAACTGGTTCATGGATTGCGGGATAAAACTTACCAGGAAAGGTTAAAGGATCTTAACATGTATAGCTTGGAGGAAAGACGAGACAGGGGGGATATGATAGAAACATTTAAATATATAAAGGGAATCAACACAGTAAAGGAGGAGACTATATTTAAAAGAAGAAAAACTACCACAACAAGGGGACATAGTCTTAAATTAGAGGGACAAAGGTTTAAAAATAATACCAGGAAGTATTACTTTACTGAGAGGGTAGTGGATGCATGGAATAGCCTTCCAGCTGAAGTGGTAGAGGTTAACACAGTAAAGGAATTTAAGCATGCGTGGGATAGGCATAAGGCTATACTAACTATAAGATAAGACTAGGGACTAATGAAAGTATTTAGAAAATTGGGCAGACTAGATGGGCCGAATGGTTCTTATCTGCCGTCACATTCTATGTTTCTATGTTTCTATGTTTCTAGTGGGGCGTGGTCGGACCACGTTGTGGTGCCTATGCGGATGGTCTGTAAGTCTGTTAGATAATAGTGGGGGAGGAAGAAAAAATCTAGGCGGGAGTATGATTGGTTAGGGGTTGAGAAGAAAGTAAAGTCCTTGTCTTCGGAGTGTGTGACCCTCCAGCAGTCCACTAGTCTGTGGTCTCGTAGGGAATTGTTTATGGTTTGTAAGATGTGTGCAGATACTGCGGAGGTTCCTGTGGATGTGTCTTGTCGTGGTTGTAGAGCAACATTAAGATCCCCCCCAACGATGAGGCACCCTTCAGTGAATCCCTCAATCGCTCGTAGGGTTGATTTTATAAATTGGGCTTGTTTGGTGTTGGGTACATATAAGTTGAGCAGTGTGTAAGGCTTGGTTAGCACCGTTCCCTTAACACATACATATCTCCCTCCTTTATCTACCAGAGTTTCTTTGTGTTGGAATTGGAGAGATTTATGTCGCAAGATGGCAGTGCCCTTGGATTTCTCGTCTGGGTTGTTACTCGTGAAGCATTGTGTGTAGCGGTTATTCGTCAATTTGGGAGCGTGTCCGTCCCAGAAGTGTGTCTCTTGGATGAACACTATGTGTGATTTAAGGCTATGGAAATAGTTTAGGGCTTGGGATTGTTTTTTGGGTATATTAAGGCCTCTAGCGTTTATGGAGAGGAGGTTGATGGGTGCCATTTGGTAGGTCTGGGTAGTCGCCATTTTGCCACTATAACTAGTAGCGTTGGCTGTGCGTGAAGCGATGGCAGATAGGCTTTAGTGTCGTTGCGGGGGAGAGCATCTTACCGGGATAGGAGAGAGGGAAAGAGGGAGAGGGGGTGTTAAAGGCGTATATTGGAGCCCGAATGTGGGCGTGGAAATTGGGTCGGGTAAATCTGTCAGGTACCCACGCAGGGAGGACCCAGTCTCCACTGAGATGAGTTCCAGCAGCGTTAACCAGTGTTTGGTAAGGTAACGGGTGTCTGAGGGGGTCCGATCCGGCGTCCGCTCCAGTCGAAAACCAGAGGCCGCCCCCTAGCTATAGTGACACCTCAACTAATGGGGTACCACGGCCAAGTGGCGTTTACATGTGAGGTATAAAACAACCGTGTATAATTGGAGAACAACAACAATTATGTTTAGACAAACATAAAGAATTCAATACACTTCAAACAATCCCCTTTCCCCATTTTGCTTATATTATCCTAAGCCAGTTTACAATGTGCGAACAGTGCAATCTGTGTATCCATTAGTAAAGAACACAGGGAAGAAGATACAGAGAGCGTATGACTATCGGTATGTGAGCAGTACAGGGTAGTGGACAGGTCTTCCGTGTCTAGATCCCTCCCCTACCGAACCCCCGTTGTCTCTGTATGTATAAGACATCCAGTCTCGTGTTATTCAGGGTTGTCCCCATCATCTATGTGTACCTGTGGGTCGGTTCCAGCTTAGAATTCGGATGTAGAGGGCTTGTCTCACTTGTCCCCTCCTGTATGTGTTGTCTGGTTATTATTTTACGTTATCTTTTTAGGGGGTCCCAGTTTGTCCTAAGGTGTGTCATAGTAAGAGTGCCAGTTGCGTGTATGTGTGTTGGGACAAAATACAGTGATAGAGTATGCCAAGTGCATCATACTTGTAAAGTTTCTCCCCCTACCACCATAGTGCAAGTTATATTACCACCCGAAGAATCAGGGCGAGGACCCTCGTTAGAGTTCACTGTCCTTTTGGGGGTCTGTAGTCTCGTTGTCTGCACGGTCAGCGTGAGGTGCCTGCTGGTCTTGTGGATTCCTGTCTGGATCTGTTCCTTCGTTGTGCGCACGCCGGGTCAATCTGGGGCAGTGGAGGTGGTTTATAGAAGTCCAGCGGATCAGGCGAGCGCATGTTGATTTTTGGGAGTTGCAGAAGGTTAGAGATCTCTATGTAGTCTCGATGTCCCCGTATCGGTCTAGGGCCTTCAGGTGTGAAGAGAAGTATGCCAGACGGGAAGATCCACCTGTATCGTATTTTCTACAAGATTAGGACACGCTCTCCTGTATCCTAGTGTGGCAGGACTGAGATCGGGGTACAGTTGCAGAGTATGTTGGTGAAATCGGATGTCTCCATTCTCGCATGCCGCTTGCAAAATTTCCTCTTTCAGGGTACAGCTGGAGAGGCAGCAGATAACATCTCTGGGGGGCTGTCAGGTGGTCCCTTCGGCCGGAGAGCCCTGTGTGCACGTGTGAATTCAATGACTGATCCTTCCGCTCTCTTCAAGATGCCGTTAAATATCGTGGCTAGTACCTCACAGAGCTGTTTTGGGGAGTCCTCTTGCTCTGTCAAGCCGCGCAGGTGGAGATTTTGGCGACGTCCCCTGTTGTCCAGATCTTCTAGGTGTAGAGCCATCTGATGAAGCTGTGTGGTCTGGCAGTCTAATGTGGCTGTTGTGGCTGCTTGAGCTGTCACCAGGTTGTCATGGTCAGCTTCCACTCTTGCCATGCGGTCAGTGAGGCCGTGTATATCTGCACTTATGAGCTGTAGGTCTGCTCTAATGGAGGTTTGCAGTGCTGTGTTTGCAGTCAGCAGATCTTCTTTTGTGGGCAGTGCTCTTATTAGGGCTCCCCAATCAAGTGGAGGAGATGGAGGGATTTCGGTGAGGTCGGCGTGGAGGGGTCCGACATTTTGCAGGCCTCTGAGGCCACATGGGAGGTTAGTGCTGTCGGTGTTGCCAGGTACTGCTGCATGGAGGCAATTATTTGAGCCTGACGTGACCCTGATTGCCTGGGGGTGCTTGCCGCTCTGGAGTTCTTCCCCATGGTCGGCTTTGGCTGCTTTCAGAGGTGCTGGGGATAGTGAGGGATTGAGGAGCTCCTGTTTAAGCCTCCATTGCTGTCGGCAGCTCGGCCACGCCCCTCGGAAATTATACATAGATGCACTATCCGAAAAAAAAGTCTGAAAAAGCAAGCGAAAATTAAACGGAAAGCCGTGCAAATGACGGAATAATCGTGAAAACACACAGATCAACTTTATGCACTTTGAAAAAGACCTGCTGAGGGTTGAAACACGTTATTGCTGCTGTTTTACATATGTTTTATAGTCTTTTGAACCATTTTCTGGAAATACTCTTTCCCTAAATAAATTGTTTTATACCTGACCTAGTTTGGATCATTGAGGTGGTCTAAAGGATTTAGAGGAATAATTCCTCTTGGGAGCATAGATCCAGTGGTTAATACCTGTAAAGAGCGCTGACAGTCTGAGCCTGCTAACTAATAGGCTCAGCAAAATGTGAGTTTGACCGATTTGGTCTTATTTATTATTCTTGAATCATACATATTACACTATGCTCCGTGTTTTAGGCTTTTATTACAGATTATAAGTGAAAGCATCTACTACTTCCAAGATTTAAAATAGTAGTATTCATTGTGTGTGGTGTTAGCCCTCTCCTACTGTGAGATTTGTTTTATAGTTTTAATGTATTTTTAGAGTGACCAAACACTGGTGATAGTAGCTACACTGTTTACACTAAAGCACTTACTATTCCTATACTGTATTTATATACTTTATGTTTCGATGAAGATCCTACCTTCATATATATATTTCCCGAGTGGATCTATTCTCAATGGAAATTAAAACTAGCAGACAACATTTTTACAATAAAGAATATTAACTGCTCAATGTAAACCAAAAATAACCTAAACAATACAAAACCTATAAAACAAATCGATAATAGTAAAACAATCAAATAACATTAAAGGGACACTATAGTAATCAGAACAACTCCAGCTTATTGTATTTGTTCTGGTAAGCAGGCCTGGACTGGCCATCAGGCATACTGCGCAAATCCCCAGTGGGCCGCATTGGCCCTGGGCCGAGGCCGACAGCGGAGATAAGTGTACCTCCCTTGCCAGCTCATGCAGGGCCAGTGCTATGCAAGCGCCGGCCTTGCTGTGTGCCTTCATGAGTCGGTGGGGAGACAGACTATCTCCCCACAGGCCCACAACCACTGACATATGGCCACCGGTGGGGGAGGGATAGAGGACCCAGGGGAGCTCTATCCTGCAGCTCCGCCGGGTTCCTCTAGCAAGGTCGGAGTGTTGCAGTGGTTACTATAGCAACGCTCCAATCTCGCAAGAGAGATCTCTACCCCAGGAACTGTAAGGTAGAATTCACTTCTTACTGGACCACAGGGGTTCTTCACCGGACCACCAGGGCTGGCAGCAATGTCCCCCCTCCCAGGCAGAGGAAAGAAGGGAGGGGGAACATAAATATAATAATTAAAAAAAAAAAAACATATATATGTATATATATATGTTTTAATTTTACCCCACATCACCCCAAACATCACACTACACCCCAAACGCCACACTGCACCACTCACACACACACTACACCACAAAAACCCCACTGCACCTCAAACACCACAGAGAACCCCTCACACACACACTGCAACCCAAACAACACAGAGCACCCCACCACACAGCACCTATGCACACGCTAACTACATCCCCTATACTCACTCTCTACAGCCTCTAGCCACACATATTACACCAAAAACACAACACAACTGAAACCAAGATTTACACAAAACACCACACCACAACAAGCCAACACAGCGCAAGCATGTTAATTAGCTTGTGCTGCATAGAACTAATCCAGGGCCTTTTTTGTACGCGAGAGCTCTTCAGCAGGGCTCTGCGCATTGAACCAACATGCTCACTTTGAGATGGGGCATGCTTGTCAGTGGTGATGACAAAACACCCCTGTCTCTGGCCCGTCCTCTTCTTAGTGGGCCGCTGTTACAAAGACTCGATATGACTTTATTATTGTTACCACGTCTCGCTACTGTTGCACCCCAACCCCTTGCATACAGACCCCTACGCTATCGATACTGAGATTATACGAATGGACTACACGAACCATTCTAAAGGACAATTCGTGGTACGAACGAGAGACCCCCCAGACTTTGGCGTGTGCCGCCGCTTAACCTCATCACCTCTCGAAGTACCGAATGACCGACCACACGACGAGCAGAGTGTGTCGCTCATTAACCACCTAAGACGCTGTGGTCTGCGGTTAGCCACAAACTAATTGACGGGCCCGGAAGATCCACATTCGTATACAATTTACCGAATGGAAATTGCCGTGAGACTCACGAACGGGGACCTCCTACAGTTGGACGTGTGGCAGCAATTAGAATGTGGTTTCTGCGGTTAACCGCAGATCAAGTACCCCCCTACCGGGTGGTCTCAGTTCGTATGCTGAAAGGTCTGAACAACCAGACTGATAGCGGGGATTCGTATGACTATGTATCCGATTTCCGTTCCATAAGTGGGGAGTCGAGGTCCCGCTGCCTATTGAACTGCCTAAAAACATGGCCGCCATCAGGTACTAACGACCAAAGTGCCGAACCAGACTTTATACGGCAGAAATTGCCCATTCCGTACGCGGGCTCTGGGCGCAATTCGTATACTTAATGTGCCCGAACCCGAGCTATCGAATGAATGGTAGAATGAACCGTTTTCTCCCCAAAATGTTAAATGCCTTATGCCTTTTTATACTGTTTTATAGGACATAATTGTAACGGATCACCTGGCACCCCGACTGGGTACCTCCGTTAAAGGATGCTCCTAGCGCTTCCTGAGGACTCCAAGCACTGCAGCAGACACCACAACCACCGAACCGGAGAAGCATATGAATCCTCCCAAGCATATGAATGCTGTAGACAGTTGAATAGGAACCATACGAATAGGTTTACTCTCCTAGCAGTCAAACTGGAACAGCATACAATAAATCCTTCCCCCAATAATGAGACGACGCTTCACTTTGAGGGTTAAGCAGGAACTCCCTGTACTGTCACATACAGTCTCTTTTATTCCCAATCCACAAACATAGTACAGCCCACAGGGCATTACAAAACAGCCAAGCAATCCATACAATACACCCAGACACTCCCACACAAAATCCTCCCCTCTGGCTGTGATATGATTACTGAACACAATGGGTAATCTAATTATCACAGCCAGAGAAATACAGTTTCATAAAACACATCACAGGGACCCCAAAACATGCAATAACCCCATAAAAAGTATATCCTTGGAACTGGGGGATCTGGGTGAACCACATATCCAAAATTCACCCAGATCCGTTCAGTACTTTGGAAAATACAGTTTAATGCAGATTCTGCAGAACATATACAGGCTAAATAAAAAACAATCACTGTATTATGTGTCCCCTGCTGTATAGTCCAAAACCACCGCACGATGTCTCTGTGCAACAAATACTGGCGAGATGGCACCGTGTTGAAAAGTCCACACAGTGTCTGTGAGTTAAAATGGCCGCCATCCATTGTTCTCACCATGTGCTTCTGATACAGGAAATGGTGGCCACCCAGTAACTCCACAGTATGTCCCCAGATGGTTCTTAAAGGGCCAGCAGCAGCACAACACAAATCCATTATGCCCAAATCATGTCTTTAAAGGGCAATACATCCCAGGGGCCATAGTCACATGGCAGGAGGCTGGCAACCAGGCTTCTCCAGTGCATAGTGGCGAGGTTGGTTCCGCCACACTTCTCCCCTTTACCAATCAGACTAACAGGGTATCTGACCTCCTGCCGGTCAGTGCCCTTGTTAGTCCAGCAGCCCACCCACAAAACACAATCAGTAATACAGCCCACCCACAATAACTGGCTACTACACCTGGGTAGAGGAGAACTTTGTCCGTGTCCAGGTGCCTCACCATGGCTGTGTGGGTGACTGGTAAGCGTACTGGGTGGGTTGCTGAGTGGGCAGAGACCAGAGGTACTCTGTCCTGGTGCCAGCACTACCACGGGAGTAGTCTGGTTGGAGCCTGGTTGCTGGAGGGGGAGACAGACTGTCTCCCCTTTGCCTAAACAGTCCTGCTGCTGGGGGACAGGACCGACTGTCCCTACCCCCGGTGGTGCATGTGCAGAGACCACTGTCCCATCTGCACTGTTGTGGAGATTACTGTCTCCCCTTGGTGGGCTAAGCTGCCGCTGGGGAGAGGGGGTAACAAGCTCCTCTCCCATACATACTTTCAGCCGCTGGGGAGAGGGGATAACAAGCTCCTCTCCCTGACACTCTCTCTGCTGTTGAAGGGGGAGACCGACTGTCTCCCCTTTCAATAATTTGTCCTGTTGCTGGGGAGAGGTGATAACTGGTTCCTCTCCCTGGAACACTCTCTGCTGTTGGAGAGGGGGACCAACTGTCTCCCCTTTTAATATATTGTCCTGCTGCTGGGGAGCGAGACCGACTGTCTCCACTTCCTGCAGGACACACTGCCGCTGGGGAGGAAGTACGGCACCTTCAGCTCCCTGGGATACATACTGCCGCTGGGGAGGAAGGACGACACCTTCAGCTCCCTGGGATACACACTGCCGCTGGGGAGGAAGGACGGCACCTTCTGCTCCCTGGGGCTCCCTGGGGAAGAAGGGACACCTTTGGCTCCCTGGGACACACTGCCGCTGGGGAGGAAGGACGGCACCTTCAGCTCCCTGGGGTACACACTGCCGCTGGGGAGGAAGGACTGCACCTTCAGCTCCCTGGGATACACACTGCGCTGGGGAGGAAGGACGGCACCTTCAGCTCCCTGGGATACACACTGCCGCTGGGGAGGAAGGACGGCACCTTCAGCTCCCTGGGGTACACACTGCCGCTGGGGAGGAAGGACGGCACGACACACTTCAGCTCCCTGGGATACACACTGCCGCTGGGGAGGAAGGACGGCACCTTCAGCTCCCTGGGACACACACTGCCGCTGGGGAGGAAGGACGACACCTTCAGCTCCCTGGGACACACACTGCCGCTGGGGAGGAAGGACAACACCTTCTGCTCCCTGGGGTACACACTGCCGCTGGGGAGGAAGGACGACACCTTTGGCTCCCTGGGACTCACACTGCCGCTGGGGAGGAAGGACAACACCTTCTGCTCCCTGGGGTACACACTGCCGCTGGGGAGGAAGGACGACACCTTTGGCTCCCTGGGACTCCTTTTTGGCCAAATCTACTAGAGATTGCAGGTATTCTCCTACTAGTTTCCTGGCGAGCTGCACGGCTCTCTCTGGGGGGTTGGGTCCAAAGGTAGACAGCACCTCATTAACCTCTCTGTCAAACTCCTCCTGAGTGTAGTCATACGCCATGCTTGCTCTGCTGAAGTTAGTTCTTTTGTAGATAGGGTCGCTGTACGGGTACTAGCGTTGCCCTCAATTTGTAAATCCACGAACTGTGTCTCCGAGCTGCTTTACCTCGCACTAGGACGCCATCCCACCGCTTGCCACCAATGTAACGGATCACCTGGCACCCCGACTGGGTACCTCCGTTAAAGGATGCTCCTAGCGCTTCCTGAGGACTCCAAGCACTGCAGCAGACACCACAACCACCGAACCGGAGAAGCATATGAATCCTCCTCAAGCATATGAATGCTGTAGACAGTTGAATAGGAACCATACGAATAGGTTTACTCTCCTAGCAGTCAAACTGGAACAGCATACAATAAATCCTTCCCCCAATAATGAGACGACACTTCACTTTGAGGGTTAAGCAGGAACTCCTGTACTGTCACATACAGTCTCTTTTATTCCCAATCCACAAACATAGTACAGCCCACAGGGCGTTACAAAACAGCCAATCAATCCATACAATACACCCAGACACTCCCACACAAAATCCTCCCCTCTGGCTGTGATATGATTACTGAACACAATGGGTAATCTAATTATCACAGCCAGAGAAATACAGTTTCATAAAACACATCACAGGGACCCCAAAACATGCAATAACCCCATAAAAAGTATATCATTGGAACTGGGGGATCTGGGTGAACCACATATCCAAACTTCACCCAGATCTGTTCAGTACTTTGGAAAATACAGTTTAATGCAGATTCTGCAGAACATAGACAGGCTAAATAAAAAACAATCACTGTATTATGTGTCCCCTGCTGTATAGTGCAAAACCACCGCACGATGTCTCTGTGCAACAAATACTGGCGAGATGGCACCGTGTTGAAAAGTCCACACAGTGTCTGTGAGTTAAAATGTCCGCCATCTATTGTTCTCACCATGTGCTTCTGATACAGGAAATGGTGGCCACCCAGTAACTCCACAGTATGTCCCCAGATGGTTCTTAAAAGGGCCAGCAGCAGCACAATACAAATCCATTATGCCCAAATCATGTCTTTAAAGGGCAATACATCCCAGGGGCCATAGTCACATGGCAGGAGGCTGGCAACCAGGCTTCTCCAGTGCATAGTGGCGAGGTTGGTTCCGCCACAATAATAAAACGTGGTCTTTTGTGCGCTTGGAGATAATTAGATTGTATAACCGTTGGCCTCATTATCTCCAAGCTGGATGGGCACTAATTCATATGATACATTGTATTGTGATTGGTTACCTTGGTGTACTGTACCTGTATTCCATCAGGTTCATAGGGGGCTGTCCTTGGACCTGAGGAATTGCATAAATTGCCATGTTTGCGTGCCAGTAAAGTTAGTTCATTTTGACTCTCAACTCGCAGCCTCGACTCGTGTTGTAGGGATCCGGGAATATTAATGCTCTTACAACTTGTGGGACACTCTACACTTGCAGATTCTACCGAAGGGAACTACGTTTGACTCTCTGACCACGGGAACCAGGACATCCAAGCGATCAACCCCCCTGCTGGACCGGGGGCAATCGTAACAGCCGCTGTGATTCAAAAATGCCCAAGCTGAATTTTTTTCCCAGTCCAGCCCTGCTGATAAGTATAATCATTCCCTTCAGGCTTTATGCAGTAAACAATGTCTTTCCAGAGAAAATACATTGTTTACATTACAGCCTATGGATACCTCTACTGGCCACTCCTCAGATTGCTGCTAAAGGTGCTTCCTGGGGGCTAGGTGGCGGTTTTAACACTATAGGCTCAGGAATACATATTTGTGTGCCTGGCCCTATAGTGTTTCTTTAATATAAGAGCACTTTACTCTATTGAATGGCTCACTCTTTTTTCTTGAAACATTGTTTACCCCAATAGTCATTTACTAGTTTGCAAAATGACTTAAACACAAACATATTCACTGTTAGTCAAAAATGTTATGTTAGATGGTAAATGTATGCGTGAATGGCAATATATATATTTTTCAGATGTGCTTCAATCCCAAGCCATTTCGGTAATGGTTTTGTATCAATAAACATAATATTGATGCTTTATAATTTAAAGTACACAAGCAACGCAGAATAATAAACATAAACCTAAAATATCTTTAAAGCTAAACTAAAAACCCATTTGTAACACAACAATGATTCTCTCTTTAGCATTTCGTATGCAGACCACTTCAGTTTATGTAATTTGTACAATCTAATTTTTGAAACATAGCCTAGATTAGCAGTGCAGTGGTAGGTTACATTTTTGGGAGGTTGAAAGGGCTATACCATTTACTCCCACTGTATATCCATGGAAAAAAATAAAACATAAACAAACAGTATCACTGTATGTATAGTACTGCAAACTTTAATGTACACTTTTACCCCATAACGACGAGTGACGGACAAGGTCCGTCACTCAGGGGATTGCCATAATGACGAGTGACGGACCTTGTCCGTCACCCGTTAAAATTAACCATGGATCGCCGCTATCGCGGCGATCGAAGGGTTAATGGTGCTCCGGTCTGTCTCTGTATTAGAGGCAGACCGGGAGCACCCGATCAGGCTGCCCCAGCACCGTTGCTCGCTCTGACAGGCTGTAAGAGCGAGCACATGTGCTCCATATACTCACCCTCCTCCTCCCTGCACTTCCTTGTTCTGTGTGAAGTGCAGGGAGCAGGAACAGTGATGATCCTGCCCCCTGTGTAAAAAAAAATAAAGTTAATTTAAAATCCCACCCCCCTTTACCCATTTTAATAAAAAATTAACCCCTTCCCTGCCATTTGATCACTGACTACAGTGATCAATTGGCAGGGATTACATTTTACTGTCATCTGATTTTTTTTTTTAATTTAATTAATTGATTTCAATATTTTAAAATTATATTTTTAGCTAGCTGGGGTGGGTGGAAGTTAGTGGGGAATTGGGGAATTTGGTGTTAGGCTAACTAGGGGTTAATGTAAAAAAAGTTTTAATAACGTTTAAGTAAAAAATTTAAAAAAAAACCCTTTACCCAGTCCAAATAAATATTAACCCCTTCCCTGCCAGTCGATCACTGCCTACAGTGATCAAAATACAGATCACAGTATTATACTGTGATCTAATTTTTTTTAACCCCTGAGGATTAACTTTTATTTATTTTTTAACCCTCAGGGGTTCAATTTATTTAATTAATTAATTGAAATATTTTATAATTATATATTTTGCTAGCTTGGGTGGGTGGGAGTTATGGGAAAATGGGGAATTTACTGTTAGTGCTGCTGAGGGCTGGATTAACATAGGGGCTGATGGAGCTGCAGCTCCAGGCCCAGGCCCATGGAATAGGCCCAGGCCCATGGAATAGGCCCATTTAAAAAAAAAAAAAAAAAAAAAACCTTTTTTTTTTTTACACACTGCTCTTAGGTTTGCCACCTGACTGGTATTTTAAGGCACAGCCAGTATTTGAGGCTGCCTGGCCGTGACGGTATTGCAGTAATACCGCCGATACAAATGCAGATATTTTTTGCAGTATAAACGGATATTACTCTGCAATACCAGCACCGGCCAGTAGGGGTCACTGTGTATGGAGAGATGCAGGGATAGGAAGTTACAGCATCTACCTGCCTCTCTCTACTCACTGATCCACGGGGGAGGAGCTACACAGCACAGAGTGTCCAGATAGCAGCTCCCAGCCTGCAGAGACAGACTACAGCTCAGGGAAGTGAGGGATGGGGGGAAAGGCAGCAGGGAGACTTGGGGACACTGAGACACATGGAGACACTGAGACACTAGGGGACACTGGAAGACATGCTATGAGACATAGTGGATGCTGTGAGACATAGGGAGACACATTGGGAAACAGAAACACTAGGGACACAGTGTCCCCATGTCTCCCCGCCAGTGTTCCTATGGCTCCCAGTGTCCCTATGGCTCCCAGTGTCCCCTAGTCTCCTAGTGTCTGTGTCCCCATGTCTCTCAGTGTCCCCATGTCTCCCACCGTCCCCATGTCTCCTAGTGTCCCTATGTCTATGTCCACAAGTGCTCCCATGTCTCCACGTGGCTGTGTCCCCATGCCTCCAGCCAGTCCCCACATGTCTATATTCCCATGTCTCCCAGTGTCCACATGTCTCCCAGCCAGTGTCTGTGTCCCCATGTCTCCTAGTGTCCCTATGTGTCTCAATCAGTGTTCCTGTTGTCTCAATGTCCCCATGTCTCCCAGTGTCTGTGTCCCCATATCTCTGTGTCCCTTGTGTCCCCATGTCTATGTCCACAAGTGCTCCCATGTCTCCCAGTGTCCCCACGTGTCTATGTCCCCGTGCCTCCCAGCCAGTCCCTAGTGTCTGTGTCCCCATGCCTCCCAGTGTCCCCTAGTCTCCCAGTGTCTGTGTTCCCATGTCTCTCAGTGTCCCTAGTGTCTTAGTTTCACCAAATGTCTGTGTCCCCATTTCTCCCAGTGTCTGTGTCCCTAGTGTCTGTGAACCCATTTCTCCCAGTGTCCCCAAATGTCTCAGTGTGCCCATGTCTCCCAGTGTCCCCATGTCTGTATCCACAAGTGCACCCATGTGTCTCAGTGTCCCCATGTGTCTCAGTGTCCCCTAGTATCCTAGTGACACGGGACACACTGAGACATGGAGACACTGAGAGAAATGGGGACACAGACACTGGGAGACTAGGGGACACAGACACTGGGAGACATGGGGACACTGACACTGTGATATATAGGGATACTGATACCAGGCTGGCCTTCCAGTTCTTTGGACAGACATGCCCCCTTTTTGGGCATGTTGCCCCTTTTGGCAGTTCTGGTGAACCCCGCCCATTGACTTCCTGCTTCACTAGACACTGCTAGTTACGGGGTATGGATTTACTTGAAAGATGAAAGCATAAATTAGAGGGAGATTAGCATAGAGTATGGATTTTCTTATAGCTGCATCCTTTGAGTTTCCCTCCAACATCATCTCCATCAGATAGATTACGCTTGAGAGGTATGATTGTTTTAGTGTTTTTGGTCGATAATATTCTGTAATTAGGCCCATCATAATTGTCAGCACCAGGCCCACTGGGCTCTTAATCTGGCCCTGGTGCTGCTTACTGCTAGTTAGGAGTTAACGGTAAAAAAAAAGCTTAGAAAAATGTTAAATCTGTAAAAAAGGTTTTAAGAAAGTTTAGGAAAGTTTAAAAAAATTAATAAGCTAAACAAAAGTTTAAAAACTAGTTTTTAAAGTAAAAAAAGTTTCAAAAAGTAAAAAAATAAATTTAAAAACGCTCATAACCACTACACCTGGAACAAACTAGAGAAAAAATGATCCCATGCTAAGGTTCAAAATTACCCCAGGGTATATTCTTTAATAAATAGTATGTGTTTGCGGGGAAGTTTCAATAACCAACCGTCTAAACTACTCCAAATTGGAACATGGACACAGCGTAAAACTTCAAAGTTAGAAAAAACTGAATGGCTGTGTCTCAAATGTGACCCTTCAACATCCACATATACCTGGTACATACGGTGGTATTGCTGTACTCAGACGACATAGCTGAGCACCATATGAAGTATTATACAGTCGTAGCACACATAAGGTTTGCAAAATATACTGTGCAAACTCACTTTGTGTGTCAAAAAGGCAGAAAAAAACACTTATTACCACTACACTTGGTACAAGCTAGCGCTAAGGTTCAAAATATTCCTTTTGAAATACTCTGGGATGTCTTCTTTAAGAAATTGTATGGCTTTATGGGGTATTTGGATTATATAGCCTGGTAAAATATTCTATAATGGGACATGGGCACAGCGTAAAAATGTAAAGTTTGAAAAAAACTGGAATGGCTGTCCCCCAAATGTGCCCCTCCGATGTCCACATATACCTGGCAACTGTACATACGGGGGTATTGCTGTACTCAGCCGACATAGCTGAACAACATATGAAGTATTATACACTGGTAGCACACATAAGGTTTGCAAAATATACTGTGCAAACTCACTTTGTGTGTCAAAAAGGCAGAAAAAACACTTATTACCACTACACTTGGTACAAGCTAGCGGAAAAATGATCCCACGCTAAGGTTCAAAATATACCTTTTTAAAAACCCCGGGGTGTCTACCTTAAGAAATGGTAGGCCTTTGTGGGGTAGTTTGAATTTAAACCCTGCTAAGATGCTTGGAAATTGCACATAGGCCCAGCGTCAAAATTCAAAGTTCGGTAAAAACTGACATGGCTTGGTCTCCTATATGGCACTGTAGCTTCACAAAATAGTACCAAAGACATTCATTGGGGGTGTCTTTTTACCCAGAAGACTTAGCCAAGCATAATTTGGGGGGTTTGAACTTAGTGGCACATGTGAAATATACAAAATGCCCAGCAAAAATGCAATCCATATGTGAAAAAACGCACAAAATTATTTTTTATCACATACTTTAGCATATATTGGTGAAAAAATGGGGGCATGTTAAGGCACAATACGCACCTTATGAGATACCCTGGAGTGTCTACTTTTACAAATGGTAGGCCTTTGTGGGGGGTTTTGAACAGTTAAACTGGTTTAATACCCCAAATGGAAGCATAGGCTCATTAAATCCGTCTCTCAAAATTCTACTATGAATACTGAAAAGGACAGGTCTCCTATATGGCACTGTAGCTTCACGAAATAGTGCCAAAGACATACAATGGGGGTGTCATTTTACTCAGAAGACTTAGCTGAACATAATTTGGGGGGGTTGAACTTAGTGGCACATGTGAAATATACAAAATGCCCTGCAAAAATCCAATCTATGTGTAAAAACCACACAAACTTATTTTTTTACCACATACTTTGGCATATATTGGTGAAAAAATGGGGGTATGATAAGGCACAATATGCACCTTATGAGATACCCTGGAGTGTCTACTTTTACAAATGGTAGGTCTTTGTGGTTTTTTTTGAACAGTCAAACTGTTATAATACCCCAAATGGAAGCATAGGCTCATTAAATCCGTCTCTCAAAATTCTACTGTAAATACTGAAAAGAACAGGCCTCCTATATGGCACTGTAACTTCACGAAATAGTGCCAAAGACCTACAATGGGGGTGTCATTTTACTCAGCAGATGTAACTGAACACAAAATAAAACTTTGTACAGGAATAGAACACACCAACTTTACAAAATACACATGAGAATTTCTTTGTTATAAGTTTTTGTGCCAAAAACAAAAAAACCCCACAATTTTACTCCAATATTTAGCAGAGATGGCGGTGAAATGGCTACGTATAAAGTGTAATAGCCTGTGATGTCGACTTTCTAAAAATATATACTTTTGTGTGGCAATTTTGTTTTCTTTTATGGCTATTAAGCTTACAAGACAAACCAAATTCTAAAATTGCTCCATATTAAAAGTTTATTTTATTTATTTAAAATCCCAGACACATTATATATTCTGTAAATCAGAACAACTAGATACATTTATTTTTAATTACTTTCCTTAACCTGCACTAATTATGCACACATTATTATTGCAAAAACTGTAAAAAAAAACCACAAACTTTTTCATTTTTTTGGTATTTTTCTGTATTTTTTATAATAAATAAGCATTTTTATATATGTGTGTTACATCAAATTATAGCCCTTTCTATCCTTTAAAAAACGATATATAATATGTGTCGGTGCAATAAATTAGTAAAATGCAAATTGTAGTTGAACGCAAACAGCAAAAAATGAAAAAAACGCTGTTGTCATTAAGTGAAAGACAAGCTTCTGAAGCTCTGTCCTTAAGGGGTTAAATACAATTGTATAGCTATATTGTATAAGCTGACCTGACTCTGTCTTGCAAATATCTAAACTAACAGTTAACTTATGCTTCTTCCAGCTCAAATGCAAACTCTCTAATGAGACAGATGTGTGTTTTCTTATGAAATTGTACAGACTAATTAACCCTAAATAAGGAACACAAGAGTTAGGTGGCTGCACTATAACAAGACTGTTGTCCTACAAACAGTTACCCTAGGCAGCCTCCAGCTCAAAGACAAAATCTCTAATGAGAAGGAAGTATAATTTGTATAGCCTTACTCTGAATTTGTAGCTTCAGGGATAAAATAAAATAGGAATTCTCTAGGTAAAATACTGTCATTAACAATGTTCTGTTCACACTAACGTGACTGCATGATTTGTTTTGACCTACCTTAATAGCATTTTGTCACAAACTATTTATTTAAGGACTACTCACTAAAGTTTGGATTGTTATGGATTCAACATGATTTTAAAATGAATGTCAAAAGTTGGACCAGAGTGACAGACAATGAAAAATTCTTTAAGTCAGATACACTTTAATTTCAGGTATTTAATCTTAAATCTAAAAATTCACTTTCAGTTCATTCTGAATTATGAACAAATGGCACTTTAGTGAATAACCATGGAAATAACTTATTCATTCATTAAGGACGGATATTTCTTTTTTTTTTTTTTTTAAATTTTTTATTTTTGTTGTGCAGGTGGTTACAGGATATCGACATACGCCACAACAGCGTGATTCAAGGTTTACAGAAGTTAAGCAGTGGCATGAAATTTCGCACATTTTTATATAGGATATTTCTTTTTTTTTTTTTTTTGACAATTTTAATTTGGGTTCCTAGTGTCTAACCATTTATATTGCAATTTATTCCAAGATGTTGCAGTGGGTGTTCTCTACTTTGATTCTACATAAGCTATATAGGAAAACAGTAAATAGAATGAGAAATACAGTGGGACCTCGGTTTACGAATTTAATGCGTTCTCCGGGACATTTCTTATTGCGTAAATTTGTAAACCGAAATGCGGTTTCCCATAGGAATGCATTGAAAACCAATAAATCCGTTCTGGAGGTCAGAAAAAAAGTCAAAATGAGCTGTCATGGAAACCAACCCACAATGCAGAACACACAATAAACGACATAAAAGGCATGCAAATGACTAAGCTCAGCTCCCTACCTTTCCACAGCTTAAGAAATGCACCAAAAAGTCCCAAAACAACTGCAAACAATTTCCAGAATGGCTCCAAAACTCGATGCAAAAGCCGCTCCAACACCTCCACACTCAACGTCATGTGATACCCACAGGGAGCAGTGCTATAAACCTCCCAGGTGCAATGCATCCTGGGGGAAACTGGCTTTGTATTGCGAAAAAAATTGTAAACCGAGGCATTATTTTCAATGGATTTTCATTTGTAAACCGTAAATTATGTTAACCGAGGCGTTTGTAAACTGAGGTCCCACTGTATATATCTTCCAAGCAATAGGAACAGCCAATCAGCATCCTCTTCTTTGCATTATAGGCAGTGTCCAGTAAACTACTTCCTCTCTCTCTTTGCTGCTCCCTCAGTTAAGTGACACCACGTCCCACGGTTCTTTTATATTTTATTCATGTCATAACTATAGTTACTATAGTTCACTATTATAGTTATTACATTTTATTATAATCATTTTAATAATTATATTTATTTACTTCATTTTTACTTGATTTCATTTACTTAATTTCTTTAACTTAAGTTATATGATTTATTGCATATTATTTGGTATTTTCTTTCCCCTTTGACCTCCTTGGCCCAAAATGTCATCAATTGATTTCAGTTACCGAACTTATTTTATACTTTTAACGTTTGTTTCCTGAAAGCATTCATCAGTGGCCATTCGTGGGAGCAATTTTCTTGTTTTTTCCACTTGTTGCTTCTTGGTTAAATGCACAGTTTTCACGTTTTTATTCATTTGTAGACCAGATCCAGCAGCAATAGCTACGAATGTTTTCTCCCAAGATTGGTCTTCCCAAAGGAATTATGCCTTTCCGCCCTTTTGCTCTGATTCCCTGTTGCCTTCTCCATCTTCGTCACCAATCCAGCACCCTGGTGAATGTGGCTTCTCTATGGCCGTCCCAACCATGGGTTCCTCCTCTTCAGGAGACTATCAACTTTCCGTTTCTCCTTCCACTTCTCGAGTGCCTACTTCGGGAATCAGATGGACTGTTTCAACCCCTTGTTCTCCAAGGCCTCTTACATCTCATAGTGTGGTTGATTTTACCTTGGTCGGTTGAGGGAGTTTCGCAATCAACTCTCCGACTTCTCAAGGGAGCATTGGCACCCAGCATGAGACAGACTTATAAGTCTGCTTGGAGCAGATGGCATAGTTGGAACGAAATTTGGATCCCATATCGACTCCTTTGATGTCTGTCCTCCATTTTCTTTTTTGTCTGTGTGATGAAGCCTATCACACAGTGGACCTTTACTGATTGTCCATTTCTTCCGGTCATCAAGGTTTCGATGGGATCTCTGTCTGTAGTCGTCCTGTGATATGTTGACTCCTCAGCGGGATTTGTTTTGCTCCTCCACCCTTGCAACGATACTCTGTCTTGTGGGACGTCTCTATTGTCCTGAAATGTCAGCCAAATTAGTCATGCTCTTTTGCTTAATCTCTTGCAAGAGGGTTTCTGATGTTCCCTCTAGAATAGACCTATTAAACACTTCACGGGAATTTGATTTCCCAGCTTAAAACTATCATATTAGGAGCCTCTGTGTCTTACTAAAATTCACAGCTTTTATTAGTAACATGGCGTAAAGTCATTATTTTATTAATGACAAGGAGGCGAGTATTATCCCTCCCACCCCTGGAGGTTGGTTATCTCTGGGCAAGTTGACTTTACTGTCTTTAAAGTCTTCTTTAATTACTGGTTCTTATCCTTGGTAATGATTGTCATGAACTTAAGGTTTGACTAAATAAAATGTTATGTTATATATCTATATATATTTCATGTTATATGGTTTTTATGCATAAATACAGTTTTATACTTGGATATTACCATATTCTCCTATATCTTCCAAGTTGACTTCGAGGTCCATGTTGATGCTCACATATCCTCTTATTGGAGTTCCTTTTTCTGTTGGATTTGTTGTGCTTGTTTGGAAACGCAAGAAAGAGGAAATAGTTTACTGGACACCGCCTATTATGCTATGGAGAGGATGCTGATGGGCTGTACCTGTTGCTAGGACGATTGATACCTCTCATTTTATTTACTGTTTTCTTATGCTGATTTAATATTATTTGTTCTTTGTTGCTGAGGGGAATAAAGAAAGAGTGCAGCATAATACTCACCTCCATGTCATTACTAATATCATTACTTTACACCATGTAAATAAAAACATCTGTGAATTGATGCACAGACTGACCAATCACCCTGGAAGCGATCTTCCTTACGAGTCAGTTAAGCTCAGCCCCATATATTAATGTTCAGGGTGTAGTTTTAACCTTGCAATGTTACACATTGCTGTTTTGTAGAAACTGCAAAGTTTACATTACAGGGTTAAAAACACCTCTAATTGGTGTCTCCCAGTCACTAGTGAAGCTTCCTCTGCAAAGGCCAACTTTAACTTGGTCATGTGATGTTTAACATTCATGAAGATAATCAAACAAAACTCATAGTGACGCATTGAATTCAATATGAGAATATAAGATGCATTTAATTGAATCAATGCCATGCATTTCATCCCAAATGTTCAGGAGCATTGGATTGGTCAGCAAGCCAGTAAGTGACACTTCCAATATGACGCACTGAGTGAGTCACCTAGCCCTAACTCTAAGCCTTCCTAATTCTCATCTTACCTCAGAGGACGTTGTTTCAAACAGCACTGGTTTTTTTTAAACAAAACTGTAATAATACAACACTGTAGTTAATGCACAAACTTTTCAGCATCTACCAAACAACATTTACCATTTTATGTGCCCTTAAAAACCAGAACTGTTTGGCAGGCGAGATGAAGGGGACAAGGAACTGTTAAACATATGGAATTTATATATGTTAATATATAGTTTTGTATTACTATAGCTACGTATATATGTATATATGGTACATTGGGAGGAGAGTAAAGAATACAAATACAAAAAATACTATATGGATGGGGGCCGGGGCCTAGCCATCAAGCTAGCATGCAGCCATCCTTAGCAGCTCCAGCTTTGAGCCTTTCTAAATTACTAAATATCACTTATCACTCCAAAACACAGAATTGCTTACTAGAATTGACCACCAGCCACATAATGGTACCTAGTAAGTAAGTGGGGATGCACTATCAAGCAATTCAACATTCTACACTATTTCCGTGTCTTCTCCTCTCTCCCCCTTTATTTCACTGAGCTTGAGAGGACTACGATAGGTGCTGCTTCCTGACACTACATTCTATACCTAAGATGATGGTACCTGTTTGCAACTGAAAGTCGACTGAAGAGACATTGGGACATTGGGAGACCTGGGGACACTGGGAGACAGGCCCGGACTGGCCATCGGGCACACCGGGCAAATGCCCGGTGGGCCGCGGTGGCCGTGGGGCCGAGGCCGGCAGAGAGATCACAGGATCTCTCCTGACGGTCTTTGCAGGGCCGGCGCTATCTGAACGCCGGCCCTGCAGTAGTCTCCAGCGGGCCGGTGGGGAGATCAGAGATCTCCCTCACCGGCCCACATGCAGGATAGTGCGGCCGCCGGGGGAAAGAGGGAGGGAGCCAGCCTGCCAGCAGAGGAACCCAGCGGAGCTTTAACTAACAGCTCCGCCGGGTTCCTCTCGCGAGATTCGGAGCGTTGCCATGGCAACGCTCCGGGTCTCGCGAGAGTGAACTCTAGCCTCACAGGCTAGAGTTAACTCACCACTAAGACCACCAGGGATGGATTGCAGCCCCAGCAGCAGGATCCCCCTCCAAGGCTAAAGGTAAGCAAGGAGGGGGGAAATAATCACCTAACTAACATCAGCCTCACAGACACCCAAAACACTCACAGCACCCTCATTCACACACACTCACACACACACACACTGCACCCCTGACACTCACACACACACACACTGCACCCCTGACACTCACACACACACACACTGCACCCCTGACACTCACACACACACACACACACACACACACTGCACTGCTGACACTCACAGCACACACACACTGCACCCCTGACACTCACAGCACACACACACAAACACACACACACTGCACCGCTGACACTCACAGCACACACACACACACTGCACCACTTTAACCTCCAGCACACACACACACACACTGCACCCCTGACACTCCTGCTTTTACACACCTGCACCCCTGACACTCACAGCACCTCACTCTCACACACACACACACACACACACACACACACACACACACACACACACACCCCTGACGCTCACAACTCAACACACACACTGCCACACCTGGACTCACAGCACACACACACTGCCACCCACACACACACACACACTGCACCCTGACATGCACATCACCCTCACTCACACACACACACTGCACCCCTAACACTTACAGCACACACACACACTGCACCCCTGACATGCACACCACACACTCACTGCAACTCTGACACGCACAGCACACACATACTGCACCCCTAACACTTACAGTACCCACACACACACACACACTGCACCAGCTTCCTCACACACACATAGCACCCTCACGCAAACACAGCACCCAATCACACACAGCACACACACACAGCACCCTTACCCACATAGCACCCTCACGCAAACACAGCACCCATCACTCACATACTACACACCTCAAACACACTGCACCCCTCTCGCACACACACTACACCCCTTACACACACACAGCACCCTCACACACACTGCACAAATGCTTTCCTAGCATTTTTGTCTCCTGGTATCCCACCTATGGAGACACCAGAGACAAATTTCAAGCAAACACAGTGCAAGTATGTTATTGAATTTGCTTGCGCTGTGCAGAACAAATACAGGGTCTTTTACTCATGCCAGAGCTCTTCAGCAGAGCTTTGCGCATGGTCTACCCTGGAAGAGCATTGAACCAACATGCTCACTTTGTGATGGGGCGTGCTTGTCATTGGTGATGACAAAACACACCCTATCTGGCCCGCCCCCTTTGTAGTGGGCCGCTGTAATTAAAAAATGCCCGGGCCGAATTATCTTCCCAGTCCGGCCCTGCTGGGAGACCTGGGGACACTGGGAGACCTGGGGACACTGAGACATTTGGGGACACTGGGAGACATGGAGACACTGGGGGAGACATGAGGACACTGAGACACTGTGATATATAGGGGACACTGTGATACATAGGGGACACTGGAGACTTGATAAAGACCTGGGTGCACGTCGAAATGTTACAGTGTCCAATAAACCTGCTTAAATCTATCCCAGTGAGTATCTGAGATTTTTTCTTTTATACTAGAAGACCCTGGGAGACATTGGGACACTGAGACACTGGGAGACTCTAGGAGACTAGGAAACACTGAGACACTAGGGACACTGAGACACTACGGACACTGAGAGACACCAGGGACACTGGGAGACATGGGGACACTGAGACACTAGGGAGTGCCCCATGTTTCCCAGGTCTCAAAGTCGCCCAGTGTCCCCATGTCTGTAAGTGTCCACTAGTGTCTCAGTGTCCCCATGTCTCCCAGTGTCCCCTGGTGTTTGTGTTTCCATGTCTCCCAGTGTCCCTTAGTGTCTGTGTCCCCATGTCTCCCAGTGTCACAATGTCACTAGGACACTAGGGGACACTGAGAGACATTGGGACACTGTGAGACTTGGGGACACCGAGACACTTGGGGACACTGGGAGACATGGGTACACGCAGATACTAGGGGACACTGAGAGACTAGGGACACTGAGAAACACCAGGGCCACCGGGAGACATGGGGACACTGAGACACTAGAGACACTGGCTGGGAGACATGGGGACACAAAGACTAGGGGCCACTGGGAGACATGGGGCACTGTGTCCCTAGTGTCACCATGTCCTTCAGTGTCCCAATATCTCAGTGTCCCCAAGTCTCTCACCATCCCTATGTCTCACAGTTTCCTATAGTGTCTCAGTGTCCCCATGTCTCACAGTGTCCCTTAGTGTCTGTGTCCCCATGTTTCCCAGTGTCCCCATATCACTAGGGCACACTGAGAGACATTGGGATACTGTGAGACATGGGGACATGGAGACATGGGGACACTGAGAGACTAGGTGGCTCTGGGAGACTAGGGACACAGACACTAGGGACACTAAGAAACACCAGGGACACTGGGAGACATGGGGACACTGAGACACTAGACACTGATCAGGAAACATGTGGATACTGAGAGACTAAGGGCCACTGGGAGACATGGGGCGCTGTGTCCCTAGGGTCTCAGGGTTCCCCTGGCCCCAGTGTCTCACTGTCCCCAGGGTTTCCAGTGCCCCCTAGTGTCTCAGTGTCCCCAGGTCTTTATGTCCCCAAGTGTCCCTATGTCTTCCAGGGTCCCCTTGTGTCTCAGTGTCCCCATGTCTTACAGTGTGCCCTAGTATCTCAGTGTCCCCAGGTCTTTATGTCCCCGAGTGTCCATATGTCTCCCAGTGTCCCCTAGTGTCTCAGTGTCCCCAGGTCTCTATGTCCCCAAGTGTCCCTACATCTCCCAGTGTCCCCTAGTGTCTCAGTGTCCCCATGTCTCACAGTGACCCCATGTCTCAGTTTCCCCTGGTGTCTCAGTGTCCCCATGTCTCCTCGCAGCTTTTCCCCCCATCCCTCACTTACCTGACCTGTAGGCTGTCTCTGCTGGTTTGGAGCTGCTGTCTGGACTCTCTGTGCAGAGTTGCTCCCAGTGAGTAGAAAGAGGCAGGGAGGGAGATTCTGTAACTACCTATCCCTGCCTCTCTCCACACACACACAGTGACCCCCTACTGGCTGGCACTGGAATTACAGAATAATATCTGGTTATACTGAGACTGACATTTGTATTGCCGGTATTATTGCAATACCGGTACCGGCTAGGCAGCCTCAAATACCGGAGAAATACTGACAATATAATTATTTATTTATTTTTAAATCAATGGGCCTATTCCATGGGAATAGGCCTGGAGCTGCAGCTCCATCAGCCCCTATGTTAATCCGACCCTGGTTGCATTTAGTTTTATTCGTTTGCATACATGAGCTCTGGGCAGCAGCGACGAGTCAAGAGGGACAAGGGATTCTCGTGACCATAATGCGGTATTTTGTGATGGATCTTCCTTGATGCTTGTGTGTGTTCTACTACATGTGCCTGTCAATTCTCAGTTTCTCGTCTGGTTTATGTACTTAGGCACTTTGGTCAAGTTAAGCTGTTAGCGTTTGTATATAGAAGTTTCCAGATATCCCTGGCTTATTTGTCATATATCTTGGGCTATGGTTAGTATGGTGTTTTTTCAGCAGTAGGACCTTCCCTTTGCTCGGGTATCAGGTTTCATATGTTAGTGAGCCACTTCCTCACTGTCCTCCCGGGGTGTCCCTCCCATCTCCCTTTGATTCACACGGCTGCACTTCTCAGAGATGTGGGTAACACGTCAGCTCACATAAGGGAAGCTGCGACATCTTGATCCTATCCACATCCTTTTAGTATATATTTTGTTATGTCTTACTATGCAGCACTATGCTACCATATCACATCTGCAATATAGTGTGCCATCAAATGCTGTACTACCCCGACCCTATCTGTGTTGGGTTTGTTTTATCCTGTTGTATCGCAACAGCGCTATGCTTAGTTGCGAATTGGTGTGTCTTCATACATACAGTTATACCATTGTTTTTGTTACCTCAGCACCTCACACATATATTTTGCTGTACGCTGTTATCTCTTTACCTGCCTTGAACTAAGACTCCATAAAAAACATTTAACAAATTTAACACACACACACACACACACAAAAATTCTATATGGAAAATACAAGCATAAAGTCTAATAACTGTTGGGACCATGTTATCAGTGCAATTCATTAGTAAAAAAGACTCTACCTTTTTTTCAGGACACATTTTGTAAGCTAAATTAAAACTTTTCCTTATCCAAAGATGGACAGTTCAAAGAGGAATTGGAAAGCTAGCTAATACACACATAATATGGAGATTCTACCAAAGTATTTTTGATACATAGTTAAAATTAAACAACAAATAATTAGAATTATTCTTACAAAATGTATCATGTCTGTTATAACCAGTATATTTAAATTTTTTTTTATTAATATCACAGTTTACATTACAGCTTCATATAATTATTACACTACTTAGGATAAATCATTTACACCATGTACAACACTAAACAAGAAATTAAAAAAGTTTCATCATTGTCTTATCTGTGTTTTATATTAACGTAAACAAAACAACATTCAAATACACATGTAAATATGACAAACAGGTATAACAAGACAAATGTAGAGTGCTGTATAGTCCAGACGTTGTTAGAATTCATATACACAGACAGAAAAATGAATAGATAGTAATGAAATACTATGTAATGAAAATGTTGGATTTCTGTCTAAATAATAAGAATTATGAAGAGAAAATGAGCAAAAGAGACAAACAGACTGTGACAAACTCTTTTCAAGTGAGTTTGCCATGAGTTCCTGGAGGAACCTGCTTGCCAGCCTCCTGCCCACAGACTATGGACCTTGTAAAATGGGATATAAAAGTCTCCGTTCGTGTATTTGGACTATATGGTTCGGGAGCCGAACAGCCGCCAAACTGGAGACCACCCTGGAGCTTGTTAAGTCTAATTGCTACTTTGTAACAATTTCCACATCAGTGTTCTAAGTGTTCGTCTGGGTGGCTGCAATTCCTATGGACGACCACGAGGTGGCGGCCATCTTGTTCGAATGAACGCAGGCAGCAGTGTTTGGTCGTCAAGTTCATGGAACTATTTTCGGATACTGAAACTCCTGAAGACCACTGGACTTCCACGGTCGCCTGTGTTTGGTTCGACAACACTTAGAAAGATTCTGTTCGGTAGAATCCTTCCCATGAACAATGGGGAAGACTATTGACTATGTTCCCATGAACAATGGGTAAGACTATTGACTATGTTCGGTAGTTTGTTCGTTTTTAAACTACCGAACTAGACCAACCGCAAGCCATGATTCTCTGGAACTGTTTTGGGCTTGGGACCATGTGTGCGGTTGGTCAAACAAATGACTTCTAGGAAGTTCCTGAACCCCTGAACTGATTTTGATGATTTTTGGATATGTTGGTGACCCAGGGCTATCAGGGGATGTAACCTTTGTAGGGTTTTATGTATTTTTAGGGTACTTTTGGGGTGTTTGGGAAAAAGTATGTTTTTTCTGTACTTGGAGATAATTGAAATAGATTAGTACAGTTCCTGATCCAATTATCTCCCAGGCACAGAGAAGGGATTATCTGATTATGTATGGGAGTGTCCTGGATCTGAGAGCCAATTTAATTGTGTATTTGTTTCTACTGTGACTTACTCTCAGGTCCAGGGAGGGGTTTGTTCTTTGCATGGGGACATGCATATAAGGCCAGTCGTCGCTGCCATTAAAGGATTGCAGCATGTACTGCATGCTATGTGTCATCTGGTTACTGGGAGGGGAAAGGGCTATTCTTTAATCAATCCTCCAGTGTGGAGGATTTAACGGGGAAAATCCTTGTAAGGACTGGAGCTCCCAGGACTGAGTGTCGTCCAGTGCCTGGGGGTGTCTAGAGCGAGTTCCCCATTCGGCTCGAGGAGAGATCGGTTTCAGGGCCCCAGTCAAGCCACAGTGACTGTGGACAGAAGTGCTGCGGTTTGTCCCCTGTTCCAGCTAGGAAGTGATCTTTTGGCAGAGGTACCCAGTCGGAGTACAGGGAGCTCTGGTACGCAGTCAAATATGAAACTATAATGACACATGTGTAGGAGTGTACATGCTGACCTGTCAAGATTTGTAGGTGTATGATACTGAGAGGCAGGGAATTTGGTGGAGCCAGTAGGTTCATGTGTGCTTGGTGGAATTAGCACCCATCCATGTAAGGTACATGTTTGCAAGCATTAAAAGCTACCTGTTGAGGTAGACATTCACGGTTGGCCATACATCGAGTGCTGTTGAAACTCATATGGCTGCTTTCCTATGCTATAGAATTTTACTGACTAGAAACCTGTAAAATGTGTTAAAAGGACAATCTAAATACCATAACTATTAGAGCTCTTTGTAGTGGATATGGTGCCAGGAATCATCTGGCACAGTACTATTATAAGAATTCAAAGTATTTTTTTAATGGTTTGACACTTATTTATGTCCCCCAGGTTCCTACCCCTCTACTATGATGTAGATAAAGTGGAAGGTCTAGATGTTCAATTGTGTCCCCATTTGGACTCACAGAAACATTGCCATCAAAATTGTTTAATACATTATTATAATGTTCATGTTATAATATAACCTCTCATTATTTTTTTAAATTCATGTGTATTGAAATTTTCAAATAAATCACTTGCTTACCTTTTCCATTCCCCTTTTCAGACAGTCATATTATACACCTTTGGGCAGACTGTCAGTTATCTCAGTGTTCACTATCATAAAACTATATAGAAACATACTCACATTTATTAAGGAGCAGTTAAACTGCTCAATGTTTCCAGTGCAGGTGATACAAGGCCCACCAAACATAGTTTTCAGTAGGATATTCTACGGGGTGTCAGGAACAAATAAATAATAAAATAACAATATAATAAAAATAGCAATAAAAATATATGGCGCAAAAATAGAAAGTTGAAATTAGCGGTGCAATTATGTCATTGGTCAAGTTATCACAATAGCAATCATGTTACCAATCAGTAAATAGATTAAAAACCATTGAAATACATATTATATATTTAAATTGTTCTTTTGCATTATTGTGCTGCGAATTTCAAGTTTCTATTACCCTATATAGCGAAGTAAGTTAGGAAATTCCTGTTTCCTACTTGAGAATGCCTACTTTTTAGGTTAAATGCATTTTGGATTTTATATTCTATTTTAAGGTTTTATTTATTTTATTGCGATAAATTGTGTTTGGCATATACATTGGACATTGGATTTTGGCCACATATTGTTATTGCAGTTTTTATTATTTCTTATTGATTTTTTTTGTGAAAGGAACAGTTAAAACCAAAGTAGATTAAACATGAAAAGTTAAACCCAGCTACTCGAAGGTAAACATCAATCCAACTGATTATAAGAATATGGCCCGGGCTGTGCTAAATAAAGAGTGATGCTGGCTCCCCATTAAGGGTAATCATGAAATAAAGCACATCATAGGGTGCACACAGGATGTTAAGATATAGGGTTCACCCAATACCCTCGCTTGCCACAGGAGTCCTACCATTTTTAAGGATCAGTAATATGTTCTGTCCTGAGTTTCTTTATCTGGCTGACCTGGGTCATTACTATTCCTGACAACCAGATGGCACTGACCAAATTTTGCTCTTTTGGATTAAATCACCAGTTAGTAGCCAGGCAAATCCAGTTAAAACCCAATCATTTACACCAAATCTTGTAAAAAAAAAAAATAGCAAAATTCTGTGTTTAGTGAATAACCCGTAAGAAAGTGAATTGATACTTTCTATGTTGCAATTTAATTTGCTGATAATTATTTTCTTGAGTGCTAAAATGTAGACTCAAAATAATTTCTTAGGAAAATTTTATTAAAATATGTTTTTTTTTCTCTCTCTCTCTCTATGTATAATATATTTATCACTGATTTATCATCGATCGTTCACAATAAACAAATAAGAATGTAAATACAAAAAAAATAGTTTATTAGGTAGGCAGTTCTCCAAGTAAAACAGCAAGTTGCAGCCACACTACACAAAAGGATTTAATCGGTCCACTGGGAACACTGACATAAAGTTTACACACATAAAATTGTAAGATTTACACAAGGATTACACCTGTAAATGGTCATTTAATATGGCCAAGAGGAAATAGAACAAGCCCCACATCACTTTACTAAGTACTCATTACACAAATTGTAGGTGCATTGAAGCTCACATTGGTAGCAAGATTGTACATAAAGATGGCTTATTTGATAAATTAACGAGCATGCCAAAGCACAGCCAATCAAATTAATAATAAATATGTACACAGGATTCTTAAAAAAAAACACAAAAACAATCACTAGCATTTTGAAGAAAATAAAATTTCATGTAATTTTAGCTATTTTAGTTCAAAAGCAGACTTTTGAAGCAACTACCCCTTTTATTCTTTCGAATACATCCATTTTGTAGGATCATCTGCCCTTTGTTGGGTGCGCAACACGTCATTGATGATGCACTGGTTATGTGGAGAGATGCCATTAGACTTACTGCTGGGAGGAGGTGAGTATTGTAGTCAAATTTGTCCTTTTTAGTTTGGCAAAGGAAGCAAACCTTTACTTAAAAGAACACTAAAGTCAACAAAACAACTGTTTAGCTTAATAAACCAGTTTTGGTGTATAGATCATGCCCTGCAGTCTAACTGGTCAATCACTTTGTAAATACAGCCTTACTCACACTTCCCTGCATGTGACTTACACAGCCTTCCTGAACACTTCTTGTAAAGAGGGATCTACTGTTTAAACTTCCTTTATTGCACATTCTGTTTAACTTAACATTTCTCATCTCCTTCTCTGTTAATAGCCTTGTAGACCCTACAGGAGCCACCTGTGTGTGATTGCAGTTCAATTTACAGAGGAGGAGATACAAACTTTCTAAAGTAAGGTAACATCTGATTTAAAATAAAATAAAAAAATTCATTCATGCTGTGTGTGGCTATGGCTGCATGAACAGAAACAGAAGTGATTTAACTCCTAATTGCCCTCTGCATTCTACATATCACAGGCTGCCCATGAGGTTGGCAGCTGGTCACCTTAGGGTTTAAAGAGGTGGGCGAATATTCATTAACGCAGAGTGCCCCTTGCTCGCTCTGTGCTTAGTGCGGTAATTCCAGAAGCCGACATATGACATAACTTCGGATCCAGCATCACTTAATGGCGCACGAGGGAGCAGTGAGGAAGAGCATAAGAATCAGAAAAGCCTCCATAGAGAGGACTTACACCAGCTCTCTCAAAGGCAGGTAGGCTGTATAGGCCCCCTCCCCTAAAAACACATAAATCAATTAATTTGTGAAAGGTTGTGTATATGTGTGAGTGTGTCAGTATCAGTGAGTGTGTATCTGTCAGTAAGTGTTAAATCAGTGAGAGTGTGTGTCTGTCAGTGAGTATCAGATTAGTTACTGTGTGTCTGTCTGCGTGTTTGTTTCTGTCAGTGTATGTGATCTGAGAGTGTGTCTGTCAGTGAGTGTGTGTATGTCAGTGTGTGTGTGTCTGTTAGTGTATGTGCAAGTCCTAAAAAAATGTGTATCTGTCAATGTGTGTGTGTCAGTGAGTGTGTGTATGCCACTATATGTGTATCTAAGAGTATGTGTCTGTCAATAAAAGTGTGTGTTGGGTAAATAGTGTGTTTGCTAATGATTGCATGTTGTGCCAGTGAGTGTATGTCAGTGTATGCGTATCAGTAAGATTCCTAGTTACGTCCCTGAGTGGAGAGGAGCAAGGAGAGAGCCAGTTCCCGACACACATTCCCATTGCCTCAGCCAGCATCATCAGGACCCCAAGGAGGCCACTATCCTGCACACAAAAGGTATGTTAACAGGAGGTTGGCTATAAATATAAGAAGTATAACATATATGTGTGTATCTGTATATGTGTGTCAGTTTGTGTGTGTGTAAGCGAGTTGTCATTAATGATAAATTGTCAGGCTGGACAAAAGTGGTAAGTGGTGTCTCTCAGGGTTCTGTTTTGGGACCACTTCTATTTATAAATGATCTTGAAATAGGCATTGAAAGCCATGTTTAAGTGTTTACAGATGACACAAAACTTTGTAAAGTAATAAAATGTGCGCAGGATATTGCTTTGCTGCAGAGGGATTTGGATAGATTGGGGGATTGGGCACTAAAATGACAGATGAAATTTAATGTAGAGAAATGCAAAGTTATGCACCCTGGGGTCAAGAATGCACAAGCAACTTACACCCTAAATGGTAGTGAATTAGGGATAACCACACACGAGAAGGATTTGGGAATTGTTATAGACAACAAATTAGGCAACAATAGGCAATGTCAATCTGCAGTTGCTAAGGCCAGTAAGGTTTTGTCATGTATAAATAGGGGCATCAATTTTCGGGACGAAAATATATTTTTTCCTCTTTATAAATCGCTGGTAAGATCACACCTTGAAAAAAGGAGAGAGAACACAAGGTTCTATGTCTCTGTGTGTCCACCTGTGTATACTCTCCCCAGGATGGAAAAAAGGAGGGGAGAGAGGAAACAACAGGTGCCCCACAGGGACTAATGTACCGAAGCGAGATTCCAGGTATCTCAGAGGGGCTTAACCCCAAATAAACAAACAACACAACAAAAAAGGTATAATGAATGCAGTCTGTCTCAGAGTGTACTTGAGATCAGCTGCATAGCCTGGAAGTATATATAACGGTATAGTGTGCTATAAACCCTGGCTTATGAATAATGAGAGACCTATGATGGTATGATAAGAAATAAAAAATAATAATAAATAAATAAAGTATCTACAGGTAGTACGAAAATTCTATGCCAGACCAAAAGTAATTGATAGGGATATCAAAGTATAACCTGAATCAAAGCTCACCCTGGTTATCAGCTTTATTGTAATATACTATTAGGGTGAGGGTAAAGAGAAAAGGAGGGAGTAAATCCCATACAATGGTCAATCCTAGGAATCGTCTAGTATACAAATCTATATAACGTATGCTCCAAGTCAAGTTATAAAGGATAGATGAAAGGATAGAGGTAATTGATATATAAAAAACACCAGTCAAAAATAGACTGGTAATATATGTTAAATTACAAAGCCTCTCTCCCTGTTAATCTAGCTAGACAGGCATAGAACAGAAATAAAGATAGATTAGGTATAGTGCAAAATCATGGTGCTACATCCACCAGTGCCCAGTGCTCATATCAAGTGGTATGAGTAAAAATGCCCAACGTACGTTTCGGTGCTAGAGAGATGCACCTTCGTCAGGGGAAAACTACAAACTGATCTGGAACTCTCTTAAATACTAAATGTATGCCAGGAGACATAAGTATCATAGCCAATGGGATCAAAAGGGGGTGTGTATTCTCAGCTGAATGCAGTGTACTTAATGAGGAACATAACAGTGTACTGCTACGGATCTCAAGGTGAACAAATGGGCGGAGCTTCGTGTCGATCACGTGACACGACGTAGACTGAGTCACGTGATCGGACTGTGATGACAGCGGTTCCTGTGATGGGCGGAGTCAAGTCTGGAGGTGTAAACCTGGTATAGAGACGTCACTCAGTGACGCCCATCCATAATCACGCCCATCCGTGCACGAAGGGCGAAAAGAGAGGGCACCCCAACACTTGACCGGCGCGGGGGGGGGGGGTCCCGTGGGCATCCTGCGACCGTGCTGACACATCTGCATAGAAGCCCAAGCGGCCATCTAGTACAGTATTAAAAACGTACCGCAGTGTGTATCCCTAATAGTGTCCAAAGGAAAACATGTCATTTACAAATGACGGCATCCCAGATCAATACAATGGCATATATAATGGCACATACACCACCTCACATGTGGCAGAGTGGATATACACCACAGCTACACAATGATATATGTGTATAGCCATACAGCCAATAGGTGATTAAAGGGATATTGTCTACAGAGGTAGCCGTCAAAGCACAAATAGTCACATATAGTCATATGTGACAAAGGGTAAGAGATTCTTATAATGATATATACAGATGTCCTAATAATGGCCCAAAGTTATAAACATTCATATAACTATCTAGATAATAAAAGGATATAAAAAATATATATATCTGTCCCAATGCTCCCCTTATGTCCATCTTGTTAAGGAAATGTTTGATCTCAGTATGATACTCATGTCTAAAGTAATAAAAATAAAAATTAAATAAAGAATAAAGAAGTGCTACAAATAAATAAACAAAACACTACACACGTTATATTACAAATTATACAAGTGTATCAGGAATTTATATACATATCTATATATTTACATAGAGTCTTAATAGATCTATGACAGGTGTATAGAGAAAAAATTGTAATTATTATTGTTAATATTATGGATCAGGGATGATTCAGAACAAGTTATCAAGTAATAAAGGGTGTGTATGAAAAACCCTCATTTAGACCTAATGGTGACAGAGTTTTAAGCTTATAAATCCAAAAGCTCTCTCTTTGGAGTAATTTTTTGTCTAGGTCTCCTCCTCTTGGGCCCAGTGTGACTCTTTCGATGCCACAGAATCTGATCCCTTCGGAAGATCCCCCATGATATAGTTTCAGATGTTTAGAAACTGGGGTGTCAATTTGTCTTCTAGGGTTAATGGAGTTCACATGTTCCCTTATTCTCAGTTTAAACATACGAGAGGTTTTACCCACATATAGTTTGCCACAGGAACAGGAAAGAAGATAAACCAGACCTTTGGACTGGCAGTTAAAGAAATGTCTAACTTTGAATTCCTGTGTCCCTGAGGAGTCTGTGAAAGTTTTTGAAGGGCGGCGTACAAACTTGCATGCTTTACATTTCCCACATTGATATGTGCCTAGAACTGAAGATTTAAGCCATGTTGTTTTCTGGGGTGTATTGTTGAGATGACTAGGGACCAAAATATCCTTGACATTACGTCCCCTCCTTGCCGTCACTGAAGCCCTTGATGTGATTACCCTATGTAAATGTGGGTCTTGATGCAGGAGAGGCCAGAATCTATCAAGGATTTTCATAATTTGATGCCAACCGGCATCAAAATTCCCTATGCATCTAATGATCTCCTGTGATGATTCAACACTTTTATCCGCTAGAAGATCTTTACGCTCTGACAGTAGTGCCCGTTTGTAGGCATTTTTTAAACATCTATTTGGATAGCCCTTTTGTTTAAAATGATGTTGTAGGGTCATGGCCTTGAGTTTAAAATCTTCTAAAGTAGAGCAGTTGCGTCTAAGGCGCAGGTACTGTCCAATTGGAATCCCTTTCTTAAGGGACGGTGGGTGATAGCTTGACCAGTTCAGCAGGTTATTAGTCGCCGTGGGTTTACGAAAGAGGGTGGACGTAAGAGCCCCTTCCTCTGACAGTGAAATGGTAAGGTCCAGAAAGTTAATTTTTTTGCCACCAATTTCACTCGTTAGTCTCAGATTAATGTTATTGGAATTAAGAATATTGACAAATTCCAGAAAAAGATCCGAGGAGTCTGTCCAGATGACCAATACATCATCGATGTATCTCTTCCACATTTTAATGTGTCTTGTGTACTTTACCATATGTTCATTAAACACCATTGTATTTTCCCACCAGCCCAAATAGAGGTTAGCATATGAGGGGGCACAAGCCGTCCCCATAGCTGTTCCTCTTGTCTGGTGATAGTATTTGCCTTGGAAAATAAAATGATTATGTGTTAAGATAAAATGCATCAAGTCCTGGACAAATTGGTTGTGTCTTAAAGAGACCACTGGTTTGCTATCCAGCATTGCTCTAAGATGTTGTAGTCCCACCTCATGTGGTATTGAACTGTATAAACTTTCAACATCTAGACTGCATAGGAGAGCGTGGCCACCGATTTTGATTCCTTCTATGATATTTAAAGTGTGTTTTGTATCTTTCAAATATGAAGGAAGTTCAAATACCAGTTTCCTCAAAAATTGATCCACATATAATCTTATATTCTGGGTCAGATTACCTCTACCAGAGACAATGGGCCTTCCATTCAATATAGGTTGTTGTTTATGCACTTTAGGAAGTGCGTAAAAAGTGGCAGTGACAGGTTTTTTGACAAACATGAAATCATATTCGTCTTTAGATATTAAAGAGAGGGACAGTGCCATATCAAGGATATTTTTTAATTCAGATAGGTATTTCTGAGTGGGATCGCCCTTTAGTACTTCGTATGTATCACTATCTCCAATTAGTCTATATACCATTTGGACATACTCTGATTTATCAAGGATGACCGTATTGCCCCCTTTGTCTGAGGGTTTAAAAATCACCTCATCCATTTCTTTAAGTTTTTTAAGGGAGATATTTTCCTGTATGGAGATGTTACTATTGGGCTGAGTTTCAAGATCTTTCTGGTTAATTAGGTCAATTTCATTGCATGTCATTTCCACAAAAAGGTCTATATATTTAAAATCGACTAGATGTGGAGTAAACAGGCTTTTCTTTTTCAAATGTGTGAATGGGGGTTGTATTTTTGTAGAGTCATCATTTTGGATAAGTAGATCAACTAAAGTATCTAATGCACCAATGTCTGAGGCTTGTAGCCCTAGATCCTTTGCTCTTTTCTCGTCCTTAATACGATGAAATTTATATAGAGCCAGTTTTCTTGCAAATAGGTGTATGTCCTTTGTCCAGCTAAACTTGTCAAAGTTGGAAACTGGAACAAAGGACATACCACGCTGCAAGACTTGTAACTCTGTTTGTGTGGGAGTATAGGAGGACAAGTTAATAATCTGGTTGGAAATAGTAGAATTCTCTAGAATCTTCTCCTTCTGAACTGTTTTTATAACTTGACTTGGAGCATACGTTATATAGATTTGTATACTAGACGATTCCTAGGATTGACCATTGTATGGGATTTACTCCCTCCTTTTCTCTTTACCCTCACCCTAATAGTATATTACAATAAAGCTGATAACCAGGGTGAGCTTTGATTCAGGTTATACTTTGATATCCCTATCAATTACTTTTGGTCTGGCATAGAATTTTCGTACTACCTGTAGATACTTTATTTATTTATTATTATTTTTTATTTCTTATCATACCATCATAGGTCTCTCATTATTCAGGGTTTATAGCACACTATACCGTTATATATACTTCCAGGCTATGCAGCTGATCTCAAGTACACTCTGAGACAGACTGCATTCATTATACCTTTTTTGTTGTGTTGTAAGATCACACCTTGAATATGCTGTGCAATTTTAGGCACCTGTTCTAAAGAAGGATATCATGGCACTAGAAAAAGTGCAAAGACGAGCTACAAAATTGATAAAAGGAATGGAGCAGTTTAGTTACAAAGTTACTGAAAGTGTAGAAAAAGAAATTTAAAAAAATGAAATCTCTGTAGTTTGGAAAAACGGCACCTCAGAGGGGATATGATAACATTATACAAACCAGTACAAACCATTATCTGGAAATCTATTCATAAACAGGGCTATACATAGGACATGAGGTCACACATTTTGGCTGGAAGAAAGGAGATTTCATCTTAGGCAAAGAAAAGTTTAGTTTTTTTACATTAAGAGCAATAAGGATATGGAATTCTCTGCCTGAAGAGGTGGTTTTATCAGAGTCCATACAGATTTTTTTTTTTTTTTTTAACAATTCTTTATTTTTCATTTTAAAAAAAAAGAAAAATTTTTACAGAAAGGAAAATGGTTAACGGAATGATAACAATGGGTTAGAGCATTGAGTAATTCACATTAAGGCCTGGTAAAGCTTGTATGGGTAATTACTTTAGGTCTACACTTTTTATTTGTGTGCCAACATTAGTTGATAATCTTGCTGTCTGTTGTGTGTTGAACCCGTCTGATACCCATGTCCTTCTGCGTATCTTGGGAAGTTTGGGGTATCCGCGTTATCTGAGTTGATTACCATAAGGGTCCAGTATAGGGTTTGTGTAAGTAGTGCCCAGGGTGTTGGTTGGGGTGATTTAAGGGGAAGGGTAGTCTATACCAGGGTTCCCGAGCCGGATGGCTTGGTTAGTTTTAGTTGAGCTAGCTTTGACAGTCATATTGTTCCTTTTCCGTGGGAGGGGGGTTAGGGGGTGGGACGGTGTGGGAGGGAGGTACATTGGAGTGGGGGGTTGTTGTTGCTGCCCCCCTGGGATCCTCAATCTCTCAGGAGGGGGTATGCGGACTTTGTTGTGGGGGTTTGTTCTGGGGTGGAGTTGTGGGTGCGGTGACGTGGGATTGTTGTAGTGTTACCACGGTAGGGAGATATTTCCTACTATCCAAGGGTCACAAATTTTATGGAAGGAGTTCAGTGTGTCATGCGTTTGTGCCGTTAGTTTGTCCATGTCAATACTGTCCGATATTTTGTGGTGAATCTGTGTGTGTGTGGGTATGTGTGGGGTGGACCATGTTTTGGCTATCGCCCTGCAAGTGGTTAGGGCTGTTTGGGTGATGAGTTTGTTTTCGTTGCAGGTGAAGGGTTCAATGGGTTTTGAGAGTGGGAGAGCCCAGGGGTCTAGGGGGACTGGTCTGTTTAGTAGTTTGGTTAGGCCTGGTGGGAAAAGCTTGTTGCATTAAGGAGGTATCCCGAGATTGTTGAGTATTCTTGTAGTGTCGTCAGGAGAGCTGTTATGGACGGTTCGGGGGTTGGTTAAGGTTAGGAGTATGTCGTCTGCATATGATGCGACTTTGAATGTTTGTCCCTGACCTGTAACCCTTCGATAAGTGGGTTCTTTCGTATGGTCTCTAGAAGGGGCTCCAGGCATAGGGCAAATAAGAGAGGGGAGAGAGGGCACACTTGACGTGTGCCATTTAGAATTGGGAAGGAGGGGGGGTTGTGTTGGGAATTAGTAGTTGATCGGTGGGTTTGTGGTACATTGCTTCTAAAAATTGGAGGAGTTCGGATGGGAATCCGAACTTGTTGAGGATTTTGAAGAGGTATGATCATAGGAGGCGGTCAAACGCCTTCTCTGCGTTCAGGAAGAGTATTATTGTTGGGAGGCGTCTGTGGTTGGCGTACCATATTAGGTTTATTGTTTTTCTTGTGTTGTCTGGTGCTTGTCTGTGTGGGATGAAGCCTACTTGGTCTGAGTTGATTAGTTGTCGTAGAAGGGGGTTCAGTCTATTGGTCATGACTTTAGTCATTAGTTTTAAGTCTACGTTTAGTAGGGAGATGGGGTGATAGTGGCCTGGGTCATCATGTGTTTTTCCTGGTTTTGGTAGTAGAGTGATGTTGGCTTGGGTCATGTCTGGGGGTAGCGGTTCACCACGCAGCATGGCGTTGAAGACTCTACTGAGTCTGGGGATAAGTATGTCGATAAAGGATTTGTAGTAGATGGCTGTAAGTCCATCTGGTCCCGGGCATTTGTTGGGTTTTAGGGTTTTTATTGCTGCTGTTAGTTCTTCCGGCTCGATTTCTGCGGAGTTGAGGGCTCTGGCTTCATTGGTAAGTGAGGGGAGGGAGAGAAAGTCATCTGTAAGTGAGTGGATGAGTTCGGAGGGGGGGTTGGGTGTGTGATTGTATAGTTTTATGGAGTATTGCTGAAAGGTTTCGCCTATCTTATGTGGGATTTCGCTGATTCTGCGGATTTTAGAGGTTCGTTTTGTTTCCGTCAGGGTTTTGATTTTCTTGGCTAACATAGAGTCTGTCTTGTTGCTTTTTTCATAGTATTTTTGTTTTGTCCATGTGAGTGCTTTAGTGGTTGCTGAGAGGGAAAGGCTTTTGAGTAGAGCTCTAACTGCTGTGAGTTGTTCTAGGTGTTGGTGTATGGGGGGTTTTTGTGGAGAGTTTCTAGGCGACCAATTTCAGTTATTGTTTCCATTAGCCGCCTGTTGTGTTGTTCTTTATGGGCTGTCGCTATGGCTATGAGTTTACCTCTGAAAACAGGTTTATGGGCGGCCCAAAGGGTGATCAGCGAGGCGACCGAGGGTTCGTTCAAGGTGAAATATTCAGTTAGGTCTTTTGTAAGGGTTGCAGTCACTAGTTTGTTGTGAAGGAGTTGCGGGTTTAGTTTCCAGGTCCATGGTCTGGTCATGTTGGGGATTGAGAGGGTTAGGGATATGTCGGCGTGGTCCGACCATGTGATGTTGCCTATGGAGGTGTGTGTGACTCTGGTGGTGAGGTTGGGGGAAATTAGGAAGTAGTCAATACGGGAGTAAGAGTTGTGGGGGTGGGAATAGAATGTGTAGTCGAGGGTCGAGGGTGTTGAGCCCTCCAGATGTCCAGGAGGTTATGTGTGTTCAGGAGATGGGAAAAGACGGTGTCGTTAGTAAAGGGTCTGGTTCCTCCAATGGGTCTAGCGGAGCGGTCTAGAATTGGCGTGTTGGTTGCGTTGCAATCGCCGTCTATTATGGTGAATGTTGTGCGGTGTGTTGCTAGATGAGTAGAGATTGTGGGCCAGAATGTCTGGTCTGGGGCTGTGGGTGCATATAGGGAGCTGATGGAGTAGATTGTGGGACCGATTTTGCTTGTGATTGTCAGGAATCTTCCTGATTTGTCTGGAAATGCCTGTATGTCAGAGAGGGGGCAGGAGGATTTGAGTACTATTGCTACTCCCTTGGTTTTCTTGTCCGGTGAGTGTGCTGAAAAGGAGTGGTTGTAGTGTTTACTCTTGAGTGGGAAGTGCTTATTAGAGGTAAAATGGGTTTCTTGGATCAAGAGGATATCTGCTTTCTGACTGTAGGCCCAGCGTAGTATGGAGTGGCGTTTCTTGGGGTTGTTGAGGCCTTTAGCGTTTATTGAGATGCAATGTAATTTGAGTGGCATTACCTGGGGTTGTACGGCTGTGTGTTGTGGTGTGAGGTGAGGGTAAGGTGGTTGCTCAGGAGGAAAGGGGGGGAGAAGTCCGAAGGATCCCGGAGGGCAGCGAGGATGGGCTGTGGGTTGGATAAAGGAGGTGGGTGCTGGTCTTCTTTCAGGTGCCAGAAAAGGTGGTCTGTGTTGCCAGCGGTCTCGGAGCCATTGGGATCGGGGGCCAGTGACAAGAAAGAGAGATGGTTGGGGTGAGTGAACAGCCACCAGAGAGTGGCAAGCAAGCAGGAGGGCTGTTGGGAGTGTAGCGGAGATGCAATATTCCCCAGGTTATCTCCGCTTATAATCCAAGTGAGGCTCAGGAACAAGTAAATAGTAAATCCACAGGCAAGGTTTCCAGCAGGTAAAATTCAGCAATATCCCAACAGCAATCCCAATAACTGGACGGCACACAGTTTCAGGAGCAGAACTGAAAGCTTTAATCCACAGTCTCCTTTTAAAGCATGCTCCCATGCAAGGGAGGGATTTGCAATCATTAATACAGTAGCCAATCCTGTCCTGGTAACCTCCCACACATCTCCTCCCCTCAGCCAGCATCATAATCCCCTTATCCAGTACAGTAATTCCCCCCGTTTCTGGATGTACCCCTAAACGTAGGGGTACCTCTTTAAATCCTACATCCCCGGATAGCCCTGATCTGGGTGAACAACATATCCAAAAATCACCCAGATCAGACCAGGGGTTCGGGAAATGTATGGAGGGAATAAAATGACCGACCGCACTAACTGAGACAGCCGAATGAGGTTCCATGCGAATGGGCCCTGCGGTCGGTCCTGGCATAAGGGAACAAAATACACGAAAGCCTCTAGCTATAGAGGCTAGGGAGGGTTCGCCTGAATCCCCTCGTTCGGTACTTTCTATCTACCGAACGAGGGGCCGTTCGGTAGTTTGGAACCGAACGGACCGGGCTTGTGGAGGTCTCAGCGGTGTTCGCCTACTCGAGTGTCCGATTTTAGTTCCAGACACTCGACGGCAAAACACCGCTGTTCGGGAGTTTTAAAATGGCCGCCGCCACGTGTTCGTTTGTCGAATGGCGGCCACCCCCGAGAACAAAGGACGGCTACTTACTAGTCAATTACCCGTTCGCAACAATGTTGCAACGGGTAATTGAGGACACACTTCACACAGGGGAGGTCTGGTTGTTCGGTATTTTCATTCGAATAAACTAAGGGAATGAAACTACCGAACAATCAGAGGAATACAATTCTTTTAAAACACATATAACACAGCAGATCACACGAATGCAGATATGTACAATATATTTGCAGGACAGCCCGGTGCCATCCGCTACAGGGAGTGTGCGTGTTTGCCGATTACAGAACCTGTTTAACTGGGGTCTAGGATGCGATTGGTGGGGTGGTGTTCCCCCACTGCCCCTGCCATGAGGCCATGGGGTCACCCCTGGGGGGAAGGCATGGGAGTTTCGTCTGAACTATGTACAAGCTGTCACTCTTTGTGATGTGTCGCGTTCTGCCTAGATGGTTAGGTGATGCGGGTGTGCGTCTTGATGGGTGTGCCAGTTGAGTTGGGGGGCCATTATTTTGGGGACTGCAGGTAACGGATTGCACACCTGGGCGTCCCGGGGTTGTTTTATGTTGTTAAGCAGATGTTTGGTTTCAGATGGTAGTTCTCTTCTTACAGGTTGGGAGAGCTTAGGCTGATGGGTAGCTACCCTAGAGGTGGTGGGCCGCAGTGCTCATGCCTGGGTGAGGTGTAGGGGGGGCACACAGCTGTTCGGTTCTGGGAGCATTGGCTTGGCTGGGTGGTGTTGGGTTGCGAGGCCACCACCCCAAACACAGGTGGGATGAGTTACTCAGTTGGGTTTCGGGGTTTTGTTGCGTGTCTTTGTTTTTTGATACATACATATATCAGGTACAGTCAGAAAGGCAACAATACAGTGGTAAATATTAACGTAAATATGAATAGATAAATATAAGAAATTGAGAAATGTGTGCTTTTTTTGTGTTCTTATAAGCGTCCCAGCACTCCGCCAATAGTTGGAGCGGGGTGTCTGTAGGCAGCGTTTGTTTTTTTACATATCGTGATGTGCAGGAAGGGGATGGGGGGTGCCCAAGCCTTTTATTGGTAAGCCAAGGTTCGGCCCTTGGAGGGGTCTATGTGTCCCATATATGGCTGTGGCAGTTCTGTGGAGATGTGCCTTGTGGCCTATTTTCACTATGTGCTATTTTGTTTTTCTTTGTCGGGGTCGTCGTCACCCACAGGCCCCCCGAAGGGAGGCAGGAGGGCAGCCAGGACCCTAAGTCCCACGTCCCCCAGCCCGATCTCTGTCCCCCGAACCCCGGTCGTGGTTAACCGGGTTTTGCCATGTGTGCCGGTCCTGAGCCGGAGCGCTCTGATGGGAGTTGGCGCAGGCCGGGGGCGCCGGTGCCAGGCCGGAATGCCACGGCGGTCCTCGTGGGGAGAGTCCCCATCTGACCAGGCCCCGGAGGCGCCCCAGAGGCGCCCTGGAGGCGCCAAAGTTAATGGTTATTTTGTGCATCACATCAAATAAGTGCAGTGCAATGTCCCCGCTCCCAAGGCCGTCACGGCACGCCGCTCCCCCCATCCCCGTGGGAAAAGGGGGGGGAGGGGAAGGCCGCAAGGGCCCCATTCTGCCCACCCGTCGCCCACCCCCCCAAGTGTTTGTTATCTTACGAGAGTCCTTTGTAGGATTGAGCATTCATCAGTTTGGTGGGTTACATCAGATTGCCTGGGGCATAATTTCCGCCGTGATGATGGGCAGAGGTTTCTTGTTAGTCAAGGTTTCGAGTGTTGAGGGGTGGTGAAGTCTTTCAGGGGTATTCCGAGAAAGTTCAATGTGGTGTATGTGGTTGTACCTCGGTCTGGTGAAAGTGCTTTTGTCGTGGTGGGGTTGGGAGCTTTTCAAGGGGGGCTCAGCTCTTCTTGCAGGGGAGGTTCGCTATCTGGAGCATCTGGGGGATGCTCAGATGTCCGCGGCGGAGGTGTCTATCTGCTGCTTGTCTTCTCTTTAAGAGGATGGTCAGGAGTATGTGGGGAGTGCGGCGGGTGTGGCCCTCCGATGGCCCCCAGTCTGTGTGCGGTGGCCTTTGTGACTTTGGGTGTCGTGGGAGTCCAGTATGGGTTATCCTCTATGATTGGTGTTGGAAAGTCGGTGGGGTTGGATCCACGCTGGGTTCGCATCAACCGGATTGCAGGAACGCGAGGAGAGTGTGAGTCTTCTGTCTAAGCGAGGTGAGGTTGAGCAGGGCGATGGTTTCTGTGGCGCCCATGATCTCTTGGAGGTAGTTGGTCCCTGCTATGGCGGGAAGGTGCGATGTGCTGGGACGCAGATGGGATTTCCAGGTTCAGGTCGTGGATGCCCAGTTGTGCTGCTAGGTCGTGCGCCTCTGAGGGTCGTTGTAGTGTATAGGTACGGTTCTCGTGTCGTACCACTAGTTTAAATGGGTGGCCCCATGTGTAGCGGATCCTCCGGTCCTGTAGGGCCTGGGTTAGAGGCCTTAGCTCTCTTCTTTTGTGCAGTGTAGTGGGTGCTAGGTCGTGAAACAGTTGGACCGTGTGGCCATCAATTTGCAGCGGGGTCTCCCTTGTTGCACGCATTATAGCTTCCTTCACGTGGAAGTAGTGATATCGAATTATAATGTCTCTGGGTTGTGAGGGATTCGTTGATGGAGGACGGAGGGCTCTGTGTGCCCTATCTAGGAGGAGGTCTGCTGGTGGGGCGTCAGGGAGGAGGCCGCTGAACGCTTCATGGAGCATGGAGGTAAGTGTTTCTGGATAAGCTGATTCCGGGAGACCTCTTATGCGGATGTTGTTCCACCTGGATCCGTTGTTTAGGTCTTCTTGGGCTTCCTCCAAGCACATCAGTTGTTCTTTCAGGTCTCTGATGGTGGTTTCGTGTGATGAGGTGATAGTGTGTACTTCGTCCATTCTGTCTTCAAGCACGTGCATGCGTTTGGTGAGATCTGACAGGCCCTCTTTGATCGGAGCAAGATGCTTGGTGAGTTCCGATGCCACCAGAGATTTCATTTCCATTAGCATTTCTTTTAGGTCTTTGTGAGAGCCGGGGGAGTCTGTATGTCGGCTGGTTGTGCTGGCGTCCGAATCTGACTCCGAGGCCTGCTGACTGGCCGTACGTGTCATGTCTCTGTCTGTTCTATTTTTAAAGATCAGGGCCATGGTTGTGCCAGATTTAGATTTTCGTCCTCCTCTCATAGTAGTCTGTTCTGGGGGGGGGGATCTGTGTTGTTTGGATGTTTTTTGGATCTGTGGAGAGTGTAGTTGCCGCTAATGTCAGCTTTTTGTCTGCTTGCTGTCACGGAGCCTCTCTAATGTGCCGCCATCTTCCTCGATGGTCAGGCTCCGCCCTCCCATACAGATGTTTAAACTGCAATTGAATAAATACTTGCAAAAACATAACATACAGGATATAATTTCTAATTAGTGGGGTAATAGCTGCTTGATCCAAGGAAACATCTGCTATTTTCGGGTCAAAAAGGAATTTTTTCCTAGTTTGTTGCAAAATTGGAAGTGCCTCAGACTAGGTTTTTTGCCATCTTTTGGATCAACAGCAAAAACATATGTGAGGAAGGCTGAACTTGATGGACGCAGGTCTCTTTTCAGCTATGTAGCTATGTAACTATGTATACAAACACACCCTTTATTAAAAAGCTAAAATTATATACAAACAGCCCTTGATCCAAACACTAACACTACCCACAAAATCACACCTGCATGTAAAGGCCAAAACTACATACAAATACACCCCTGCATTCAAACATAAACACTACACACACGTACATCATTGAATTCCAATGGCAACAGTACATACAAATACACCCCTATGTGCACACATACTCTATACAAACTAAATAAAAATCACTGTTTAATACTTTCATACTCCAAATGAAAACCTGCATGCATTTAATTATGCATTTTTTTCATTGGGGGTATATCTAAAAACAGCTTTCAAAACCTGCAGTTCTCTTGCAAGCCTGCTGCTTCTGCAAGTCCTCCCCTTCTAACCTCACCCAGACTTTCTGTGGATGTCCAATCACCGACTTCCTAATGCAGCTCAATGAGAAGTCTTGACAAGCCTGGTGCTCAGGGCAATTGCTGTGTAGCAATTAGCAGGCCCTCTGGTCTGCTTGAAAGCCAAAGTGGTGTAACCAGGTTAATTTACTAAAGTGTAAATTTCTAAAGGTATCTGCACTTTTTACAAAATGAAAAACACATCTTCACACATAAAGCATTTCTGCAAGTTAAAGTGCTTTAGGGATATGGAGTATCCCTTCAAACGCACAAGCATTGCTCATAAATACAATTCTACGAATGGTAAATCCCCAGCTAGCATTGCATTGTTGGAGTTTAACAGATGGGGATCTACCTTTTGGCCACCCTTGTTTTAGAGTGGGCCCAAAGAAATGTCTTGAACCAGGGCCCACTTTACATTAGTTCTGCCACTGTGACTATAGTATCACTTTAAGCTCAGCTCTTTTTTCATGTTTTGCCAACTTGACAATTATACATAAGGAAAATAAGTATTTATGTTTCCCTATATGTAGTTAAAAATGAAATATATGAGGGAGAATTTGGAAATAGAGAGAAAAAGCATCAGAACTGCTTTAACAAGATTTAGCATATGCTGTGATAAACTTTTTTGCCTTCAACCCCTATTTGTTTTTTTGTGTGTATGTTTTAATGATGTGGGTGATGGCTACATAAACGCATGTTAAATGTTGTCATATGTTAACGAGAATTTCTTCCGACAGCTGCTAACAGCATCCAATAGCTAATGTGCAGCCCAATTAAATCAATTAAGCATCAAAGAAAAACTAGCGTGCAACATTTCTTACGTGAAAGACGCAGATTTTATATGCCAGCTGAATACTGGACAGCACGGTTAACAAGTTTACTTTTAGTTATAGTTTGTGAGGTAAAGTATTTGTAGTCACGTGTCATGGGTGTGCCAGGTGAGTACATTCTAATGCAGATTCCCTTTTTTCATCCTATCTCCCATATAGCTTTCTACCTGCACTTTTCAATCATTTATTGTTATTTATTGGATAATTAATATTGAAATTTCAGTTGAAAATGATTGAATTCCAGCCGCCGTGGCAAGTCTCATAATTCCTAAATCTAAATATGGTCGGAATTCAGCCGAACTAAGTGAATCTGCAGCAATTGCTCAGATGTATTTAGTCAGGGCCGGCCTTAAGCCATTAGGCACCCTGTGCGAAAACTCTTCACAGAGCCCCCATCCTCCCCCGGTCATACACCTTTATCCATGTATGTATGTGTATAGAGGTGTAGTGTTCGTATAGGGCAGGGGTTCTCAACCCAGTCCTCAAGTACCCCCTTCCAGTCCAGGATTTAGGGATTACCCTGTTATGTCTAAAGTGTTTTTTTTTTCCTTCTAAAAACACCTTAGACACAATTTGGTAATCCCTGAATCCTGGACTGTTAGGGAGTACTTGAGTACTGGGTTGGGAACCACTGGTATAGGAGATTTATTAAATTAATAATGATATTAAAAAATATATTTATTCCCCCTTCCCTGTTGTTACCTGGTTGTTAGGGAGAAATGCTGATCTCTAGTGGTCCAGTTTGCTGGAAATCTGGTATGCCCCTTCACCAGGTGCAGACTATGAGTAACTGTTTCGAAGCTTACGCATTCACAGTGTCAGAGCTTTCCTCTGGTAACCCCCGGCAACGCACTGATTAGCCGGAGCTCGGAAGACAGCTACTTATGATCTGCAGCCAACAGAAATGCAGGCCAGTCGTGCAAGAGTGCCTCCCCTGCATACAGTATGTTACATAATTGAGACAGAGTCCAGATTGGTGTTATGCAGGTAGGTATGGAACAGACAGGTTGTATAGATCAGGATGGTAGAAATCAGGTGGGTAAGATAAAGAGTAGTTCAGGCTGTAAGCAGGATTGAAGCAAAGAAGGTAAGTCCACGGGTTGGTTCACATGAGCCAGGATCTGAAGTGTTTCATGATGAACATCAACTTCAATGTAAAGGCCCTGTGGTGAGTTGGGTGTAGCTTTTTGTTGCTCAATTAGTCCAGGTAGGTGAGGATTATAAGGTAAGTTTTCAGAACTAGAGGCAAGCGAGGCCACTAATGGTCAAACATAATCAGTGCAGTAACTTGGTTTTAAAGGAACAGAATAAACGGAACAAAAAATCTTGTTTGTCAGGATAGGATCCTGATAGTCACACACACATACACACACACACACACACACACACACAGTTTCAAACAGAAAGTCACACACCCTCGATTACAGGCAGACAGTTGCTCAGACCCACACTCAGTTACAGGCATACAGTCACACACAGTTACAGGCAGACAGTCACAGACACTCAGTTACAGGCAGACAGTCACACACACTCACGCACACACACACACACAGTTACAAGCAGACAGTCACAGACAATCAGTTACATACAGACAGTCACACACAGGTACAGGCAGACAGTCACACATATAGTTGAAGTCACACACAGTTGCAGTCTCACACACACAGTTACAGTCATACACACACAGGTACAATCCCACACACAGGCACAGTCACAGTCACACACAATTAGGTATGGACTCTAAGTAATTATACAATGAGTGGTGGACATGTCATTCTCCACACACTCAATTAGTGACATGGTCATCCCTCTAACCTCAATCCCGTAGCCACTCCTCTTTAAAATGAGGTAACCATAACTAATAAATGTAGAAAAAAAAGATTTATTTCTTCTAACTTCAGCACCCTAAAAAAGCCAAATTAAATTACATAATTCCCAATGCAACTAATTAAATTGAAAAAAAACATAAAAACAAAAATAGAAAAGGCTACCGAGCCTGCATAATGAAGAAAGACATAAGGATTTTCTCACAGAATGTAAACTATTGCATTGCTTGGGAAAATTTTGTAACATCAGTAAGACCTCTCTGATTGGTTGACTTGTACGCCAACTAATTAGAGTGCTCTGACACACAAGTCTTAAGAGAAGTGAGGTCCTCCCCACTCAATATTATATTATAATTAGGGTCCAATGTGTAACGGATCACCTGGCACCCCGACTGGGTACCTCCGTTGAAGGATGCTCCTAGCACTTCCTGAGGACTCCAAGCACTGCAGCAGACACCAAAACCACCGAACCGTAGGAGCATGTGAATGCTCTCAAGCATATGAATGTTGTATACAGCCGAATAGGAAAAACCATGCGAATAGGTTTACACTCCTAGCAGTCAAACTGGAACAGCATACAATAAATCCTCCCCCAATAATGAGACGACACTTCACTTTGAGGGTTAAGCAGGAACTGACTGGACTGGCACATACAGCCTCTTTTATTCCCAATCCACAAACTTAGTACTGCCCACAGGGTTTTACAGAACAACCAATCAATCTGTACAATACACACAGACACTCCCACACAAAATCCTCCCCTCTGCCTGTTATATGATTACTGAACACAATGGGTAATCTAATTATCACAGACAGAGAAATACAGTTTCATAAAACACATCACAGGGACCCCAAAACATGCAATAACCCCATAACAAGTATATCCTTGGAACCGGGGGATCTGGGTGAGCCACATATCCAAAATTCACCCAGATCCGTTCAGTACTTTGGAAAATACAGTTTAATGCAGATTCTGCAGAACATATACAGGCTAAATGAAAAACAATCACTGTATAATGTGTCCCCTGTTGTATAGTCCAAAACCACTGCACGATGTCTCTGTGCACCAAATACTGGCGAGATGGCACCGTGTTGAAAAGTCCAAACATTGTCTGTGAGTTAAAATGGCCGCCATCCATTGTTCTCACCATGTGCTTCTGATACAGGAAATGGTGGCCACCCAGTAACTCCACAGTATGTCCCCAGATGGTTCTTAAAGGGCCAGCAGCAGCACAACACAAATCCATTATGCCCAAATCATGTCTTTAAAGGCAATACATCCCAGGGGCCATAGTCACATGGCAGGAGGCTGGCAATCAGTCTTCTCCAATGCCCAGTGGCGAGGTCGGTTTCGCCACACAATGGTTGTGGGCCGTGTTGAGACACTAGGTTCCCACCTTATATTAAAATAGCCCCCTACCACTGACCACACGTTGGACATTAGGATGATGAACATTTCACAGGCCCGATCTCCATGGGTAGCAATGGCAGATATTTTAGCAGATATGGGGGTCTTATTGACCATATTGACCCCCATAGGGTAATATTTGATTACTAGTTATTTGGACGTATATACTTTCTTTGCAAAAGATAACTGTCGGCATACGAGGTAAAAGTGGACTCAAGGTTCTACAGTAATGTGATATAGTTGATGTGGACAACTGCAATGTGGTCTTTAGCACAGATGATTCCTATCTCTACATGTTGAAAAAATTATTGTGGTATGATACATGGATATAACAGATCCATTGCATAAAATAAAAGAAAGCTCAGTTACATGAAATATTTTATTCAAGAAGAAACCATAGTTAGCTCTTAGATCAACCAAGCAGGTGACATAGGATGCAATGTAACTGCAAAGCCTGGTTAACAGTAATTAGACAACCAGCAAGTTGTGGTACTTTTTCAAGATTCAGACAATGAATCATGTTAATTTGGACCTCTGAACAGAAGGTTTCACTTGTGATTTAGAGATATCCAAGCCCAATCCAGAGAATATGAGAGCAAAGCGATCTAGCAACTGTTCAGAAACCAATTATTTAGATAATAAGGTCCATACTTACATGATATGGTACATACATTGCTCAATATGCCACTAGGTTGATCTTCAACTGGATACGCAGATTCCCAGATTCATACGCAGGCCCTAAGGCAGAAGTAACCTCATTTGACACCATCTGAACCCTGGACAAACATGTTCAAGCTTTTGTCCAGAAAAGATCCTGAAATCATTCACTTCTGAAACAGGATTTGAAAAACCCCATTAAAATCAATTCCTACCTTTAAATGGTGTTCTTAATCTACATTCAGGGGATCTGTTTTGTTCAAAATGAGTCAAATATCACCCACGCATCTGAAAATTGTGATAGTCATTCACACAGATGTCCTACTGTAGTGGTTGTGTTGTTACCTTGCCTGTGTTTTGTGATTTAATAAAGTAGAACAAAGGCTAAGGAGTGCAAGAGTGATGAGAAGAGAGAACTGAATTATAATAGGAGGAGCTCATTGCTTACTTCTACATATGATAAAGTTTTGATCACATTACACTGTTAAGACACTTGTCAGGTATCAATGATGCATTCTCGCAACAAAAAAGGCAGCCTGAAAATTGATCTGTGCTATAATATTTGAATAAAATGGCACTACTAGGCCCTACTAGCAATTAGTTTTAAATCTGAATGCTTTTTTACATTGTATGTGGCTTCCAGGTAATGGGGAAACATCAAAACAGCTTCTTTTATATGAAACAGAATGGGGGATGCATACTTCATGCTACACAGGGGGACCTCTTCCTCAAATGAAGGTGGTGAACATTAAAAGCAGCCCTGCTGGAAGAGAAAAATTCAGGTGTTCCAGAAATGTAAACTGTGCAACCCCTGCTGACTGCAGCAGACAAACTCAGTATGTATCTGAATTTAGACAAGATATGAAACAAAATATTTAACTGTTACATGGTGATCAGACATATCCGCAAGAAATTAGTCCATTGAGAAATTAATGGGCAAATACAACACAGTTTCACATCACCAACTTGCACTGGCAAGACTTACTGTTCTAAGCACAACAATTATGGAGTTTGGAGATATGTGCCAACCAAGCAGTTTATTTGGCTTATGTGGAGCCCATAAGACTAGGCATTTTTTTTAACATAAATGGTAAACACTATGTAGCCAAAGCAACTTGAATAATTTGACTTCCTGCAATGCAAGTTACAGTGATAGGTATGAGTTATTAAGTTGGTATTTCATCAGTTTATTTCTGATGACATAATATTTCTGAATTCCATGGCAGGGTTATAAACTTGTTCATAAATGTAAGTGGGATTCTGATTAATTCCATTATGTGGTAGACAATCTGAAACCACAATTCATGTCTTTTGAGAGTGGGTTTCTTTGCAAAAATTGTGTTTTCATGTTTGGTCAGTTCCTAGATGGGTGTGGATAAAGGCTATGTCTTGTGTTGTTGTTTTTCTATTATTATTAATGATATGGAGATGCTGGACATTGCACATGCACAAGAAACAAAAATGAGAATGAAGATAAACATAGGTCAGTATCCATAGATACAGTTTCAGACATGAAAACCTAGAACTGTGCTATAAAAAATACACTGACATTACATTTTGTTCATATTGTGAGATAATCTTTAAATTATAATATACTATGTCATTATTTCTTAATTTGTGTATATTGGAATTTTGGAAGAGATCATGTGTCTACATTCCCCACTCCCCATTTTGAACAGCCACCTTTCTGCACATTTAGTCATGTTGTCAGTTATCCCAGACAATTACTTTGCATCATCCTTTGATTTTCAAAATTGCTTGACTGAAAATTCTGCAGGGAAAAGGAGCATGCGATTTTGCAAACCTGCAAACTTTAGCAAAATAGTGAACATTGGGTCGGATAGCTAACAGTCTGACGGAAGGTGTAAAAAGATGGCTGTCTGAAAGGGGTGGTGGGAAAGTTAGTAAATGGGTTTCATTGAAAATTTCAAAATAGAATAATTTAAAGAAAAAAACAATTAAATGGCATATTATATAAAGATATTATATTAAGATATTAAGATATTAAAACATATTTTGAATAGGGAGTACGACCACACAACCATGCAATGTCAGGGGGTGGAGCTTATGGAGCCATCGATGTGGAACAGACTGAAGGAGTCAACACAGCATGGTCTGAGAGTCATGGTCTGAAAGCCGCAGGTTGGAAAGCCGCAAGCTGAGAGGAGGGTTACCAAAAACCTCATGCTACAATCTTCACTATGACTGCAGGTGGAAAAAAGGCACAAGAAGTTTCTCGGCTGATACCCGGTGATTCTTGAACGTTTCCACCAAACAGTGCCTTTCAAAGTCGTATAGAACCGAAGCGTAGGTGATGCTGGAAGGCCAGCGGTTTATAGTTCCATGAACTCGACGACCAAACACTGCTGCCTATGTTCATTCGAACAAGATGGCCACCACCTTGTGGTCATCCATAGGAAATGCGGCCACCCAGACGAACACTTAGAACACTGCGGTGGAAATTGCCACAAAGTAGCAATTAGGCTTAACAAGCTACCGGGTGGTCTCCGGTTTGTGCAACTGTTCGGTTCCTGAACCATATAGTTCAAACACAAGAACAGAGACTTTTACAGTGTATATTACAGGGCCCATAGTCTGTGGGCAGGAGGCTGGCAAGAAGGCTCCTCCAGGGGCTCGTGGCAAACTCACGTGGGAAAGAGGATTTGTCACAACTATATTATTACTAAATAATATTTTTCACAATATATTTTTACAAAAAGATGGGATTCAGTATAACCAATTCTCAAAAAAGATTTTTTTTACACAACAATCATAGATTAAATACTTGATTAATATAAGTTAAATGCTATATTTAACTAGACATCCATGATTAATATAAAGTGGGGGTTTTTTTTACTCTTCTTCTCTTCTTTTTTTTCTGTCTGGCTTTTGTTTTTGGGGTCCTGTACTCGATGCCTCCATATCTTACTCTACTATACACCTGCATATGAGGTGTAGAAATTGACCTGGAACAGGAGAATGGAAAAAAAGATTCTTCTTCTGATCTTAGTAATGATTATTGTCCAACCTTCCACAATTAGATGTTTTTTTAAAATTGTATGTAAGCAAGTTTTTTTTGTTCTTTAAAATCACACATTATATTTCATAACGAGTTGTTCCAGATGGGAGGGGGGGATAAGTACAATATCAAATGGTTAAGATATTATCGGTTAACACCCAAGGTACACATTCGTTATATAAAAGGTCAACTGTATATGGATATTTAAAAAAACAAAGAGTGGATATTGCTTTTTTTGTAAGAGACTCACTGAATACAAGAGGACAAAATCACATTTAAAGGCAAAGATTTCCCAGTGCTTATACAGGCCTCAAACCGAGGCAAAAAGCAAAGAGAAGTTGCCACAGTTATATCTAAAAATAAAAAATTCCAAGATATTTATCAAATCTTGGGCCAAATGGGTTACTATATGATAGTAGTATGTACAATAGATGAAGAGATATTTACATTGGTTAACATATACTAACCAAATCAGTCTCCAGTGTCTCTCTTAAAAAAAGATAATAGATAAGGTAGATAAGGTAGACAGGTTATAATAGCTGGTGATTTCAACTGTGTTTTAGATGTAGATGTGGACAAAAAATATTTTACATAATACCTTAACAGACAAGAAAATAATTAAAAAAAACAAGCAATGATGTTAACAAATATCCTTAATAAATATGATCTATATAATGTATGGAAAATTTTCAATCCAAAATAGAGAGAATATACCCATCTCTCTAAAGTCCATTTTTTTTATTCTCGTATAGACAGGATCTGTGGCAATACATCATTAATCAAAAGAACCTCAAACATTTAGTTAATTAACAATACATGGTCAGACCATAATATTCTTGTTATGGAAATTAAAGATAACATTGAATTCAATAGTAAACCACCTTGGAGATTGAATAAAATTTTACTTAGTTCTAAAAAGAATAAGGAATATATCTCTAAGATGATTTCATTATATTTTGCCAAAAAAAGATTCAAACGATACAAATCAAATTAATAACTGGTGCGCCTTCAAGGCCGTTATTAGAAGCTACTTTATCAAATTAAATCACCAATTTAGGAGAAAATATGAACAAAAAAAAGATAGATATTATGCCAGGAGGAACAGAGCAGATAAACTACTCTCAGATAAGTTAAAAAAAGAACAATAGGAGAAATAAACTAACAAAAATAATTATAAGAGATAAAACTTTAACTCCAGATGATATAGGCAAAGCTTTTAATGACTACTATAGTAAGTTGTACAGTATAGGAAATCACACACAAGATAGATATAGATGACTATTTCAGAGATCTAAATTTTCCAAAATTAACAGATTTACAGAAACAGAAATGAAATTTAGGTAATAGGAGTGTAGAGTCTCACAAGGGGAAACCAACATCAGGAGAACTCCACTGTATAAGAAATGAGGAAGGGAGGCCCTACCTTTAATCAATCTAAGGATAAAAATGGATATGCAAACAAAAAGTAGAACTTGAAAAAAAGGGAGATCTACTACACAGTGCCCAGGGGATCAATTGTCTGGAGTACTAGCTAGCATCTAAATTCCCGTTCCCCTAGTGTCCGACTGACAGGAAGGTAGTGTAAACGAGGTTAGGGAGAGAGAAGAGGCACAGGGTCCCCAGACCAGGTCTAAACGCAGATGAAAAGCCTCACACAAAAAATAAATAATTAAATAAATCTCTCAATTCACCCTAAAAGTTACCTCGACACCGTGGTCTAACCACTAGTGTCTACCTGAACCAACTCTCCCTACTAAAGTTATAAATAAATAAATAAACACCTAAAAATCAATAACCATAGTGGTAACAAAAATAAAAAAGTGCTACCAAGTGCAGAGATTAAAGAAAAAGAAAACGCTCGACGCGCGTTTCAGCATGTTCAAAACGCCGTCGTCTGGAGCCTGAAAATGAAATTTACCAATCAGTAAGCAAGAAGTAGAACAAGCAATAACATCTTTGCAACTCCAAAAAACACCAGGCCCTGATAGTCTAAGCAATATTTTTTATAAAACGTTTAACACGCAGTTGATAGACCACCTAACAGTTACATTTAATAATTTTGTTCAACAAAATTAAATACCAGATGAATTAACTAAAGCTAACATAATTCCAATACTAAAAACAAATAAAAATCCTACCCATTTCCCAAACTATAGACCAATATCACAGATATTAAATTATAGTCATCAATACTTGCATCTAGGTTAAAATCAGTTATAACTAATTTAATCCAACAGACCAGATTGGGTTTATCCCAAGTAGCATCATATCAGAAGGTTATTGGATATTATGGATTCAGTTGAAAAATCTGGGACACCCATGTTGACTCTCTCGATCGACGCTGAAAAACATTCGACAGAGTCAACTGGGGGCCCATGAGTTAACCTATCCAAAATTGTGATTTTGGTTCACTTCATAAGGCAATTATGCAGCTGTGCGGTTCCCCTTAAGCAAGAACAGTGGTTGCAATATAACTATTGATTGGTTCCTGTTAAAAAAACAGAACAAGGCAAGGATGTCCACTTTCTCCATTGCTATATATAATATCAATAGAACCTCTTGCAATGAAAATTTGAAATAACCAAAAAATGGAAGTATTCCCAATAGGACTCACATGTCCTATTGACTCTTTTAAAACCAAAGAACTCACTCAGAGAACATATTTAAGAAATCCAAAAATCTAGAAAAAATCTAAATATAAAATACATGAAGAAAAATCTAATATATTTTCTAGAAATATAAAACAAGAAGTCATAAAAGAAATTTAAAAAAATACAGATTTGTTGGGGGAAACAAAACTTCTCTTACTTAGGAGTGAAAATAACTAAAGATGTAAAAAGCATAATGGAAGTAAATTTTATGGAGCTTTTAAGATTAACAAATCATCTATTAAAAGAATATAGAACTCTAGAATTATCCTGGTGGGGATGGATCAATTTAATTAATTCTTACAGCCTTCCAAGATGGTGTGAGGATATTTATAGGGTGATAAATATTAAAAAAATAATATTTTCATTAAAATTATCAAAAATTAATGTAATAATTTTTATTGTATAAAAAATTTTATATCTTGGCACTGTTCCCCGATTAATGATTTTAAATATAATATATAAATATAATATTATATTTTAATATAAAAATATAATTAATTGTGACAATAATAAAAAAATAATATATGTATCATGTGTGACAATAATCAGTGAATATTTAGGTATAACATAAGTATACAATATGGCAGTGGTTTAACACAATATAGACAGCTAAAAGCAACAGTTATATGTACAGTTGTCAACAGTTTAATATTTACGACAGACACTTCACAGAGAAATCAACATAACACCGCAGTACAGCGTAGAGCAATAAAAACTTTGGCTGACAATCAGGTCACACTGAATTAACTCTTCCACTGCTGGCTTCAATCCTCATAGGCAAGATATCCTATTATAATGAGAAAAGTGTGGAAGAAATAGCACTAGAGTACTGATCACAAGGGGAGATAAAGCTGCACACCTGAAGAGAAGGTTAACCCTCAGACCCTTCAAAAAATGGAGAGAACAAAAGACAACAAATACAGGGTGTGCTAAGTGAAACAATAGGAGATGATCAAGATAGACAAAAAATTTCTCTTTTAGATACAATGTAGACCTTGGGTGTATATTCTTTTGTTCTTGCTTTGAATTCTCAGTGGTCAAATATGAAATACAAAAGCAGAGAAGGGAGACCAATAGTGCAAAACCGTTATGAGGGATGGATCACGAACAACACAGAAGTGAAGAAGTGCCAACTTACAATATAAAAAGCTATGCCCAGCTCTAGGTAAAACAGCATACAGTGGTATTTGATACTCCCCACATGTAGGATATTACTGGACAATTGGAGGTGTCTCCTCACAGCATCTCAGATAAGCGTCAGCATATAAAATACATAAAAGAGGGAAAAACCCAATGGTGCAATAACGTAGGTAATACTACAACAACAGACAACACTGAGGTCCTAAGAGTGCTAACTTACAATTTGGAGCTATAACCAGCTCAGAGTAAAACAGCATACAGTGGTATTTAAACTCCCCACATGTAGGATATCCTTCTAGCGATGCTTGCAGTGCTGGTCTTATGAAAATAAAATCACAAGAGAGGGCCCATAGTGTTTTCCATATATAAAATGACAGTAGAAAATAAAATGAAACATACTTAGTGTTCAGAGCAGCCACACTGCTCTATGAACCAGGCGTAGGTGGAATAATCCCCACCAAGGAATTCTTTTGCAGTACTGGATCTTTAAAAATGGTAAAAATCAGCCAGGATAAAACAGCAACATATAAAGTAAGTGTACTGACCATAGGCAAGTGGTAGTCACAAAATACTTTCATTAAAACAGAATAATATAAAAAACACATTGCGTTTCGCCAAACAGTAGGCTTTATCAAGTATCAGTGTGACACATGATAAAGCCTACTGTTTGGCGAAACGCGTTGTGTTTTTTATATTACTCTGTTTTAAAAGAGTAATAAAATAGGTCTAAATTTCCCAGATATTAAAAATACCTACCATTCAAGCATAATTACACATATATACGGGTTGCAAATAAAATCGCCCAAATTAGAATGCTGGCAAGAAATAGAAAAAATCTATACAGAGCTATAGAGATCTATCCTTGACGGTATGGAATGTAAAAAATAAACAATTTACTACACATACACAGAATCATAATACAATTTTAAAACAACTATTAGAAGCATGGTACAAAATTTTAAAAGAATTGGGGTAACAATTAAAAAAATATTGACAACAAAAATTGAGATTATAGAATTACTAACAATAGATCTAGATCTAAAACCATGGAAACAAAAGGGTATCCTATTTGTTAAGCAATTGATTAATAATGATAGTGATAGTGTGAAATTTGTGTACAATGGCGCTTACAAAGATAATTGGAAATCAGAAAGTAGTAAGGCAGCTACCACCAAAGTGCCGTCCTCTCACGACCTAGCACTTACAAAGTCAATTGGATAAATATACTGAGTGGTGGGTAAAACCAATCCCAGTGGTCGGTGGAGCGCTCAGAATATTAAAACAAACTAACCCCTCTTGGAAACCTTGGTAACCTAAGGGGGAATACAAAATAATAGTGTAGAATGTATAGAAAATGGGGTAAGTGAAATAACTCAATAGAAATTCACTCACGTGGTTCTGAGCCTAAAACAGGACAGGACAATTTACATCTGCTTGAGTGATCTGAGCCTGTCCTGTTTTAGTTTCTGCATAAGCACACTAATTTTGGTAAGCTTACCAAAGCTTGGCCAGTTTATGCATATCATCCTGACTGTAAACCAGTTAGGGGATGGATTATGAATTTCATTTGCAATAGGGAATAAATGTCAGGAGAGCCTCTGGAGGATGCATATGGAACAGTATCACTTACATGTGTAAAGATAAAATCTTTATTTTTCATTTTTATTTAATAATAATACCAATATTTTTTTATATATATATATATATATATATATATATATATTTTAATTCTTTATTTAGGTTGTGCTTAAGGTAACAGACAGATTCGCACAGCCACAACAGCTGGTGCTAGCAGAACAATAAACATTTGTTAACAGTGGTATGGCTTCTAATACATTGCACATTTTGTGGGGGGTTTTAGTGATAGAGGTATAAACCAGTAGCTGGAAGTACTTTCCCAGATTAGCTATAGCAAACTGTAATCCATAGTATATACCTAGTTAAGATGGTGGTAGGTAAGACATGGTGTAAGCTCTTATGTGGATGTTGCATAGCCTATACATTGGTACAATTATTGTGTGTGGTACATCCCGGGCAGTACTTTCGTATATATAAATTTTGTGTGGCTAATTCCTCAAAGAGGAGGCACATCGTGCTATTAAGTATTACGCCTGGCTATGGCGTTATGGTTCGCAGGGGCCCAGGTACAATTGGGTCAGGCCAGGGGGAGAAAGTATTGTGGTCGATGGACCATCCGTTCAGTGGGGTACATAAGGCAATTTTTGAATATATTTTGATGTGCAAGAAGCTAGAGGGGCACTTACTGTAATTAATATGATTTTTTGATTCCATCTGGCTTAGAATGGGTCCATGTTTTATGCTTTCAGCTATTGTCATATTAATAACAGATGCAAGAAAATATTATGTTTTGTAATTAGAACACAATCTATGCAACATTTGTGGTATACAAGATTTTTCAGCTAGCGTCATCTATATGATATGGTTTCTTCTTAATAAACCATAAATACATCATAGATGTGGCAAACCTGGTACCCATAGTACTTCCTAAACACTAATTACTTGGCAATGTGAATCTTACACCTTCCAAAATTAATCTAGTTAGAAAAACGTTTCACTCCAAAAAAATCTACACATCACAGCCTATATCATTGTCAATAACGCCATAGCCATATAATTAGTGCAGATTGCATATAATAAAATAGATTTTTTATTTCCAATCAATTTAATTTAGTATCTTAAAGGACCACTATAGTGCCAGGAAAACAAACTCTTTTTCCTGGCACTATAGTCTTAATAGGTCCCCCTCACCCTCATGGCCCCCCTCCCGCCGGGCTCTAAGGGGAGGAAGGGGTTAAATTCTTACCTTTCTCCAGCACCGGGCTCCCTCTTCCAACGAATGCGCATGAGCGGCAAGAGCCGAGCGTGCATTCAATCAGTCCATAGGAAAGCATTTCTCAATGCTTACCTATGGACGCAAGCGTCTTCTCACTGTGAAAATCACAGTGAGAAGCGCGGAAGCGCCTCTAGCAGCTGTCAATGAGACAACCACCAGAGGCTGGATTATCCCTATTGTAAACATAGCAGTTTCTCTGAAACTGTTATGTTTACAGCTGCAGGGTTAACCCTAGATGGACCTGGCACCCAGACCACTTTATTGAGCTAAAGTGGTCTGGGTGCCTATAGTCGTCCTTTAAGAATACTACTAGTATCATTTAACTATAAACATAGAAACATAGAATGTGTCGGCAGATAAGAACCATTCGGCCCATCTAGTTTGCTCAATTTTCTAAATACTTTCATTAGTCCCTGGCGTTATCTTAAGTCTAGGATCGCCTTATGCCTATCCCACGCATGCTTAAACTCCCTCACTGTGTTAACCTCTATCACTTCAGCTGGAAGGCTATTCCATGCATCCACTACCCTCTCAGTAAAGTAATACTTCTTGATATTATCTTTAAACCTTTGCCCCTCTAATTTAAGACTATGTCCTCTTGTTGTGGTATTTTTTTTTCTTTTAAATATACTCTCCTCCTTTACTGTGTTGATACCCTTTATGTATTTAAATGTTTCTATTATATCCCTCCTGCCCCGTCTTTCCTCCAAGCTATACATGTTAAGTTCCTTTAACCTTTCCTGGTTAGTTTTATCCTGCAATCCATGAACCAGTTTAGTAGCCCTTCTCTGAACTCTCTCTAAAGTATCCTTCTGAAGATACAGTCTCCAGTACTGTGTACAGTATTGCAAGTGATGTCTAACCAGTGTTCTGTACAATGGCATGAGCACTTCCCTCTTTGTACTGCTAATACCTCACCCTATTCTGCTAGCATGCCCTAGCATCTATTACACTGTCTGCCTACTTTTAAGTCATCTGAAATTATTACCCTTTTCCACAGATGTTGATGTTAGGACTCTTTCAAATATTCTATACTCTGCCCTTGGGTTTTTAAGTCCAAGATGCACTTATCCATATTAAATGTCAGTTGCCACAGCTCTGACCATTTTTCTAATTTACCTAAATCATTTGCCATTTGGCTTATCCCTCCTGGAACATCAACCCTGTTACATATCTTAGTATCATCAGCAAAAAGACATACCTTACCATCAAGACCTTCTGCAATATCACTAATAAAAATATTAAAGAGAATGGGTCCAAGTACAGATCCCTGAGGTACCCTGCTGGTAACAAGACCTTGCTTCGAATATACTCCATTGACTACAACCCTCTGTTGTCTGTCACTCAGCCACTGCCTAACCCATTTAACAATATTGGAATCCAAACTTAAAGATTACAGTTTATTGATAAGCCTTCTATGTGCGACAGTGTCAAAAGCCTTACTGAAATCTAGGTAAACAATGTATACTGCACGAACCTGATCAATTATTTTAGTTACCCAATCAAAAAAATCAATACGATTAGTTTGGCATGATCTCCCTGAGGTACGCTCATGTTGTCTCTGATCTCCCTGTGATTTTAGATGCTTGTTTCTGCTACAGAAATGTCTAAAAATATATATTCCGCTCGCAGGCTTGTCGACGTGGACGGTGTCTTGAAGGCATGGTTGGTCGCAGGAGTCTGGCTGCTGGGTAAGTTGTAGCATTACTCTCCCTGTTACTTCTGGTGTTCCAGTGGGGGCCGGGATAACCCCCGCCGGCCCAGAGGAAGGTGAAACGGGACCGGCAGACATATCAGAGAGCCAGTATGTGGTAGCCAGGGGAGAGAGCAGGGCAGCGGGTTGCCACTCCACTCCTCTCCTGGGTAGGCCGCAGACTCCAAAGTTCTTCTTGACTGCTTGGGCTCCAAAAAACTCCCGATCTCGGAGTCCGTTGCTGCACCAGCATCCTCTGGTCCATTAAGTTGCGGTTTCTGGGCTCGGTATCAGTATGTGAACCGCAAATTCCAGCTTTCAATGTTAATTCCCCCAGGAGCCTATCCTACATGCAACCGTCAGCATAGCGTTTTTTTAATTGGATTACTTTTACATTTTATACGAGTACAGTATTATAGACTTCCCACAAGGGGAAGCATAATAGGACATTAAGACATTATGCTTATTGTTGGACTAAAAATCAGCCCTTGTAAATGGTTTGTTAAATACCAATTGTAAATTTAAATCCAACTTATTGCATTTTTTTTTAATTGGACCTTCTATCATTGCTTTTTTTACTGAAATCTATTTTAGGTGTCAAGGCAGAAAGTTGATACATTTGTATATTCTGTAGAAAAAAAAATATTTGAATGAAACTTGAACTGAAACACTTTTCATAATGTTGGCTCTGTACACCACGACAATGGAGATGAAATGAAAAAAAACAGATGCAATTGCAGTGCAGACTTTAAGCTTTAATTCAAGGGGTTGAACAAACATATTGACAAATAAACGTTTCGAAATTGCTGATAAAAAAAAGAGGAGTCACCATTATATGTTCCTCTAAGATTAAATTCGATTTCATACACAAAGGGACCCACTCAGTCGATACCTAATTGCAATATGCAAATTAAATAAAATAAGTAATACTTTTGCCAAAATATACGCTCCAAATGAATTTACACAGTGTTTTTACCAAAGACTCTTTGAAAAAATAGATACAATTAAAAAAGGAATTTTACTTATTGGTGTGACTGGAACATTATATTAGACGATAAATGGGACAGGATAGGAGAAAGATCAAATAAATTGAAGAAAGTCTATAGAATAAGATGCGAATGGATACAGGATATCCTATATACATATAACCTTTTTGATATATGAAGGGTGTAACACCCAAGCACAAAAGATTTTACCTTTTTTTTCTAAAATTTACAACAACTATTCAAGAATAGATTTCTTTTTGACTGATTCAATAAATCTGAGGAACTTTATAACTTCTCAGGTATGTTCCATCACATGGAGCGATCATGCTCGTATTGAGGTTGTGATTAAAAATAACATAGAGTGCAAATTTAGACCCCAATGGAGGATAAACAAATCTATTTTGTTGTTAAAAAAAAATAGAGATCAACTTGACCTCATGGCCAAGAGTTTATTTCTTTAAACAATATAGGGAATGTTTAACTGAAACTCTCTGGTCAACTTTTAAATGTGTGAGGATGGGTAATCTGATTAAGATAACTGCTAGGAATCGAAAAAAAGAACTGCAGACCTAACAGATTTACACATACAATTAGCACAACTGGAAAAGTGCAATAAAAAGAATCATTCAACTCTAATTGTTAATCAAATTAGAACAATACAAGTACAGATTAATCAACTACTTGAAGAAAGAGTTAAAAAGATGATTATGTTATTTAATCAAAAGTGGTATAGTAACAATAATAAGGCCAGTAAACTTCTATCAAACAGATTTAAACCAGAAAAAAAAGAGATCATAAAGAAAATCTTGGTAGGAGACAAAATCTATCTATCCCCTTATCAAATAGGTAAAACATTTGCAAACTATTACACTTTTTTTTTACAATCTACCTGCATCTCAACCATCTCAATTAGAGCTTACATTTTTTTTGGCAAAATGTTCTCTCCCCCTAATTAAACCAGACAAACTTATCGAGCTAAATATACCTATGACAACTGAAGAAATTAAGAAAAGGATGGTAAGTCTCCTGGCCCAGATGGTTTTACAGCCCTTTTCTACAAATCTTTTGAATCTATTATCACTCCTTTATTATGTAAACTGTTTTCTGAATTAAAATGGTCTAAATTATCTCCAGACTTGTTGAGCCCCACTATTTTGCCCATCCCTAAGCCAGGCAAAGACCATAAATTTATAAGTAATTACCACCCGATATCGCTAATAATGCTGGATATAAAAATTGTTTCTAAAATTTTAGCTGATATAGTAAGTCTGATAATTCCAGATTTGATTCATAATGACCAATCCGGTTTAACAAAAGCAAGATCAGGGGGTGATAACATAAGCAAAATCTCTAACTTGTTTTTGAAAATAAAGGAATATAATTTTCCCTCAGTTTTTATCTCCGTTGATGCTGAAAAAGCATTCGACAGAGTTAATTGGAACTACCTGGAAGAAACCTTATCAGCTTTTGGAATTGAGGGAGTTTTTAAAGATTTGGCAATAGCACTTTACTTCTCTCCCAAGGCAAAAATTTATGGTAATAGTTTAAATTCAGAATGTTTTGATATTAAAAATGGCACCCAACAGGGATGCCCATTAGCACCCCTGCTGTACGTTCTCTCAATTGAACCCTTAGCTGCTCACATAAGACAATCAACTAACATCTTTGGCATTCTATTAGGTCATTTGGAACAAAAAATAACACTATATGCAGACGACATTATTTTAACCATCTCTAAGCCAGAAACTTCCCTCTCTGCAATTATGACCTGCATTAATAATTTCTGTCGGTTCTCAAATGATACAATTAACTTACAAAAAACACAGACTATATCTTGGAATCTTTCACCTATTCAAATTGAAACATTAAAACAGAATTACAAGTTTAATTGCACTAATAACTCAATAAAATATTTGGGTTTAGAGATTAACTTTGATGTTAAATCTTGGGTGACCAGAAATGATAATATATTATTATATAAAGAGACAACCATGATGTGGAGTAAATCACAAATTTCGTGGGTTGGTAGAATTAACACTCTTCGAGCATGCATAATACCTAAGCTGGAGTATCTTTTTCGTACTCTTTCTATTAGAGTTCCAAAAGAAATATTGATGAAGTTTCATAAATTATTTTGCTCCTTCGTTTGGAATGACAAAAAAGCAAGAATCACATTTAAAATCATGACAGCGAAATTAGCAATAGGGTGTCTATCTTTTCCTGAAGTTTTTCTTTTGCATAATTCTGTGATGTTCACCCACTTTTTGGAATGGGGGAACAAAAATTCTGTCACAAAATCCTGGTATATATTAATGAAAAACAATATGTGGCAACATTAACCCTCTCCACTCATTCTGGATCGATATTAAAACCTTTAAAAACTTACATATCAATAATTTAATAATAAACCAGATCTTTAGCTCTATTCATGCGATAAAAAAAACTATTCTTACCACAAAACCATATTTCTTTACACGCTCCATTAGAAGCATTAAAATTTCCCATCCAAGATTTGCAGTTAACCCGTTGGATAGAAGCGGGAATAACTAAGCTTGGTGTCATATATATGGATAATAAGATTGAGTCGTTTCCTGGGTTGCAAACGAGATATGGATTGTCAGGCAGAGAAATATTCTTATATTTGAGGTTGACTAACTTTTTAAGTAAAATTCAAACACTAGATCAATTTCTCTTGGATACGATACTTTACGAGACACAACCTAGGAAAACTTCTAATATGAGAGATATTAATAGAAATTTTCCGAATACAAAGATGAAGGTGATCTGGGAAAGATGTTGTAACTACATTCATGGTTAAAATCTTTAGAACTTTTTAGAAAAGCAATTGATTTTGTAAACTTACATGAATCTTTACTTAAACTTCTCAACAGATGGTATATGGTTCCTACCAGATTATGTATGTTTCAAACAACCTCTTCAATTGTATGTTGGAGATGTAAAAAAGAGTTGAGCACTTTAAAACATATTTGGTGGGACTGTATTTCCCTATCCGGTATTAAGCGGACTGTCCTTCAGATTTTTAGCGAATTAAAAACTAGACATCCCTATCCTTACTCCTGAAAATTTCCTGTTTCATCTCGACTTTCCCAGCCTGCTCTTGACAGCTCTCTGCTTGATAATCCATGTCCTGATGGCCACAAAATTTTGTATATTCAGATTTTGGAAAAAAGAAGAAACTCCAAGTTAAGAAGAATTTAAAACCCAAATTAATTATCAAGCAATAATGGAAAAATCTATATACTTTAATAATGGTAATATTATAAAATATAATAAAATTTGGTTGGTATGGTTTGACTATCAAGACTCTAGACCCAGACCTTGGTAACAAAACCCAAGAGCATTTAAAATATCGTAAAAATTCCATTATCAAAATTACTTTTTAAATACTGCTCGCTTTAGTCCATACACATCAAAGGAGATAAGTGAATAAGCCACCTTTCTCCACCCTCCTCAGATGTCTTCAGTTTCTTTCTTTTTTTTTGTCTACTTAACATGTGCTTAATTATTATTTATTGTCTATAAATGTATCATACTCTAATAAACGTCAATTCTATATTAAAATAGATTCAATATATACAGAACAATACTATTTAACCAAATACAAATTGCTCGGAATTACGTTTGATTGGCTTGTGTAATGTAATGTATATTAATGTTTATGTTTATTTCTAAATTTTAAAATGCTGTTTTTTCCTTCTATACTGTAAGATTATCCAAATAATTGATTAACTTTTTCTTCTCTGTTAGAGACTTTTCTTTGTTCAATGTAACAAATATTCCAGTTATTGTATGTATAATTCACCAAATATATCCCAAACTGAACTTTGTATGGAACTTTGTATGGGTTTTCATGAACCCTTTTTATGTGCTCTTGAGATGTCTTCTCTTTATGATAGACTTGGATAACAAAATGCGTACCTCCTGAAAAGTGTTCTTCACTTGACTGGATGTTGTGAAATGTTTTTTCTTTACCATGGAAAGGATCCTACGATCGTCCACCATCATTCCATGGATGTCCAAGCCTTTTTGTGTTGCAGAGCTCACCAGTGCATTTTTTTTTTCTCAGAATGTACAAACTGTTGATTTGGCCACTCCTAATGTTCCTGCTATCTCACTGATGATTTATTGTTTTTGCAGACTAAGGATGACCTGTTCCACTTGTATTGAGAGCTACTTTGACCGCAGCTTCCAAATGCAAATGCAACACCTGGAATCAACTCCGGACCTTTTACCTGCTTCATTGATTAATACATAACAAAGGAATAGTTCACACCTGTCCATGAAACAGCTTTTGAGTCAATTGTCTAATTACTTTTGGTCCCTTGAAAAAGGGGTCTACATATTAAAGAGCTGTAATTCCTAAACCCTTCCTCCAATGTGGATGTGAAGACCCTCAAATTAAAGCTGAGAGACGGTACTTTAAGCCCATTTTTACTATTTAATTGTAACTTGAATTTATTCTGGTAAAAAAGCCAAAATAACAAAACATGTGTCAGTGTCCAGATATTGCCAGACCTAACTGTATTTTATTTCAACATATGTCAACGAAGTCTGGGGGAAACAATTTAAATGAGATTTCTGATTAATGTTTTTTTTTTTTTAATTTCTTTATTTTATTGCGCATAAAATGTTACAGAACATAGGTGTGGTTCGCCACCCGTGTATAACAATTAACAATTCAAGGTATGCAGGCAACAGAGTCTGCGCATTTTTACATTTTTCACAGTTGTACAACAAAGTAGGGTAACAGTAATTAGTTCGAAAGAATCTTGTCATTAGGCGGACATCATAGTTTGGTCTAGTGACTTCGATTCAACTTTAAGCGTGATATAGTTTGTAGTGTATAGTAGGGAGGAAACAACGGGGGGAAGGTAGGGACAGTGTAGGTATTAGGGTGGTCGTGTAGAGGTAGTATTTAGACGATAATTAGGTGGCTCTATTGCCTAGATAGGTCAACCAGGGCTGCCATGTTAGGGTGTAGGTGGTGTATTTGTTCGAGTATGATGCGTCTAGTTCTTCCATGGTCCTAATGAATTCTACCTTTTGTATCCACTCCCGTACTGATGGGGCACTGGTGCTCTTCCAGTTTAACGGTATCAACATATTTGCTGCTGTCAGCATATGGTTGACTAGTTTGCGTTGGAGGTTCGGTATGTGCGTTGTGTGTACGAGGAAGAGGAAAGTTTCGGGTGATTGTGGTAGTTGATGGCCTGTGATAGCTTTGATTAACCCTCCCAGCCTCTGCCAATAGGCTTGGATGGCCGACATAGCCACCAGATATGAGCTGTAGTTCCCTTGGGTTGCCCGCACCTCCAACATGTATCTGGCGCTGTTGGAAAGATAGCATGTATCTTAGCAGGTGAGTAGTGCCATCTGGAGATTCTTTTGTATGTGCTTTCCCTTACTGCGGTGCTAATGGATGTGGCATGGGCGTATAGAAACATAGAAACATAGAATGTGACGGCAGATAAGAACCATTCGGCCCATTTAGTCTGCCCAATTTTCTAAATACTTTCATTAGTCCCTAACCTTATCTTATAGTTAGGATAGCCTTATGCCTATCCCACGCATGCTTAAACTCCTTTACTGTGTTAACCTCTACCACTTCAGCTGGAAGGCTATTCCGTGCATCCACTACCCTCTGTATATATGTGAATATTTTGTGTCATGTTCCTACTGGAATGGTAATATCCAGCTCAGTCTCCCATGCCGCTGTGAATAAGGGGGGAGGGGCGAGATTGATGGTGTTAAGGAATTTGTAGAATATAGATAGGTGCTTGGTTTGTAGGCTGTGGGTAGTACAGTAGGTTTCGTATTTGGTGTGTGCTCTTGTTCCTCGAAGAAGGTGTGATTCCCCCTTCAGGAAGTGTGTCAGCTGAGCGTATTGGAAATATTGTTGGGTAGTTGGGTGGTCTGTGGAGGTTAGAATAGATAGTGGCTGATTAATGTTTTTATAATTCTGAATATATTAGGTTGTTACTATGCACAAATTTCAGATTCATGTAAAAAAGATCGGCGTCAATAACTCCTGTTTTTCTAAAAATAAGATATTAGATCTTTGCAATATTCAAATCATGCTAGGCTGAATTCAAGCAATTAAATTACCAGGCAAAGATAAAGTTGGTCCCTGCTCAAACAAGCTTTCAATTGAGGAATTCATCTTTGTATCAAACTAGTAGAATGTCTGTTTGAGTGCTGCAGAAATGATGTAGCATGCAGGATTAGTGCAAGGCCTTTGGTGATGGTTTGTGCTTGGGCTGGTGGCACATAATCTCAGTATTCTCCACTACTCAACTGACTCATGGATATGGGATATTTCCAGTAGCTCACCTACATGCCAGACTATGATGAGTCAGAAAGATGTCCCTCTTTGAAAGTGATCGGAGTAAGATAAGACAGTTTTCATAGCATTCATAACACACACTGATTGTTATTGGAGACAACTGTGTCAAAGGAAGAAGTGTGTATCTCATAGGGATGCACAGATCTCTGTAAATGCTCTGTCATGCCTAATCTCAAGTATGCTGTAATTTAGCCCCCCTCCCAACCTTACCCTGGTCTCCCGAAACCCTAACATTACCCTAGTGGCATCATTCCAAACTGCATCTAATATACTAAGGATGCATACAGCAACTTGTATTGACAATAAAATCCCTGTTAATAAATAAGTAAGATCAATCAGAAATAAACAAAAAAATTAAAAGATTTATGCAACAGCTTACCCTACTAAACAAAAAACAAAACATATTGTGCCCCAGCAATTTTTTGTCTTTAATCATTATATTTAATGGTGCTATAAGACCACTACATTGTTATGAATTCAGAACTTTTCTGTGTTGCTATGTTTCTGCTGTGATGTTTTAGATGTGTACAACATGTAATAAACATTTGTAATGTGGAACCAAAATCTCCCAACATAACCTGCAAAGGGTTAAATAAAGTAAAGTACAGAAGACTCCTGGCATCACCAGTACATGCAAGATCAGTATATTCCAGATGTAAAAAGGTATAACACGTGAATTAAATATATTTTCGTCTTCAAATGCCAGTAGTAACTGAGCAAAAATAAACACTTCTTTTCACTCTAGTTGAGAGAATATTGCTCCCACTTAGCCGTGTCAGAGTAAATTACAGAGTCTACAAAATCATTGGCTTTAAATTAGTTTTCTTGTGACTATGAATAATGCAAACTGTTGTAACAGAGGTGTAGATGTTTGGCCCTTATTTTAAAAGTCAATAAAATGTACAGGATCAGTTAGAGAAACAGTATTAGCTGTATAAATAAATTTAAAAAAAGAAAAGAAATGAAAATTGGAGACAGTTATTTTTTTATCATTTTAAAAGACACCTAAGTTTCTGAAGTTAATCTGCTACCTCTTTCCAGAACACACGTATCTTGGGGTATCCACACCAAATGTGTAGCTTTGTTCCTATTTGTGTATCGCATCTCCAACAAAACGTAGGAGCGGACGGATATATTTTGTGTAAGAGACTGGGGGCCAGGTACCATTAATATTATTTTTCGTGAGCCTCAACAAGGTGGTAGCATTTTGTTACTCCCTTCAGTACATTTAAGGTTTGTACCCAGCCTTTGTCTGACAGGTGTAATCCGCATTCCATGTTCCACCTGTCCAGGAAAGCATGTACCCTTTTCAGTGCAATGCAATTTCTTCTACTGTTTTCTAACATACTGATAACATTTTGGGTTATACCTGCCTCCTTCCATCTCTGCAGTGAATACCATAGGGAGATTGCCACTAAAGCAGATATAGTCTGGGAGGTAGTGCCTACCCATCCCCACTGGGAGGAGGAAATGATCCCAAACCTTAAAGGGAAACTGGCACTATAGCTCCCTATACTGCCCCTCTCCGTTGCAGCTCCCCTCCCACTCTTCCTTCCTGTGGTGTAGAAACCTCTTCTGTCACTTACCTGATGTACGTCCCTCGGTTTTGGTTTGGGCTTCTCCTCACCAGCCGGCGGGGGAGACCTAATGCACATGCGCGACTATTATTTTATTAATTACTATTTCCCCCATAGGAAAGCATGTATAATGTATAACTATTTACACTTTTTATATGGTATTAATCTAAAGGTATTTAATTAATTATAGTCTTAAAGGCACAGCACACTTTATTTTTGGTTTATGTCCCTGAAAGACATTTCTGAGACCAGGACATTTCTACTACCCAAAAGGAGCAACTATAAAACTTTCAATTGTTGTATTTGTTGAATTTTCTGTTTCTTAATTCCGCCTTTTACTATTAACAATTACTCTGGGTATCTGCTCACTACATGAATATTCTGTGGGTCTCCTGGGTGGACTGCTCTGTTGGTTGCACAACTGCTTTTGTTCTTCTATACTTTAAAATGTGCACAACATAGTCATGTTTATAATGCTATACCTGACACTTACTGCATGCCATGGGATTACAGGAAACGTGTTGTCACTGATCTTACTTTTGCAAAACAAAAATACAAATGTGATAAAAATAAAAATAGAATGACAACAGAGTCATATATACTTAGACACCTAAGTACATAGGAGGAGATTTATCATGGTAAAACAGATGCTAACCTGGAGCAGACAACTAAATCAGGATAAATCACCATAGAAACCATTGGAATGTCTTTCAACTGTTGGCACTTTGCACCCTAAACAGCACATGCTTTGCATTGATAAATCCCCCATAGATACATTTCAAAACTTAAATGGCTACTCCAAGCATCATAACCACTGCAGCCCGTTGTAGTGCTTACGATGCTAGGAGTACTTTTTTTTTTTTACTGTTTTCCCTCTTACCTGGTCTTGCTGTTGGCAAAGGAATTAAACTCGGGATGTGCAGCATTTCAAAGTGAAACACTGCACATACAGACTCTAGGCACCATGACCACTTCAAATCAATGAGTGCCTGGAGTAACACTTTAGCTTGTAAGTGAACCGTATGTGAAATCAATAGTATGAGCAGTTGAAAAATGCTTAGATCTGTCTACTTTATGCAAATCATCTTACTAATCTACTTTTTCCTATCATTTTTGTAGGATTCCCTTTTTCTCCATTTTGTATCTACTATTGGAGATGACTTCACTTGAATGTCAACAGAATTTCTTTTCATGAATTTGTCCTGGAGTTTAGGATACATTTTAGGAGTTTGTTCATGGAGGTTGCCACTGTGAATATGATAATTAATCATGCAAAATGTAGTACAGCAGGTTAATATGCTTTAGAGGAATACTGTAACGTTAGGAATACAAAAATGTATTCCAAATGTGATAGGGTTCTCCTCCCTATTTAGATTGCAGGGGTCCCCTTAATTAAATTCAAAAAAGGAAAAAAAGTTTTTATTTACCCTTTTTTCCAGTGGCTGCCACACTCGCTGCCTCTGGTGACGTTGTCCCCAGATGTCACTTCCTTGTCTTCTTGTCCAATCCAATGTTTCTCACAGAGAAGGATTGGGGACAAGTAGTGCATGCGCTCGTCCAGCCAAATGTTTCTCATAAGGAAGCACTGAATCTGTTAAACATCACATAACTCAGATGTTGTCGTGGAAGCACCCTCTAGTGGCTGTCAGGAAGAAAGCCATATGAGGTCTGTTTAGCCCTGTAATCAAAGCATTGCCTTATCTACAAAATAGTAATGTTTAGATTGTAGGACTAAAAAGACTAATTGAGATGAAGTGGGTGCCTTTAGTGTCCCTTTAAACTATGGTTCTGTCATTTCAAGATGCAGGTGAGATCACAGGGTAGAATGAATAAAGTATCTAAAAAGTAAACTATAAGCAGTTATAACTAGGTGATATAGTCCTATTGTTGAAAGTTGGATTCATAATAATGCCACTAAAGTCATTTTTATTACTATATTTAAGCAGGACATTTCACACATTTTACATGCCTGGTACCAAAAGGGTTGAACGGGAACTCAAATCACTTAAAAGAAAACTATGGAGGAATAAAAATGATCCCATTGTTCCTAATGCATAACAAAAATAATGCACAAAAATGTTACAGAGATACACATGGGGTCAGGAAATATATACACTGTAGAATGACACAACGGGAGTGGAGTGAAATTTTTTTTAATTATGAAAGGAATAATTTAAACACTAAAAAGTATGTAATTTTGTAATGAATACTTAAAAGTAAACATATATTTTGAGTGCTTCTGTTGACTTACTTTTTTTCTTTTTTTTTTGGAGGTGGCCATCTTTAAGCTCTCTTTGATAAAAAGTACCACTCATCCATCTAAAATACAGTTACCTGATAGTTAGTGCTCTTTCACAAATTCTAACATCGTGCAAAACCAATGGGCATCTCAAAAATATACTATAAGCCATTTTAATTTGTTCTGAATACACTTGTACTTGTAGAATAATTTTTGCTTCTACTCAACGAGTATTTAAAGAGTGCTGTTCCCACAGAGCAAAAGAAAGCTGGCAAATGCACTGAAAATGAGTACTAACTTATATGTAAAAAAATTTAAAGAGGGAAGAAAACATTGTTTTGGTCAGTGTATTTCTTCCTATCCCCCCACCCCCTCCAACAAAATAGAATAGCTAAAACTTACTTCCATTCCAAAATAAAGGCCAAGTTCTCCCACAGCTCTGTTATTCTCTGCTGATATCGCTTTCCCTTGCTTGGGGACATAGGTGGCAAGGAGTGGGGGGGAGGGGGTTTGTGCCACCTTTGCCTGTCTGCTATGCACGCTGATGACAGATGCAAACAGGGCTACATGTTAGGTGCCTATACATGCTAGGTGCCCATGCTTTCCTATGGGCAGGTCTAATGCATGCGCAGCCATTACCGCGCCAGCGCATTAGGTCTCACCCGCTGGCGGACGTTGGCAGGGGAGGAGTGTAGGCAGAGCCTGACCCAGCACCGAGGGACATCGGCGCTGGATTCAAGTAAGTGACTGAAGGGGTTTTAACCCCTTCAGCGATGTGGGATGGGGGCAGGAGGGAGGGGGCACTCCAGGATTCTCTAGTGCAAAGAAAACTGGTTTGTTTTCCTGGCACTAGAGAATCCCTTTAAAGCTTTATGTTTTCTAATCTCATGTATTTAACAAATAAGTACTTGAGAGGTAAGAAAAAATGAAATGAAATATAGAAGTCCACACCTCTTCATCATGGCTCCCCATCAATCATTGTTATCAGTGCTGTCCTAGGCACTTGGCAGGCAGCATAGAGAAAACATATTTATTTTGTTATTCCTAATTTGCATTGTATGCCCTGGCAATGCCTGGACTGAACTGGACTGTGATCCAATTTGCTAAATATGTAATATAAATTTAAAAGAGAATTGAGCATCACCTGAAAAAAAGTTTAAACAAGTTATAGTTGATTATCAATGGGATAATTTCCAAAACTGTACACCTTCAACCTTTCTGATTTATTTTGTTGGTGGGGTGTTTGTTGCTGATATGAAATAAATAGAATTTGCAGTTATATATTTGTAACATGTAGTGAATGGATGACCCAAAATTGATAACTTCAGCAGTTATGTAATTAAAAATCCTATGATCAAGTCATGGCGTAAGTTAGGCATCCTCACAATTACTGGTATGTTCCATTTACCAATGTACAATGCTGCACAATATGGTTGGGATGTTTCATAAAATTAGTAATGTAACTATAAATTTATAAGGAAAAACCCGGACAGTAACTCATGGGGGTTATGTATAAAAACCAGCACAATTTTTTAATTTAAAAAGTTGTTTGTGTTTTCTATTTGCACCAATAATTTCCTTCGCCTGCACCATATTATTCTGCTTGTGCTCTTTCCAACAGTTTTCGACTATGGCTCTTTTGTATTTTATTTTATAGCAGCACTGTCAATGTATAAAAAAAGAGGCACAAGAGTGTCCCTTTTTTCTAAATCAAGTTTTATGCTACAGTCGTAGTGGTGAATTTTCTGAAACATAAAAAAATCCCTAAAATCGCAAATAGGCAATATGCCTAGTCATATTACTCATTTGTCTAATTATTTTGTGAATGTAATCAATTGTAATATCCTCAGGAATGTAAAAAGGAACAAACAACTGAAAACAGAAAAGAAAATCCAGAAAGAAAGATTATTTTGTCACATTCCAAAAAAATAAAGAAAAAAAATACTGAATATTTAAAGGCGGTGTAACCATTTTTTCTTTAGGGAAAATGTGCATTTGCAGAAAAATGTCCAAAAAGTGAAAGTGAATGCCACAATTGTTATACTTACCCCTCATAGCTTTGTTTTTTGTTTTTTTGTAATTTGCATTAACTGTATTAATGATGTGTAACAAATGGTGCTATCTGCATGACAATAGGATTTGGTAAATTTAGGTCAAAATACCTTATTGTGAATACAGGGGAGCTGGAGGATGTTTCTAACTTTACTGTTTTGTTAAGTTTTAATTTTCTTCAGTTTCCTTTTTATTGAATGAATGTGATTCACTACCTGCTGTTGGTTTTTATATATATTTATAGGGGTTTCGGGTGAGTTAAAAAGAATTGTCAAATAAAGTCTAGCTAAAAAAAAAAATGGAATTTAAAAATAAAATCAATTCAAAAAAGATAGGGACATATTTGCTAAACAGTGAATTGCGTTGTCTTGGGAATTAAATTAAATTAAAAAAAATTTAGAGCTGAAAAAAACTAAAAATTTCTGAACTGAATTTTTCACTTTTTTTAAAAACACCCTAAATCACAATGCCTGACTGTTAAGGCTCATTCCCTAAACTCTGAATTCATGTGAGCTGACCAATGAAATGTCATTGCAAAACTCAGAGCAAAATAGTTAAGTTGTGAAAAAAACAAACAGCAGAATCATTTTTCCAACTGGTCTAATTTGGCCTAAATGTTCCAACTGTTTGTTCACCAAAAACACTGTTTAGTGAATAAGACCCTTAAGTTGTGGATGGATTTTTTTGGTTATCAACAAAGAGAGCACAATGGCTTGTTAATGATAGTGTTACTCTGGATTTCTACCCCCTCTCTATTTAGGGGGGTATGTGCATGTCTCTGGTCTTTTGCGTAGGGGACCCTGATGCTGGCATTATTTAATGAGACCCTCTTCAGTTACAGATTAATTATTTGCAGTCTGTTCTTCAAGTCAAACCTGATTAGTTACAGTTAGTGCAGCAAAGATTTAATGATTTTATTGTTTATCTTCAATTTATTTTGATTAACATCTCTGCTCTTTTCATTGCCAGTGCAATTAAGTGCAATGTAAGAGCCACAGCTTTCATTTCCTGCAAATTAAGATGAAGAACTGACAGATTATGCATTATTGTTAAGCGAATAAATCACAGTTAAGAGCTTTTTGCATTTGTAATAAATAAAACAGACACTATCATTAAAATAGTGCAGTATATTTGAAAAGTAAATAGTATCTGCCACTGTCACTGTATTAGTGCAATTAGATGCTTGAAATAATATAACTTAAATATTTCACACCGGGGTAATTCCACTGTGATCCCTTAACTCTGTATCGTAGGAAGGGTCACACATGAGTTATTATAGCGTATGACAAATAAAGGCTTAAATATTGAGATTGTCTATAATTATTGAAAATTCTTGGTGATCCTTATTATGTACAACTATATATTAAAAAATATATAATACATGTAAATATATAATAATTATATGTGTACATCTATAAATCATTATCAATATATACATAAAAAAGAAATCGATCTATCTATCGATAAAGATAGATAGATAGATAGATAGATAGATAGATAGATTTATATATGTGTGTATGTGTGTGTGTAGACACTGACAGACAGATAGATAGAAAGATAGATAGATAGATAGATAGATAGATAGACAGACAGACAGATAGATAGACAGATAGACAGACAGATAGACAGACAGATAGATAGATAGATAGATAGATAGATAGATAGATAGATAGATAGATAGATAGATAGATAGATAGATAGATTGTGTAGGTTTGACGATTTTCACAGCTCCAAATCCAAATAATTGAAATGGCTATATTAATGAATGATGTGGACTTTTTTCTTTGAAATATAATAACCTAACCCCTATTATTATCAATTTACTTCTAATCCTTTTAATCACCCAGACTTCGCTGGAGGTAGTTATATTCTAATGTCCAATCTATGTTCTAAATATTATTCATAAACTAAGCAACCCCCTCCCTCTGGCATTTAGCTGCTTCTTTCTAAAATAAAGGGAGGGGGTCGGAAGAGATGTCGTTTTCCCCTGCGGGATTGGGATTTTCTCCTATTTTTCCAATGCAGGAGACATAGAGCCGTTTCTTTTAAAATATTCCCAAATGTCGCTTTATTTATCCAGCATAAAATAAACGGATCAAAGGGTCTGGAGATTGTTTCTGTTGTGTTTTTGTATAGCTTTTGTGTGCGTGTGTTTTTTTTTTAATTACTATCATTTATTTATTTATTTATTTTTTATTTCACATAAAGTTTAAACTACAATAAGTGGAATTATTCATAGTTTAGCATTTTTTTGCCTTGCATTCTAAAAAAGAAGGATTCTAAAACTGCCCTTGTTGATTATTTATTTACATGAATAGAACGGTGAGATGACATGGATAGCTTTCTACTGGAGTCTAAACCTAAATAAGATCAGTTTCTATCGGATTCTAACTCTGGGGTTTATTCACTTAACATTGAATTGTGGCAAATTGCAAACTTTTAGCGATAATAATCAAACTAGGGGAAAGGGCTGTCTTGTAAATGTTATTTCCCCACTCTGCTATTTTGGCCTGAATTCGTTTAAACGAATACAGCGTTTAGTACATTAACTCCTGAATGTCCATATTACATGACTATGAAATGGGATGGGTATGAAAATATCCAGTGCATAAAAATATACTAGAATTACATTATAAAGTATAAATATATATATATATTTATTATGTCCCCCGGGCAATGTTTTACATTGAAAAATGAAGAATCATTCACATTAGAATACGGTGTTTTGATTAACCCTCTCTCCCCCCCCCCACCTCTCAGCGAAGAAAAACAGTGTGGAGGGGGTTAATAATAATAATAATAATAATAATAATAATAATAATAACAAAGTATTTAACCAGGATAGGTACATTCAGATAATAATAATAATGTTTAAAGATACAAATAGTTATTGACTGTGATATGTTTATTAACCCCCTGTGGACTAAACCTGATTAACCCCTTCCCCTGCTTTGGCACATAGTAAGGTAGGAGTTGAAGTTAAAGTAGGAGTTAAAGTTTTGAATTATCCATATTTTTTTAGATACATTTATACGAGACATCTCAGGTGTAGAGATTACTTTTGACATGATTAGCATATTAAACAAAGCCTATGTTTAAGATTCATTAAGTATATAAGTATCTGCCATGCTTACCAAATAGATGAAATAAGTGCAAGAATCCCTATATTCGATCTCTCCTTTTAAAGCATTTGGAATACAGACTGTGCACCCTGCTGGTGCTTAATGGGTTAAAGGTTAATTAAAACAGAATGAAGTTGCACTGAAGAGAACTGACTAAAATCTGCACTTATAATGACGTGAAATGCAGGGGGGCGGGGGAGTTGTGTTTTGGTTTTTTTTGGAGATATGTACAATTGTTTTACCAATGTTGTCTATGCAAATGTAGAATGTAGATTTATGTATTTTTTTACTCTATTCTGCACGGGAAGTTTATTAAAACAACGGGGTAAATCTGAATTAATATATATTTTTACACCTTTCTTCTGTAATGTAAACCTCCTGCTACCTATACCTAAAAAAGACATCAATGCTCATTTAGTGCACCTGGGCTGGCAATCAATTCAAGATGTGCCAACCCATGTATCACAGCTATGTGGAGATATTTGCTTCAGACTGTACCATGTGAAAGAACAGACTCTGATATCCAGACACACACTTCCTCCCTCTCTCTCTCAAATGCTTACTGTACCTATGCATATACATGAACATTCCCCACCCAGTGAACACTATTCCAGATCTTCCAGGTCTGCTCTCCCCACACAGTGTGCACCAACAAGGTAAGAGCTCATGGTTTTCACTGCTGTCATTATCTGATGGGGGTCTCAGTCTCTAAACAGGGATGCTTGAAACCTACAGGGGGGTGTAGTAAAGACTAACCTCTTGCTGTGTGTATCTCTAACAATTATCTTTGTGTGTGTGTGTGTGTGTGTGTGTGTATAATTCTGTGTGTGTTTGTGTGTGTATGTTTGTGTGTGTGTGTGTGTACACAATACATATTTGATTTGAAGAGAGAGAATTTTTAATCATATTATTTTTTTATTTATTTTAATAAATTCTTCCAGCTCTTGATAAAGGAATGCATGTGTATGTATGATTCTGTACGTGTAAACACAATCTATGTGCTTTCCTAACATATGTACTTGTCACTTGACTCTCCAGCTGAATCAGTCTGGCTTCTAACATCTAGCAGCATTGTCCAGCTCAGCTCGGCTGATATTTAATTTTAGAACCATGGGGTCTGACGTGCCCTCTTTCTGCTGTTGGCATTTACACTGGCAAATGTAACTTTCCAGGAGTTGTATGGTAGATGATATTGCTGTGTGTGGGTGTGTCTGTGTGTGTGTGCACATTTTGTATTTTATATATATTTTTATTTATTTATATATTTTCTGCCTTTTTATTGTTCTATATATTTAAAATTCTCCAAGGATGGTAGAAGAAAAGGGGATTTAACCCTGGTCCTGCCTCAATGGGATTCCTGGGTGTATAGAGGGACACAGGGCATCTTCAGGAGCCCAAAAGCATTGGATACAAAAGCATTTAGATCGCTTTAGAGTAGTTAATCCCTTGCTCGCTGAGTCCCCTTTTGTTTTCCAACTCCTCTGTGGGTTTTCTTCAGTGTGTCCTACCCGCCTGATTGACTGCCCAGTAGATGCTAATTATCCAAATCTCCCTTCTCTCCATTGACTGACTGGCCGTGAATTACGGGACAACTGTCATGCATTCTGTCATAGTAGATCATATTACAATATCATCTCATGGAAATTCTGCCCCTCAGAAAGAAAGCCTCTGATCCAACAGATGCCACAGAGATTTTCAGCCTTAATTTGGGCAGATTTCAGTGGGAAAACCATTAAAAACACATATAGGAGCAAGCTATTGAAATTCACAAGATTATAGTGGAGTCTATGTCTGTATTTGCATAATAATAATAACAATAATATTGCATAAACTGTTTATGTGATTACTTTATAATTCATAATCTGCTGCTATAGCTCCTCAGTGTGTGTGTGTGTGTGTGTGTCAGTGTAATACAGCTGTAGTCACTGTAATTAAACACATACCTGTCTAATTAATGATGCTATCACACATCAACAGAAGCACAATTTGGGAAATGTTACTGACACCACAATTAAAACTGGCGAGCAAGATTAAATATTGCATTATCATGTAGAATAACTGTATATTATTATATGGCTCTGACTCGTTTTCCATTCAAGTTATGTTTGATTGAAAAGGCTGGTACAAGTATGGGTTTTTGTTTATAATGATTATAAGGGAGTGAATTATATACTATACTGTACATGTAATTATTTGTATATAATGTGTGAAAAATTGTTAAGATTCATTCATTGCTAGAATAACACTGAATACTGAACAACATATGATGTATGAAATATTTTTTATTTATTGTTTATGTTTGTGTGAATTAATTGTAGATTGGGCTTGTTTGACTATGTGTGTAATATATATAATATTACAGATATGATTTAAGTTTAGGAAGTGCAATTACTGTGTCCAGATTGTCACTCTGCCCCTGTCAGCAGTCCTTTGAACATTATATCGGTCGATGTTTATTGACCCATGTTCAGGGTTTATTCCCCAGTGAGCCCCATCACTTAGTTACATGGAACCTGAATGGCATTCTGTGTATGTGATTGTATGGGGGCATGTTCTGGGCAGGGCAATTCTTAAATGGCAACTCAATAAGTCAGTTTATTATGATAAAACAGGGATCCAATCACTGCATGTAGGCACCAAGCTAGGTCTCCCTCTGTAACTCCCATTATCTCTTCTGTGTGTCTCTTAGTATCTCTCTCTCTCTGTGTCTCTTAGTATCTCTCTCTGTCTCCCGTTATCATTCTCTGTATCTGATAATATATCTGTATCTGATATTATCTCTCTCTGTGTCTGATATCTCTACATCTGATAGTATATCTCTCTATATCTGATAGTATCTATCTCTGTCTCCCGTTATCATTCTCTGTATCTGATAGTATCTCTCTGTGTGTCTGATATCTCTACATCTGATAGTATATCTCTCTACATCTGATAATATATCTCTCTGTATCTGATAGTATCTCTCTCTCTGTGTCTGATAATATATATCTCTATATCTGATAGTATCTATCTCTGTTTCCCGTTATCATTCTCTGTATATCTCTCTCTCAGAATCTCCCAGTATATTCCAGTATCACTCTTCATATCCCCCAGTATCTCTCTGTATCTGCAGTATATCTCTCTGTATCTGATAAGATCTCTCTGTATCTGCAGTATCTGATTATATATCTCTGTATCTGCAGTATATCTCTCTGTATCTGATATCTCTCTGTATCTGCAGATCTGCAGTAGCTCTCTCTGTATCTGATAATAGCTCTCTGTATCTGCAGTATCTATCTCTGTATCTGATAATATATCTCTGTATCTGATAATAGCTCTCTGTATCTGATTATATATCTCTGTATCTGATAATACATCTCTGTATCTGATAATATCTCTCTGTATCTGATAATATCTCTCTGTATCTGATAATATCTCTCTGTATCTGCAGTATATCTCTCTGTATCTCCAGTATCTGATAATATCTCTCTGTATCTGCAGTATCTCTCTCTGTATCTGTTTCCCACTGTCTCTCTTTCTATATCTTTTTCTCTGTTCATTTCTCTCTTTCTATAACCCCTTGCAACTTTCTATATGTAGCACCGTCTGCATCTCCTACTGTCTCTGTCATTGTAGCTTCCTGTCTTATCTCTCTTTCTCTCTATGCAACTTTGTGTCTCTTGTTCTATTATATTCCTTTGGTTATCCCCATCTATCTCTCTCTTTATTTCTATCTCTGTCACTGTTCTGCTATCTATCTATCTATCTATCTATCTATCTATCCATCCGCCAGTGTATCCTATAGATGTCAAGCTATCCAATGCTATAACAGGTTGTGTGGATTCCTTTCCTTGGCTGAGATCTTGCTGTTCAATGCTTCCATGCCAGGACCATTGCATGGTAATACAAGCAGGATGCTATTTTCACTGTATTCATTGGGGCCCTGAGTTATCCAGTTGAAATCAGATTGGAATTGTCCCTATTGGATGGAGAGGCCTTTTCAGTCATTGTGCTTGACCTGGCAGTTCATTAATCTGGACTATCTGGAGAGCTGTTGACAAAGTAAAAAAAAAAAAAAAAAAAAGCGTTTTATTGGGTAAAGCTTGAAAAAACTTTTGTAGTAATTTTGTTTTGTTTTTTTGTGATAGTGTTAGTCATACTATTGTATATATTAGTAAATCGAAGATAGAGTAGGGTATACTAATAGATCGATAGACAGACAGTTAGAGAGAGGGAGAGACAGGTAGATAGATAGAGAGAGAGAGAGAGAGAGAGAGAGAGGCAAATAGATAGATAGACAGACAGATAGATAGATAGACAGATAGATTAGATAGATAGAATAGATTACATTGTATTGTATTAAGAGTCACAAATCCCATTAAAGTTGGCGTGATATATAATTGTAAATGCACATAGATAACATACAGCAAGTTTTCACGATTTGGGAGAGCACTGGACCTTTAACTGAAACTGTTTAACACATTAAACAACACTGGCATATACGGGTGCAGTGTGATGTCACCTCAAACCCTCTCTGTCTCTCACACTCTCTCCTCTCATACTCTGTCTCTCACACCCTTACCTCAAACCTTCTCTGTCTCCCAAACTCTCTGTCTCTCACACTCTCACCTCAAACCCCCACTGTCTCTCAAGTTCTCTGTCTCTCACACTCTCACCTCAAACCCTCTCTCTCTTTCTCTCTCCCTATATCTTTTACTTTCTCAGTCTCTCCCTTCCTTGTGTGTGTGGCTATATAGATGGATAGTCATGTGAGTTGGAATATGTTATAGGCTTACACTGACGTTGTGGGAATACATAATGGTTTAATTAAATAATTAAGGGAGTTGCTAATTGCTGCTTGGGTTGCAGAGATGTGGTGGTACGCTGTAGAAGGTACGATATTCTTAAAACCATTGTGTGTGCGTGTAAATGTATATGTGTGTCTATATATGTGTATTCACACGTATACACACACTGTTTTTTTAATGTATGTGTATAGTATAGTATACATGTGTGGTTCTATGAGTATGTGTATCTGTGCACATATTTTTTTTTTATATATATATATATATATATATATATATATATATATATATATATATATATATATATGTAATGTTGATTCAATACTGATATCTATACACGTTATATCTTCCCATTGTGACTGGCCTTTATTACAGTTCGGTTTTCCTTCCTGCTAGTGTATCTATGTATTGCACTGGATGAAAAAGTTGGTCAATTTCATGAGATGAGCTGATAGATCACTATGGAATGTGCAGGCCAGAATTCAGCTTTAGAGAAAGCACTGCATGTTTTTTACTGCCATGACATACAGATAGCGCATAAAAACGCCTCTTTATATTGTTTCAGGAAGAAAAAAGAATTAAAAAAAACTCAATTCACATCCCATCACAGCTAGTTAAGGTGTAATGTGTGTGCATTAAACAGCCATTTCCATTGTCATGTGTGATTTGCTGCTAGACACACACAATGTTATCATAGAACGCTCCCATTGCCAGGACCCAGAACAGAGTGAGCCAGATTCTCTGGAGGTGTGTGATGTGTTAAATTGTGCTGCTTAGTTTTTTTGTAGGACACAGACAAAATAATGCAGGGGTGGGGGTTGGAGGTGGGGAGGGGGGTACTATGCCACCGGTAGGAATGAAATGTGTTAAGTGGGGCTTTGGCAATTAAACCCCAAATGATCCTGTATGTTTGCTATTTTTTCCTGCCCTTACTTTGCCTGAAGAGTAATTGGATACTGTTGTAAAAAGAATGCGGATGTTTTAAGATTTCAGCAACACTTCTCCCTTAACCCAAAAAAATCAACTGTAGACAGATTTCTAGCAGACGGATACCCCTCCCCCTATATCCAGCTATAAAACCCCAAACCGCTACCAAGGACTCTAGGAGATTTCAGTCCTGTGTGATATGCAACATATTGTATAAGAGAAATATAAGTCAATGCTCTCATTGGAAGATATAAATCCTACGTGCCATTCAGTTGCCATGGAGGTGTGGCACAAATATATGCAGTGGTCTAACCACTAAACAGCAACTTGCGTGGACTGAAAAATAAGATTACCAATATTTTAATCGAACAGACCAGGAATATATTTGTGTTTTTGTCCAATTTTTCCTAAATGTTGAAAGTCGATTGTCAAGTCATTCCAAACACAGTTTTGTAAACATATTGGCACACATGGGGTATAACATGAGGGCATCTATATCACACTTACTAGAGGTTCTAAAAAGTGTTTTAATTCTATTCAAAACGAGGTTTGGTAAACTGAGGATCAATTTGGGAAATTTGGGCTGAAATAGCCCATTTAGAATAAAAAAAACAAACAAAAAAAAAAACAACCCCAAAATTGGGCTGCAGTTGTTTTTCTTTTTAATTAATTAATCAATCAATCAATTAATTGTTTTGAAACTTGTCAGAACTCACTGTCTAGTGAATGAATATACTCATCACTTGAGAGGAGAGGGATATCCTTGATTTAGAAAAACAGTAAAATGCAGTATTTTGAAGTGCTATAACTTATATAAATGAATATGAATGTTGAATCAATGTGATCAATGGGAAAATAGAGACAGAATATTTTAGCTTGCAATAAATAGGAAATTTTCTGAATATTTCATTTCTGGTGGGATTGACAGGCACGTATATATAAAAAAAAAAAAATCTGTCTTACATCTTCAGGGTTATTAACTTAACTGAGAATCCAAGTGAATTCAAACTGAATTTCAGAATTAAGGCCAGAATAGCCGATCTGATAGCATAGGTTTATTGGAGAATTTCTCCAGTTCATCTATTTTGATCTTAAAGTTAAAATTCACTTTGAATTCACTAGCAGTTCTAACTTTACTAAATAACCCTGCTTTAATTTAAAAATCATTACAATGTATATTTCGAAGATAGTCTAAGATCTGGAGTCAGTGTCACATGTTATGTACATTTCATTGTATATTTATTTTTCCTAATAGTACATGCAGCCATTCCTTTTATGTGGAACTCATTCTAAGGAACCAAAACATTACAAGCCTTAATAGTTAAAAATCGCACACTCTTAAAGGCGTGCTTCTAAGCATGCATGCAGTAATTACTATAGGAGGTTTGTGTAGATTTAGTTTAGTAAAAACACAAATTATTAAAATACCCGGGTGAATATCACTGCACTTTTTACCCAAGAGACCCCCATTCAGTCATCCCCCTCCCCCTTTGTTACTCTCACTGCAGTATATTCTATATCCTAGATTAGAAAGTGCATGCTATTTACTCAGAGTTTCCTGGAGCTGTGTTGAAGAAAAATAGAGAAAGGATTGTGTAATGATCAAATTAAAAAATATATATAAAAAAATAATTAGGACAGACTTTGGGAAAGGAATTTCTGTATGTTTTAGATTCAGTTATATTCTTCGAGTGTGGTATATCCCTCCTCTGTTACTACAATCTTATCACATCCTGTTGGCATTCTACACACTGCTACTTTCTTCAGTTTATAATGATTCGTAGGCTCCACCTCTTTCTCATTTTATCCATCTTGTTCACGCACTCTCCATCCCCCCTTCCCATATCGGTTGCACCTTTCTACCTGTATATCCTATTTACATTCCACCTGCACATTCTATTAACATTCTACCTGCACATTCTACTCACATTCTACCTGTATATTCTATTTACATTCTACCTACACATTCTACTTACATTCTACCTGCACATTCTATTAACATTCTACCTGCACATTCTACTTACATTCTACTTACAATCTACCTGTGCATTCTATTTACATTCTACCTGCACATTCTATTTACATTCTACCTGTACATTATATGCACATTCTATTTACATTCTACCTCGGCATTCTATTCACATTCTACCTGCACATTCTATCTGTACATTCTACTCACATTCTACCTGTACATTCTATTTACATTCTACCCGAACATTCTATTTAAATTCTACCTGCACATTCTATTTACATTCTACCTGCACATTCTATTTACATTCTACTAGTACATTCTAGTCACATTCTACCTGCACATTCTATTTACATTCTACCTGTACATTCTATGTACATTCTATTTACATTCTACCCTTACATTCTATTTACATTCTGCCTGCACATTCTATTTACACTCTACCTGTACATTCAATGCACATTTTATTTACATTATATCCTTACATTATATGTACATTCTATTTACATTCTACCCGTACATTCTATTTACATTCTACTCGTACATTCTACCTGCACATTCTATTTGCATTACACCTGTACATTCTTCCCGTACATTCTATTTAAATTCTACCTGCACATTCTATTTACATTCTACCTGTACATTCTATTTACTTCTACCTGTACATTCTACCCAAGTATGTTTCTCCTTTTGTACCTGCATCTACTTGCACATTCTATCTACATCCTCTTTACACATTCTATGTACATTATACCTGCATTCCATTCGCCTTCTACCCACCTCTCTTTGACCTTTGCACTCCGCTTCTATCTGCACATTTTACCTGCACATTCAACCCACTTTTACCTACACAAACTAACTCGTTCTCCTCTGCTTATTCTAACTGCACACTCTAATAAACATCTCCCTTTTCACTATGACAAATGCTTGTCAGTTAAACCCACTCCAAAATCCTTGCCCATCATATTGAATTATGACGTGATATTCTTCTCGACCCCTGCGTTCTTTGCTTACCTACCAATCTACAATCAGTGCCATCTGCACTCAAATTCTGCTATATTTACTTGATCTTATCCACTACCAATTCCTACCCACATGGCATGTAAAGGATATCTAATACATCCCACCTGTAAAATACTCACACATATGTAGATATGAATTTCCAACCACCTACTACATGTAACAGTGTCATTCATTTAAGTTACAGGTCCTGTAATTAACATAAAACACATCTTGTGCCCATCTCTTCGTTAAAATGGCATGTGTTCTAAGCATATATATTGATGTATTGCTATTGTGGTGAATCAGACAAATAAACAAAATTATCTATCTATCTATCTATCTATCTATCTAACTATCTATCTATCTATCTATCTATCTATCTATCTATCTGTCTGTCTGTCTGTCTATACATGTGATTTCTAACAGAGATTCTTAAAACATTGGGATATGTTCAAATCAGTATTTCAGTTCTACTTTTCAGGATGCACTTTTTAAGAAAGCCCATCTAATTAAAATGAACCGTGTGAACGATCACCTTTAATAAGAGAATAGGTTTGTACACCCCACACACACACACACCCTATATCTCTCTCTCTCTCTCTCTCTCTCTCTCTCTCTGAAGTCTAGTGATAGAATTACTGAGTTGATGCATCTCTCATTGCCCACTAAATAAAAGGTCTGACTTGTTCTAGGTGTAATATGAATGAGTGGATACTTTCCCTGCTAAATCTAAGACTTGCACAGGTATTCTCCAGGGATCTGGGGAGCTGTAGATCTGCTCTTGCTGTCAAAAAGCAAAGTGTCTCATGTATTATCAGCACATCAATGCCTAGAATGTGAAGAACAGACACACACACACAGCATAAACAATTCAGTTAACATGAAAACAAAAGCCTTAGCTCCACATCTCATCACCGGTTGTGTTTCCTCTCTCATATAGATCATTGTCTTCCTTGCATCCTAATGGATATAAAACTGATGGGCTGCTTGCTATGCCCATCTACACAGTGAATGGATTAAACCCCTATTTTCATGTGAGTAAAATGATTAATTACTCAGTGTCATTCACTGATCTATGAAGACATAACACCAGAGCAGATAATGTGCTGGGTGCCTGAAGCTACAACTATGTTTTAATTCCAAATTTATTGTATGCTCTGCTATATATTAAGTCTTAATGACCGTATGAGACTTGGGAAACATATGACAAATCAATCACACCACCATCCTACCCCCCCTGAATCCCATTTTTTCCCATAGTTTCTCTGTTGACTTAACTCTTTCCATACCAGGGTCTTCCATCATACAGTCCTAGATACAGAGGGGAACCCCCCAGGATGTCCCATTAAATATTATACATTCAAGATCTTTGCTGTCACATGGCTGTTGCACCAGAGTCTCCGTAATTTGTAAGCACAGTTCATGTCTGTGCCTGCTCCAGGCTCCTATTGTTGGGGTTTAGTCACAGTAGCTGGGCTGGGAGCTGGTGTATTATTGTGTGCTTGCTCTGGGCTCCTGGTATCTGGCAGATGGCATACTACGGCTTACTACACAGAGGCGTTGGGTGGGGAATCTCAGCATCTATAATTTGTTCACCTGTCATCGACTTGCAAGAAAAGACATTGTGGGACCCTATCATTAGAATTTCCCATCTCTCCCTTTACTGAATTCTTATTGTATGGTAAATAATGGGCCTACAGTACCTGAGATAGATAGACAGACAGGTAGATAGACAGACAGACAGACAAACAGACAGAAAGATAGTAAAACAGACAGACAGACAGACAGGTAGATAGAGAGAGAGAGAGAGAGAGAGAGAGAGAGAGAGAGAGAGAGAGACAGAGACAGAGACAGAGACAGAGACAGATCGAACGATAGACAGACAGACAGGCAGATTGATAGACAGATAGACACTTAGTAACGTTAAGGACATTTAATTCTTAGACCTCAGGATTGTGCTTGTGCAAACACTGGGGTGTATTCACTAAACAGCCAGGTTCGGTGAATTTGAGAACCGACTTGCAATTTAAGATCCACTATTGAAATATATATATATGTATAAATAACCTCCGATTCGATTTCTAATTTCCAGGTTTAATTGGAAAATATTGTCTAAATTCTGCAAATATATTTATAACTCACCCCGAGTCACCATGTGATGAGGAACCCCATGGTTGAGAATTATTCTCTCTACTCAGTGAGTTCTGCTTAATCAAAACCGAGTTTCGTTTTCTAACATTTTTAAATTTAGTTTTATTTATTTATTTGTTCTAAAATAGTGCAGAATCCATAAAAAAAAAAAAAAAATCGCCAATAGGTAAGCTTTATTTTTTTTTATTAATTTCTGTAAACTCTGCTAGCGGCATTTTTTTCTGACAACTTAACAAAAATGGACTGTTTCTTGGAAACTCCGCTGATAAAATCGCTCTTGATACAATGTGTCCAGCTATCTGTCTCAGGCTGAGTTGTGTTAGACTAAGTGTCTTTTTTACATAAGGCATTACAAAGGCCATGTGAAGGGCCTTACAATAACTAACAACTGATCTTTACTGCTGGCCTTGGATCGCGTCAAGAGATGGTGAATGGGTTAAAACAGTTATTTCCTTTATATCAAATCATAAAACCCAGAGAACAAACAGTCTTTGCGTTTCTTACAAGTATTCAGGAGAACTATATGCTGCTTTGGTCAGCCCAGAGCCCACAGGCGCCAGATTAGCCTGGCTACTTATAGATACTGAAAGGTCCCAGTGTTTATAAGGAAATCCTGCAGAGCAGTAAGCTAGCTGAGCCTCACATCGTGCTGGAACAGAATATATATATGGGAATATAACATTCTATATATCTCTGTATCTGCAGTATATCTCTCTGTATCTGATAATATATCTCTGTATCTGCAGTATCTGATAATAGCTCTCTGTATCTGCAGTATCTCTCTCTGTATCTGATAATATATCTCTGTATCTGCAGTATCACTCTCTGTATCTGATAATATATCTCTGTATCTGCAGTATATCTCTCTGTATCTGATAATATCTCTCTGTATCTGCAGTATATCTCTCTGTATCTGATAATATATCTCTGTATCTGCAGTATCTGATTATATATCTCTGTATCTGCAGTATATCTCTCTGTATCTGATAATATATCTCTGTATCTGCAGTATCTGATTATATAACTCTGTATCTGCAGTATATCTCTCTGTATCTGATAATATCTCTCTGTATCTGCAGTATCTGATTATATATCTCTGTATCTGCAGTATCTCTCTCTGTATCTGTTTCCCTCTGTCTCTCTTTCTATATATCTATTTCTCTGTTAATTTCTCTCTTTCTGTAACCCCTTGCAACTTTCTATATGTAGCACCGTCTGCATCTCCTACTGTCTCTCTCATTGTAGCTTCCTGTCTTATCTCTCTTTCTCTCTATATAACTTTGTGTCTCTTGTTCTATATATTCCTTTGCTTATCCCCATCTCTCTCTCTCTCTTTATTTCTATCTCTGTCACTGTTCTGCTATCTATCTATCTATCTATCTATCTATCTATCTCATCCAGTATATATATATATACACACACACACACACACACACACTCGTGTATATCTATATCATAGTTGTGCTCTGCAGATATACAACAAATAAAATATAAAAACAAATTAAACTCACTATAGCAGAACTGAATTCCGTTATCCAGTGTGTGAAATCAGATAAGCAATGTCTTGGGATGGCTATGAAAACCTCCTATAGTTTTTAACAAATCAAAAGACAAAAAAAAAAAAAAAACAACAAAAAAACTATTAATGGCATAAAATGAAATGTGTCATTTTGCTGAATTTCCTGTGTAAATGGGTGTTTAAATGTAACACACATCAATGAATGAAATATAATGCAAATAAGATATTATTTATTAGAGTTAACCATTCCTCCCTCTAACTGCTTCCTACTTCGCTGATTAGTAAACTGGCAAAAAGCAAAATAACCGATTTATACAGACACATATTCTCTCTTTTCCAATCAGCCACTGGGTTAATCATTGAGACTCATTAACCCTTAGGACTCCGAAGCATCTCCTGCAACATATCGCAGAGCGTTTTCTCGCGATCCACACCAGTGCTGAAAGGGTTAAAATCCGCTGGGTTCATTATTTTTTTTGGTTCCCTCCCCTTTGAGAGTGTTATGTTCCAATATATGCCCTCTTGTTACTATGTATTGATAGCGAGGCTGATCAGGGAACATTTTCATTGGAGCTCTGATTATAAATAACATTCTAATCTGTTAAGAGTGGAAAGGACTTCAACATAAGAAGGAAATAGACATTTATGTAATTCTTGCATAAATAATGATCTAAAAAAAATATTGGTTTAAAAATATATAGGGAGAGAGAAAATAAAATAGTTTTAGCTACCAAGGAATAAATGTAACTAATGAATGCAATATAAGAGAATAAAAAGCTAACATTGTGATATATTTGTTATTGTGTGTTGCTATCTAAACAATATGAATCAAGGTGCTGTCATATGACTGCAGAGTGTATAAAAGCAGTTAAAAGCGTGTTGTGTGATCTAATAATAACAGGATGCTATGGAGTCAATCTAGTGTTAATTCTGACTTGCAATTCTAGCTGAACATGGAATGGATGATTTATGAATGTAAACCTGAGGAAGGAGGCAAATCCCAGATGATGCCCTGCCCATATCCAAAGTGACATGATGGGACAGGGTGGCATTTTGAAAGGGAGAGCTGAGGGACCATCCACTCTCAGCCAAGTGCTGTCTCTCCCACCCAACACACACAGAGCTATAATAAGCAGCCCCTGGCAGGCAGCAGCCAATAAGGAGAGAGCATGGGGCTGACGTCAGAGGCCCTGTAGAAAAGGTGCAGATCTCACTGCACAGAGGACTGCAGAGCAGAAATAAAGGAGAGAGCTTCTCACTTTAAGGGATTACACCAAGTCCATGCAGAGGACCCTCCTCCCCCATTACTCACACACAGCCCTGCCTGCAGGAGCAAAAACTTAACACAACAACGGTCCAAGGAAGATCTGAAGCACCTACAGAAAAAAATACCCAACCTCCTGTTTCACTCTGTGTAATAGTCAGCCCAATAAAGTAGAATCACCTTTCCTGACAATTGTGATTCAGCTACCATGGACACAGAATACTAACTTTTTCCTCCTCTGGAGAGGTTGCACATGACTGCCTGGCTGGCCCTGTTGTCCCTTCTGCATCCCAAGCATGGAGCAGGCCTGAGTGTTTGTCCAGGTCTTTTAAACCTCTGTTTACAGACTGCACAGTTTCCACAATCTGCCAAAATTCATGGACACACCTATCATCAAGAAAGACAGCTCTTAAGGACACCTTTATTTCAGGATCTTCTGCTGCTACTGCCGCCTTGCTGACCCACCTGAAGATCCCAAGATATGTCCTTCAGGTCATACTTTTAGACCTGCTTGAGATAGATATATATATTTATTTTATCATTTAATTTTTTGAGACATCATATGATTTCAGATGACAGCACGGGGACCTCCTGAATTGTTCTGACTTTTTGTTATTTGTGGTTGTAGTTTGATCGTCTGGGCAAGGACAGTCCCCAGGACACACGGTCTCCTGTGCTGACTTGACATTCAATGCATGGCTTAGGACTTCAGTTTGTGGAAGTAGGAGCCAGGTACCAAAGCATCTGCAAAAAATCAATCTCCCACTCGTGTTCTTTCCTCGCTTCAGAAATGCTTTTCCACAGCCTGTCAGGGGGTGAGATGCATGGGGTCATCGATGAGATGGACAGAAGATCCAAGACTGAAACTCCAGCCATCAGCTCTGCTATTGACAGAGGGGAGACTGAAACGGTAGGAAAGCATTTTAGGGGTGCTGGGACCAATTTTGGGGGGAGCAGGGATACATTCAGAAGGGATCTCACAAAAGTGAAAGATAATATTTTAAAACCTAGAAAAAGTACAAACAAAAAAAATATCTATTCTGTCTAACTCACTTTAACATTCCTGAAATATGTATTTCTATATCTATGATATGTTTGTTTTACACCTTCATCTCTGCAATATGCAATATTTTAAATATACAATTTATGTGTGGCTTATAAAAGAAGAAGATCTGCGCTGTTTAAATATCAGTAAAGTGTGATAATACAAAATATCAAATTCAATATATTAAAATATTCTTATCCACAATAATGATTAGCTAGCAATAAAACACCCACATGCACACACACTGTTATGATGCCAATTGTCCTCTATTCAGATATATTCACTATATCTGTTATTGGATTCATTAATATTTCCAAATAAGGTGACCTGTTATAATAAGATAAGTGCAATAATATTGGACTGCTTGTATACTGTAAGCACTGAAATGCAGGAATTGGTATTATTTTTTATAGGAAAATTATTTAATTTTATAGCAAATATTTGTTCTCTCTATTTCGCAAATTCTTAACTAGGGAATTTGGATGAATGTAAATAAAATCAAGAAAATAATTATATATATATTTAAAATATGTATCCCTATGCATTTATATATAACTAGAATGGATAAACTAATATCTAGTTATATATAAATGCATAACAGAAGAAGGATTTTCTTCTGTTTTATATATATATATATATATATATATATATATATATATTATTATTATTATTAATTAATTAATTTATTTTTAATTTTTTTTTCTTAATGTGTTTAAATCCCGGGGATTATTTTTCTCACTTTTAACATTAAAAATCTTAGTCATAGAATTACGATTCTTCTGAAATTAGTGTAAGAATTGCATTGAATATTTTAAGCACATTTCCTAAAGAATAATTAGATACGAGAGAGAACTTGTAACACGTTCAAGTTTTACCTCAATGCACTGTCCGTCCAATAACAATATATGTCTTCATTTTTTTTTTTTTTTTTACTGTATTCAGAACTTAAATACATATTTCTTTTTTTGTTCTCATTTCATTTGCCTGTCTTCATTAATTATATATCCACACACCAAGACTCCAGAACAGCTGCACGATGGAGCTCTCTCCTTATATATATACACACATTTCTACATGTTAAATATAATGTACAGTGAAATATAAATACTATTTAGAAATATACTGAACTAACCATTTCTGTTCTTAAATCTGTAAACCGAATTGATTATTTTTCATCTTTGTACTTCCAACATTTAAAATATAAAATTAAACATTACCACCCTTTTAAAAACCTATTTTCAATATATTAATAAAAATTAAACATTGGTGATACCCATGCAGGTACACAATCACACATTAAATGTGTATTTGTGCGTAGACAGACAGATAAAAGATATATGGATAGCTAGATAGATAGCAATACATAGGGTAATATATAGCAATATAGTGTATGTAGATATAAAAATATACACATACCACCTACACCAATAATAGGCCTTTACTGCTTATTAAATTCACTTTTTCTAAGGGATGAAAACGGCACAAATGCAACAGAACGCAAAAATGTAAATAAACCGTGAATTTTATTTATTGGCTTTATTGCAATATTATGACACCTAAAATCCCCATCTTAAATAATCCGTTCCACTTGCAAATGATTACTTTTTATCCTGAAAACTGTAATAACTGTTCAGTTATAATGTGTGAAATTTATACCAGAGACTCTGTTTCCTTTGATACAATAAATACATTTCCACATTGTGGTTTATAGGAAGTAACTTTTTTTCACCACAATTTCTTTATTTTAATAAAAAATTATTTTTGCAATCCACTGAATAAATATATTTTAACCCAATTCTAGATAGACTGAACAACTGTATTAATGCTTGTAATTGTGTTTACCGCATTACTGGAACACTGGGCTATAATGATCATTATATATAAATATATAAGATATATTGTACCTATATGTCACCAACATATTCACTAGTGGTGTACATTAGAGTATGTAAACTGCTTTATTTTATTTTAAGACCAAAACAAAGGTGTGTATGTGCTATTGGGTGTAATATGTAGATACCATATAACATATTATATTCCAATATTGTGTTATATTGTAATGTGCATACAAACATGTGGAAACATTGTAACTTGCTTTATGTTCCATATTAATGTTATATACAGTGTAACCTGATTTGTGTTTCATGGTAATGCTATACACAATAACTTGTTTTGTGCCATATATTAATGTTGTGGATAATACCTTAATAAGCAATAACCTGCTTATTAATACAATGTAACTTACTTTGTGTTCTATATTAATATTGTGTATAATATATTATTACAGAATAACTTACTTTGTGTTCTATATTAATATTGTGTATAATATATTATTCCAGAATAGCCTGCTTTGTGTTCTATATTAATATTGTGTATAATATATTATTACAGAATAGCCTGCTTTGTGTTCTATGTTAATACTGTGTATAATATCTTAATACACAATAACCTGCTTTGTGTTCTATGTTAATACTGTGTAGAATGGTTCAATACAATATAACCAGCTTTGGTTACTGTCTTAATACTGTGTAGAATAGTTAAATGAAATATAACTTGCTTTGGGTTTTTGTATTCATGCTGTGTGTAATATGTGGATAGAATGTAACATGCTCTGTTTTGTACATTAATGCTGTGTATAATATGTGGACAGAATGTAACATGCTCTGTTTTGTACATTAATGCTGTGTATAATATGTGGACAGAATGTAACATGCTCTGTTTTGTGTCTCTGTTTGTGCCCAGACCATGCCCTCTATCAGCAATGACCGGGCTGCCCTGTGTGCCGGCTGTGGAGGGAAGATTTCAGACCGGTACTACCTCCTGGCAGTGGACAAGCAATGGCACATGCGCTGCCTTAAGTGCTGTGAATGTAAATTAAACCTGGAATCTGAACTTACCTGCTTCAGCAAAGATGGCAGCATCTACTGCAAAGAGGACTATTACAGGTAGCCCCCCCTTCCCCCCTCCCCAGCTCCGCTCCCTTAACCCCTTCATTGCCACCCTCTGTAGATAAACATGGTGGTGGTAAACCGTTTAATTTCAAAATTTAGTATAATGCACATGTATGTGGGCACACACACACACACACACACTGGAAAACCGATAACAAAAACAGACACACGCACATACACACACACAGACACACACACACACACACACACATATATGGTTTTTCTTTATCGGTTTTAAATAAAAAGTGATATCTGTGCAATGACTGAGAGCTGATGATGCTCATTAGCCTCGCCTATTGCCCTCTTTAAAATACTTTTAAACCTCAATAAATCATTGCTCTTCATTTTTTAATAAATCATAGTATTTCTTTATAGCCTGTCTAGCATTGCATAATTAACGATAATCTTCAGTTTATATTATATATATATACTGTATGTGTGTTTATATGTATTTGTGTGTGTTTTTATATGTGTGTGTTTATAAATATGTGTGTGTATGTGTGCTTATATATGTGTGTGTGTTTATGTATACATATATATGTGTGTGTGTGTTTATATGTGTGTGTGTTTATGTATATATATATATATATATGTGTGTGTGTTTATATATATGTGTGTGTGTTTATATATGTGTGTGTGTTTATGTATATGTGTATGTATGTGTATACACATATATTCCTTTAATGCAGTGTAATTATGCTGAAATGTAATTTGTGTTCTATAGTGTGCGATGCTCAGTGGGAAACACACAAATTTACTTTACTCGGCAGTACGATTGGCATAACGTGTAGCAGATTCCTAGATCCCAGCTGAGTGTGATGGGAGTGGCAGTCCGCGGCTGTTGCAGCGTTAACCGCTGCCAAATGCTGCAGTTTTTCTTTGCAACATCCCTTTAGGCAGCGGGATGGGTAAATGAACGCTGAATCTCCCATTATTTTTACTCTATAACATTTCCACATTATCGTTCAGCGACCTTCAACTGTTACACACTAAACCGGCTGCACAGCATTATCAGACAAGGAAGAGAACTGACATTCCACAGGACTACTATATCTGTTATTATTACTATTAGTAGAATTCGAACACACATTCCGAGTTCTACTTGCTGTATATAGGTGTGGGTGGGGCAATCTATAGATAATGAAATAACTGAATGAAATACAATAATAAATATATAAATTTGTCAAATAGCACATAACCAAGGAGAAAACAAAGTCAGATAAACACACACCACACACACACCTCTATATTACATATTAAAGAGGATATTTACTAATCAGTGAGTTATGATAACTTCAGAACCGATATGCACATTTAAATCCCTGTAAGAGTAAAACGTAGAGTCTCTAAATGGATCGCTTTATTTACTATAAATCATTTTTAAAACATCTCCATTTCAAATTGCTGTCTACTGAATTCCCCCCTTACAGGCTTTCTCTTTTCATATAGATATTTCAGCTGGTAGTTGTGCTTTTGATTGGACTATGTTCCAGATCTTTATTTGGAGTTTTCTTGTTATTGCCTGTGAGGGATTCATGGCTCACTGTGGAACTCCACATTTGGTGTACTATCTTTCCCATAATGCCAGGCAGGTTAGGAATTTACTCTGTATAATAGAGACCGTTTCATAGGCTTACAGACCTCCCCCCCACATACAATAAATAAATAAATACATCTGTGTCAGTGGTGAAAAGTTTTAATAATAAAATAATGTATTGAGTTGGTTGGCTAATTGCTGTCTCTCCTGGCTGTGCTTTTTGCAGGAGGTTTTCTGTCCAGAGATGTGCCAGGTGCCATTTAGGGATCTCTGCCTCTGAGATGGTGATGAGAGCCAGGGACTTAGTTTATCACCTCAACTGCTTCACTTGTAACACTTGCAACAAGATGCTGACCACTGGGGACCACTTTGGGATGAAGGAGAACTTGGTCTACTGCAGGTTACACTTTGAGACTTTGATACAGGGAGAATACCAGGTCCATTTCAATCACTCGGATGTGGCATCAGGAAAGGGTTCAGGACTGGGGTCTGGGGCCAACTCTTTGGGGTTGCCTTATTACAACGGCGTGGGGACTGTGCAAAAAGGAAGACCCAGGAAAAGGAAGAGTCCAGGGCCTGGAGCAGATCTGGCTGCCTACAATGCAGGTAAGGAAGGAGCTACATAGCATCCAATGAACCCCTCTTAGTCCTAATGCAGTGTTTTCCTCTTGATTACTCAAAACAGCTTCCATTTATTAAAGCTCATCTGATAATAATAGCCTAGCTGGGTATAATTATTTGCATGAAGTGCTGTCAAGTTGGTAATTGCAGGAGCCAGAATCTGAGATTTCTTCACTTCAGGTATAAATGTAGTAATTTGCAGTCAGGTATAGGAGAAGATTATTCTTGAGAGATTCAGATTATTAGAACTACACATAATCACTGGGAGTCAGTGCACATGGTAAAGGGAGAATGGATATCTGTCTGTCTGTCTGTCTGTCTATCTATCTATCTATCTATCTATCTATCTATCTATCTATCTATGTACCTGTCTGTCTATCTATTTATCTATCTATGTCTGTCTATCTATCTATCTATCTATCTATCTATCTATCTATCTATCTATCTATCTATCTATCTATCTATCTATCTATCTACCTGTCTGTCTATCTATCTGTCTGTCTTTTTTCTATTTGTATAGATATGTATAGTTTATAAAAAAACCAACAACAGATATTTTCATGTGTGAAAGACAGTGGGGTCTATTCACTAAACAGCGATTTTTAGGTTAAAGTGGAGACCAATTGGAAAAAAAAATGTCCATTTCAATAAAAGTAAAAAAAATAATAGAAAATATATCCCTCTGCTTTTCTTTCACTTTAATTTTACAGGGCGGTTCTTAGGTCGCCGCAAAATCTCATCTTATTGAACAGACCCCCACTGGGATGATCAGTGATAAAGGTTGATCAGGAACCCCCCTCCCCTCCCCCCCGTCTTACGCTGGGAGGCGGCATATTCTTGCTAGATGTAACTGCTGGCAATGCAGGGGTTAAATCAGGTGTTCCAAGTGACAGATTTGAGTTTAGTGTTTGGTAATGAAATGTGAATTACAGAGAACCCATATAACCAAGTATGGCTGCTTCTGCATCAGGTTTCAGTCTGTTCTGGAACTTTTAATAAATAACAGAAATAGGCTCTGATTTGGTGCTTTCCTGACAGTGTTTGCTTCAATTATTGCTTTTGGTAACATAACTCTGGTGTGTACTTTATGGATTTCCTCGGATGACCTTATATATATACACACATACAATGCATATACAAACATGCATGTATGTGTAAGATAGATACAGTATAAAATGATAACCAAGTTATTTAATAGCTTGCTCCATTTCAATACGTTTTACTGTTTAAATACGTTTTATTGGTTTATAGACAAATATAAATGTTATTATATATTCTGTTATTATTTATTGACACACGAAATCAAGTGAAAGAATAAAGCAGATCATTTTGGGAGATTCAATATTTTCGCTACGTCCTCTATTAACTAAATATTGGGGTTTGTTTAGTTTACAGCTATCTTGTACAGGTGACTTGGGTATTTTTTTAATCAGGTCTGCTAGTCTGGTTTAAATTTGAATTTAGGTTTTCGATTTAGCATAATTCGAAGTTTAGTCTTTAACCCCCAACTTCTCAGATCTGTGAGGGTAATATATTATATGTAAATATATTTCTATCTATCTATCTAAGAATTTTAACGCTTGCATACAGCCAGCCTTCAGCATGTACATACATATATTATACATATAACATACATGTATTTTAAATGATCTGTAAATTACGGAATATCATTCACAAAGTAGTTGTTGACTATAGTTGATCATATTACATAAGGGAACAAGTGAAGTGTGTTTAACATTTGAAGTTGTTTAAATAAATCTAGATTCCCCCTAAATGTTCAAGCAATGTAAACAATATTTAATTCACACATAGATGTGTTACAATTGGAACTGCAGAAAATATTAACATTTTAACCCAAGTTTCTTTACTAGAAGTTAGTTTATAGGAAAATACCTTAAAATATAACAATAATTATTGTGTCCAATGTCAAAGTTTGTGGATTCCTTACATCTAGAATTGTGTTACTTTGGGAATAAAATGATTGAATGTGCCACCATATTTTTATGTTTAAACTATAATTAAATAAAATAAAATAAAATAAATCTACCCTTAAAACCACAAAACCCACCGTATTATAGAATAGGTAAAGGATCTCTAAAATGTCATATAGAAATGTTATCCTCTTCTAATGCTACTGAGAAATATAAAAAAAAATGGATTCTAATAAGTTTAGTTTATTTTTAAATTGTATTTTTTGTGAAATTTGCCCATCCAAGACAGCAGTGATTCTTATTTAAAAAAGTATAAAAAACATTGGCTAAACTAACAAATGAAAAAAAAGTTTGTTTTTATTATAATTTATTTTTGTAAAATAAAATGATGTGTATATATAAGAAGTCACTGAATTCCACAGTCCCATTAAAGCGTATGAAGTCCTATGTCCAGTTTCTCCTAATAGGGGTAAATAGTTCCTTGTGTGTCCCAGTGAATGTATGAGGCCTTATAGAGTTAGCTGGGTCAGTTTAGTGATTGATGCATCCTGACAGGCAGAAAACAGCTCAGAAGGGAGCTGAGACTTCAAAAAGACCAATTCCTCATTCACCTTTTTTTTTTAATTTGTATTTTTTTCTGTTAATAAAATGCCCAGATTCCCACAGTTTATCCGTTTACTATTAGAATTGGTATTTGATGGGCTTTTTTTTAGGTCAGTAAATCAATGTCCGTGAAGTGTGTTCTTCCCAGAAGCACCTGTGATATCTGTCCTGAGTAATATACTCCCTCTGTGAGTTGAATCAACACCTCCCAGAGCTAAGGATATTCCATGCATTATCTTAACAATGAGGGTTCTGACTGCCCAGTCCATAGAACATGCAGGATATCAGTCTAGCAGGGGCGTTGGGTCAGGATGGCTCATGTCAGGTCTCGAATTTGGATCGAACCCTTTAGAAATCTCCTAATTCATAATGAAGGGGACATGGTGAATGACAAAAACACACTGGGACTGGAGCTTAAACTACATGACAAGACAGGGACACTCATGCTATTAATAATGTATGTTTCATGTGACACACACTGAATATACTGTATACACTCACTGTGAATCTATGCTCACATCTACACACATACAATACATGGCAGATAACCGTAACATGAAAAAAAAATTTTTGTTAAAAAAAATAAAATAATTAAAATTAACAAAAATAAATAAAATGAAAATAAATAATATATATATATATTGTTTATAATATATATATATATATATATATATATATATATATATATATATATATATATATATATAAAAATAATATATTTCATTGTTTTATAAGACTACAAATAATTAATTCAAATGTATTGGTGTAACCCTCTGTGTGATGTGATCCTCCCAGATCTTGTTCCCAATTGTAGTTTACAAATTAAGCATCCACTTCTAATCTTTGTTTTTTCTTCTTGGGTTTTAGTTAGAGGGGGTGGAAGATGGGGGTCGAAAGTCTCCAACGAGAGCTTAATTCCCAGGAACAAGGTAGTCTGATGGGTCCTAAACGAATGTTTTTTGTTTGAGCGTACTCTGTATTGTGCTGTGCTGAGCTCTCTCTGTGTATTGTGAGCCGAGTCCAGCTTTTCTCTTTAAGACAATGACCGGTTGAATGTGATAGGAAATGAGGTCCTAAAGTAGGGCAATGGGCTGGAGTGGAAGAAATCGCTTAACTCCCAGTGATTTTGTGTTATTCTTTAATAGGATATTGGGGAATTATTTAAGGGACTGCCTGACATACAGGGTTATTAACCGAGTGTTAATTGTTGGCAATCCAAATTGAATTCTAAATTTTAGGCCAAACAGCTAAACTGAACTAATTCTCCAAACTAGACATATTTTATTTAGTTAATCTAAGTTAGCCTAAATTGTCAGATTCATTTTGGAATCCTGGGAAGTCACACTTTGAAGAATAATTGTTCTGTTGAAATTAGTGCTATACCCATTCTACACAATTAAAAAGACACTGAATTAGCAATAGTGTATTAAAAAAAAGGTTATGTCTTGATTCAATGTTACAACTGAACATTGTGAGGATAAAACTATTTTCTCTATTTTTATTATATATAGCTTGCTATGTTATATACAAAATATCCAGTATTTTTTTTTTAATCGTAGCTCGTTGTAAGTAGCAATTTAGGTAATAAATTCACTGGTTAGATTGACAAGCTGATTCGTTTGTAAACAGAAAGCAAAAAATATTTTAAGGTTTAAATTTAAGATGTTATTCTGGATAGGACAAAGTGATAGCAGACTTGAAGGCAATCACGTTGGTTTTATTAAAAAAAAATATTAAATACAAATAAAAAACAGTTTGCGGTAAAACTGACATCAAATTGCAAACTTTGGATACAAGATGCAGATTTAGTTATAAAAATCCCAGTTTGGCTATATTATTATTCGTTTTGCAATTCAGTTTTAAATTCGATACAATCTGCTGTTCATTCAATAAACTACTGTAATACATATACCGCAGAACAAGGAAACAAGATAGTCTAATTGTAGTCAGTGTAAACTGAGTTACACTTTGTAAACCAGTTGATATAAATGTAAAACAAATCCCTAAAATTAACCGTTTTTCTTTCAAAGTTTAATTCCCACTGGAGGCTCAAAATTTCACAAAGATTTTTTCCCCACTTCTTAAGTCTGATTCTCTGTAAATATGTTTCGTCTATTGAATCGTTAGGTACACTTTTATATTTGTGATATTTTCTAGAGATCAAACGAAAAACATAAAAAAAATAGTTAAAGCACAATCATTAGGCATGTGGAAATTAAAAAAAAAAGAAGATATTATTGAATTCCTTTTTTTTGGTTTAAACACACACGCAGACACACACACACACACCCCCACACACACAGACACACACACACACACACACCCACACACACTAGCAAATCTTGTTATATCAATTTGACTTGATCTGTCCAGCAGACTAAATGTAAAAGGCGCAGAAATGATTTAAATTAATTCAAGATAATTCTAAATAAATGATTGCTTCCACTGAAACACTTTAATTGGGGGATAGAATAGGTTTTGAATGCATCCCGAATTGCAAAAATCTCACCAGAGCAATGTCAGACAGGAATGACCATAACATATCATTGAGCTTTTATCAAGTGTATTGATACAAATAATATTTTTGTTAAATAGTAAATTGAAAAGAGTTAGGGTTTAGAAAAAGGCTTTTCATTGACCTGCAGAGAGGACACTGTAATTGTAGCTCTATATCTCCCCCTAGAGAGAATAGTAAGAACATACAGGCATTGAAAACTTTAAAAGTAGTCACGGAGGTGACATTTATTATCTTCTTTTCTAAATCTATTAGTAACAAAAAAATTAAAAAAAAAAAAAATGACGTAAGGACCTCTTGCCGAAAAAAACAGATATTTACAAAAAAAAAATCTATTAGTAATGTAAAATTGTTGCTCACTAAAACCAGGCTCCAAGCACTAAAAAAAATAAAAAATAGAGGAAGAAAAATAAAAATAAACATAATAAAAAAAAAAAAACAACTAAGAAAAATAAACAAAAAGAAAGCCAAATCTATACTAAATTATTAGTGGGTTCGTGAAATAACAGAAACTAACGTGGCCCGTATCTTGAACAGAGTAAATGCCCCATCAAAAGTGTGACGTCATAGATTTTTCAAGTAAGAAAATGTACATGAATAGATATTGTAGCAGGTCCAGAAGATCCGGATAAAACCAATCCTTATTCGTCATATTTCTTATTTCTGGAATATAAAACCTTGAATAGATTGCACAATATGATTGTTAACGCTATTTAAAAATAGTTTGTTTGTTTGTTTATGTGATAGGTTAAAACTTGTGTAAGCTACAAGCCCTTTATTGTAATGTTTGATTAGTGGCAGATATATTAATTAAACAACGAAATGCAGTAAATCAGAATTGCAAAATTAAGACAAAAAAATCCCGACCTAGAAATAATTTTTCAACTGGGCTATAGTCATATTTATAGTGAAAATGTTGCAATTCGGATTTTATTTCGATTTAATTCGCAGTTTAGTGAAAACCCCTTACATTTCCTGCGAAATGTGCATTTGACCTCACAAAACAACACAATTTCCTTGCTATACCTTTAGCCAAGGTTTCGTTAGGTACCTATGTTTATTTACTAAAAAACGAATCATTTGAGGCTAAACCAGATGATTTAGAAAAAAAAAAAGAATTAGTTCAACTCAGCTATAAAGACAGCATGGCTATTTTAGCACAAATCTTGCCATTCGAAATTATATCGCTACACTTCGAGATTTAGTGAATACCCTATATAAATAACACTTCCTCTCTCATTACCGTCTGGGAAGCGATATTAACATATAATAAACAATCTCTGTGTTTTCCATACATTGAGCTAGGAGAGAAAGCGCTGTATGAAATCAGTGAAACCATGCTATTATTGTCCAGGGTGAAACATTACCTATTTATCAAAACCTGATCGCTTTTAAATTGTCCGGGACGATTTTATTTTACTTGATAATTTTATATTAAAGTGTATACAGGTTATTAGATTTGAATATTTATACATTATGCATATAATATTTATGCATAAAATAATAATAATAATTTAAATTTATAATATAAAATTTATAAACAATACAAATAAAAAAGAACCCTCTACAAACACACACACACACACATTTCTATTGTTTATAATTGCAGAGTATGAGTTTTTATTTATATATATATATATTATATTTATACACAGACCTTGAAGTGCATTGCATTTCCCTTTTTCTATATTATTATTATTATTATTATTTCTAATTTCTAGACACACCAATGCCCTGATGTATTATGTATAACCTTATCAGGGGCAACTTAATGAGTTAATTATATCAGTTCCCACAGTGGCAGACATTATGCTGTATCATTGGTGCCAAGCTGCCACTTTTGCACTGTGACTGGTAATTAACTCTACCCTCTTATTGAATGTTAACCCTCTGTGGGTCCAGGAGTTGTGTCAGGCATTGCTTGTTAGAGAATGTTTGCCTCTCCTTTCCATCATAGGGTTAATGTAGTCTGGCATGTTTATGGAGTGACTGCAAGTCTTTATTCTGTGTACTTCCTCTGGTGTTTGCATTCTAAATCCTCTTTCAAAGTCATCAGATATCCATGTTCTTCCATTTCCTAGGAAAACAGGAATGTCCAAATCAGTCCTCAGGGCCATTAACCTGCCAGAGGTTCAGGATGACTCTAATTAACATGCAATTAACCAATTAACTTGGTGTCTTACTAAGCAATATGTTGACCATTAGTCTCAAATCACAGAGTCCCTGCATCCTTTAGCACTGTAAATATGGTAGAATATAACTCTCCTACCTCTAGTAAAAAATGGGGAAATGTATTATTTTGTCTGGTGTGATAAATACATGCATGTATTTTAGCAAGTTTCACAAACACCTTTTCCCAATTATTGACATTAAATTAATTAAATCAGCCAGACTATCATGAAAAAAATGCTTTATGGTAAAATCATATGATCAGGGTTACTAGTGTCATGCAAGCCCAAGGCAAATCCCATATCACCCATTTGAAAGTAAATTATTACATATAAATATTGCAGGGTACATGTGTAACTAGTGATGTTATACAGTGGGGTCAATATACTAAACAGTGACTAGTCATGAATTAAAAACAGGATGGTAAAATCTAACCCAGAACAGATAATTTGGAAAAAATCTCCAACAAGTTTGTATTCAGAGTTTAGCTATTTCAATCTGAATTTTGCAACTGGTTTTTAGTTTACACAATTCACTGTGTATATAGTTTGTTTTAGGGCCCATTTTAAACACAGATCAATTTCGCATTTAGTCCTATCTGTCCTGTTAATCCTACAAATACCCATATGATATTTAGCATCAAATTATTCAAGCAAGATAGTGCACAAAATAAAGTCAGTAGATAAAACTTGTGTAAAATAATATATGCTAAATAAACTGTAATCAACAAGATCCATCATTGAACATCATTGAATATGTTAACTGTAGGTAGGTGCCACATTAGAAAATAACAGACAATAGTCTGGTTAGTGTAACTGCAGATCAAGCTTGTTAATTGCTTTCTATTTAAATTGGGATATTTCTTGTTCCCTATTGAGGTCCTACTAAATAGGCTGCTAAGATAACAAGAGATTTGCCTGACCTTGGTCTGGAAGGGGTTAAGAATACATAGTGTAAAAATTCTAATGGAGCAAATGCAATCTAAGATCATCACTGTGTGATCTATATAGAAAATTAGAGATCCCACGAACGAGGTTCTCCCATTAAATGTCATGTAATTGATTCAGGATAAATATTTACCATCCCAAGAGTTGCATTGTCTTTTTAATTTACTTTTCCCAACTATGATGGGCTATACATATATGTATATTTAATTTATATAGTGCTAACAGGTGTACTTTACATTTTACAGATTACATTTTAGGGGAATTTCATTAAGTGCAGCAGGAGAACCGTATAATAAGGGGCAAGATACATGCAGATACATTATTAGAAGTTGTTAAGTGGCAACATGTTCAGTAGTGCTGTACAATTGTAAACAAGACAAAGTAAAAACATGCAGCCCTTACATCAGGGCTGTCCAACCTGCGGCCCCCCAGATGTTGCTGAACTACAACTCCCATGATTCCGTGGCTATCTGCTTAATTGAAAGAATCATGGGAGTTGTAGTTCAGCAACATCTTGGGGGCCGCAGGTTGGACAGGCCTGCCTTACATCCTTATTACATAGTAGGCTAATTTATATAGCATTATTTTACTTTTCTAGAAAGCGTTAGTAATGCTAACTATCCCCTGTTAATATGTATATGTTATGAAAGTATTATACATTAAATATACATAATTTGTTTTGCATAGGTTTTCACTTAAAAAGTGCTCTTACAAAGTATTTTAGCATATTTTATAGTGAATGCAAAACTTTGAACATACTGGATTGTATGTCATACCTAAAATTCTCTTGAAAACTACTTATTTTATTTCATTAGCTGTAGTTCTACTTGACTTCATTTTGATACATTTTGCATGTGTTAAATCACTCCATAAAACAATCCATCCATTTAATGCTCATAGGAATAGTTTAATGGTCTTTTTTAAAATTTTAATGTTGCAGTATAATTGTCTCTCTCTCTCTATATATATATATACACCAATGTGCACACATACACACACACACACACACACACACACACACACACACACACACACACACACTCACTTTGTATACTATACACACACACTGCTTTGTACACTATACACACACACACACACACACAGTGCTCTGTACACTATATATATATACACACATACACATATATATTGTGTAAAACAACCCTGTATTTGTACATCAGATATTGAGTTGTAATTCCCTTTTATTAAAATAAATTGATTTCTTTCTTTTTTTTAACATTTATTTTTAATTGTTAAAGGTATAATTGATTTGTAACAAAGTTTTGTAAATTACTTCATAAAGCATACACACTACTTGCTTTATTGGTGCAAAACTAGAGCAATTTTGACTCTGACAGCCAACACAAATGGACAATTTAAATGTGATTTCAACGTGAATTTTAGACCGAAATAGCAGAAAAAGAAATCTTACACATAAGCTATGTTTTTAGTTTTATTCTGAATTTTAAGATTTCGAATGCATGTTGATATCCTGGTGAATCATAATTAACAGGGCAATTTTATATCCAGATTGTAGTGAGTTAAAATCCCAATGGCAAAACTGACAACAAAAATCACAGCAGCTCAGTTACTCTCACAGCTTGACTATTCTGGCCTAAATTTTGCCATTTGGTCATTGATTATCTACAATTGGAGTTCAGTCAATGTCTTTGATAGTGTGTTTTGCTTCATAATCATCACTGGAAAAGTACCTCTAAAATTAGTTTAAAGCGTTAATTTGCCAATTTAAATTTCCCATTTTTCATCAGAGTGACCCATAGTTGATGTCGTAAAGTACAAATACTTGAAATGTACATAAAATGCACTTCTAAAAATATACCACTGAGCATTTTAATTTTATTCCATTCACTAATCACAGAACTCCCATCACGTGACTGTAATTCCCAAATACTTAACAAAAGTGCATTGCACTAGATCAGGCCTACTAGGGACTAAGAAACATTCTTACACAAAAGGAACAAACTAAATCCACCACACAATGGTTTTCATTGTATTTCCCTTGTTAAAGCAATTCTCTCAGAAGAACAATTCTGAAAACACAGTCAACGTGAAATATTCTTTGGAAAATAAACATTTGTATAACATCATCTTTTGCGTTTTCTGCGAGCCTTTGGCCTTTCTACGGTATATTAAATGTGCATTGCGCAACATTTGCTAAGTGGGGTGGAACTGAAATGGGATTTAAACTTGATTTTTAAAAGCAACACAAACGATCACAGATAACTATTGCTGTGCAGATCTGATTTTTCATGTTTTTATTAAGGGCATTCTTTTATTTTCTATTTAAATAAAGCAAGGCACAGCTTCTCCAAATTTTTAAATCTCATAAATGACTTTTGTTATAAAGCATAACTTTGTACTCATTACAAATTTCCAGAGGGATTGTTCCCTAGAATACACATGGGCATATGTTTGTGATTCATAAACAATTGATATTAGCAAAAGTGTTAAGAAAATGTATATCACGCCTGTATCGGGATCAGTTCACCACTTTTGTAGTAACAAGCCAAATTCCTTCAAAATTTATTTTTACGATGGAATATTTAGCTAAGAAAGCAAATTCTTTTTAGTTTAATCTGCAGAATATTTTGAGTGAACACCCTCTGTACATTGCAAAATGAAATGAATTGGCGCATGCTTTTGCCAAAGTACTTTGCAAGCAATCAACAGATTTCATGTGTCACTATTACAATAACAAGTTTTGCTGTCCTTTGGAGACAAGTCAGTTGGTTTTGGCTGCAGCTAACGCTAGATTTATTTTCAAAAGCAATTGATTTTTTTCAGAACGAGACCAAAGAACTGCTGAAAATTGAAACCAGTTTGTAAACCACATATATTTTGGTTTCCAGATCATTTTCTTAGGGTTTCTGTTTTGATTTTTTTTTTTTTTTATAAAATAAGGACAGGAAAAAAAATACACGCTGCTCAGCAGGAAATTATTTTATTTGAAATTTCTAAATTATTAGTTTTAGACCACAATGAAAATGGTGAAATACAACAAATTATTGAAAGGGAAATCTAAAGCAAATCTTCTCTGCTTAAAAATAACTAATAAAATTAATATGATTGAGTACTGCACAGAGCTACTTTCATTCCTCCTGGAGATCAAATATATTGCTGCTTACAAGACTTTATGGGTTAATCGTGTAAAACTGAGTGGACAATGCCAACTTCTAAACTATCTGGCAGTCAATCAGCCTACCCATACCTTCAAATTCTCATGGCTGTTTACCCTGCAGCAAGTAATGTCTTTCCAGTCCAATAATAGATTTTAAACTCATACTGAATTCTTCAGTATGAAAATGCCAGCATTAACCCTTTAGTTGTTAGCATATTGGATGGCCTAGGGTGAGAATAATAATATATTTATGTCCTAGCTAAATTACTTTTAATTTTATATGCAATAAAGACATTACCTACTTCTATAATGGACAAATGTGCAAACTGTGTGTTTCTTTGATAGGTATCGCGTACCCCTCTGTCATACAAACGGTTAATAATTTTGAATCCTAGAAAATATTACTAAAGATTGGTCATTAATGTGAGTATTGGGGTCTGGGACACCATAAACTGATTGATGGTCATAGATTTTACAGAGCGCACGGATGCACCAAAAACTGTAATGGCCTGATAGATATAAGAAGACCAATATTTCTACTGGTGTGCGTACCTCATGGGGCATGAGTGGGATAGAGTACTTCAGTAGTGAATTGCAAACTGATGAGGTAGCTCACTTGGTTAAAACATCAACTGGGTATTTTTTTTCAAACCTTAGAGTTGTATGATTCCCAGCAGGGCCAATTCAAACTTTCATCTTTCTAAATTTGATCCTTTTTGAATGATGGCTCATTAAATTAGTTTATTATAATGTTTGGGAATGTAGCTGAAAAAATATACAACTTTTGGTACTTTGAAAGAAAAGGATAAATGTTGTAGTAGGCAGCCATATTGTTATTTCTGGAATATTTCTGAAAAACACTTCTGGATAATGATACTTATCAATCTTGATCTTTTTTTCTGGTTTTAGATGAACTTTATAATGCTATAATGTTTAGAAGTTTTGCATGGCTGGCCACATAAACTTAACTGTAATCACAACTTTACCGAAGTAGGTTTGCCTCTGTAGATAATATGGCTATACATATATATATATATATATAGACATTTTTTTTTTTAAGAAACAGTGCTCTTATCCCAGACACAAATCTTCATCTCCATTATGTTACTTACTGCCAATCTGTCTTCTTGTTCAAACTTATTACATTTCTATTGAATTTTAAGCATTCATTTAGTATGTCCACGGAATATAGAGAGTAACAAAATCTATTGCATTAAATTTTACTTTATATTGTCCAAAGATAGAGGATAATATATAAACTGTAGACTGTTTTATCAAAGACCATAAACACTGAAAGACTTTACAGGGTTGATGTTGGGATAATAACTGTCTTTCACATTCATTCACCTAAAAATGACCAAATATTTTCTTCAAAAACATAAGCTCTGCTTATTCACAGGGTTCAATATGCGATTACAGGCTGATATTAGTAACTGAGGGCCACAGAGAATCCTCACTACATGTGTTCTTCTCCTTCAGAGCTTTGTTTAGTATCCTTATTATAATTCTTTTGAATTTTTTTTTATAAATGTGTGTGTGTGTGTGTGTGTATATATGCAGAAACATATATAAGCAATGCTTTTATTTTCAAATTTCCCTATACACAGCCCTTACAAAATAAAGTTTCTATAACATTCAAGAATATTTATGTGTCATTATGAAAACCAATATTATTTGCATTCTCATTATATACTCACAGTGCACAGACATTACAAACTAGTGCAACATATTAACAAAAACGATATCAGAAAGAAATCTACCCATCCTTCTGCTTCGAAAAGAAGTTAATTTACCTTTATGCATAAGCCTTGATGCCATATTATGACGATTTATTATCATCATATATTTAGGGGAGACTTATGAAATACAAAAACTATTCTGGGGAAATGCTAAATATGGAGCAATCTCCATTGGAAACCAATATAATGTCTCATTTAGCACTTTATAATCAGAATGAATACATCCGTCTTGCATTTCTCCCAATATTTGGTGCCAACGCAGTCCTCTTTTTGCAAACATCAACAGGGCATAAGGCCGATTGCTGTCTTATGTACTCTATTGAATGTCTTACATGGACACATCAGTATTGTTGCGCATTATGTGAAGTAGCCATTGGAGCACCAATGCTTACGTTACACTTCTTCAAGTCAATCATATTATCTTGCACACGTAATTTCTCCCTTCTGCAAATATTAAAATATAATTGTATGGTTTGTTGACTAATATATACGTAGACATGTTATTTAAAAAAAAAAAAAAAATCTGTGTATAATATTTGCAAGTATCAAATAGCAGGTAGCGATGTGCTTTCTTTTATATAATCCCACACACTTTTTTTCTTATTAACAACCAAATACTGGCACAGTTTTATCTCTATGGCAATCGTATTCAAATAATTATCATTAATTTTTCCAACAGCTATGTTTCTTACTTTGCCCTTAATCTATTCATGCATTTTACACATGCTAAATGCCTTACCGCTGTACTGACTTGATATGTTGGCCCTAACTAATATAAAATGCTTCTGGCTTCAGCTTGCAGAATTAGTAGATTGTTTTACATTTTGACAGAGAAGGTTGCCAACAGCATTAACATATCACACTACAGGATCTTTTTGCAAAAGCAAAATTGCTCCTTCTCAAGTATGCAGGATGCTCAGCCTTCGTTGGTGTTACCACTGAAATAATGACATGGTTCCATTTTTCTTGCATAATTCAAAAACAATGAGATCCCTTTTCTCCCAGAAATGATAATGATGCACAGATTTTACACTTCCAGCATTCTAGATTAAGAACAACTGACGTTTTGCAATTATGCAGCAATCCTGAAGCGTGTCTGTCTCCATGAATTCTCGTGCATCTCAGATTAGAATGGTTGTGTTAGTTGTAATGTAGCATACTATTCTGTTAACCGTTTCCTGGCACATGTATCTGAAATACAATTGTGTCCGTTTAGTTGGTAATGCCAAGTTTCTTGTGTTTTTTTCTTTCTTATATCACCTTTGAATTTCATTATATTTAGAATATTCATAATATTATATTATTATAAAATTAAAGGGTAGTATTCGTGTAACCACTTAAAAAAATGCTAAAAACAATGCCATTCTTAAAATGGATTTTATGAAATGTATATGCTATCTGTATATCAAGTGAAAAGTTCAGTGTTTGCAGCTATAAATAAGTGGCTGGTATTGGAATTTCTGTGCTAGCTTGAGATGCTCAGTGCTCAGGAGGAGAAGGATAGTTGGATAAAGAATAGTTTCTGAATTGGATGTGAAGACTTACATGTGGGAATGCTTCCAAAAAACTGTAGCCAATAACAGTTTTTATATACTAATAACAGTAAGAGCTACACATACACACACAATACACACACACACACACACACACACGCACACATATATATATATATACTGCCTCTTCCCTGTTAGATTGAAGTTGACATTTCTGCCCCGGTTTAGATTCACTTGTTATGTTTTTGAAGACAAAAACACGACTATTGACTAACTCTATATATTTACCTTGTTCTCAATTTCCAAAAATGCACATTTTCATTTTTTACAATTTATTTTAAGCAACATTTAGATGGTAATTTTATCTTTATGATCAACCACATAGAATATGCTGCATGTGACAGTTACATATATATGTTTCTTAAGGAGCCTAATAAATGACTCAAAAACATTTCCCACACTTTTTACGTCACCACCATTCTGTACCATTGTGAGTCTAGTATTTGCATGTGATAGCAGAAAAACAAATGTCAGATCAGTCAAAAGGTTTCTTACATTTAATTGTTCAGTTTTGTATCTTCTCAGGCCTCACATGCCCTCTCTTTGCTGATATGGGTGGAACCTGGTGTGGCCTTTAACATTCAATGTGGTGTTTATTGAGTAATGCCATTATAACCCACTGTTCTGAGGATGGTTAGTTAGTCCAAGCAGAATCTTGGATAAGTGCATGCTGTATATGCTTTCAAAATCTATTTACCAATCTGAACACAGTGGTTGCTCTTAAATTATAGACTCTTTCAAACCTAGCATGCATTGCAATGACAGTCTTGTTATATTGGAAAACAATGATTCTGTCTCTGCCTGTATTTAAAACTTTGCATTGCTAAAGATATGATAACACATGAAAAGGTGAGATGCAGTATCTAAAATAAACTGTATCATGAAGTAATGTTACTTGAGGCTAGGCCAGTCACTGTGGCCATGATTCTGTGGGGAACATACCTATACTTTAGTTTTTTTCTGGCAGCCTTTGAGCCATTTTTGAACATACTGCCCATCTGTATAAGGGAGTCATATACTGCTATTGTCAAATCACTTACTTGTGGTTGTCCCTTAAGGGTGTCGTCTCTCACTAACACATAAAGTTACATTGGCAATATATATATATTTTGCATAGTGCACAAATTCACTTTCATGGACAAACTAATGGAAATATGTGCCCCAGTAGGTATTTAGCAGCCCTACCAGAGCCAGACGAACAATTTAAAGTGCAATGGTATAGACAAAGGGATCCCAAAAGATAGGTTTCCAAATGTATTAGAACCTCAATCTCCATGGTGCTTTGTCATTCTAAAGATTGGCAAAGCATCTTGAAAATTGAAGTTCTGCCGCATGTGTGGTTATACCCCTGGTGTAAATAGAAATTGAGGGCATACCCATGTTTGTACCCATATTTAGCTAACAGAACTGGGACCTGCTCAAAGTATACACTGCACTATAGTGCTTATACTATCACATGGCAAGGCCTTAAACAATGCAAGAGTGTTAGGTCTTGTGACTTAGAGGTTAATCTACCTCCGAACTAGGATCTGATAGTACAACTGCCCAGCAAACACATGATGTTGTGTAATGTGTGCGATTTACTATACTTATCTCTTTAAAATTATTATTATGCTATTGTGGAATGGAAATTTCCAATAGTTTCCACTTCACTGATGGAATTCCCAATGCGATTGTGCATCATAATCTGCCAAGGGCGAAACTCAACTGGGGGGGGGGGGGAATTGCTTACAGAAGAGCTACTCAAATGGTTTACACAAGCTATGTGTTCCAGTCACCTATATTTGTTGGTAAGAGAAAATGATCACACATATTCACTATATGCTACTAAATACACGTCTCTAATTTTCTATATACCCTGCTTTTGTCAAATCTATCCTAGTAAATCGACAACTTTGAATTGTTATTTTGGATTGAGAAGGTTTGTAAACTTTACTTTTTTCCTTAAAAACATTGAATTGTCAATTACTTCCAAAAGTGTTTTTTTGTTATTTTGCTCTTCCACCTTTGAAAATATTAGTTGTATTGAAAGAAACAAAGATAGCAGACATATCTCAAATAGGGTTATTCACTAAAGTCTGAATACAGGGATATAAAAATGAAGAGAGTAGGCGCACTAAGAGGTCTGTGTCAAGCTTGACAAAGACCTCTTAGCAGGTCGAAACGTTGCTGCTCTTGAACCAATAAATCTGCCTGCGGCTTGAACACCTTGAGTGCCTGTAGACTTTCTTAAAGTCTGAATACAGTCTCGGCCATACAAATTTTGGCAAAATAAACAAATTCAACTAATATTGCAATTCTCACATTTACTAAATGACAACCTGGTTAAAATTCAGTTACTTTAACCAAAAAGAGTGCATATTATAAAGTACCAGGTGTATTATTAAAAATGGTTAATTTTCACATGCATTCTATTTAAAATATAGGATTCACATGTCTATCAAACACAGATTCACTCTGAACAATAGTTAATTGTTGACAGAATGCAATATGTGCTCAGCATTTTCAGTTTCTCCGCTCTGTCATTTATGGTGATTTTTGGTGATTTTCCTGTGAGCTATGAAATAAAGAAAACATGTTTCCTCTACCGTTTCTATGTATCAGAAGTGATATGTTTTCGTCTCAAGCATTGCGCAGGGACTATCCAGTTTCCCAGCATTCACATTCCCATTACCTTTCTCTTTCTCTTTCTTAGCTTATAGATTGTGAAATACTCTAATAGTTCACCTAAAACTATTTTATAACGAAGTAAGCTAAGCTACCGATAACAATGTGCTTTATATACTATATCAAATTTGTAATATTGGAGAATTGGCATGGGGTGGGGCGTTTGCTAATATCCGACCAGAATCATTCATTCAATATAGTGGAGTTAGAAAAACATTCCAAAATGGCTATTTTTTATAAAAACCTGCAGTTTGCTTGTCAGTGCTCCACAATTCCAACACACAATGCATTGCTGTGTTTCCTATAATAATATGTATGTATGTATCTTGTTATCAGAATGAGGACCATTCATAAGTGGTAGAATGCCTTAATGTTTCCCTAAATGTTGTAGCTTAAACAACTTTCAATAGGTTCCAAAGTTGAGTAAATATTCCTTCCATTACAAAACGGTAACACTATAGAATGTGGGGAAAAAAATAAAAAAATATTTAGTCTATTGTTTGAAAGGATTGTACTATTATTTAATACAGTAAACAAACCCTATGGAAAAAGTGTCCGTTTTTCTGTTGAAGAGTTAATCTCGTAGGGCTGAATTTAGAAAAGAACAGTAAAGGTTTCTGCAATGGCTTGCCAGATTGCTCAGAGAATTTGTCAGCTATGTATGGCTGGCATGTCAGTAGCATTTATAGTGCATCATACGTTAGTGCTCCCATGTGACCTTGTAGGCATTGTATGTTGTGAACACTCATGTTTTGTAAAATGGGTTGTCTTGAAAATGAAAGTCCCACTAATAAATACACATCAAATGGCAAACCGCTGCTTTATAAAATATAATGTATATTTTGAGTATTTTATTAAAAAAAAGTCAGTCACAGTAACCTGGGGATGCGGGAATACTTGATATAGTATCATTCAAGATAATCTTAAAATAACATCAAACTCCCAAATATGTATAGTCGGGTAAATAAACATATCCGATTTTTATAAGTATGTTAACAGATGTTGTAGATGTCAATGATTTGCCCAGAGCACCCGCCTTGCAAAGACTTCTCATTGAGCTGCATTGGGAAGTCTGTGATTGGCAGCCAAATTAAATCTGGGCTGGGGAAGAAGGGGAGGGCTTGTGAAGGCTGCAGGCAAGGGATCTTCACCTTTTGTGAGCTGATTTTAGATATAACCCCAAAGAAAAATGCAAAATTAATTGGACATATCTACTAAATAGTGATCTGTGTTTATCCATTACAGCAATTAAAGTAAAAAATCAGCACTGTAACTCCAATGTATCGTGAAATAGATAACATGACAAATATACATTTACAATAACTAAAATGTAGGTTTACAGGTATATTAAATACACACAGCAATGACAATATAAATGAGGGAATGAATGCCACATCTTTTACTTATTAGCATCATCAAACCACTTGTCTGCTGTCTTTAACCTTCAATCTGTGATTAAGTCAACAATCTAGCAGAAACGCCATTATTTTATTGTTAGCCTCATAATATTATTATTTAATTATTTATATAGGGCCATCAGATTCTGTAGCGCTGTACAATGGATCAGCCTACAGAGCTAAAAGGGTTGCTCCGAGCACCATTGTGACTTCAGTGGTTTGAATTGCCCATAGAGCCTAGAGTTTGTATGTACAACTGTATGTACATACATAGTTTAACCCGCCCTAAACCTGGTATAATTTAACTTCTGGCAGTGTCATTAGCCAGGCTTTCCATCATTCCTAGCTGGCTTATGTCAGCACAGTGTGGCCAGTGGTCAGCTGGTGCTCTCAACCAATGAATGGCAACTGGATCAATTCAAAACATACAAAATTAAGCCCTGCACTCCAATTCCTACTACTCCTGGGCAGCAGGAATGACTATAGTACACATCGGCTCCAATACATACAATAAAAACCAAAGCAAAAAGTTACATGCACACTATCCCAGCTCCCTATGCATATTTAAATAACTGGCCATTCAAGTGTAAGCCAAACCTCTTAGATGATTCCTACACTAACAATTCACCTTGCTGGTTTTAGCCAAAAGGCAAAATCTCTAATGAGAGAGAGAGGGGTATTTTTTTTTAAACCTCTATACACATATTAACTCTTAGTACGAGATGCATGGCATGGCAAAAACTATTGTGTAAAGTCAGAAGGCATTATTGATTGGTTACATTGTTATATACACCAGTATATCTAAAAAGTAACCTAGTGTATCCAAAATCCTGAAGAAGTCTCAGCAGATACGTGAAGAAATATACTGATTTCATTCAAAAATGGTTTTCGTACTTTGCCAACTCTGGAACAAATTTATGCTTTTGGTCTAGTTTGCAAAACTCTCGCAGTGAATCTGCATTTTTGTGTTGAAATGCACAGCAGTTACCAACTAATTTACCTGCTCCTATCCGCTATAATGATCAGATAAAGTATTACTTATGTATTATCATTAAAGGGACACTCCAGGCACCCAGACCACTTCTGCCCATTGGAGTGGTCTGGTTGCCAACTCTCATCACCCTTAAACCTGCAATTGTAATTATTGCAGTTTTCATAAACTGCAATAATTACCTTGCATGGTTAAGTCCTCCTCTAGTGGCTTTCTATCGGACAGTCACTAAACTAAAGGGACTTCTGTGTTCTTAGAACACGAAAAGTGTTTTAAACGACGCTGGACATCCTCACGCTATGCATGAGGACCTCCAGCGTCGCCGGAATCCCTATAGGCAAGCATTGAATAATACTTTCCTATGGGGAGGTCTAATGGGCGCTGGATTCAGGTAAGTCAGCAACATGGGATGGGGGGTGGGAGGGAGAGGGGCACTGCAGGGTCCTGCAGTGCCAGGAAAATGGATATATTTTCCTGGCACTGAAGAGTCCATTTGACTATTTAGCATATATTATGTATTACCAAGGGTCCTTATTACACTAGTTTCTTCACAAACTTCTTTTTAAAATAGACTATATGACTATATGTCCTGATTATCCTATAATGTTTATCTGAGTGCGCACAAAACAATGTTTTAGTCTGCACAGATATGGCTAAAGGAAATGTTTATTCAGATTTTGTAGAAAAATGAAAAAAGGTACATGTATTTTAAAGCTTGGTTTACAGTGTAGTTGGCATGTTGAAAAAAAAAAACAATTAATTCTCATAACCCAGACTTTGTCAAAAGGTTTATTTCACGCTCTTGTTGATCAATAGCAGCCAAGAAAAAGTTGAAAATTATTGGAGATGAAATATAATAGCAGCTGGAGACTTTTTCAAACAGCAGTTATGTAGCCAGTAAAAATGCAACTGCCTGAGAAATACAAGCCAGTGAGTTTGATTACTAAGGACCAAATGTACACTTCAGGAAAAAAGTTGGCCATAATTGATCATGGCAATTTGAAAATTAACGTTGACTACGCAATTTTTCTTCGGAGCAATTCAATGTCTGCTATAAAATACATGTCAATAATGTCTGAATTTTATAGAAAATATGGAAAGCAGGACATTTATCAAATACTGTATTCCTTCAGAACTGGCTCTGAATTGGCCTTTTGGACTTACTTTATGAGAACACAGCATGCCTGATTAATTATAATTATACAAAATTAAGTTATTAACTGGGAATGGGTGAAGTTTGACTCTCCTGTACGATCACATTATTGGAGGCAGTGTGAGGGTAATAATTAAATTAAATATCAATGCAGCATATGGCATGGGGCATGTTTTCAACATGTTGGCTTTTTTATTTAATTCATGACTAGAGGTGAGTTTTTTGTGTGGCTTAAATCGTAAGAGATTCTTGAGCCAGTAGGCTATGCGGGGTCCATAAGGCCTACTTTAGTCCATTTCAGTGATTCAAATGAATTTCGGTAATGCTATGTGCAAATCTGGCAATGGAATTTTTCCACTTTGGCTATTTTGTCGTTAAATTTGAAAATTCTCTTTGCATACTTACTTTTAGTGAATAACTCTGGAAGTCTGTTAGTAGATGATCCTCCTTCTTGCTTTCTGTTCCAAGTTCCTTATTTTCTAACTCTGCTGGAAGTTTAATTTGATATAGTATCCAGATGCATTACATCCAAATATGTAGAGTCCTTGTAACATAATTAATTACATCTCTTTCCTTGTCTCCATTAGCGCTCAGCTGCAATGAAAACGATGGAGACCATATGGACAGAGATCAACAGTACACCCCCAACCAGAAAACCAAACGTATGAGGACCTCCTTCAAACACCATCAGCTGCGGACAATGAAATCTTACTTTGCTATTAACCACAATCCAGATGCCAAGGACCTAAAGCAACTAGCACAGAAGACAGGTTTAACCAAAAGAGTTTTACAGGTAAGCAAGAAAAGCCAAAAAAACTTTATTGACGATGACCTTTAAAAAACGTATTTAAAAAAGATTTATTGAGAAACAAACAATGTTAAAAAAGAGAAAATATCTACATCTCTCTCTCTATATATATCTATCTCTCTCTCTATGAATCTCTCTCTCTCTGTCAATCTCTCTATCTCTCTCTCTATATCTGTCTGTCTGTCTATCTATCTATCTATCTATCTATCTGTCTGTCTGTCTGTCTACCGATCTATCTATCTATCTATCTATCTATCTATCTATCTATCTATCTCTCTATGAATATCTCTCTCTCTCTGTCAATCTCTCTATCTCTCTCTCTATATCTGTCTGTCTGTCTATCTATCTATCTATCTATCTGTCTGTCTGTCTGTCTACCGATCTATCTATCTATCTATCTATCTCTCTATGAATATCTCTCTCTCTCTGTCAATCTCTCTATCTCTCTCTCTATATCTGTCTGTCTATCTGTCTATCTATCTATCTATCTATCTATCTATCTATCTATCTATCTATCTGTCTCTCTATGTCTATCTATCTATCTATCTATCTATCTATCTATCTATCTATCTATCTATCTATCTATCTATCTATCTATCTGTCTGTCTGTCTATCTATAATCTATCTGTCTATCTATCTATCTATCTATTGACCAAGAACTTAGAAAAAAAAAATCAGGCTTTATGGGAAAATGCTGCTAAATGATGCCACTTGGGTTACAGGTAACTTATTGGCAGCTGAAAAGAATGATTGAATTGGGAGAGGTTGATGGGATATTTGGAACATTTCTGCATTTAGAATGATGCAAAACCACAATCACAAATAAAAAGAACTCCTAGGATTCCTCACTATCTTATTTTGTGGTTCTTAGAATACAAGATCTTCATTCTTGGTTAACTACCTATGCTTTAGCACCTTATGTACATTGACACATGTGCAATATAACGTTAACCTTGAGGTTCTCTTATTGTATTACATAGAAACATAGAATGTGATGGAAGATAAGAACAATTCGGCCCATCTAGTCTGCTCAAATTTCGAAAAGCTTACATTAGTCCCTGGCTCTGTCTTATAGTTAGGATAGCCTTATGCATATCACGTGCATGCTTAAACTCCTTTACTGTGTTAACCTCTACCACTTCAGCTGGAATGCTATTCCATGCATCCACTACCCTCTCAGTAAAGTAATACTTCTGGATATTATTTTTAAACCTTTGCCCCTCTAATTTAAGACTATGTCCTCTTGTTGTGGTAGTTTTTCTTCTTTTAAATATAGTCTCCTCCTTTACTGTGTTGATTCCCTTTATGTATTTAAATGTTTCTATCATATCCCCCCTGTCTCATCTTTCCTCCAAGCATGTTAAGTTCCTTTAACCTTTCCTTGTAAGTTTTAGCCTACAATCCATGAACCAGTTTAGTAGCCCTTCTCTGAACTCTCTCTAAAGTATCAATATCCTTCTCGAGATACGGTCTCCAGTACTGCATACAATACTCCAAGTGAAGTCTCACCAGTGTTCTGTACAATGGCATGAGCACTTCCCTCTTTCTACTGCTAATACCTCTCCCTATACAACCAAGCATTCTGCTAGCATTTCCTGCTGCTCTATTACATTGTCTGCCTACCTTAAAAATCATCAGAAATAATCCCCCCTAAATCCCTTTCCTCAGATGTTGCGGTTAGGACTCTATCAAATATTCTGTACTCTGACCTTGGGTGTTTACGACCTTGTGCATTATTTTGCACTTATCCACGTTAAATGTCAGTTGCCACAACTCTGACCATTTTTCTAGTTAACCTAAATCATTTGCCATTTGGCTTATCCCTCCTGGAACATCAACCCTGTTAAATATCTTAGTATCATAGGCAAAAAGACATACCTTACCATCAAGACCTTCTGCAATATCACTAATAAAAATATTAAAGAGAATGGGTCCTAGTACAGATCCCTGAGGTACCCCACTGGTGACAAGCACAGTATTCATTCTCAAGAAGCACAGCACATGTAACCTGCATACTGACGCCAATTTTAATTATAGAATTAAAGAGATATTACAGATTTACCTGTTTGTCTAGTGAGTGCAGGAAAACCCAGTTTTTCTGTCTTAAAAAGTTGCCTCTCCTCCCACCAAATGCTAAAATTGTATCTAAAGAAATCACTGCATTCCATTGTATTTATTGGAGTGTTTATTTTCATAACCACATATGTAATAACTCACAACTAGAGTCTTGTGTCTGAAGGGAAACGTGTTCTTTTTTTGTCGCACTCTATGACCTAAGTTTTGCTTTAGTAACTGGATATGCAATTCCTCAGTTATGTGCTGATGGACTGTGTATGGCTGAGCCATATGAGTGCTTTCACAGGCCAAAATCTGACAACCAGCAAGTGCCAAATATGTAGAAGAGAAGGAAATCACCCCCTTCCCATCTGTATAATGATATATCTTAATAATGCCTTTACTGCTAGCAAGATTCTACAAAAATATCCTTTGGCAGGAGAAGGTTTATAATTTATGCGTCTCTTTATCTGAAAATATTTCAAGGACCACTCTATATCCAGTATTTTGTTTTCTTATTTCTTAAATTTAGACAATTTTACTTTGGCAACTGGTATTATTGCGTTTGATTTGATGAAAAAGGTTAATTCACTTGAAATTGTGTTTGAAAAAAAAATATGTTTGACTATCACAAAAACAACAACAACAACAAAATAAGAAACACAACATGTTCTGCGATATACCTTGAATTATCAATATATGGAAGTAATTATTACCATGTTTTATTTAAATTACAAGGGCTGGTTTTCCAAAAGGTGTTTTTGTGTTTGCGTGTATTTAAGGGGGAGTTTCGACTTGCACACCCCAACTTCTGCTCTATGATAACATGACCACCAACAAAGAAAGTGCTCAAGGGAAAAGTTGTATTGGAAAAAATGTTTCCCCAAACCTGCCAATAACAGCAAAAAGAACTGGAAATATAAATAAATATACTAAGAAATCAGAAAGCATGTCAAGATATGGAAACATTCACTCTTGAAACTGTGAACGTTCTTTTACTTTGGGAGATATGAATGCCTCTTGCCAGCAAAAATAGATGTTTTGTTTCTTTTAAAAGCACCTTTGTGTTCTTTTTCGCTCTCACACAGATGACTTAAGTAAAGGCTCAGTTATTACGAATGATGTGTTTGGACATATGTGCTTGGATATGTTGGACTGTTATGGGTCCTTCTGGGTTCAAATGAGCATCGATGGTGAACAATGTCCATTGAAGAATAAAAAGTCAATCAGTATCAGATGTCTGGATGCTGTGTTACTAAGTGAGCTATTTTCTTATCTGTGATTGATTGATTGATTGAAGAAAGTGTATATCACCCAGTATTGGGTTTGCTGGAATGAGTAAGCCAGACTCATAGCACTAGATATCCCTGGAAAGAATTAATGATCATCCCAGTGTATCCTTAAATGGAAAGTAACACAAATTAATGTAAAAAGGGTGATTAAGTCTTTGTTACGCTCGGGGTTATTCACAGGTGAATTTAAAGTGAATTTCAAGTTTAAGGTCAAAATAACTGGAAATATTTTCTAAGGCAGCTATGCTTTAAGTTTAGTTACTCCGGACTTAAATTTGAAATTCAATTTTAATTCTCACTTTGGTAAATACTATTGTGAATCTTTCCTTTAATTATAAATTTAACGTCCAGTGATTAAAATATCATAATATAAGGTTGTTGTTTTTTTTGTGCACCAAACCATATTTCAAACAATGTCTTCTGTGATGGAAATCATTTTAACAGTCACTACTGGAATTTAACCACTGCTAAATAATTAATCTGACGTTTGCGACAATTTATTGGCTTATAGTTTGTGCTGACTGCAACTATTATCTAAACACGTTCCTCTGCTGTTCTTTAGGTATGGTTTCAGAATGCAAGAGCCAAATTCAGAAGGAATCTTTTGCGTCAAGAAAATAATGGAGTGGACAAAACATCTGATTCTGCACTTCAAGCTGGTACTCCTTCAGGGCCAGCTTCTGAAATTTCAAATGCCTCTATGAGCCCCTCCAGCACCCCAACTACATTAACAGACTTGACAAACCCTACCATGCCAACTGTGACCTCTGTACTAACTTCGGTGCCTGGCAGCTTGGACGTACATGAGTCTCGAAGCCCTCCACAAACAACACTGACAAATCTGTTCTGATGACTCTCGGAAAAGTTTCTTTAAGAGAAAGAAATTATTTTTAGTCAATTTCCAAGTGTATTTTAATAGAGACTTTGTTCAATGAATAACCATTTTTTGAGGACGTCCTGGTGAAAAGCTCGTTGTACTGGTGTTAAAGATAAACTGAAAGATAGCTTGAAAGATGTATCTGCAACACAACATTTGTGTAACTGTACAGTTTTGCGGTCTAAACAAAGGAAAGAACCATTAATTTAAGTTGGCTGAATCTTCTGTATTCTCAAAGACTGTTACGTGCCTTATATACTGACTTATCAACATACATTTCTCTCTGTATATTTACGACCAGAACAAAATTGTTAAAAGTTTGTTACTTTTCAAATAGTCCTAAAAAAAAGTACATTGTTTAGATATTTTTTTTTGAACAGAACTTTTAGCATTAAACTGATAATGTAAAATTTGAGCAGAAACAGGTTCCATGGTGGCTTTTGACTGTGTTCTAAGGGTTACAGAGGTTTAAGCACCAAGATATGGTATATAGAGAGTATTCATTATTTTATATAAGGAGATACAACAGTAGGCTTTCAAACATCTCATTACATAAAGAATCCCTTTTTACCTTGCATTGTGGTGATCTGACACAATATTATTTTGCTATCTAGTAAAAGTGTGTTAAAAATTATGAAGAACTTACAAACGAGTAGTCATTGGCCAGACTGAGATAAGTATTAACCTATGAGATGGAACATTCACAGAACGTTAGTATTTTTCTCAACTAAAAATGCATACCTATATAATTAATTCACTCACACCAAGCCTAGTAAGGCTACTAAATTCTTAAATGAATATAAAGAAACAAACAAACAAAAAAAGAGCAAAAAACAACATGTTAGTGCTTAAATTTAATCAGTACAATTATTTATTTCACTGTGAACGCTGATCTAATTTGGAATCTTGCACAATTGCTTTTAGCCATCAAAATAGTTTATTATAGTTTTGAACAGAATTCCACTAGATTCCAGCTCATATTTCACGTAAATTAACACTTGTATAATTTTTCAAATTAAAATACATTGCAGAAAGGTGAAATAATTTTACATGGCATTGAATATAAAGGAACACTAAAACATACACAGAGCAACATACAAATAATATAATACACAATATTTATTAGGGTTTCTGTTATAAATTGGAAAGTGTTGAGTGAGCAAGCAATTTTACTCACAAATGAGTACTCTGGCTTTATTTTGAAGATGAACTTTGCTAGTGCTCACTAAAATTGAAAACGTTAAGTAAAATTCAAAAGTATTTTAGTGTAAAATTTAGAATCCACTTTACATTATACAGGCTCATATACTCCAAAAATGGGAAAGTACATCGAACACCAAACAATGTGTAAACACAAACTTAAGTGAAACACAATATTACACACAGTGGGATTATGTCAATAAATAAATATACTTTTCCTGAAAGGCCATATTCCCCAGGAACCACTGAATCTTCTACAAATATATCAAAGAGCAAGGTGAGATACGGCAAGACAATATCTATATATATACACTAATAATCATTCAAAGAGATCCTAAGCTAAAGGGATCTATTTTAATACAGTCTTCAGAAGTCCTCTGCATTCAGAGGATTCCACATGCAAAGAGCAACCTTCAGTTTATGTATGCAATGCATGAAAAGTGCTGCCTCTTGTATGCATGAAGATGGTGATATGCCTTTAATTACTCCTCAATTGTGAGTACAATTTTGTAAGCAAATGGGGTCTGATTGGGTGCTTATTCCCCTATGAGATATTGATATATTTTTTGGCAGTATCTCCCCTTGTTCTTTTTTATGTTTGAATCTAGAAAGCGGTTAGATTTGGAGAATTAATCAAGAGTAGATTATATAATTTTTATACATAATCATCAAATTCACAGGTTTGAAAGTTCTGAAAAGCTTCTTGCTGTTTTAAGACCATTTGTTGGATTGAGGGAGGCGAGATGTGGTAAAATTTTGGTATCATTTGTATTTATTTTCTTAAATCATTTTCAAACATTACACCACACACGTTTGTTATTGACTATTTCAAGAGAGTTCTGTAAAAGCAAAAAGTTCTGCAAAACCATTCTAAAATTACATTGCACTTACGCTAAAATATTTGTTAGTGTCGAGGGATCTCTGTATGCAGAAGATGATATTCAGATAGGCACACAATACATTTCCCACTCTAAAACATATCCTGTTCAGTGCCACATTAGCCGGAGCAATTTAGGAATATGTTGCAGGCCATTTTGACTCAGAGAGTCACCAGAAGTATTTAGATTTCATGCCCATTAAAAACTAAAAGCGTATTTAGTTAGTTTTTATTTATAACATTGGTTAAGCCAGTTGGAACCAATCAACTGTGTGTAAATTTATGACTTTTGTGTACTTTTTTTTGTAAAGGTTTGTTTGGTCTCTAAAAGGTATAAAGCAGAATGAATATAATAATAAAAAAGCTGCTTCTTTTAATCTGTCTTGGACCCATTCCATTACTTAGAATATTGTGACGATTTTACTTTTAAATTTGTAATGTTGGATAAAGTCAGAATGGTTCTGAGATGTTGTTGCATCTTTTGAATGGATAATTTTACCTCAGCAATGCTTAATTTTTAAGATAGAATGAACGTATGCCCTTTGTTCTTGTTTAATACAGAAACATTAGTGTTCTTGATATGAAGAATAAATTTTGGCCGTGACACAAGTAATCATTGTTTAAAAAGTGAATGACTTTTTTTTTTTTTTTTATTTCTTCTGAATTCATGTTTTCTGACACTGACTGTTACATGCAATAATAATTTTATCAATACAAAGATAGGCCAGGTTTTCAATAACACACCAGCCTAATAGCTAATGTTAAAATTTTTCAAACCCGTACAGGCATAGTGATATTTTACAAATCCAAGCCATCTTTTACCCACACAGCTTTGCCCATATTGCCATGTAAAAGCTGGCAAATACTCTGGGTGAGACACGGCAAGTTGTGTAGAATTAACAAATACACAGGTAATGCTGTTGATGTTAAAGCAAATCATGCCGCTAGTGGTTTTTATTTCCACTGGATAAAAATTTGGAGGCCATGCTATTATGTTGGTTCCAAGTGGCTGGAAAAGACACTATCATTATCTGTCAAATAACTTTCCACAATATATTGTATATATATCTAATTACGATGTTTTGGAAACTGTATTTTATTCTCAATTGCTGAAGCATAGGACAGTAAAATCATTTCATAACAAAATAATTGGTTCTTATGTCCAAGTGCTGTGTGCCAGCTCAGTGAGCAGGCGCACGTTCAATGCAGTTTAAATCCCAAACCAAGCCAAAGGCATGGTATCACCCACCCACCACGGTCTGTATAAATACTGGGAGCTATGGTAACCCCAGCTGGAGAAATAGGAATATGTTCTGCTTTGTATTTCCTGCTTCATTTTTTACCTCTGACCTGGATGTTATTTTCACTTACTAACATTTCTATATATGAAACAAAAGTCACATACAGATTTTTGGCCTGTCAGAGACTTGGCTTGATTTAGTTCAACCTCATTGTAGAAGAAAAATACAGTAAACCAATCTGTTCTGGGGTGTTAGGAATGAATTGGGTGAAAAAGATATAAACAGAACAGGCGTGAGATAATGTGTGCTTCTAATTTGGAAATATTGTCTCTATATATTACCTAAAGAGCAAGAGTTTGCAGGATTTGAGTTTCACAATTCCTACAAACATTTGTCCCATCGATTTCAGTTAACCCCATTGTGACCAATGACGTAATTATTCCATCATGGTTATCCTACCCTAAAGGACCCATAACAGAATATTTTGGCTGTGCCTTAAAATTAGCACTAGATTGTTGGGTTAATGCTGTTGCTGAGTGCCGTGGTATACACAGTAAACCACAACGTTTCAGCATTAGTGATCGCTGTGACAGCCAGTCACAGTGGTCATATTTCTGTTAGGACATCTGATCCACCTCCCTCCTCCTCACGGTGCATTGTGAAGTGGAGTGAGACAGATAGCAGTTATTCTTTGTGAGTAAAGAAATTGTTTAAAATATTTCACAACCCCCTTTCAACCTTTCCAAATATTTAACTTTTCCCTGCTGCCTGATCACTGCTTGCACTGACAAAACGCCCTGCAGTCCAATCAGAATCTTGCCATAGAGATGGATTGAATCAATTCATCTATAGGGAACATTCAGCACCTCAATGCAGAGTGTGGAGACGTTAAACACCTGTTCTGCACACTAGGTAGGAACTAGACTAGGAAGCACCTTTAGTGACCACCTGAGGGACTGCCACTATAGAGCCAGATGCCCATAAACACTGATCTTACTGACGGCTCTTTAGAGATCGTTCCCTGGTGGTCCGTGGTTTCTTGCGGTTTGGGCACTCTGTTAGGGAGTCAGAATGCAGGCACTGGGTTTCCCAGCCTGTGCCCTAACTTCCTCACAGTGCGCCAGACCAGAATGCCTCTGGCAGCACAAGCAGCCCACTGGACCACCAGGGAAGCTACCGTACCACCAGGGTGTTTATTATTGTCCCCTTTTCTGCACAGGAGGTAATCAGATGGGGGACAAATGATATATATAAATAAAAAATACCTGAAGTTGTATGTGTGCGGAGACTCTCCACATGCTGTCACTTCCCACGCACACTTGTCACCCCCTCAGCCCCTGCCTCTGTCATTCACCACCCCTCACCCTGTCACAATCACCCTATCAAACTCACCCCAACCTTGTTACACTCACCACCCTGTCACACTAGCCCTGTAACGCCTCACCCTTCCATACTTCTAACTGTAACACCATCATTCCCAGTGCCAGTCTCTCACCTTCCTCATCCTGTCACACTCACCCCCTTCAATCTGCCACACACTCTGTCACACGCACTCCAACTGTGCAACACTTACCAACCCCATAACTCTCACATTCACCCCCCCACCCTGTCACACTCGCCACTCCCCAGCTTGCCACAGACCCTGTCACACTCACCCCCTACAACTGTCACACTCACAACTTGCAACACTTAACTCCCCCACCCTGCCACAATCACCCCCATACTCACCCTGTCATCTGAAGATAGTCCCCCTTACACACAAAACAATCGCTTTGGGAGCCATGGTGGCTGCAAGGAAAAGCGGCAGGCAGGTGCATGCTGGGATCTCACTGATCCCAGTGTCCACTGGCTTCTCTTACTTGAGTGGGTGCTTGACTGAGCATTTACCCCTTGTGCACAATTCTGGGAACTCACAAAGCTAATAGGGATAATAAAGAAGCCAAAAATACAGTTATGCTGGTCAAAAATCCAATTTGCAGTACCCACATTTTTTCCAGACAATGAAAAGAAACTTCAAGGGATGAAATGATAATGTAATGTATATTCTTTAATGCCAACATTAAGTGCCTGCACAAAAGGTCAACTGCAAAATTTATTTAAATATGCGCCCCATAATTATCCACTCCATTGCAAAATTTACAAGCATTTATATCCGGGAAAACAATATTTGCATTTGTGAGTCCCTAATAAAGTTTGACTAGGGGTTCAAACAGTTTATACCGTCAAAAAGATCTAGCTCTTTGTGAGTAAAGAAATTGTTTAAAATATTTCACAACCCCCTTTCAACCTTTCCAAATATTTAACTTTTCCCTGCTGCCTGATCACTGCTTGCACTGACAAAACGCCCTGCAGTCCAATCAGCATCTTGCCATAGAGATGGATTGAATCAATTCATCTATAGGGAACATTCAGCACCTCAATGCAGAGTGTGGAGACGTTAAACACCTGTTCTGCACACTAGGTAGGAACTAGACTAGGAAGCACCTTTAGTGACCACCTGAGGGACTGCCACTATAGAGCCAGATGCCCATAAACACTGATCTTACTGACGGCTCTTTAGAGATCGTTCCCTGGTGGTCCGTGGTTTCTTGTGGTTTGGGCACTCTGTTAGGGAGTCAGAATGCAGGCACTGGGTTTCCCAGCCTGTGCCCTAACTTCCTCACAGTGCGCCAGACCAGAATGCCTCTGGCAGCACAAGCAGCCCACTGGACCACCAGGGAAGCTACCGTACCACCAGGGTGTTTATTATTGTCCCCTTTTCTGCACAGGAGGTAATCAGATGGGGGACAAATGATATATATAAATAAAAAATACCTGAAGTTGTATGTGTGCGGAGACTCTCCACATGCTGTCACTTCCCACGCACACTTGTCACCCCCTCAGCCCCTGCCTCTGTCATTCACCACCCCTCACCCTGTCACAATCACCCTATCAAACTCACCCCAACCTTGTTACACTCACCACCCTGTCACACTAGCCCTGTAACGCCTCACCCTTCCATACTTCTAACTGTAACACCATCATTCCCAGTGCCAGTCTCTCACCTTCCTCATCCTGTCACACTCACCCCCTTCAATCTGCCACACACTCTGTCACACGCACTCCAACTGTGCAACACTTACCAACCCCATAACTCTCACATTCACCCCCCCACCCTGTCACACTCGCCACTCCCCAGCTTGCCACAGACCCTGTCACACTCACCCCCTACAACTGTCACACTCACAACTTGCAACACTTAACTCCCCCACCCTGCCACAATCACCCCCATACTCACCCTGTCATCTGAAGATAGTCCCCCTTACACACAAAACAATCGTTTTGGGAGCCATGGTGGCTGCAAGGAAAAGCGGCAGGCAGGTGCATGCTGGGATCTCACTGATCCCAGTGTCCACTGGCTTCTCTTACTTGAGTGGGTGCTTGACTGAGCATTTACCCCTTGTGCACAATTCTGGGAACTCACAAAGCTAATAGGGATAATAAAGAAGCCAAAAATACAGTTATGCTGGTCAAAAATCCAATTTGCAGTACCCACATTTTTTTCCAGACAATGAAAAGAAACTTCAAGGGATGAAATGATAATGTAATGTATATTCTTTAATGCCAACATTAAGTGCCTGCACAAAAGGTCAACTGCAAAATTTATTTAAATATGCGCCCCATAATTATCCACTCCATTGCAAAATTTACAAGCATTTATATCCGGGAAAACAATATTTGCATTCGTGAGTCCCTAATAAAGTTTGACTAGGGGTTCAAACAGTTTATACCGTCAAAAAGATCTAGCTATTGTATTAAACAGTATAAACTTTGTGAATTTGATTGTGTGTGCCTGTGAGTAACTATGTGTGTCTGTGTGCTTGTGACTGTCTGTGTAACTGTATTTGACTTTGTAAATGTCACTATATGTGAATGTGTAGGTAGTAAGATCAGGGAGCAGCGCCTGTGAAAGAATTCCCACGCTCAGAGCGATATGGAGGAGGGAAGGAAAAAGACACGGATATAGTGTAGTATATAGAAACATAGAAACATAGAATGTGACGGCAGATAAGAACCATTCGGCCCATCTAGTCTGCCCAATTTTCGAAATACTTTCATTAGTCCCTGGCCTTATCTTATAGTTAGGATAGCCTTATGCCTATCCCACGCATGCTTAAACTCCTTTACTGTGTTAACCTCTACCACTTCAGCTGGAAGGCTATTCCATGCATCCACTACCCTCTCAGTAAAGTAATACTTCCTGATATTATTTTTAAACCTTTGTCCCTCTAATTTAAGACTATGTCCTCTTGTTGTGGTAGTTTTTCTTCTTTTAAATATAGTCTCCTCCTTTACTGTGTTGATTCCCTTTATGTATTTAAATGTTTCTATCATATCCCCTGTCTCGTCTTTCCTCCAAGCTATACATGTTAAGATCCTTTAACCTTTCCTGGTAAGTTTTATCCCGCAATCCATGAACCAGTTTAGTAGCCCTTCTCTGAACCCTCTCTAAGGTATCAATATCCTTCTGAAGATACGGTCTCCAGTACTGTGTACAATACTCCAAGTGAGGTCTCACCAGTGTTCTGTACAATGGCATGAACACTTCCCTCTTTCTACTGCTAATACCTCTCCCTATACAACCAAGCATTCTGCTAGCATTTCCTGCTGCTCTATTACATTGTCTGCCTACCTTTAAGTCATCAGAAATAATCACCCCTAAATCCCTTTCCTCATATGTTGAGGTTAGGACTCTATCAAATATTCTGTACTCTGCCCTTGGGTTTTTACGTCCAAGATGCATTATCTTGCACTTATCCACATTAAATGTCAGTTGCCACAATTCTGACCATTTTTCTAGTTTACCTAAATAATTTGTCATTTGGCTTATCCCTCCTGGAACATCAACCCTGTTACATATCTTAGTATCATCAGCAAAAAGACATACCTTACCATCAAGACCTTCTGCAATGTCACTAATAAAAATATTAAAGAGAATGGGTCCTAGTACAGATCCTTGAGGTACCCCACTGGTGACAAGTCCAAGCTTTGAATATATTCCATTAACTACAACCCTCTGTTGCCTGTCACTCAGCCACTGCCTTACCCATTCAACAATATTGGAATCCAAACTTAAATATCGCAGTTTATTGATAAGATTGCAATAGTGTCAAAAGCCTTACTGAAATCTAGGTAAGCAATGTCTACTGCACGACCCAGATCTATAATTTTAGTTACCCAATCAAAAAAATCAATAAGATTAGTTTGGCATGATCTCCCTGAAGTAAACCCATGTTGTCTCTGATCTTGAAATCCATGTGTTTTTAGATGTTCATCAATCCTATCCTTTAACATGGTTTCCATCACTTTCCCCACTATTGAAGTAAGGCTTACTGGCCTATACTTGCCCGACTCCTCCCTACTACCTTTCTTGTAAATGGGCACAACATTCGCTAACTTCCAATCTTCTGGGACTACTCCTGTTAACAATGATTGGTTAAATAAATATGTTAATGGTTTTGCTAGTACACCACTTAGCTCTTTTAACAGCTTTGGGTGTATTCCATCAGGTCCCATTGACTTAGTTGTCTTTACTTTTGACAGTGGAAATAGAAACTATTCCTCTGTAAACTCACATATAATAAATTACTCATTTATCCTTTTTCTCAACTGAGGTCCCTTTCCTTCATTTTCATCTGTAAATACAGAACAAAAATATTAATTGAGGCAGTCAGCTAGACCTTTAACCTCTTCTACATACCTTCTTTCTTTTGTTTTTAATCTAACTAATCCTTGTTTTACTTTTCTTTTCTCATTATGTATCTAAAAAATGTTTTATCCCCCTTTTTTACTGACTGTGCTATTTTCTCTTCTGTGTGTGATTTGGAAGCTCTTATAACTTGCTTAGCCTCTTTCTGCCTAATCTTATAGATCATTTTGTCTTCCTCACTCTGGGTTTTTTTATAATTCCTAAATGCTAACTTTTTGTTTTTAACTATTTTGGCCACATCTGCGGAGTACCACAGTGGTTTCTTGAATTTTTTGCTTTTACTGACAAGCCTAATGCAATTTTCTGTTGCCTTCAATAGTGCAACTTTTAAATAATCCCATTTCTCTTGGACTCCATTTAAATTGCTCCAGTCTGATAATGACTCCTCTACCCATATTCTAATTTTAGAAAAGTCTGTTTTTCTAAAGTCTAAAACTTTTGTTTTTGTGTGGTGTGACTCAGTCACTGTTCTTATATTAAACCACACTGACTGATGATCACTGGATCCTAAACTTTCACCTACAGTAATATCTGATACCAAATCTCCATTTGTTAACACTAAATCTAGTATGGCCTCTTTACGAGTTGGCTCCTCAACAACTTGTTTTAGAGACAATCCCAGTAGGGAGTTTAGAATATGTGTGCTCCTGGCACAAGTAGCTAATTTTGTTTTCTAATTTACATCAGGAAGATTAAAGTCACCCATGATGATAACTTCCCCCTTCATTGTCATTTTAGCGATTTCCTCAACTAGTAGATTATCTAACTCTTCAATTTGTCCTGGGGGCATATAAATCACACCTACTCGAGTTACTGTGTGATTACCAAATTCTAACGTAGCCCAAACGGACTCTATGTTTGCCTCACTAACTTTTATTAGGCTTGATTTTATGCTATCCTTCACATACAAGGCCACCCCTCCCCCTTTCTTGCCTTCCCTATCTTTCCTATATAAAGAGTACCCTGGTATTGCTATGTCCCAGTCATTTTTCTCATTACACCATGTCTCAGTAACAGCGACTTAATCTACACTATCAGTTGCCATTATTGCCACAAGTTCATGGATCTTATTCCCTAAACTGCGAGCATTTGTAGGCATGACTCTAAGCTTATAATTTTTTAACACACTTGCTACAGGCACCTTCTGTCCTTGTTTTGGGGGACAATTGGATTGATGTTTTTTCACCCTTTTGCCCCCCCCCCCCTCCTAGTTTAAATACATCCTAGCAAAATCTCTGAACTGCTCACTGAGAACATTTGTTCCCTTTTGAGAAAGATGCAAACCATCTTTTTTTGTACAGCTTATTTCCATTCCAAACAGAGCTACCATGAGAAATAAAGCCAAATCCTTGCTCCCGACACCATTCACCAAGCCACAAATTAAAGTCCCTAATACACATCTGCCTGTCGTTCTAAGTGTTATGCACAGGCAGAACTTCAGAGAATGACAGTGTGGAAGCAACCTGCCGTATATCATTGGCAAAAACACTAAAAACTTCCTTAACCTCTGAAACCTCATTGCAAGCCAAGTCATTTGTCCCTAGATGGACAAGTACATCTAATTCCCCTTCCTGCTTTGCTTGCTTAACAATATTACAGATACGTCTCCTGTCTCTGTGAGCAGTAGCTCCGGGAAGACACCTCACAAGACCACCATTGTCCATCTCCACACCTCTTATAATGGAATTCCCCAACAACAACTGCTTTCTATTAGGCCTCACCATAGTCTCCAAGCCGGTCTCCACAACACCACTAGTCTCAGTGCCTCTCTCCACAACACCACTAGCCTCAGTGCCTCTCTCCACAACACCACTAGCCTCAGTGCCTCTCTCCACAATACCACTAGTCTCAGTGCCTCTCTCCACAACACCACTAGCCTCAGTGCCTCTCTCCACAACACAACTAGCCTCAGTGCCTCTCTCCACAATACCACTAGCCTCAGTGCCTCTCTCCACAACACCACTAGCCTCAGTGCCTCTCTCCACAACACCATTACACTCCGAAAGTGCAGAAAAAGAATTATGAAGAGCAACAGACTGTGCAGAATGCCTTTTATCCACAACTCTAAGTCTACCAGATCCTACAGTAATCCATCTGCCATTCCTAGTATGTCTCTGCGGCAGTGGCTTTGCAGCAGTTCCAGTCTGAATTTGTTCACCAGATAATTTACAAATCTCAGACTTCAAAAATACAATCTCCTGCCGCAAGATAGAGAACTGTCTACAGATTAGACAACAACCAAACCTCCAAAAAGTGGAACGTGAAACAAATGCATAGCAACTATTACACTGAACTAAGTCTGCCATTCCAATGAGGAGAATAATTTAAATCAAACAAATCTTAACTTTGTATTTATCCTCCTGAATACCTCAGATTACCTCCAGTTTCTCTCCAGAATATCTCCAACTACACACTTAGAAACAGCACTTAGAAGTAGCAACCAAGCTATATTAGCCAAGCTAATGACAACAAGCCTTAAATAACTCCTAAAATCACCACCCACTAGGAATGTTTAACACCTGGGTAGGCCTCTGCTTATTTGCAAACAATAGCTAATTTAAACAGCAATCAATAGCAAGTAATCTAATCATATTGAGATCTTAAGTGATGGTAAATGAAGGGAAAAGAATTGTACTTACAATTTTCTGGAGCCTATACTCGGCTCCAGATATGTGCGCCTGGACGGTACAATCCCCGCCTATGGATATGTAGATGGTCCTTGGATGTCCTCAAAAAGGGGGTCTCCAGTGGTGGTAGGGTATATCTCCTTTCCAATGGCAGTAGGCCGGTATTTGAATAATTGGTGATATATAAAAAGGATAAAAACACAAAATAGTGCTCTCTGGAAAATACAAAATAAAATGATTAAAAAAATGGAGGTATACTCACAAGTGCAGAGGAAATAGGATATTGCTCAATATATGTAAGCGTAGGTGGTATGATCCCCACCAAGGATATCACTCCTTGAGTCCTCCAGTGGGGGTGTTGGAGAGAGTAAAAGGAATTATATTATAAAATAAAATAAAATAGGATAAAAGGATAGGCTTGGAGGCTCCAATAGCATAAATGAGCTATCTTTATTGGAGATAAAAAAATAGTAACATAAAACAGCTTTAAAAAACACTAACGCGTTTCTCCTGCAAAGAGGCTTTATCAAACACTTTGATAAAGCCTCTTTGCAGGAGAAACGCGTTAGTGTTTTTTAAAGCTGTTTTATGTTACTATTTTTAATCAAACACTTTGATAAAGCCTCTTTGCAGGAGAAACGCGTTAGTGTTTTTTAAAGCTGTTTTATGTTACTATTTTTTTTTGTTATCTCCAATAAAGATAGCTCATTTATGCTATTGGAGCCTCCAAGCCTATACTTTTATTCTATTTTATTTTATAATATAATTCCTTTTACTCTCTCCAACACCCACACTGGAGGACTCGAGGAGTGATATCCTTGGTGGGGATCATACCACCTACGCCTACATATATTGAGCAATATCTTATTTGCTCTGCACTTGTGAGTATACCTCCATTTTTTCTATCATTTTATTTTGTATTATCCAGTGTAACGGATCACCTGGCACCCCGACTGGGTACCTCCGTTAAAGGATGCTCGTAGCGTTTCCTGAGGACTCCAAGCACTCTGGCAGACACCACAATCACCAAACCGGAGAAGCATATGAGTACTTTTAAGCATATGAATGTTGTATACAGCCGAATAGGAAAAAACATGCGTATAGGTTTACACTCCTAGCAGTCAAACTGGAGCAGCATACAATAAATCCTCCCCCAATAATGAGACGACACTTCACTTTGAGGGTTAAGCAGGAACTGATTTACTGGGGCTAACTGCCTGGCTTTTATGCAGGTCTTCCACCTGGTGGACACTCCCCTAGGGGAACAAATGGGAGACTGGGACACAAAGGGTAAAAGGACAAATCACAGACTTACACATTTCAACCATCCCACAATGCATCACAATCCCTCCTCTCTGCCCTGGAGATAATTGGGAAGTAATCCAATTATCTCCAAAGACAGAGGCAAAACTCCATTAACCACATGGCAGAAAACAAACAGTAAAAGACATAAAATTACCTACAGTTACATTCAGTACATAAAACATATACATTCTACATATCCCCAGATAGCTCAGATCTGAGCGCACATTATTACCGAATGGCGCTCAGATCACATACATACAGTTCAATCACCATGGAGCCAAAGTCCTTCACATAGTCTTTTCGTTACATGAACAGGCTCCATGGCTTAGCTATCTAGGTGATGCTGTTCATCCAGTTAAACTACCGAATGAACAGTCATTCAGTTCCGCTCTCGAATGGGAAGGGAAGGAGGCTGGCGGCTCAGTGGTGTTCGCGCAATTAAGTGTCCGTTTTCAGTTCCATAGTTTAGGCGTTGAACACCGCTGTCCGTTCGGGAGGTAAAATGGCCGCTGCCACGTGTTTGGCAACCGAACAAAGGCCTTCCAGAGTTCATCAATTAAGCTGGGGTTAACTGCAGCTTCTGGTCGGTCAATTGACGGCACACTCCAGTTCCCAGGTGGTCCATCGTTCGGTAGTTTGTTCGATAGATTGAATCTACCGAACACCCTGGCAGAAAGGCATGAATAAACCTTTCAGCAGGGAAAATAACAGGTCTGAACTGCAGGGCCATAGTCTAAAGGGAGCAGGCGAGCAACCAGGCTTCTCCAGTGTACAGTGGCGAGGTTGGTTTCGCCACATCCAGCGAGCACTATTTTGTGTTTTTATCCTTTTTATATATCACCAATTATTTGAATACCGGCCTACTGCCATTGGAAAGGAGATATACCCTACCACCACTGGAGAGGACATCCAAGGACCATCTACATATCCATAGGCGGGGATTGTACCATCCAGGCGCACATATCTGGAGCTGAGTATAGGCTCCAGAAAATTGTAAGTGCAATTCCTTTCCCTTCATTTACCATCACTTAAGATCTCAATATACTACACTATATCTGTGTCTTTTTCCTTCCCTCCTCCATATCGCTCTGAGTGTGGGAATTCCTTCACAGGCGCTGCTCCACGATCCGACTACCTACATCCATCGTACCACCAGAAAAGAATAGACTCTGGTTTGAGGGAAATTTCAGCAGCTACATACTACAATTGCAAGTACTGATATTCCACCTACCCCTCCATATGTGAATGTGTGTATGTGACTGTGTATGACTGCATGTGACTGTGTGTATGTGACTTTATGTGAATGTGTGTGTATGTGGCTGTGAGTGACTATGTATGACTGTGTGTGACTGTGTGACTGTGAGTGTAGGACTTTATTTGACAGTGTATGTGTGACTGTGTGTCTTGGCTTGCATGCGACTGTCATGTTGTTGCTTGAAATTCTAGATAGCAAGTTTTGTGTTTTTTTTTATTCCTTGCATACTGCATAACCCACCTAGAGTGTAATCAATAGACAGAACCATCTTTAAAGGGACACTATAGTCACCAGAACCACTACAGCTTATTGTAGTGGTTCTGGTGTCTAAAGCATGCTCCTGCAGTCTTATCACTGTAAAAACTGTCTTTTTAGAGAAAATGCAGGGTTTACGTTGCTGCCTAGGAACACCTATGATGACAGTCACTCAGATGGCCACTAGAGGTGCTTCCTAGTTTAGTGATCCACAGTGTGCAGCACTGTCATTCAGCATCTTCACGCTCTGCATGGAGATGCTAAACATTACCCATAGAGATGATTTGAATAAATGCATCTCTATGAGGAGATGCTGAATGGCATGCACAATAGCCTCCCCGATGCTTTCCTGTGGGAAAGGATTGGATTGCCTGAGAGCACGAAGATTGATGATCTCAGCCATGGAAGAGGGCCAGCCACAGCATGACCAGTGCGGCGATGGGGAAAAAATAAATAAACTATCTTTAATCTCCACGGAGAGGGAGGATCTAATGAGGTATCTCAGCACTATAATGTCAGCAATACATGTTTGTATTCCTGACACTATAGTGTGACTTTAAAGCATGCAATCCCTTTAAAGTATAGGAGTATCTATAGCGAGTACCTGCCTGACATTTCGGTTCTGACTGTCCATGAGCATATGGCTTTTCTGATATCCTGATTGTTACTTTTGTAATCACAGGTGTGCATTTTTTTATTTATTTTTTTAAAATTATGTACAACATACTAAATTCTTGCACTAGCACAATGTTTGGACATGAAGTCAACTTTCATGGTTTTTTTTTGTTAGTCAGAAGCAAATCCGCACATCCATAGAAAACTATTAAAGTGTGCTTGGGTACACTTAGTATACCCTATGTGCACACCTATGTCTGTAATGACACAGCAGGATTTATTGTGAAACCATAAGCATGGCCTTTAATAAATAATCTTCCTCATCGTCATATTTTATTTTCTGTTTTATCTGTAGGACAGCTAGGAAGACAGGGATGGAGTGTTTATTCATCAGTATAAGGTTCACTTTCAACCTCTCACACAAGGAGAGTATTTATATATATTCATTCATAGATTCTGTATCTTTCTCTCTGGGAACTTTACCTAAGCTTCTCTTCAGATGTTTTAAAAAGTCTGCTTGTTTCAATGTCTTGAGCATCTCTTATCTGGGACAGGTATTTGGCTATCAGTTTGGTGTTCTGACTGCTACCTTTAATTTCCAAGTCAAACATTTTGTGCCTGCTTCCCACAATCATATTGAAAAGCACTCCCTACTTGTAGCCCAACTAATTATAGTCCACCAATTCTGTTCTAATTCTTTGTGTTCTTTGATGGTAAATCAGGGGATTTACTTTTACTGTGCCTTATTTAGACAGATGTAGTGATGATTTCAAGCAAAACAATGGATGCAACAAGCCACCTGGTCTGCCAGATGTTCTGGGCATTTAGCTTGGGTTATTACATTGTGTTTTAATGCGCACACAGACTGTGCCACACCAGAGTGTTGTTGTTATAGGCCAGTGTCCATAGCCGTGCTTGACTGGGAGAAGCTGGAGGACACTCACTGCAATCAGGGAGGAGACGATTACTTTGGAACATAAACTGATCTGCCACAACATTAAAACTACAGGCCTAATATTGCGTAGGTCCCCCTTGTGCTGCCAAAACAGCTGTATTGTGTTGAGGAATGAACTCTCCAAGACCTCTGAGCATGTCCTGTGATATTTAGCCCCATGATATTACCAGTAAGGCAGGTAAGTCCTGTTGCAAGGTTCCTGTTCCAACAAAACTATAGATGTTCAATCGGATTGAGATCTGAAAAAGATCTGAAAAATATGAAGGTCAAGGCAACACCTTGAACTCTTTGTCATGCTCCTCAAACCATTCCTGAACAATTTTTGCAGTGTAGCAAGGTGCATTATCCTGGTGAAAGAAGCCACTGCCAGCAGGAAACACTATTGACATGAAGGGGTGTATGTGGTCTGCAGCAATCTCTAGGTAGGTGGTAAGTGTCAAAGTAACATCCACATAAATGCCAGGACCTTAGGTTTCCAAGCAGAAACATTGCCCAAAGCATAACAATGTCTCCGCTGGCCTGCCTTCTTCTCATAGTGCATCCCGATTCCATCTCTTCCCTTCTTTGGCAAATGATGAACACAAACCCAGCCATCCAACTGATCTAAAAAAAAACCAGACCAGGCAACCTTCCTCCATTGCTACATGGTCTAGTTCTAATGTTCTAATTCCCATTTAAAGGGATTTCCGCAGTGGGCAGTGGAGTCATTGTGGGCACTCTGACCAGTGCGCGGCTTCGCAGCCCCATATACAGCAAACTGCAATGTACTGTGTGCTCTGGCACCGCTCTATAATGGCAAGACTTATGTCAAGTCTTTTTCAAGCAATAGCTATTCAGTGTGATCGATCCAGATCTTGCTAGCTTTTACTCCCCATGCGAATCAATGAGCTTTAGGAGTCTATAACCCTGGCACAGTTTCACCGGTCCTTCTTTCTTGCACCACTTTAGATACCAGGAACACCTCACAAAACTTGCCATTTTGGAGATGCTCTGACCCAGTCATCTAGCCATCACTATTTGGCCCTTGTCAAAGTCACTCAGATCTTTTCGCTTGCCCATTTTTCCTGCTTCCAACACTTGAAATTCAAGAACTGACTGTTCACTTTCTGCCCGATATATCCCACCCCTTAACAGTTGCCATTGCAATGATATAATCAATGTTATTCACTTCACCTGTCAGTGTTTTTAGTGTTGCGGCTGTTCGGTGTATCTCCTTTGTGTGGCCATATAGGTGATTCTACCCAAACTGCTGCATGTACTTGACTCTGGATTGGACCAGAGTCTTCCACCTCTGTCACTGACAGAAGTGATCTGTCAGTGACAGAGGTGGAAGTGATTGGGAAGTGATCCCTGTTGGCTCTCGACCCAGACGGGCTTAGTGTGTGAGGCATATGAGCTTGGGAAGAAGTTGCATCTGAAGGGGGCTCACATGACTTGCCACCTGCACTCCTCTGTCCACTCTCCCGGCCCCTACTTTGCGGCACTTGCCTCCAGCTGCACCCAGAAACTCGCAAAGACTTTGTCCAGATGCATCAGCATTTGCTCCAGTGTGGCACACCCATCAGGCACTGCTAGCTGCTGCCAAGGGTCAGAGAGAGAAGGTGCATCCACCATTTTGAGGGTGAGGGCTATGGCTTGAGCCTGTGCTGTATCAGCTGTCTGTGGTCAGTAAAGTGAGTGGAGCTGAGCGGTGGGAACCCGGATAACCCCCACCGGTACAGGGGAGTCCCAGCTTCAGTTTATGAACCAGGAGAGCGGCCGCCTCTCTGTAACTACAGCCATTGGACTTGCTAAGAAGTGGTTCAGCCACATGTATGCTGCTTAAATGCTCATGCATAATAGCAGAAACCATGCCCTGGTAAACCTTGGTAGGTGGTTTGCTAAAATACAAGCAGAAGGATGTACAGAACAGCAATCACTAGCAGGGGAAGGAAGCGAGGGTAGCTTCACTCTGCAACTCTCTTCATGCTCATCCAGTAAAGTATGATCATGGGAAGAACTTTAATTTATTTAGATGTGTGCCAGTGGTCTTTAGCATTCAAAATAGAACTGCTATCAAGGCTCATTGCTTATTTAGCGTTGGAGGATCCTGATAGCTGCTTGAATATATATATATATATTCATGTACACACACAGTTTCTGATCCTAGTCAATTCCTGGGCAAGCTATAAGAGAGCTGTGATAGTGGGAAAGGTGCTACACGTGTGGGTGGAGGTGTTGCTTAGCTAAGTGCTCTTTTTCCAGTGAACATTGCTGTTTCTTGTCATGTTTGATGAGGGCAGAATCAAAGTGTTATCCCAGGACAGATGGATAAATGCTGAAATGGTTAGTAACAATGAGTCAATTGAAAGCTGGTTCCACATATTCATACAGTTCTATTAACACCTGTTCTGCCAGACTGATCTATCTATCTATCTATCTATCTATCTATCTATCTATCTATCTATGTATCTATCAATAATACACACACAGATCCCAAAGCCACTTCAAACTGCTTTTGAATAAATCAGCTTAAAATCTCGGCGGTATGTTTCACTCTGCTTCCATTCCACAGGTTAATCTGTTTCAGTTAAATAATAAATAGAGAGAACCCACAGAGGCTCCATTAGCATTATACCATTCATAGATTTTATTACACATTATTACAACCCTTACATTCAAATCATAAGTTCACTGCTCCAGATAAGTAGAATCCCAACTGAATTTCAATTCACTCCACCTGTATCCGTGTTCCATAGTGCTCCGACCTCGTGGGGAGTTCCATGTCCATCTCCTGCAATCATCATGTGACATGTTTTGTCCAATCACATAGACTATCTCGAACCAGTGATTTGAGGTCAGAGGAAGGCCATGTGATTGAACGAAACGTCACAAAAAATATTTATGTCCTGATGAAAGTTCATATATTGAACTGAAACGTTGACTTTCTTGGCGTAGCAATATAATAAAATAATTTTGCTGCAAAGATCCAGAGTGCTGGTATGAATTGGATCTTAATTCAGAGCACCGGGCATCTGAATAGCTAAACAGTTGAATTTCTTTCTTTCTAACTGTAGTTGAGTTGTAGATTTTTAACAAATCAGCACTTTTTTTTCTTTTCTAAACTTAGCAGTTTTGGTTTTCAGTTCACTACAGTTCTTTCCTTCTCTCTTTCTTTGTTCCTTTCTTTCTTTCTTTCTTTCTTTGTCACTCACTCTCTCTCTCTCTCTATCTATCTATCGAAATTAGATCAAATGAACAGATGACTATTAGTAAAGGAACTATGAAAGGAGCTGTTTTCATATTCCAGGATAGATCACAGATAATCCTTGTTATTTTTGTAGTGCTTTGCCGTAACCCTGAGATACCAAACAGTCGCTCCTATTCCTCCATGGATTACAAACAGTCCCACTGAGGATTTGAAGGAAAAACAAAACAAACAGATGTGTTATTCTGAGTTGTGCGATTGAAGAGGTAATTGCTGCTTAGCATTCAGGTTACCAACCAGCCTTTGTCTTATTTAAGGTGCATATGTCACTTAAGTTTTTTTTTTGTGGGAAGGTTTATAAATAACTGAAATAAATGAAAAAAGTAAAATAGATAGATAATAAATATTTTAATAGGCCGTTGAATGTGGAACAATGCACAGGTCAACTCTGTGCAGCATGGGGGCCATTATCTCTGGCAAGATCCATGTCCTGGTTTGCCTGAGAATTGCAATCCACCAGGGACTGTAACTCCCACTAATCTCAGCCTTACAGTAAAGTCTGGGGATATAACAGTAAATAAAACAAATGTTAGCAATATTTTAAAGAAACAAAAAAACATATAAATGCAATTATTATGTATACAAATGGTGGAGAATCAGTAACACAAAGTTTGATCTTTTTGATGCTATTTGTATCTTTGTGACCATACAACATGTATAAGGATTTGTAAATGGGCTTTATACTTGAGGATACAGTATGGCACATTTTTAGCTTTTCATTTTCAAATTTGCAACTTTTGATTTAGAATTTTCAATTTTATCTACAGTGTAGATACTATCAGATAAAATATGACAGAGATCTGTAGGGCAATAAAGTGATCCTGAAAATTATGCACTTTGGTGCTTTTGCATTTTTATAAGTAATCTGTAACAAAATAAAAACATTAAATGAGTTTTCTTTTTTGCCAGTGCTGCTGCACAGAGATTAGAAGTATCCAAAAAGAGGTGCCAAATACGCTATATATGTCTCTGACATGAATGTATTTTTGGTGGCAATCACTTTATATAGATGTACAGATGCTAATTGTGTTACAAATTTACCACGCATTGGGAACAGGTATATTCCACGAGTGACCTGTTTGCTACAAGGAAAAGTGCTAAATGAAAAGCAATCACTATGGAAACCAAGGTAATGTCTCACAAGAACATTTAGAAGTTTGCCCTAGAATCGTGCCTTTTTGAATTGATAAATCTCCCTCAATGCAATTTGTTCTAAATTACAAAGAAGTGCATTACTCCACTGATCTAGGTTAAAATACTGATATACAATTAGAATGCAAATTAAAGGGCTACTACAATCACCAATGGTGGTAAGCCCAATATAAATTCTGTGCATATTTTACGTCAGTTATCAGTGTACACAGCACACGGGCAACAGACGTAAACATCTTTCCCTTGCAGACAGAGTCCCTGCATGGAGAGGGTAGGTCTCCTCTTCCTCTCTCCCGGCCTGTAGGTGCTCCCTCCCATCTCCCTCCATTCACTCCTTACCTCCTCCACCCCAGGGAGCACTCCTTAATCTACCACTAGTGTAAAACTATGAATGACTAAGTCACTTATGAATGTAAAGGTAATATTATCTGTCCATGAACAGACTGAGGGAGGAAAACCTCTCGCTTTAGGATGAAACTCAACATAACAACAAACTAATCCCTTTTCCTGGGAATGGTATCAAGGCTGATGGATAGGAGCTGTTTGTTCCCTGAGCTAGAAAATTATTACATTGCAATTTGCTTGCATTAAAATGCCATTTTGCTGGGATTTTGTGTTACAGTTCAGATTGCTCCTAAGCATATTAGTTTTTTTAGTACTTAGTAATAAATGGGCTAAGATTAAATGATAGACAATGACACCATTAAAAAAAAAAATCTGTACTCATATATGTTAGATAATGTTGATAATGTAAGTTTTAAACTTACCCTTGATGTGTTTAAAGGAGCACTTCAAACGCGTTAACCACTACAGCCTACTATAGTCCTCGGGTGCCCTCCCAGGTAAATTAGGCAAACTGCTTACGAACTGTTTGACAACTTACTTGAGGTAGGCTGGTCACCAGTTGGAGGCTCCTGCAAGGAGTTTCTGTTTGCTTTACTGAATTAAGTGTCAGCTGAGTGCTCTCAGCAAATTAGTTAAACCCTTCTCCGCCATGCTAAATAATTGCAGAAAGATTCTGCCTGCACAATAGGAGGTGACCAGCACCTCATGGACCCAACTTTAGTTGTCAAACTGTTAGCCAAGGCACTCCTGGCTCCATATGGTGTTTGGAGTGTTCATTTAAATTAAAAAGGGAATTGTCACTGTTCAACTTCCAAGGCCCCCCTGGTTTTCTTTTTTTTATTTTATCTTGTTGCTGCAGTTGCCACAGAAGGATCCACACTAAGAATCATGTGGGGTATATACCTCTCTCCCTGAAAATTGCTTTAACCCAGTGCAAGGTCAAATAGGCCCTTATTGATGTGAATGCACCATTTAGGTGGAAATGACATGGGAGTTCTTTTATATTTAAACAATATGCACTATGGAATTGTGTGCTTTTTTTTCTTTCGTAGGACAAATTAATAAGGAAATACCTTGTTAAATAACTATTGTTTCATGGTTTTTATGCACGTTTAGAAAAAAGAAGTTGTACTTTATCGTACAAGGTAACACTTTGCTATACAAATATTCTTTATGGTATTTTTTGCACTTCAGTAAGAAGTTGCACTTTAAAATGTATTTAAAATGTATTTATTTTTTTAAGGTTTTAAGCAAAGCAATGATTTTGGTTTATGTTTCTTAACTTTAGCACACCGTGAAGTGTTTGCAGCTCCACTTTATATCACAGTTTAAGCGCTTGCACACAAGCACTGGTAGTTACTGAGATTGGTAATTATCATGCTAACTAGGAAAAATATAGAAACATATTTAATCAATATTGCAATTTAAACGTACCAATAGAATTACATAAATATTTCCAATCAGAAATAATTTCAAGGAACACTCTAAATGCCATACATTTACTAGTCCCCTGGCGCTGCTCCACTGTCCTATTGATTTGACACTAAATGAGAGTCCGTGGGTGCCTGTGGCTTCACCTCTCGCTGGAGGTACGGCTAAGGCGGAGATAGCATGCTCATTAGCTATACCAGTTCGTTCCAGTTGCAGAAGCAGTGTTAGGCTCAGTGCTTAGCTGACTTCTAAGCCAATCACTGTCATACAGACAGAAGCATTAGCCCAGGTAGCACAGAGGGACTGAGCCGTGAGCAACCTCCATACAGTGTTTAACCATTTGGTTAAAATGGCTTAATACCAATCTGTGGAAAGGGAACAGGGAACACCGGGCATCATAAAAACTTCGATGAGAGGAAGTGATTGATTATAGTGCCTAGAGTGTCAATTTATTTATTTATTGCCTTTGCTGGATTCATAGCAGATACTGGCACGAAGGACTGGATTCTTCTTCTTTTTTTAAAAATCATATATTAAGATATAGCTCCCATTGTATATGCTTATGAAATGTACACTGTATGTGTCCAGACGCAAGTTCTTATTTATAAAATGGGTGAAGTCAGTTATCAGTGTATTATGTTCATTGAATGATATATACTATTACCGGCTGCAATTCCTGCACCATTCTAACATAAAATGAATTTGTTATTGTAACAGAGTTATATCCAGTGTACCACAAATACAAATAGACATTGATTAGGACCACACTACTAAACATAACAATGACGCATAAAAGGTTAAAAGACATTGCTAGATTACTGATTTTTCATTATTCCACCACTAGGGGCTGCTCTTCAACTTACTCTCTATGTAGGAACAAGACAAATGTTTTCTTGGGTTTGTGGCAAAATTGGAATTGTTTATCCCACTCCTAACAGCATTATAACATTATTGCTAGTTTGCTGTGTTAGTGTTATGTATTCAAGGTTCTGGTACACAGAAAGAAAATAATCCTTGCAATTCCAATGTCATTTGAGCTGAGCCTTCACCACTTTTTGCTCTTGCAAGTAAAACATGCCTTGCTGAATTTACATATGATTTGTCCATGCAATGTACAGTGCTGAGGAATATTTTAGTGCTCTATAAATAATAATACAAGACACCAAAATAAGTAGAACACACTTTTCAAAATAAGGGTTAATCAAAGTGCCTTTGGTGTCATAAAATAGACAACCTTCAGCCAAATGACTGTAGACTGGAAGTTAACCCTTTGAGTAGCAAATGTGTGCACAAATCATTGCTCTCAGTGGGTTAATGGTACTCTGTCATGCATAATAAAATTAAGTCAGATTTTAATCATGTGCTTTTTTCATTTATATAGCACTACAGCTTCAGATGGATAGATAGCTTAATTTTGATGATTTACATTTTGCATATCCAACTTACTCCAGTACTGAATTACACAATGAGCTTGTATCAGCAAGTCAGCCATTAAGCTCGCCACATGTACAGCACACTGGCCCATAGCAGTTGTCATTCTACTACATAGTATATATGTGCAGTTTTAACTGGTGTCCAAGAGAAAAAGATATTAGGGGGGCATAGTGTAATGGTAAAGTTTTAGTTAAAAAGTAAGCTGGTGACAGATGTGCTGATGTCTCAAGTTCTTCAAATAACATCCATTTCTAATCCGTAGAGTAAAGACCTGGGGGTACTCTGGCTGAGTACCTCTGTTACTTCTCGACTTCCTACACTATTTCCGGACCATCCGGTATGAGTTGAAGTACTCGGTGCTGTTAGGTGTGCTCAGAAGCCCAATACCATGAGTGAAGACTACATTGTAGGGGTTAAAGAGAATTGACTTTATTGCAACTGTGCAGAGTATTTATACCAGACGAGAGTCGTTAGCATACAATAGCGTAATTAACCGTACATAAATTTCTCCATCAAGTCCTCTTCCCATATCTCCTTGTTTTTCTTGCTAAAAATAAACTCTCAGGCCCACCAAAACAAACAAATACTAGGCACTATTTTGTCCATATCACTTTTGTTAACAAAACAAGTGGATTGAAGTCTTTGATTTCTACTAGGCCATAAAAGATAATACAAACAACCTGAACTATACATGTTTTATGAACACAACAATGTCCCTTGTAAAAATCCCACCCATGCAATGGGATCCCCTGCCTTGCAATCATTGGTCAATGAGAAGTTGCTAACAGAGACTCCATAATTCCCAGATTTTACTAGTAACATGACGTAAAGTCATGATTTTATTAAAGACACGGAGGCGAGTATTATGCATAACTCTTTCTTTATTTCCTCAGCAGCAAAGAAAGAGAAATATAAATATTATCAAAACTGAAGAAAAAACTGTATAGGCACAACAGGTAGCCAATCACAGGGTATAGGAAGTAGCTATATAAGTCTTGTGTCTCCCACAATCCCCCTCTTTCTTGCGAACCGAAGACCAGGTAAGATGAACGATGTCCCACTTGGCCGAAACAGGGTAACGGGAAAACGATGCGACAATTTCAAGCTAAAAAAGATAGAGAAATATGGTAATTTCTTAATTCAGAACTGCAAACTTACCAAACATAGTCTTGGGGAGACACAGGTAAAACAGAGTACTGAAATATAAAAACAACAGAATTAGTACACAGCATAAAGGTACAACAACCCGTACAAAAGATGCAAATCAACTGATAGGATACAGATCAAACTGAAAAAACATACCTGTAGAGCCACCAAGCATCTCGTACCCCAACTCCACTCCGGGAGGGTGGGAGGGAATAATACTCGCCTCCGTGTCTTTAATAAAATCATGACTTTACGTCATGTTACTAGTAAAATCTGGGAATTTTATTAAAGACACGGAGGCTCATATTATGCAAGTTCAAAGCTGTGCCACCACACGAGATGCGATGTGCTCAATTGGCCTGAAGTAGAAGGTTCGGAAGGTCGATTCCCGAGACCAATCCGCCGCTCGCATAATGTCCTCTAGGCGACATCCGACTGAAGAGGCTTTCGAGGCCATCGCGCCCCTGACAGAATGGGGCGTAAATACTGAGGTGTCTATACCCGCGGAGGATAGCAGCCAGCGCACCCAACGTGCTAGAGTAGGAGTCGAAACCGGCCGGTGAGGCGATTTAAAGGATATGAACAGATCGTGCAGGTCTGTCATGCGAAGGGGACGTGTAACATCCAGATAGTCCTTGATGCAATCCACCGGGCAGAGCGCTGGACAGTCTGAAAACCTAGGATATGTAAGTGACTTAGATGCAGACTTGGTCCTCCTGGAAATGTCAAAGGTGACGCCTTCTGGGGTGAATGCAACGGCGTCCCAGTCCAGGGCCCGAACGTCAGAGACTCTTCTGCAAGAAATCAGGCACAGTAACATAACCAATTTGGCAGACAATTGCTTGAGAGTCAGCTCCAAATTGGGGTACCATGATGATAGGAACTGTAGCATCACGTTGACGTCCCAAAAGGCGGCAAAACGAGGTCGAGGAGGACGAGCAAGGCGAATACCCTTGAGAAGTCGACAGACAAAAGGATGCTTGCCAACCGGAGAACCGTCTAGACCTTCGTGACCGGCTGAGATAGCTGAGCGGAAAAGGTTGATCGTGCGGTATGCCTTGCCCGAATCAAATAGGAACGTGAGGAACTCCAGAATCAAAGGCAGAGGGGCAGATACGGGATCCATTGCCCGTTCCATGCACCAACCAGACCATGATCTCCATGAATGTCGGTAAGCTGTCCGTGTACCCGGGGCCCAGGCGTTATCGAGGAGTCGGAGAGTTGACTGCGAAACGTCTGGGATAACCCAAGGTCCCCTGAAAGGAACCATGCTATGAGGGGTAGCTGATGCTGCAACACCAGGTCGTGAGAGTTCCCATCCGGATCCAGAAGGAGGTCTTGGAATACTGGAAGTAAACGAGGGTAGTCTATGGACAGTTCCATCAGCCGAGGGAACCATGGTCGAGACCTCCATAGAGGGGTGATCAAAGCCATCCGACAATCGTGGCGGACCAGTTTCGAGATCGTGCGTGTGATCATGTTGAATGGGGAAAGGCGTACATCAGACCCGGTGGCCATTCCTGTAGGAAGGCATCTGTCGCTATTGCAGCCGGGTCCGGCCTCCAACTGTAGAACCTCGGTAGCTGAGTGTTCAGGCGTGACGCGAATAGGTCCAACTGGAACTGGCCCCACAACCTGTTCAGGCACTGGAACACTGAAGCATGTAGATGCCAGTCCCCGGAGTCCCGTAAGTGTCTGTAATTCCAATCCGCCCCCGAATTGTCCAGACCTGGGATGTGTTCCGCCGTCACCGAAACGTTGTTGTAGAGGCAGAACTGCCAAAAATCCTTTGCCAGAAGCGCCAACATTTTGGATTTCGTGCCCCCCAGGTGATTTATGTAACGAACTGCTGATACGTTGTCCATCTTGAGGAGAATGCAACAATTCGCCCTCCCCGGAGCAAGGCTGCGGATCGCGAAGGCACCTGCCAGAAGTTCCAGGCAGTTGATGTGTAACGACTTCTCTGTGTCGGACCACCTGCCTCCTGTGGAGACGTTGCCACAACGAGCGCCCCAGCCGTGTAAGCTGGCATCGGACTCTATCACTATATCCAGGGCAGAACCGAAGATGGCTCTTCCGTTCCATGCCTCCATGTGCGCCAACCACCACGCTAGTTCGTCCCTGGACTCCTCGTCTAATGTTATCCGAGATTCGTATGAATGACCGGAGCGAAGTCGTGATCCCTTGAGCCGTTGGAGCGCTCGGTAATGTAGGGGGCCTGGGAAAATTGCTTGAATAGAGGCCGCGAGAAGGCCGATAATTCTCGCCAGTTGTCTGACCGACAAATCTGGAACACGGAGGGCCCTCCGAATTTCCTTCTGGATGGCTTTCACCTTGGCATCCGGGAGGAACAGGAACTGCTGGATGGAATCTACTTGAAAAACCCAGAAACTCTATGGACTGGGCAGGGACCAGGACCGACTTGTTCCAATTGATCAGAAATCCCAACTTCTGCAGAAGGTCGGTCGTCCATCCCAGGTGTGTGAGGAGATCCTCTCGTGACTGGGATAAAATCAAGATATCGTCCAGGTAGATAATGAGGCGAACCCCCCGGGTTCGGAGGAATGTCACCACGGGCTTCATGAGCTTGGTGAAGCACCAAGGGGCCGAGGAGAGACCGAAAGGCAGGCAGGTGAAGCGCCGGGGGTATCTGGATCCCCAGGCCCGACCTCTTGCCGGGAAGAAGGGAGGGGCCCTCTGTTCCTGAAATCTCGGAAACCACGGCCGGGTGGACGGTTCCTGCTACGCCCGGCCCCTCCGAAAACCTTAGGCGCGAACACGCGCTTCATGTTCGCCTGTGCCTTGTCAATAGCTGTAAAGGTCTTGACATAAGCACCCATATCCTTAACGAAGGACGTGCCAAACAGGAGACCCTCCTCAGTTGGACCAGGCTCCGCCACAGTCATAGCGGCCAATTTAGGGTCGATCTTCAGGAGGATCGCCTTGCGTCTTTCTGTAGACATGGCCGTATTTGCATTCCCCAGTAAGCAAATAGCTCTTTGGACCCAACCAACGGCCACATCCACGTCCAGGACGGAGTCCCCGGTCCTGGCAGCATCCAAAAGCTCGTAAAGCTTGGAAAGGGGACCTAGGGTATCCAGGATCTTGTCCTGGCAGCTTTTAAGGGAGTGGTCAAGGCCCTTCTTGGGCTTCCATCCTGACTTATTCAGGAATTGAGCAATTTGCGGGTCAATGTCCGGGGTTTTGCAAGCCGCGCCCGGGAGGGACGGGCGTGGGCATTCGGCGCGCAATTTATTGCGGCCTTCCCTAGAAAGTGGCGTGCGGATACGCTTAGCCACATATTGGGCGATGTGATCTGGGGGAACCCACTCGGCGGACCGAGGATGACGTAGGTCATCTGGGTCAAACAGGGGGTTGCCCTGCGGGTCAAGGATCGAGGTGTCACCCCCCGGGGGAGCAAGTGAGGGGCCCCGGGTATTGGCGGAGGACCCGGAGGGGTTCACGCCCGTAAGGGGCAAATCCTCGCCAGAATCATCATGATCAAAGGAGTCGTACTCCATAGCGTCGGACTCATCCTCCACACTCCGGTCGGTATCCGACCCAATATCATGGGCTCTAGCCCTTTTCCATAGTCTAGCCTTTTTAGCCCGGCCAGGGGCTCTTTTGCGCGTGGGGTGCGCGCTATCTGAGACCGCCTCAGGCGTGTCAGTCATGGCAGGTAAAACCTGCATCGAGGAGTGGGAGCCGACATGTTTGGACTTAGCCTTTGCCTTACGGGCTCCAGGCACAGTCTGAGCAGGGGAGAGGGCAGGGGTGGCCATGGGAGGTAAAATCAGAGAGTGCAGGGACTGGGAGAAATTTGAAGAGACAGCTCCCATGGCTGAGGCAATAGCCTTCTGAATGGAGGAAGCCATAGTGGCCTCTAACATGGCTTGAAACTCTTGGGAGGCCATGGCACCATCAGTACTATCTAATTGGAAGTCCCCTGGGGGACCAACAGGCCCATCACCCCTATCCTGCATGGTAGTGACAGTGACAGAATAGACAGTGAGAATTTAAATAGTAAAATAATAATGCAATGGCAATTATATAGGGACCAAACTGACTACAAACAAAGCAGGCTGAATAACACCAGGGTGTTAGCTGGGAGAGAGAGGGAAGGGTTGATTAACCCACAAGGAAAAACTGAAAAACAAACGTTTTGGCTGGTGTCCCCAGGGAGCAGGGCTACGAGGTGGCCGGTCGCACGGCAGCACTGGGAGGAATACAAGACCGCCCCCAAAATGGCCGCCGCACGAGGAAGGCACACGAGGAAAACACTCGGCGGGGGAAGGGGCTCGTGCACCCGCCCGCCGAGCCGACACGCTAACTGGAGTGAGGGAGGAGGAGAGAAGCGTGTACACCGCCGCGGTCGCGAGGAAATCGCGGCCGCGGCACAGCAGGTCGGGTCCCGTGCAGAAGCACGGGTAGGAGAGGGGAGAGAGGAGGGGAGGGGTGGGGACCGCCCGGACGGGGCAGAGACACACCCGCGGGCCCAGAGGGGAGACACCAGCCGGGGAAAAACAAAATCAAAACATCAAACCAATACAAACAATAAGAAAACAAATAATAGTAAAACACACAGCATGAAAAATCATAAAATGAAACACACTGTAATACAAATTAAAATGGAATCACAATGCAAGCCAAAGATCAGAGAAACACTTATCTGTCTGAGGAAGCAGCAAAGAAAGAGGGGGATTGTGGGAGACACAAGACTTATATAGCTACTTCCTATACCCTGTGATTGGCTACCTGTTGTGCCTATACAGTTTTTTCTTCAGTTTTGATAATATTTATATTTCTCTTTCTTTGCTGCTGAGGAAATAAAGAAAGAGTTATGCATAATATGAGCCTCCGTGTCTTTAATAAAATTAGGAAAGGTTCTGCAGTGTAAAGATCCAGTACAAACCGTATTTCTAACGCTGTTACTTAATTCACTAGAAACCAGCACAGCCAGCCAGAGAAAGTCAATGTCTAGCTACTTTTTCCAAATAAGTGGGTGCATATATTATGATATTGGTGTGCATTTTAAATGAATACCCATAATATATATGTAAGTTAACATCATAGGTCTAGAAATCTAATACAGTGCTATCCAGCTTCTTGGGCATATATACTTGGATAAATATAGTGCCATGTAGGAACTAAACAGACCTATAAAAAAAACTACTATTTTTGTTTGATATTTACTTGTCTACGGTAAGACAAACTCCAGTAAGAAATGGAACATAATTTTTGCAGGCATCTTTCTATGGTGAATAATAAGATAAATTATGGAGAACTTCCTTGAAACATAAAGATGTGACCTGAATATCACAAACATATTTAGGCAGTGATAACAGAAGTAAATGCCCTTCTCTAATACAGACAAAATACTCAATGAGAAAATACTTCAAATTAGAACCATTTCAAGAGCATACCTTCCAGACACCAGACTGGAACAAGCCATGAAATTCCAGACACTGCTGAATGAAAACAATCATATCCTGTTATCAAAACAACAAGACAACAAGTAAACAGAACATTCCACTGTTCTGTAGCAGTATGCATTAACTAATGGCAGAATTCTCACTGCTTCCTCCTGCCTTGTGAGCTACAATTTCTGCATGTAAGAAAAGGCAGAGCCTAGTAGGGAAATAGGAGATATTGTTATACAAACACTGCTTCCATGACTAGATATTGCAAATATCAGACTCTCATCTGGGAGTAATTGTCTCTGATTTTATGATACAGGAACGATAAATTACAGGAGAGGCAGAAACCATTATCACAAATAGGATTTATTAATGAAGGCAAATACAAGTAGGAGCACATAATTCAGATAGCAATGACAGAATACCAGGATGAATCATAGCAATTGTGGCAACTACTCATTATAAGTAGGAAATGTTGGCCGGCAAAAAGACATCAGAAAATTCAATGAGAATATAAAGGTACTGTAACATTATGTCAAAACTTTAGAATTAAAATGATTAGATACTGTTGATTAATACAAGTAAGCAACGTGCAATAGGCAGGACGGGGATGAAAACAGAGTTTGCAGGAATCTATGACCTGCAAACTTTCTTTGTCCTAGGCATGAGCATAACCACATAGCAAAGCTAGTAGGTATGTGGCAGCCTCCCGGATAAATATTTTGCAGCACTAAAAAGGCTCGCGCTGTGGTCCTGCACAGCAACAGCATTTTTAGCCAATCAGGTGATCAGGACAGCCATGCAACTCGTGGCAGCACTGAATTAGGAGGGTCCTGGGCCTCTCACTGCTGCTTTTGAAGCTGAAGCCCCTCTACTGTAATGACCCTTAAAAACCATCACATCAATACTCGCTGCAACATAGCAAACAGGATCCAACCCCTAATTATGTTAACCTTAGCTGGCCGAAAAGGTTTCCTGGAAGTGATAAATAATTGCGTAAACTCTTGTCTGACTTGGGCAGAAAGATTTAAGTACGAGTTTAACAAATCAGCTAAACATAAGCCTGGCTCAGCAGAATCCTTCATCAAATCCAGTTCTTCAGGACCAGGGAAAATATGGGAAGTCTTCTCTCTCCCTTTAAGGATGACATGAAACCCCCCTGGAGTTCGAGACAACCATGGCTCAACATCATTTATCTGGGTTAATTCTGATCATCTAGCTGCCAGAGTTAAAGCTTGAAGGGATGCCAATTTAATAGCCACCCATATTAGGTCAATCTGGCCATTGTCCAAAGAAGTTAGTTTAATGAAAGATCCACATCCCAAGTGGAAGTATATCTTAAAGTAAAAGGACAGCAAACTGATAGCCCTTTTAGCAACCTGAGGTAAAGAGCATCTTGGGTCAGATTAGGGATTAGAAAATGCAATGCAGAACCATACGACTTGATTGTACAGACAGCTAACCCCAAATTATATTTGAAGGTGAGGAATTCCAGAGCTAAGGGAATTGTGTCAGATTCATGGAAAAGGGAATTAAAGGAAACTTCCCATACTTTAAATTCCTCAATCATCTGATTGTATCTTACCCTGGTCCTGCACCGTAATGAAGAATTAACTATGTCTAAAACCCGGTCAGACAGAAGCGGATGAGTTAAAAGTCTACCGGGGCTGAGATCCACATAAGTTGGGGAAGCTTGTTTAAGAGATCCCTGGTCCTCAGAAAGCAATCAGCTGTCCATCATAATGGTACCTTTGGTCCCTGATTAGAGGTTGGATCAGGGGTACCATGGTCTGGAGGTCCAGATAGGGTACAATAAAACCAGATTTGGCACCTTGTTCATTTCAAAGTTATTCCAACACCTTCATCAGAATAGATGGAGGGGGAAAAGCGTAAAGGCCAGGAATGTCTGTCCATTCGAAGGACATTGCATCTATCTTCCAAGTCCTTTTTGCCCAAGTCCTGGTTACAAATTTTGGAGTGTGAGCTGAGGTCTTGGATGCAAAAATATCTATTTGTCTCTTGCCCAATCTGCTCTCTATCAGCTGAAATAAAGCAGTCTTTAATTGGACTGTAATCAGGGACAAATGCTGGCGGTACAAAGAACCTGCCAGTTTATTTGCCTCTCCTGGTACATGAACTACCCAAATTTGAATTTTGTGTACAGAGCCCAGGACCACAGGTCTAGAGGCTCTAGGCTAAGATCTTTTGACCTTGTGCCACCTCCATGGTTGGCATAAGCTACTGCTGTCCTGTTGTTCGATTGAACCATTACTGACACACCTAGCACATTAATGTGAAGAAGCCTTTCTTGAACTGACCAAACTCCTTTTATCGCACCTTGGGCAGAGAATGCACCCATTCCCTTGGTAGAAGCTTCTGTGATCAGGATTACCTCGAAAGGCACTTCCAAAAGGGGGCGAGAAAGTGGAATTGCCCCGCCCAATTTATTGTTTACCTCTCTTCTGACACTCTTGGGAAGGACCACCCTTGACTCCCACAGGTCACTGTGTCTCAGTTGGTCTCCTAGAAACAGCTGACTCCATCTGTACAGCAAGGGGGAAGAATTGTAACCCAGTGTTAAAGCTATTAACCTTCCAATAGTCCTTGCTAGTTCTCTTAAAGACCATCTGTGCTTCAAAAGAGCTAAAGTGAGCTAGACTTGTTTCCCATTTGCCATCTTAGAAGCCAATAAGAAAAAAGAAAACGTAAACCGCGCTGTTATAAATATAAGAAGTACATACATTTAATTGCAGGTATTTCCAATGAGTCGAAAACCTCAAGATAAAATAGAATAAAAAAATAATAGTGCAATACAGTAAAATTATAGCATGAAGTGGTGAATGTAACTAAACGCAATCCACTCACATTTGTATGAGCTATAACAGAGCTAAACTGTAATGCGCTTGGACGGTACAATCCCTGTCTCAGGATATGTTGTTCTGGTTGGTCTGAATGTTTCAAAGTGCAGTATGCGTGGTAAAAAGAAATAGCAGCCAATAGTAAAGTAAGTACTGATGATGAAACCAATAATAGATAGTAATGTACTTACAATTTATTAAGCATAAAATTAGCTCTAGTATGGACAGATTGGGTGGTGTAATCCCCACCAAGGATATGCAGGATCCAGAAAGTAACAAAAAAAAAAGAATGAATAAAAAGTATCTATTAAAAGTATACTTTAATATAAACAAAACATGGTATAAAACATAAAAGTTATATAAAAATATAAAGGAGAGTCCCACTTGATGCGTTTCACCTGATAGGCTTCTTCAGAAGTGTGGTGTAACCTCGTTTATTTGTACTTCTAAATTGTTAAAATTACTTCCTGGTGTGTTTCTTACGCTTTTCTGGTTCTCGTTGGAACGCACGCGTCATACCGGAAGTGACGTGATATACACGTCATACCGGAAATGACACGCGTCTTAAATTGCCTGGTGTATTATTATTGCACTAATTATGGAACGCACGCAGCGCTCAGAAATAGCGTGCGTTGCGTTCCAGGCGCTATCAGGTGGTCAGACCCCTGAGAATAGGCATGTCCTTCCTTACCAAAACGGCATGGCGGCCATATTTATTATGGGCATAGGGGGAAAGAGAGAGATGAATAAGATCATTAAATATTGATGTCTGTAATGTAATTCATAATATTATTTATAAATAAATAAGTAACAATTTCTGGTTTATATAAAAGTATAAAAAATACACACATAAGATAAACAAAAATAACAGAAGAATCAAATGAGATTGGCATTCACAAATAGAGAGTGGTAATTAGCATTTACATGTAAACCCATAATGTACAAAATAATATTACACTTAAGACAAACATAATGATGTGAACTAAAAGTAAACTTTCTCCAAATGTGCATATAGTCGAGTGTAATTTAAAAGAACTTTATCCTGAGATACATTTAGATAATTTGATATAAAAACATTAACACAATATACATATAATCTCATGAGTGAAAACATATATTTAAACAAGAGTAGAGTTGTTTTAAAAAAAGATTGGTCAGAATGCTGCTACTAGCAGGTAAAATAAACCATGAAAAGTTATAAAAGATTATAAAAAATTATAAAAAGTTATAAAAAATTATATAAATCAAAATCGACGTTTAGCCCATTCGGATGTAAAGTATCTAGCTGGTATACCCACTGCATTTCTGTTTGTCCAATCTTTTTAACAACATCTCCTCCTCTCCAGTGGTTTTTTACAATTGCAATCCCAATGAATGAGAAGTGCCTAGGGTCATTGCTATGCATGCAAAAATGAGCTTGTACTGAGTGTTTTTTTAAAACCTTTTTCTATATTTCTGCAGTGTTCTGCAATTCTTGTTTTTAACTTTTATGTTTTATACCATGTTTTGTTTATATTAAAGTATACTTTTAATAGATACTTTTTATTCATTCTTTTTTTTGTTACTTCCTGGATCCTGCATATCATTGGTGGGGATTATACCACCCAAGCTGTCCATACTAGAGCAAGTTTTATGCTCAATAAATTGTAAGTACATTACTATCTATTATTGGTTTCATCATCAGTACTTACTTCACCATTGGCTGCTATTTCTTTTTACCACACATACTGCACTTTGAAACATTCGAACCAACCAGAACAACATATCCTGAGACGGGGATTGTACCGTCCAAGCGCATCACAGTTGAGCTCTGTTATAGCTCATACAAATGTGAGTGGATTGTGTTTAGTTACATTCACCACTTCATGCTATGATTTTACTGTATTGCACTATTATAAGGAGAGATGGGGGGGGGGGTTGAATAAGGAGATTTATGTGGGGGGTTGAATAAGGAGAGATATGGGGGGTTGAATAAGGAGAGATGGGGGGGTTGAATGAGGAGAGATGGGGGGTTGAATAAGGAGAGATATGGGGGGGTTGAATAAAAGAGAGATATGGGAGGCTGAATAAGGAGAGATGTGGAGGGTTGAATAAGGAGAGATGGAATAAGGAGATGGGGGGGCAATAAGGAGAGATGGGGGTGTGGAATACGGAGAGATGGGGGTGGAATATGAGAGTTTGGGGGATAAGGAGAGATTGGGGGGATAAGGAGAGATTGGGGTGATAAGAGAGATTTGGGGGAATAAGGAGAGATGGGGGAATAAGGAGAGATTGGGGGGAATAAGGAGAGATGGGGATAAGGAGAGAATAAGGAGAGGGGGAATAAGGAGAGATGGGGAGAGATAAGGAGAGATGGGGATAAGGAGAGATTGGGAGGGGGGGAAGGAAATTGGAGAGGGGGATAAAGAAGGAAATTGGGAGGGGGAAGGAAATTGGAGGGGGGATAAAGAAAGATTGGGAGAGGGGGATAAAGAAAGAAATTGGGAGGGGGGAGAGAGAAGGAAATTGGAGGGGGGGAGAGATTGACATTCATCACACAGAAAAACACACAATGCATTACACACACTGCATTACACACACAGACACACATACACAAGCAATTCAACCGTTACACACAATGCATTCATTACACACACTCAAGGCACCCCTTACACACACTCAATGCATCTCGTACATACACAGAAACACACCTTGCAGCCCTTACACATACAAACACAGATTCACACAATGCATTCCTTACACACATATCAGGACATCCCCTACACACTCCACCCCCTGTTAACAAACTCATTGGTGGAACATGAAGGTGGACCCTGGGACCCAGACCTTGAGCTGTGTAAAGGGCCCCCAAAAAATGGAGCTGCTTCCCATTCTCCCAGAACATTGATTTTTGTGACAACAGTTACAAACCGCCTCCAGAGAGCCTGTTCTACACCAGACCAGTGGAGCCAGACTGCAGCTAGACCCCATTATCATCCTCATCTGGTTGTAAGTAGGCAATCTAGTATATTATTCGTGGCACTAATCTCTAATTTACCTCACATTAAAGAAACACAAGGGGGTGCCAAGCACAGGACCCGCCCCAGGTGCCAAATGCTCTAGGTACGCCCCTGCCCTCACTCTCTGCCTTATCTAACATAAGCAGAAGGGGCCAACAGCATCCGCAATTTTAAACTGAATATTGCGAAACGTCTGATCCATGGGATCCGCCAGAAGCATTGTTTCCATGTATTGGATAACAGTGCTGGATTAATTTCAGGAGCCATTAGTGCCTGAATGTCAGGGAATCCAATATGGTTTCTAAGGAGGAGATCATCCTCTTTAACTAGCAGGGATCTGAAAGCTAGTTTGGCAAAATCCTTGACTTCTGACTCTTGCTTGATAGCACATCATGAATGGAAGAATTTTTAAGGGATCACTTTACCTAAACAGCTCACCCTGGCCATCTGAATGTTGCTCAACTTTCCTCATGTGAATGCTGCTCAACTTCCTCAAATGAGACTTGTCCCTTTTGTGTGAAAACTGCTTAGAAACCTCAAACGAGGGAAACACAAGTTTAGCTTTTGGAAGTACTCTCCCTTTAAATCGTCGACTACTCAAATGAGAGTGAGGAGGGGAGGGACCAAAACCATGTTCATCCTCAGAACTTGAAGAAGATGACAATAGTTTAGTGTGCTTGAGCGGAGACTGACAGGGTCCGGACAGGATAGCTGACCCGAATCAGCAATAAAAGACCCCTCCTGACGGAAGAAATAATTATCGCACTATAAACAGGGGGGCCTCCACCCTCTCCCCCCCCCATCTCTTATCTTTGCTCACTCTTTCCTGAAACTATACTTCTTCCTTCTTCTTTCTCTTAAAATTACATATTTTCTCTTTCTTATCTTGTTTTTTGGTCCTTCCCTTGGTTTTCAAGGGGGTGAGGCCTTTTCTTTTTTCCCAGGCAGGATTAAACCGTCGGAGGTAGGTAGCCCATGAGCAACATTAGTCTTTAAAAAGAAAGGGCATCTTATATCACCTAAATGCCTGCTTTAACCCCTTAAGGACACATGACATGTGTGACATGTCATGATTCCCTTTTATTCCAGAAGTTTGTCCTTAAGGGGTTAAAAAAACACAAAAATTATTGGTGGGAGGCAAGTGTCAATAGCTTTAGGAATGGGGATGTATTGTTGTTGTTTGAATTGCATTATGTTATCAAGAATTATATTGAAGTCGGCTTCTGCGAAAGCCCACAAGTTAATGTACACTTGCTATGCCTATTGAGAAAAAATAAAGAATTTAAAAAAAGAACTTGAAGAAGATGACTGGGATCATATCCTCCTCAGAAGATTAAGAAAATAGGTCCCTGGCAAGGAAGGCTCTCTTATGGAGCCTTCTAACGTTAATGGGGCTGTCTCTAGGAGAGACATCCACCATATCTGTGGCAGACACAGAAATGGAGTCCTCCATCAATGTTACCATTTTAAAAATCTGAGATGATCAGGGCTGAGGTGATCAGGGCTGCAGGAGCACAGCACGAGCGTTTTTAGAGCGGCAAAATATTTAACACATACCCATTAGCTTTGATAGGTGGTTATGCCTCCCGGAGTGATAAAAGGTGGTAACCAATTACATTGGATTGTGGTTACAGACTCTCATTAAATTGCTCTTAAGAGAACAAACCTAGCACATACTTATGCTGACCTTATCTTGAGATAGTGGTAAAGGACTTACGGCAGAACTATGCTGCCTAATAGATCATTGTGCAACCTATTTTATGTGCAAAGATATGGACAGCAGTCCAAGAATATAATTCACAAACATTGTATCAAGAGAATGGCAGGAATGAACTTCCCCGGATCTAGGTATAGAGATAATGTAAAAAATATCAATCAAATGATACACATTATACTATACAGTTTGACTAGCAAAATCTGGAATGTGTGCTAGATGTCTGTTCAACCACAATTTACTTCTTTCATATAAAGTGCAACCACACTTATATGTATTTTTTTTCAGAAGAAACAGAGATTTAGTTTTACATCAAATATTTATATATATATGAAACATCACTTAATATGAATACAATTGAAATAGAATGTGAAAAATTAAGAAATGTTATTTTCGTAGTTCTGCATGGTATTTTAACTGTGAATGTCATAATACGGTTAGCTTTTGCTGCAATAAATTACACATATTTGTGTTCAGCAATGTCTCACAAGTGCAACAGTACCCTCATGTAGAAGTTTTGTAGGGTTTTGGAAAGTTACAGGGTCAAATATAGGGTTTTCCCCTTTTAGTTTTACACATTGAAATTTGACAGATTGGTTTGCTGGACCTTTGTTGCCTTTGAGACCACATGGCAGCCCAGGAATGAGATTTACCATTTACAAAAGTAGACAACCCATTGTATTGCAAATGTTCAGTCTTGGTTAGTAGCCACTTAGTCACAAGCCCTGGCCAAATTTAGCATTAATTTTTTGCATTTTTCAGATACAAATTGAAATTTCACTCATCACATCATCGTTGTGATATGTTTTACTGCTCTAAAATAGTCATATGTGTTTTCCAGATAGTAGGGTGCCCAGTAGAATCCCATGTGAATATCAGAACATGCCACATGTAGTGGATTTTAATTACTTTATTTCTTCTATGACTTCTATTATTACTATTGTATCAAGTGAAATATTGCGCGAAATGTAAAACGTAATAGAATAGTCTGGGAATTAAAGAGATCTAACAATGGCAAAGTACAAATACACCCAGCATCAATATTACGTTTGATCCTAAAAGAGTAATGTTTAGTGCAGTAATGATTGCTCTGTGGTCTCTGTCAGCAGCAGGCAAGTTAGAATGAGCAGCAGTTGATCGGGTAACAGCAGAGTCTGGCCCAACATAACTATTCAGCTAGATAAGAAGATAAATGTTCTCAAAGAAAGTAAATATATTTAATTTTAAAAAATCATTAAGTTTCATTAAATGTAATAAACTTTTAAAAAACTAGAAGTAAAAATTTGAAGACAGTTGTCTTTTAAATGCTCATGAGGGCAAGGTGTGTTGAAATTTAGCAGTTGTAATAGCACAGCAGCAGCATGTAGAATTCAGAGCTGGACACACAGGAGAGAGGATATGATGAAAGACAGGAAGGAATTTCCTCTCCAACACCATTGAGACTATAGAGGACAGGCAAATGTTACAAGCAACAGTATGTCATCCAACACATTCGGATTAGGCATTAGCCATTATTACTAAGAATTCTCTTCTCTACACATGCCTTTGAACCATACGTCTGTCAAGAAGATCCTATAGTGTTAAATTAATGGTGAAAATCTGGACTATATCTCCTTTACTTGTTTAAATCTTTTTATAGACATTAGGTGCATCCTGTTTTCTTTGTGTGTGCTCTTTTCAATGATGTCTCATTCGAACCTACTAAATTTATCTTCGAGCATAGTTTCTCAAAAATGTTTCTTGGCAAGAGTTTTGGCAATTGCTGTCATCTCTTCTTTTGGGCAATACTGCATCTGTATAAATAATTCCTGGTACAAGTCTGTTATTTCATGACATCTTATGTAAATTTGCTTGGTGTGATCATTAACATTCTCTGTTTTCACCATGTTTATAGAGCTCTGGTTGTCTTCCTTCTGTCGGATGGACTTTGGTTCTCGCATTCCCAAGTCATCTAAAAGTTGGTTAGGCTATTGTGCTTCCTTGCATGGTTCTGCTGCGGAGATATACTCTATTTCTGTTGAAGAATACACCACTGATTCTTGCTTATGTCTAGTCCAGGTGATAGGACAATTCCCATATATAGGAAATCAGTAACCACTTATACATTTATGATCTGATTAGTCTCCAGCCCGATATACATCTGTATATACTACTAATCTAGGATCTATCTACAGCTGGTAACTTTAGTTTAAAGTGAGTAGATCCAAGTCTCTTTGACTGGGATAAAGTCTCTTTGACTGGGATAGTCTCTTTGACTGGGATAACACACGTATTCCCACTGCAGATGCAATGTTACGTCTCTTAGTTATGGCTAGATACAAAAGATTACCTCCTACTGTTCTAAGTCTCACTTAATTAAACTCTGTGAGGATGTTTACACACACGGGTGTACCAACAGCATGGGCTTCCTTGAGATCCAGAAGCTCTATTAAATCTAGAATGTTGTACCTTTCACTGAGAAGATAACTACCATTGCCATCTCTTTCTACTTGCATTCTGCGAAAAGGCTAAGTCTCTTATTTATTTTGACTCCTACTTATTGGTTTGCATAGTAGACCTATACTTTTATACGTTTAATAATGTAAAGTTAATCTATTTTACCATTCAAGAAAACTGGTTTTATAATTAGCTGCTCTATAAGAAACTGCTTAGAAGCTGCAAAAGTTAGTAATGTTCTAACTGTGCTTCACTTTACTACAGGAGCAAAGGTCTCGTCATAGACTTCTCCATACTTCTGAGTACATTTTTTTTGCTACTAGTCTAGCATTGTAATGGATTACATTACATCCAGTTTTTGCTTGAATACCCACTTGTAGCCTATGATCTTTTTACCTTGTTGGAGTTCATATACTCACACTAATGCTGCAAAGTAGGATAGATGAGTAACTCTAACCCCCTTGTTTTTTTTCTGGATGAGCCTCTAAGAGTAGGTTTTAAAATTACTTAAGCTTGATCAACAGTATCTGTCACAGCAAAATCATCAACTTGTTCTATACTGCTTTCTGCTTGTACTCTCTTGAGTGAAGACATCTGTTGCTAAGGACTCTATGAACCCTGAATGCAGACTAGATCCCTTCTGTCTGGCCATTGTTAGTTTGTCCTTCTCCTTGTTATTTTATCAAAACCATTTGTTGCTTATTTCCTTCTTTAAAATAAACAAGCCTTCTCATATTTACTTCTCTCGTCTCTGGATTTTGTTGACTTTACATCCTCTCTCATATCCAATCACAGGGCCTGCCTGGACCCCATGTGTAGCAATGGAACTGCCGCTGGGGTCTGCATGCTGATGGGGCCCATCGGGTGGCCCCTGCACTTAGAATGTGTATGTGTCTGTATGCATGTGTGTGTGTCAGTATGTATGTGTCTGTATGTATGTGTGAATGTTTGTCAGTGTCTGTATGTATGTTAGTATGTATATATATATGTATCTGTGTCAGTACGTATGTTATTTTTTATAATTTTTTTAAAAAATTCTTTATTTTTGGTGCGCATCGAGTTATACAAAAGCCTGCCTTGCCACAACAAGAAGGACGGGCACAATCATAGTAATACATTGTGACACTTATCATATAATTAACGAGTTTTGCAAGAAACTGTGACATCATTGTGAACATTACGCACTTTTTTTGTATATAAGTGTAGTAGAGTTGTAGCCCTGGTTAAGGAGTCGTAGCATTCTAGTGTGTTTGGGTCATGTAATGGTGATCCTCTACCAGGTTGATATAAGGCATTATGTATGGGCTAGCTAGAGTGAGTGGATGCGGGGTGTGAACATGCTGGGTGCTTACAAGTAGTGAGTAAATGACGTGAGGGTGGTTGTAAATTATTGGTTTGTAGCTTCGTGGCTCATGAGGGTTGGTTGTGAGGCAACTGTTTTGGTAGCCAAAGTAGTGAAGTAAGTAGTATCAGAAGGACTATTTTGTTCCCCAAAGAGGTGAGTGCCCCTAACCAAGGGGGCATCGGCAGGGGGGGGTGAGGGGGATGTACACCTCTGGTGGGTGTGCCTAATGTGTATGTGTGCTTGAAACAGGGCTTAGACTGCTCCCAGCAGGACCTGGCCATTTAAGGTATGAGTAATAAAGAGGTAACATAGTAGTCTGTAGTAACAGAAAGAACTAAAGCAAAAAATACGAATACAGAGTATTGATGAACTGTTACAGGTACGCGGGTGCCTGTGAGTAGTAGGCCCCAGACCTGCGTTTCGGCTTCCCCTGCTTTGGGGTGTATAAGCATCAATGGATGCTGCGGATGGTCCCTGATCCGTGCCCGCAGGTTTTGGGGCTGGATGAGTCTGGAGAGTAGAGGGATTTTGCTGGATTTCAGTGCTGAGTCGGGAGCTACCAGAAATGGCGTCTCTCCTGTTTTGCGGTTAGGCTCCGCCCCCTATTTTTAAGAATTTTTATTATCATTTATATAGCACCAACAAATTCCATAGCACTTTTATTGGTATGCTTATATGTGTATGTGTGCCTGTATTTATGCCAGTATGTCAGTATGGATGCATGTGTGTGTCTGTATGTATGTTACTATGCGTCTGTGTGTCAGTATGTGTGTGTGTGTCTGTATGCATGTTTGTATGTGTATGTGTGTCAGTATGTATGTCTGTCTGTTTCAGTATGTGTGTGTCAGTATGTGTGCCTCTATGTGTGTGTATGTCTGTTTCAGTATGTGTCTCTGTTAGTATGTATATTTGTTTGTCAGTATGTCTCTGTGTCTGTATGTGTATCTTTGTGTGTGTTTATCTGTGTCCTTTTGTATCAGTATGTGTATCTGTGTTTGCGTCTGTGTGTGTATTCTGTGTCAATGTTTGAGTGTCTGTGTATCTGTGTGTGTCTGTGTGTCAATGTATGTGTCTGTGTATCAGTGTGCATGGAAGTGTATACACTACACACAAATGCACATCTGCATTCAAACTCCAACATTTACACACATACTCCATGTGTGTATATATATATATATATGTATATAAATACACAGACACACACACTCAAACACACCACTCTACAAACACTACTTCTTTGTGGGCCAATTTGGACGCGGGTCCAAAGGTGGGATTTGGAGGCAGGCCGGGGCAGGCTTGGAGGTGGCTCCCCTGGGGCCCAGGCCTTGAGTTTTGTTAGGGGCCCCAAAATTTCTGATCGCAGCCCTGTCCAATCACGATGGCTATTTCATTTTTTTTTATGAGCTAGGAGAAATGCATAATTCTCAGATCCAAATGCTCTCATGGGTGTAATTTTACAGGTTTTGTAGGTAATCTGTTTTGCAGATATGTCATAACTGCGTCATAACTACGTCAGCCCAGTATTTTTGTGGCAACTATGAATCTGTTAACATGCCACTGACCGTTAAAGAGTGATGATCAGGTGACCAACCTTCTTTCAGCTACTCCATTTTGTTCTGGACTGCATGGTATTGTATCCAAGTGTTCTATTCATTTCTCTTCTAAATAACCAGCAATATAATTTGCTCACCCCCGTTGTCTGTTAGCAGTGTTTGAGGCTTTCTCCCATACAGGTTCTCAACACTTGCAATGTATGCCTTCAACTTTTCTGCAGTTTATTGCCTTTTATGAGATAAGGCATACAATAATTGGGATAATCATCAATAAATGTTAGTATATACTTATTATGCCCACAAGACATTGGCTATATTCAGGACAAGCTCTACCGTAAGGCCCCAGTCGGAGTTTACAAAATCCTCTCGGCAATGAGGTGGCCAAACATTGATCACAACCTACCATTAAATCTTAGAGAGCCAAGAAAATGCTGATTCTATCGCTGAGAATTGGCTAGTATCTGTAGAGCATGTCCTGATGCTTTCCTGATACCGAGATGTGCTGTGGTTATTTTAGAACTCCTGACTCTGGTTGCATGTTGAGGGACCAGAGGGAAGTTTCAGCATATTTTTGATCCCTGTGGACAGCTATGTAAATGAATGGGATATGTTATGTCCTGCCTCTTAATGGCTTACACATCATACAGTAGTGGAAATTTAGCTTGGGCAAAGAGAATGGGTGGTTTTTGAAAAGCTGCAGGTCAGAAGGTAGGGAAATGTGGATTGGGCGAGAGGCAAACACAAAGTAGGGGGGTTGTGAAAAAGACAAGGTATTGTTGCATTGAGGTTATGGAAGAGAAATGCACACAGAAGGGCAGCTTAAGAGACACACAAAATGAGGGTTTGTGAAAAGAGAGATACATAGAAGGGGGTACAAGAGAAAAACACAGAGAGAAGGGGATTGATCAAGGGAGACACGCACAGAAGGGATATTGTGATAAAGAAACACAAAAGGGGGTATTGTTGAGAGAAATACACACAGAAGGGAAGTTGTTGAAGAGAGACATTCACATGGAGGTTATGGTAGAGAGACATAGACCTACAGGAGTTGTGGAAGAGAGAGAAACACACAGTGAAGGGTTGTGGAAGAGAAAGACATATGCAAGGGTTTGTGAGACATTCAAAAGGGGGTTGTAGGAACAGACAAAAAGTATAATGTGTCCCCTTACCCTAATAAAACATCCACCTCACCTACACAAATATATATATATATATATATATACAAAGAAAGCACTTGCAATTAACACAGAATGAACACAATTCAGTGCCATGGAAAGAAAGATCCTAGAACCTGCAAAAATTGTATCATAAGAAAACCAAAAATGTAAAAAAAAAATAAAAGAAAAATCACACTTTACAGAGTATTCTGTGAACAGTGGAGCCCAGCATCCTGAAAGGAGTGGTATATCAGATAATTCACAAGGGTGGATTCGCCTGCCAACATTGCTTAGAGATATATATATGTTCTTAAAGAAAGCTGTCCAAAACTGTAATCCCTTAAAATGTAACATTTATTTTCAAATCTCTTTAAAAATAATACAACAGCAACCTTGCAGCTTTGAAAAACTAAAAAACAAAACACAACAAAAAAAAAACAAAAACGTGTCCCCAGAGCAGCTGGGTCAAAGCAACAAGGTTGGTATGGTATTTTTTTTTTTTATATGTTTTTGAAAATAAATGTTACGTTTTAATGAAATACAAAGTTTTGGACAGCTTTCTTTAAGAACATATCCACATCGCTAAACAGTGTTAGGAGGTGAATCCTCCCTTGTGCTTTATTCAGTCAACACTGATAATAACTCACACACGGGCCCTGCTGACATATATGCCTCCATTCTCACATTGCACACACAGAAACGCTGCCACACTTGCAGTCTGCGCAGACAAACACATGCGCATACACATTATACAGGTGAACTCACTCACCCATATAGATGCTGCACACAGAAATGGGTAGACATTGAAATTGCACATCCAGTCACACTGACATGGCCCACACTGAAACATATGTAGTGACAGAAACTAATCACCACCTGTCTCCTTGGAGGAATGTAAATAGTATCTGTGTAGCCCAAGATGTTTGCACTGGCCTTGGCTGTATTGGACCACATACGTGTATATTTGAGTGAATAAGTTGCAGAAGCTTTATTGAGTTTCATTGACTCTGTTTTTGGAACAGATAACCATATACTTTTCCCTATTAGATGGCATTTACAAGCGTCTCTGTTGTGATCCTTTTGACAAGATTTTCTGTTTATTCGTCGTGCCAAACCTTTACTCTGTAGATCAGAAAATGCCTTAAAGTCTCTGTGCACAAGACTGTTATGCCACAGATAGATACAGTTTGAGAAATTCTTGGCTATGTTGGCTTTTTCTTCTCGTGTTTTATTTAACTGTTGCTTTACTTTCAAAAACATAGTGTGCAGAAAATATATATTTTTGTTGTTATTTTACATTTATTGCAATTGAAATTCACATTTTATCCACATTTGGTTAATGCAAAAACACTAGGTAAATTACTGTACATTCAGGGTAGTAAATTACATTTTGCATTTTGTTACTTAATGTCTGTTTTTTCAATAGATTTCCAGAGACCGTCTCCTCGTCCATGTTAAAAGTTTGTTGCTGTTAACAATGCTCTCCATTTCTGTATTATTGTCACTTAAAAAAAAAAAAGAATTTCAAATCTTTGTTCATATGTTATGTTGCACTTTTTATAATTATACATGCCTTTTCCTGAACAATAAAATCATTCTCACTGTGTTCTTTTCTGTCAAAAGGCTTATAGTTGTCTTTTCCTGTCTACAGCAGCCCTTTTAAGTAGTTTGCAGCAAAATCCCATTTATCTTAACAAATAAAACATTCTTAATTTTTGCCCTTTTTGTGAGCAAATCTATTGTAGCCCCATGTGGCAAAAGCGCAGCTTAGTGGAAAGGGGCCTTGACAGGGCTAGGAGGCAGGCATAGGAGGAAGCATGTAGGGATTGGTGGGTTTTGGGGCTAGGGGTTGGGCTATATAAATAGGCAGCCATCTTAGAAAAATCACTTTTAACTTGCCTGCCTAACTGAGTTTTTCCCTCCCTCCCTCCCTGGGTTTTTGGTAGTTGTTTTGTCACAGCAGTGGGATAGGGAGCTGAAGGATAGGAAATAGGCTCCCCAGTAGGATGGTTACGGAAATGGTGAAAATGGTCTTTGGTACGTTTGTTAGATTTCGAGCCCTCTTGGTGGCTCAGAACCTGGTGGGGTAGGGGTATCGGGTATACCCCTACCATGGTTAATAAAGATGTTGGAACTTTAAGTTATGTTCATGTTGGAATAATGTTATGTTATTTATTTATATATGGGTCATTGCCTTTTATACCTGCAGTTTTGTCATTCCTGTGTGTGCGGACTTGGTGGACATGGTGATACAGTGTCCAGATTCACAATTGATACCAAAATGGTGCAGGTTCAGGTGGAGGATGCCAAAGTGATGTGGTGGCTGACAGATAAGGTAGGAATGAGCAGGTACTGTGTAACATGCCCTCCTGCTGATTGTTATTGGTGCTGGGCTGTCAGGTTACCTTGTGTATCAGTCAGGGGCATGTCATAGGCTGGCATCACATTGCAGGGTATTTGGTACATTCCTACCAACTCTCAGCTTGTCCCCAGTGATTCTCACGCCAGCCGCGATAACACGCCTCCTTTTATGACGCGGCTAATGAGCACCGACGTCATGATGCTAAAAATGCCACGGTCCGCCAAGGTGTTCGAACAAGATCATTTTGGGGGCATGGTAACTTACCCAACTGAAATAGGTATTTAAAGAGTAACCAGGGAGAGACTCATTGCCCTGTTGGGGTTCTTGATAGACCCAAGAATGTGTATCTCGTAATGGTATTCTTGTACTCTGACTTTGGCTTTGTTTGACTATTCCCCCTTCTGTGTTCCTTTGACCTTGGCTATTGCATTATCGTTGATCCTGATTTCTGGTACTTCTGAATATTCTTTGTGTGTAGTGTTAGTCCGGCCACCTTAAGGTCCGGTATACATTACTAGTATTTGCATTCTGTGTGTAGGATACCTGAACTGGCTTTGCCAGTTGGCCAGTACTAATCACTGTGTAAATGGCAGGTGCAGCATGCTGGGGCTGCAGCAAGAGAAGGAGATGGCACTCACAGATCACTCTCTTCTGTTTTGGTTAAGGTATCCCTCTGCTGATGTCAACAGAGGGAATCTCTGCCAGTGACAGTTATGGTTTGTGTTAGGTTAAGGTTAGTGTTAGGGTAGAGTCATGGTTAATACAGGATTAGAGTTCATTCTGTTTAAAATTTCAGAACTAGATCCCCATATGTTGTAGAACTGCATCTCCCATAATGCTTTGCATGCCTTTAGAATGCCTTTAGAATAACAAAGCATCGTGGGAGCTTTAATTTTAAAACATCTGGGGATCTACCTTTTGGGCAACCCTCGTGTGGGGTAAGGTTAGGGGTAAGGTGTACGGTTAATGTAAGTATAGATTTAGAGTTAGTATTGGGTTAGCATTAACTATGATAAAATAACATAGAGCCTAGGCATATAAACAATCAGGGATGATATATGAATCTATTTTGAGGCATTTAACAATCAGGAATGATATGTAATTTTTTTGTTAAGTGTTAAGTCATTAATAATAATAATAATAATAATATATATAATACATACGAATACCAACAGTAAAATCTGCTACTGTTTGCAATCCATTTAATATTTAAATTGAAAGTTTAGGCTTAAATATGTCTCAAATATATGGCTCAAATATGTCAATGGTTTAGAGGTCAGCAATTTCATATTTAATTAAATTACATATTTAAACATAAAATATGATACTGACACTTTAAATCTCACCAAAATGTAATATTAGTTGTGCAGATTAAAAGTACAAAACGTTGATCTTTAAACATTAACATTTGGTCCAAGTGCCTCTTCTGATAGGAATAGTAAATGAATGTTCTGTGAATGAATTTGTGAAGTGGGGGTGGAGAGGAGATCGGACGCAAGACATTGTTACTACCAGATCTCTTAGTGACATTGTTATACAAAGCAAAGGTTCCAACCACAGTTTACAAAAATAAAAATGTGCATTTATTATAAAAAAGCCTCACTGTCTTCAGACCATTTATTCAGCAATTGCACATTGGGTTCTACTCTCCAACTTTTCCAGCTTCTTGACAACATAGTTACATAGTTACAGCTGAAAAGAGACTTGCGTCCATCAAGTTCAGCCTTCCTCCTTTTGTTGTTAATCCAAAAGAAGGCAAAAAACCCAGTCTGAAGCGCTTGCAATTTTGCAACAAACTAGGAAAAAATTCCTTCTTGACCCCAAAATGGCAATATCTCCTTGGATCAATCATCTATTACCCCACTAATTAGAAATTATAAACCCTGTATGTTGGGTTTTTGCTAGTATATATCCAATTGCTGTTTAAACATCTGTATTGACTCTGATAAAACCACCTCTTCAGGCATCCTTATAGTTCTCACTGCTAAAAACATTTCTTTGCCTTAGATTAAATCTCTTTTCTTCCAGTCTAAATGTATGACCTTGTGTCCTATGTATAGTCCTGTTTATGAATAGATTTCCAGATAATTGTTTGTAGTGGCCCTGAATATATTTGTATAATTTTATCATATCCCCTCTGAGGTGCCGTTTTTCCAAACTTTAGAGATTTAAATTTTTCAACCTTTCTTCATAACTAAATGCTCTATTCCTTTTATCCATTTTGTAGCTCGTCTCTGCATTTTTTCGAGTGCCACGATATCCTTCTTTAGAACAGGTGTCCAAAATTGCACAGCATATTCAAGGTGTGGTCTTACCAGTGATTTATAAAGAGGCAAAATTATACTTGGATCCCGAGAATGTATGCCCCTATTTATATATGACAAAACCTTACTGGCCTTAGCAACTGCAGATGGACATTGCATATTGCTGCCTAATTTGTTGTCTATAACAACTCCCAAATACTTCTTGTGAGTTGTTATCCCTAATTCACTACCATTTAGGGTGTAAGTTGCTTGTGCATTCTTGACGCCAAAGTGCATAACTTTGCATTTCTCGACATTAAATTTCATCTGCCATTTTAGTACCCAGTCCCCCAATCTAAATCCCTCTGCAGCAAAGCAATATCCTGCTCACATTTTATTACTTTACAAAGTTGTATGTCATCTGCAAACACTAAAACATGGCTTTCAATGCCTATTCCAAGATAATTGTTAAATATGTTAAATAGAAGCGTGTAACGGATCACCTGGCACCCCGATTGGGTACCTCCATTGAAGAATGCTCCTAGCGCAGGGTTTTTAAGAACAACCAATCAAACACGTAATATATAGTAAAACACTCCCATTCATTCCCACAAAATTTTCCCCTCTGCCTGTGATATAATTACTGAACACAATGGGTTAATGTAATTATCACAGGAAGGAAAAATATACTTTTTACACATGTACTGAAATTTTAAAACTATACATTCAATCTTCATAAAATTACATATTAATAATCAGCATACTTTAAATATATACACTCTCAAAAATCATACAAATCCCTCCAGCGGTTAAAAAGTTAACTGGAAGTCCTATTGCAGGCAGAAAAAATGACCAAGTCCCATTCGAATGCATGAACGGGGCACCATTTGTGCAACTGGCTCAGTATAGCATACATTCAAACTGCCGAACGGGACTTATTTTTCAGCCGCAGAGTCTAAGTGTAGGTAGGTAAGGGTCAGCGGTGTTCGTTGAAATGTGTAGCCGATTTCAGTTCCATGAATTTGGCTGCACACACAGCTGACCGTGTTCGGAGGTAAATTGTCTGCACACTTCCACTTCTGGGTGGTCCGCCTGTGTAACACTTGGTTCAGTAAGCCCCATTTACTGAACCAAGTGGGAGAAAACCCTGCACAAAAGATTTTAAAGGTTTAGGGACATAGTCTTAAAGGGGCATTTTCACACAAAGTCTCAATATGTTCCCAGACGGTTCTTAAAGGGCCAGCACGGTACAATGCAAGTCCATAAGCCCAAATGCAGTTCTTAAAGGGCCATACACAGTCCAATAGAAGTCCATAAGCCCCACGTAAGTTTCTTAAAGTGCCATACACTCCAGGGCCATAGTCATGAGGCAGGAGGCGGGCAAGCAGGCCCTTGCAAAAACTCACTGCAAACTCCCTTAAATGGGTGAGTTTGCCACAAAGCGGTTCCAAAACAAAATCCTGAGTGACACCACTTACCACTTTTGTCTAGCTTGAAAAATTACCATTAATGACAACTCGTATTTTATCCTTAAGCCAATGTTCTAACCAAGAACAACAATATTCATCTAGACCAATTTCTTTTAGTTTGAACACTAACCTATTGTGAGGAAACATATCAAATGCCTTGGCAAAATCCAAGTAGATCACATCCACTGCAACAGCCTAATCTATTCTCCTACTTACTTCTTTGTAGAATACAAATAGGTTAGTTTGACATGACCTATGTTTCATTAAACCATGCTGATTATTGCTAATAACAGAGTTCTTCCCAATGAATTCCTGAATATTATCCCTTAATAGCCCTTCAAATATTTTCTCAATCACAGAACTTCAGCTCACAGGAACCCTTTTAAAATATAGGAATGACACCTGCAGGGCTGCCATCAGAAATTGTGGGGCCCCTGACACAGCTCAAGGTCTGGGCCCCCCGGTGCCTGCACCCGAGTCCGCCAAAAGTGCTGCAGCCCCCACACCCCCTAGTCCGCCCACAGGAATGCAGTGTCTGCAGGGCCGGTGCAAGGATTTTTGCCGCCCTAGGCAAAAGTAAAGTTTGCCGCCCCCCTATGTGACATCACAATGCCCCACCCATATGATCTGCCATGTTAACTAACACCAGTGCTGCAGTGCTGCCGTGTTTACATTAAAAGGCCTGCAAGGACAGGCTAGACACCACAACCACTACATTAAGCTGTAGTGGTTCTGGGGACTATAGTGTCCCTTTAATGTGAGGTAAATTAGAGATTAGTGCCACAAATAATATACTAGGTTGCCTACTTACAACCAGATGAGGATGATGATGGGCTCTTGCTCCCGTCTGGCTCCACTGGTCTAGTGTAGAACAGGCTCTCTGGAGGTGGTTTGTAACTGTGGTCACAAAAATCAATGTTCTGGGATCAACGGGAAGCAGCTCCATTTTTTTGAGGGCCCTTTACACAGCTCAATGTCTGGGTCCCAGGATCCACCTTCATATTCCACCAATGAGTTTGTTCACAGGGGGTGGAGTGTGTGTGGGGGGGATGTCCTGATGTGTGTAAGGAATGCATTGTGTGAATCTGTGTTTGTATGTGTAAGGGCTGCAAGGTGAGTTTGTGTATGTATGGGATGCAGTGTGTGCGTCTGTAAGGAATGCATTGAGTGTGTGTAAGGGGTGCATTGTGTGTTGCTGTGTGTAAGGGATGCATTGCTTGTGTATGTGTGTCTGTGTGTAATGCATTGTTTGTTTTTCTGTGTGATGTATGTCAATCTCTCCCCCTCCCCCCGTCAATTTCCTTCTCCCCCCCTCCAATTTCCTTCTCCCCCCTCCAATTTCCTTCTTCTCCCCCTCCTTCCCTCTCTCCAATTTCCTTCTTCTCCCCTCCTCTCCTTCTCCCTCCACTTCTTCTTTCTCCCTCTCCCTCCACTCCACCCTCCTTCTTCTCCCCCCTCTCCAATTTCCTTCTTCTCCCCCCTCCAATTTCCTTCTTCTCCCCCACCCTCCAATTTCCTTCTTCTCCCCCTCCCTCTCCAACTTCCTTCTTCTCCCTGCTCCAATTTCCTTCTTCTCCCCCCCAACAACTTCCTTCTTCTTCCCCTCTCCAATTTCCTTCTTCTCCCCCTCCCTCTCCAATGTCCTTCTCCCCTTCCCTCTCAATGCCTTCTCCCCCCTCCAATTTCCTTCCTCCCCCCCTCAAATTTCCTTCCTCTGCCCCCTCCCAGAAATTTCCTTCCTCCCCCCTCCCTCCAATTTCCTTCTTCTCAAATTTCCTTCTTCTCCCCCCCCTCAATGTCAGCTGTACTCCCCTCCAGCTTCAGCCTTCTTCTCCCCTCCTCTCCAATTTCCTTCCTCCCCTTCCTCTCGGTTGCCTTCTCCCCCCCCCTCAAGTTTCCTTCCTCTCCCCCCTCAGGTGTCTTCCTCTCCCCCCTCAGTTCAGCCTCTCCCCCCCCCTCAAATTTCCTTCCTCTCCGCCCCTCCCCTCAAATTTCCTTCCTCCTCTTCCTTTGAAATGTCCTTCCTCCTCGGTTCCTTCCTCTCCCCCCTCAGTTCCCTCCCTTCCCCCTCAGTTTCCTTCATCTCCCCCCCCCTTCAAGTTTCTTCCTCCCCTCCCCTCAGATTTCCCCCTCCCCTCCTTCCCTTAGGTTCTTTCCTCCCCTCCTTCCTTCCTTAAGTTGTTCCCCCCTCCCTCCAAATTTCCTCCCCCCTCCCTCCCTTAAATTTGTTTCCTCCCTCCTCCTTTCCATGGGATTTGTTTCCTCCCCTCCTCCCTTCCTTAAATTTATTTCTCCCCTCCTCAGATTTTTCTCCCTCCTTTAAATTTTTCCTCCCCCTCCTCAAATTCCCCCCCTCCCTCTGACAGCTGGCGCCGGGAGCACTCTCTGAGTGCTTCCTCTTCAGCTCCCTCGCGCGCCGCGTACTAGTGCCGGCGCCGGAAGATGCATCATCTTCCGGCTCCGGCATCAGTACGGTGTGCGAGGGAGCTGAAGAGGAAGCACTCAGAGGAGAGTGCTCCCTCGCGCGCCGGCCCGCTGTCAGGGCCAGCCTCTGGGGGGCCCTGAGGTAACCGGCTGCTGGGCCCCCCAGGAGAAGAGGCTGGCCCAGTGGGTACATACCGGGGTCGCAGGGCCCCCTGCGACCCGGTATGTACCCACTGAATGTGGGGCCCGGACGACCTTAGCAGTCTGGGCCCCCCTGGACCGCCGGGCCCATGACAACCGTTGCGATTGTCATGCCCTGATGGCGGCCCTGGACACCTGTCTTCCTCCAATCCTCTGGTACAATTCCTAAAACAAAAGAATCTTGAAAGATTAAATACATCTTTCTTAAGATGCCAGTCTGGTTTAATTGGAGCAAGATTAGCAAGGTCAACTGATTGGCTGCTTCAAGCTGCTTCTTCACCTCTCCTCCACTGAGATTGGTTTAGCCTGCGGCACCTGTCAGGGTGTTTGAGTTTATCATCTTGGGGGTAGTCTCAGCTCTTCTTTCCTGATCAGTACTTTATTCCCCTGACTTTCAGTGCATCTATATAGGGATCCATCAGCATGTGGAGACACCGAACGCCAGTGATGCACACAAGGAAGCATCTGAGTGACTGAAACTAGAGGCACTCCTAGGCAGCAATATAAACACTGCCTTTTCTCTGAAAAGGCAGTGTTTACATTGCTCAGCCTGCAGGGACATTTTATATATATGATAATAACATAAATGCCCTTTCTTTTCTTTAAAAAAACAATAAACAATATACTACGTATAGCTGCACTTAATGAGAAACGCTTGAATAATGGTGGAACAAACACACATTCTAGCAGAGGTATTTACTAAAGTGAGAATTGAAGATTATGCTAGCTTTAGTGTACTAATAATCTTAATTTTAATAAGGACAGGAGGCGAGTATTTTGCATTAACTCTCTTTACTAAACTCCACAGCAGTAAAGAAAACGTAAAGAGTAACAAGTAAATCACTGAGCAGCATAGTATGTAAGGGTCATGCTGCCTGTACACTTCCTCTTTCTTGAAGCGACATCCAAGTCCAGATAGAGCTCGAACATCCAGAAACGCAACAAAACTGTAACTGCGGTCTCTGGCGAGCGGAACTTGAGGAGACTCCTGATAACGAGATTGGAGGTAAGACCAAACGGAGCCTTCATCCCATTTTACGGAGTCGTGAGGTTAACAAACCAGCGACCAGTGGAGGTCCTGAAGAGGGTTACACTGAAAGGAGAGTATAAAAACGGTTAGGTAATGAACTGTAACTGTTCACGCCTGTGGGTTTTAACAGCATGGTGTAAATTACATCAGTACAGACAGAGTGTAAGCTGGCCAGTGGCTAAGTATGTGTTAGGTGTAAGCATGTTGTACAACGAAAACTGTCCGTCTAGGTGGCAATACTAGGGAGAGAGATGGAAGAGATCCTAAATATAACCTGATGAAAGAGTAACTACTAAAAACAACCCCAATATCCGTCACCTTGAGATCCACTCCCCCGAGGAGTCAGGGTAGGGAACAGAAGGGAGGGAAAATACTCGCCTCCTGTCCTTATTAAAATTAAGATTATTAGTACACTAAAGCTAGCATAATCTTCAATTTTATAACATGACAGGAGGCTTCCTATTTTGCAATTTTAATGCTGAAGAAGTGACATCCCAGCAGAAGGGGGAGTGCGAAAATAAAATGTACGGAAAGTGGATTCCCTAGACCAGTCCGCCGTACGAAGAATATCCGAAAGGGACGCCCCTGCCAGGAAGGCTGATGAAGCCGCCGCACCGCGAACGGAGTGGGCGCCGAACGCGGGATCTATACCTACGAGGGAAAGGATCCAGCGGATCCATCGGGCCAGTGTGGTGACCGAGACTGGGGCGTGAGGGCGCACGTAGGAGCCTAGGAGTTGGCCCGACGTAGAGGATCGGAGTGAGGAGGTAACGGAAACATACCTGCGGAGGGTGGACATGACACAGAGTTGCGGGTCGTCGGGGAAAAAAGGGTAAAAGACCGAAGTCGAACCCGACTTAGTGCGACGGGAAATGTGGAACGTGACACCTTCCGGGGGCCACCTCGAAAGCGTCCACGTCGAAGGCCCGAATGTCCGAAACCCGTCGGAAAGATACTAGACAAAGGAGAAAAGCGCACTTAGCGGATAGTTGGCGTAGGGAGAGGCGGTCATTCGGAAGCAAATCCCTGAAAAAACGGAGAACCAGTCCCACATCCCATAGGTGAGGGTATCTGGGAGCCGGGGGGCGGCAGAGCCGCATACCGTGGAGTAGGCGGCAGACCAGAGGGTCTTTGCCGACCGGAAGATTCCCGACGGGGGTGTGAGCCACCAAAATCGCGGAGCGAACGACGTTGACCGAGCGGTAAGAGCGGCCAGATGAAAACAAGGAGGAAAGAAAATTAAGAATCATTGGAATAGGTACTGTAAAAGGATCGGAGCCCCATTCCATGCACCAAGTAGACCAGGAGGCCCAAGCTGAAAGGTAACAGCGTCTAGTTCCCGGGGCCCATGAGTCCCATAAGAGGTCCCTAGCAGCCTGCGATAGTCCGCTGACTCGCCAGGAACCCCGGAAAGAGACCAAGCCACCAGGGGTAGCCAGTCTTCCAGGAGAAGTGGGTGGAGATACCCTTTGGGATCCGTGAGCAGGTCCGGGAAGGATGGTAGTAGGAGAGGGTCCTTGTAGGAGGAGGCCAGGAGGTCCGGGAACCATAGTTGGCTCTGCCACAAGGGTGTTATGACAAGCAGTTTGACCTGTTGCGTCCGCATCTGGTGTAGTGTTCTCGCAATCATGGAGAATGGGGGAAAGGCGTAGGCTCCTGTCGTCGGCCATTGCTGGAGAAATGCATCTGTCGCCTTGCTCTTCGGGTCCGAGAGCCAGCTGAAAAACTCCGGGGTTTGGTGATTGTTGCGAGAGGCGAACAGATCCAGGTGAAAGGGACCCCTCCGGGCTGCCAGGGCCCTGAAGATTCTCGTGTTTAGCTTCCAGTCGCTGACGTCTCTCCAGTGGCGAGAGAACCAGTCGGCTGCGAGGTTGATTTCTCCCGGTAAGTATTCCGCCTGAAGCGTGATGTTGCGAGGGAGGCAATAGTCGAAGATGTCCCTTGTGATATCCGACAGCAGGCGTGAGCGGGCGCCTCCCAGACGGTTGATGTACTGTACTGCGGAAACATTGTCCATGCGCAGGAGGATGCAGCAGTTGGATCTTTCCCGGGCCAGGCTGCGGATCGCGAAGGATCCCGCCAGGAGTTCGAGGCAATTGATGTGCATGGAGAGCTCCTGTGCCGTCCATGTTCCTCCCGTGGAGATGGTTCCGTTGGTGGCACCCCATCCCCACAGGCTGGCATCTGATTCCAATACGAAGTCTGGGGTGTCTCCGAATATGGCCTTGCCGTTCCAGGCTTGCATGCTGTCCAGCCACCATGATAGTTCTTCGCGAACCTCCGTCATCACCGGGACGGGTTGGTCGTAAGTAGGTCTGTGGCGTAGGTATTTCGCCTTGAGACGTTGCATGGCCCTGTAGTGGAGGGGACCCGGAAATATGGCTTGAATGGAGGCAGAGAGGAGTCCTACAATCCTGGCCAGGTTGCGTAGTGGAATGGAATCGAGATGGAGAACCCTGCGAATCTCCTTGCGAATGGCTGTGATCTTTGAGGCTGGTAGTCTCAGAGTGCATGTCGTCGAGTCGATCTCGAAGCCGAGGAATTGTATCGTCTGGGTAGGGGTCAGCTCCGATTTCGGTTGGTTTACCACGAAACCCAGAGATTCCAGTATGGACACTGCCAAGTGAGTGTGTTGGCGTAGTCTGTGTTCGTCGGAGCAGAAGAGGAGAAGGTCGTCTTAGTAGATGATGCATCGAATGCCCCTGGATCTCAGGTGGGCCACCACTGGTTTTAGAAGCTTGGTGAAGCACCATGGGGCTGAGCTGAGCCCGAAAGGGAGGCAAGTGAATTGCCAAGGGCGTCGTGCCAGAGGAAGCGTAGGAGTGCTCGACAGTCCGGGTGCACTGGGTCTGACAGATATGCATCTTTCAGATCGAGCCTGGTGAACCAGTCGTTGCTTCGAAGAAGGTCTCGCAGGAGGTGGATGCCCTCCATCTTGAAGTGGCGATAGACCACATGTGCATTGAGGGCGCGTAGATTGATGACCGGTCGGTATTCTCCCGACTTTTTCCGAACCAGGAAGATGTTGCTGAAGTAACCACCCCCGTCGTGGGCCGGCTGGATGGCCCCTTTGTCTCGGAGCTCGCGTAGCTCCGCGTTGACGAGGTTGTGGTCGGAGGACGACATGTGGATGGGGCGAGGGGGCTGAACCTGAAAGGGGGTCCCCACTAGGTCTATGATATATCCCTGTACTGTTTGTAGAATCCATGTGTCTGAGCATAGGACGGCCCAATTCTGGAAAGAAAGGGAAATACGGCCCGCAGTGCGGGTGCATGGTAACAGTGGAGGAATATGGGTCCTTACCTGCAGCAAAGCGGGAACGTCCGCGTCCGCGGGGTCCACGACCTCTATCCGAGCCTCTGGAAAAGGGTTGCTGCCGATAGTCCCTTGTTGGGTAGAACAGTGTTGGTTGGGTGCGGGGGCCTGAAGGCCAAAATCGGCTGGCGGCACGGCCCCGCTGCCGGCCAGCCCTTCCAAAAAACCCTTTGGTAGGGTTGCTCCTGAAAACTCTGCGCATAGAGGATTGCGCCTTATTAAGTGAGGTGAACACGTTTACGTGTTTGTTGAGTTCATTGAGGAATGGTTCGCCAAATAGTTTTCCTTGTGCCTGGGGCCCAATCTCCTTTGTGCCAAGGTCTGCCAATTTACCGTTAATACGGTATAAAGCTGCTTTTCGTCTCTCCGAAGAGAGCGTAACAGTGTTTCCAATGAAACAAAAACGCCGTTGTGCCCATTCACGAACGTCATGTGCCCATTCCCTGATGTCCTCGGCAGAGAAGGAGTCGGCTTTGGCGTAGGCATCATCCGCCAGATACATAATGCGAGCCAGGGGGCCTACGGAATCCAGCAGGTTATCCTGGGCGCCCCATAGGCCTTTCTCTACCCCTCGGCGAGGGTCTCTACCACTGCGCATCATGAAGGTTGACATGACCTTGTCAAATTCAGGGGTCTGAGCGACCTTATCCGGCAGGGAAGGGCGTGGGCATTCAGACCTGAGTCGGCTGCGGACCTCCTTCTCCAGAGGTTTGCAGAGCCACAGGTGCATAAACCTGGAAAGGTGTTCTGGAGGCGACCAGTCACCCGATCTGGGGTGCCGTATGTTGCGGGGGTCGAACATCGCCTGACCTGAGGGGTCCAAAATGGTGTCTGAGTCTAGAGGAGGTTCTGCGTCCGCAGTGTCCTCAACACCTCCAGTCTGGGCCGCACCCAGGAGGGTCTCCCGCATGAAAGCGGAGACAGATTTCTCGTCCGAGCCCCATGCATCGTAGTCCGACTCAGAAGCGTCAGCTTGCCACTCATCCAGCACTGACATGGACTGGGCAGGGTCCTGCTCTTCGTCTGAAGAGTACTCCTGACGCGGGGCCGGGGTGTGTAGTTTGGCAGATTTGCACTTGGCAGGTGCCTTACCCTTAGGCGGTTTGGGTACATAATCTTCACCTTTGTCATGGCGCTTTTTAGGGCGGGAGTCATCCCTTATCTGATAGTCGGACAAGTCGGAATCTGATTCGTGTCGTGTACGTCTGCGGGTTTTTGGTACGTCAGGAGCCGGAGCTCGGGCCTTGGAGAGTGCCTTCTCCACAGAGGCAGCGACATCTGCGTTAATCATAGCCTGGAAGTCCACAGGGACGTTCTGGGAATCTTCCATGTTAGGGTAGGCTGATACGTCACTGAAAGGCACAGCAATAAACGGGCACCCAGGTCTTGATAATAGGCGTAGGGTCAGATTTGATAGTATGGTGGGACCAAGCCCAGAATAACCCCAGCAGGGTATAGTAGTGACCTTATAAACTGGGGCTCACCCAGTTAGAGAGAACTGCAACAGCTAGTCTCCCAGTAAGCAGCGTATTTATAGTGGGGGCTCACCCCGGTTGCACAGGGTTGGGACCCTTAAGTGCAGGTCACAATAATAAACAGGCAGCAGCACTGACCTGACTGACCCAGCCACAGGATATAGCTTGATAGAAGCAGATGAGGCACAGAGACTGAGTAGCAGACTGATTGCAGCTAGATGGAGTGCTGAGCAGGTAATCCTTCAGTCACAGGGGTGTGAGACACAAAAGGTGTGAAAAACAGCAATGCAGAGGTAACAGCAAGTTAGCACAGCCACACTGAGTCCCTAATGAGATGCACGAGGCAAAACTAAGATGGCCGCGGGAATCTCGCGATGTCCGCGATCCAAAATCGCGGCCGCAAGTGTAGGCCGCAAGCCGGGGACTAAATTTTGAGGCCGGCCGCGGGCAGAAGTGGGCCGGAGCGAAAACGGCCGCGAACGATTCCGGCCGCAAGGAGGGAGCCCAGGAGGGCACTCCAGGTTAGGGGGGCAGTGGGGGGACCTGGGGAGACCGAGGGGAGGCCCAGGGAGGGTCCCAAAATGAACAGAGGGGCAGATAAGAGGGTAGAAACCCACAGAGAGCCCATAGTCCCACAGCCCAGTACAGAACAGAAATAAAAGGAAATAAATTAAAACAATAATAGAGATAATGACAATAGAATGGAACAAATAGATCATGACAATAAATGTATAAATGTATAAAGCTCCAGAGGAGCAGATATTCTGACCTGTCTGCGATGGAGCAGTAAAGAAAGAGGAAGTGTACAGGCAGCATGACCCTTATATACTATGCTGCTCAGTGATTTACTTGTTACTCTTTACGTTTTCTTTACTGCTGTGGAGTTTAGTAAAGAGAGTTAATGCAAAATAGGAAGCCTCCTGTCATGTTATAAAATTTAAAATAAATTCAAAGTGAATTTCACTTGTAAGGCCAGAGTAGCTGAACTGTAAGCAAAACTGATTTCTAGAGTATTTCCTGTTTCGCTATTTTGACTTAGAATTTGAAATTCACTGTGAATTCTCCTTGAATTCTCACTGTAGTGAATAGCCCTGTAGGTTTTGTTTTGGTTAAATTTTTTCCTTGCTTAAAGGACCACTATAGTGCCAGGAAAACATACTTGTTTTCACATGCATTGATAGGATATGTATATATTTTACGCTACACTAACGTGTATTTTCAAACCATTTTGGTCATTTTTATTGTAACTAATTTTTCCCAATACGATAGCATAGACGAAATTCATGTAAGCTATAACGCCAAAGAGATGTAACAAAACCTGGTTTACCCAAAACAAAATTGTTTTCCAAATTGATTTGGACAAACCAATTTTGTTTTTGCAGTGCACATGTCTAATGCTCATTATTATATTGAAGTTAAATATTTAGTACATTACATATGATGCATTATTAAATAGATAACACAGTGATAGTTTGCAAACAGGGGCAAACACTATACAGTATAGCACAGTACCAGGTGGGATTATCTCATATAGTTAAGATTTTTGTCTTCTGAGAAAATATAGGTGCAAACAGTAAGGCACAGAATCCAGAGTTTGTATTAGCTGGTAGTGAGACATTGCTCCACAGGAATACAAACACTGAAAAAAAAAATCTTTGGACAACAGATCATCTAACAAAATGTTAAAGAATTTAGTGCTTGGTTAGTTTGGTATAACAATATCAAGTCAAATATTCCACTGTGCTTCTGGTTTGATGATTTTGTTATTTAACCCGATTTCTAAGCAAAATCAATATGGCCTTTAGAACAGACGGTGCAGAAAACATTTTTAACAGGTTAAATTTGGTTAGGTTCACAGTTATCCCTTGGGGTATGAGGTATCTTCTTCAATGACCTTTCATATCAGTCTTAAACACAATAAAATATAATCATGCGGTAAATCGTTGTCACTACTATATGTAGAATCTACGGTACATAAATAGTTATTTATGACTTTATATAAAAATGGAAATTTTAAATTATATCTTTTTTTTCTTATATGTGGGGATCGGACCTGTATTATGTAAGGGCAAGCTGAATTTTTAGTTTAAACCTTTTTGGTGGAGAGGATGAGATATTGTTCTGCCCGAACAGTTTATTGATCTACATATCCTTATAAATCATTCTGTGGTTTATTACAACACTGTAGTTGCCCAGAGTTATGTTAGCAGGACAATGTGTCATACAAATGGCAAGTTCCAGACAGACCTGTCAATATATTTTTTATTTATTATGAAACCTGACAATATATTATATATTTATTATATTTACTCTGACAATGGATTTTTTCTTCTCTAATTCATCTAGTCATCAGTCCACATCCTTGGCTGTCTAAGTCAGATAATACTACAAAATAAATGCAACTTAAAATATTCTGTAAGCTACTGTTACCTACCCATCAGTCTGATATAAAGAAAATCATTGAGGTATCCTGTCATTTAATGTCAGCAGAAAAAGTACTGTGGTATATGGAGATGTACATAAAGGTTTGGGTTCTGGAAGTAGAATTTATACATATGTCTAGGCAACCTTCAGCACTCCAGATGTTGTGGACTACATTTCCCATAATGCTCGTACAGCCATAATGCAGGCAAAGCACTAGGGTAGATGTAGTCCACAACATCTGGAATGACTAAAGTTGCCTACCTTTGGACTATTGTGTAAGAGGATTATATAACTATTCATATATAATAATAATATTAATAATAATAATAACAAAGTATTTAACCAGGAAATGGAATATGTGTAATAACCTTAAAAACATTCTCGTCATGGTCAACCATATATAAGATATTTTAGTCAATATAGGAGATTCAGAAGATGCCATCCCACCACTACTGTTCTGCCCCAGACATTTGTTAAGGATCAAGCCATGAAAGGTAGAGTTGCACTGATTGTACAACTTCTTCTCTCATGTTTGTAAGCGAGCAATATTCGTAATAGCAAGTCAGCTATTTTCTCAGTCTGACTTAGCTTTTTATGTAGCTGAGAAGTACCAGATGATTTCAATAGGCCCAGACAGGCACACATAGGCATATACAAGCACAACATCTTACAGTAATGTGCATAGTAGTGAAACACAGAGCGCAACAGTGTGCCGGGGATGCAGTGTGTGTAAGGGATGCAGTGCGGGATTGTGTGGGGTGTGGTGTTTTTTTTTTGCTGGTGCTCTAGTGTATGTATAAGGAATGTATTGGGTGTACTGGAAATGTAGTGTGTGTGAGCTGGGGATGCTGTGTGTGTCTGTGCTGGGCATGTGCAGGGACGTGTGGGGATATATTATTGGATAAGGGCTGTAGATCAGGCTAAAATGTAAAATAAATAAATAAATAAATAAAATATATATAGTAAAGCCTCTAGTATCTCAATCTGCTCAGAGATGACCTCACATAAAGGTTCTTGCAGGCTCATTATCAGTGTTGCCATGGTAAACCGCGGCAACGCTCTGAATTTCCCAGAGCTCACGTCCACCGTATACCAGCTGTGCACTTGGCAGCAGGGGCAATCAGGCTCTCTGGGCTCCAATTTCCACACTAGAGTAGATGCAACAGGACAGTGAGGGAGATCTTTGTAGATGGTTGTAGAGGACCACGGGTAACTCGAATGGTTACCTCCATTAATTCCTTTTCTCAGCCACACTGAAACCATTAAAACAAGCATACATCCATTCTCCCTATAACCAGACGAAACATAGTTCTGATTTATATCCGACCACACACAGCTTTTATGCACAGACCCCTTCATGGGATCTCCAACACAATAATGCAGGGTTTTCATTCCCATGATCCTCTGTGCCTGAGAGATAATTGCGTGAGATAAATCCATAATTTAATTATCTGTCATGTACAGAAAATCTACACAAAATATACAGTACCCCAAAAGTGCCCCCAGCATAACCAGGAACCCACAAAAGTTATAGCCATGAGCTGAGTGTATAACATATCCAAATATCACTCAGATCGGTTTGGTGAAAAGGGAATGCCATAGAGGTAAAGTTATGACCGGCTGGACACGAGGCGCTAGCCCAAAACAGTTCCAGAGAAAAAGGTGCCCCGGCCGGTCTTGGTTCGCGGGTTCCTGTGTGAACACCATGCAAAGGATTGTCTTAATTTCAGGATACGAATGCCCCCCCCGTTCGGTAATTCATATCTCCCAAAGTCGTTCATATAATTGGTCGGGAAGTAGAACAGGCAGCAGTCTAATCTTTACTGGGGTTCGTGCGAGTGCCTAGCCAAAAAGAGTTCCAGGCACTCGACGACCTCGTACCGCTGCCCACGTTCAGGAGACAAAATGGCCACCATTTTTTTGTCGCCCACGTGCATTCGGTTATACGGTGGTGGCCACCCAGGGGAAGCATTCATTAATTACTTCCCTTGTGGATTCCAACTTAAGTGGCTGGTTTTAACGTTCCAATGGGGTACAGGGGACAGGAGACGAATGGAGTAAGTTCGTATACAATAACTCCCGAACGGCAAAAGGGCAAAACATATGAAATGAGGTAAGATAAGATAAAATTGGTGGTCGGTTCCGCCACAAAGGTACCCCTTTGCATGCCTTTGCTGTGCATTTCTAGGTATTGTCTGATAGGGGGAAAAAGATCCGGGCTATAGGGTTCACATCCAGGGCTCATGCCCACCCAGCCCCCTCCTGTTGACGCCCCAGTCTATTCTCGTTATTTATTCAAGTAACAGTTTATTTATTATCAAGAACGCTTTACAATTTATGTAAAAATGACATAGGTAATTATATAAACAGGTGAGAATAATTAGACACACTTAAACAAATGGAATAGAGAACCCTCTGAGGGCTTACAGTCTAGAAGGGAATTGTGAAATTGTAGAAATAGGTCCATGATTGTGCCAATAGGACGAGTGTAATGAAAATAGAATCTTGAAGCAATAATTTACAATCACTACGAATTTAATATGGAGAAAATAGAAGACAATAAGTATACAGTATGCAGTAAGTAAAGTATATAATAGAGGCAATGTTAGGTTGAAAAGAGCACTGGATTTCAAACTCATATGTTTCAAAAAGCATAGACAGATCAGTTTGGCTACATTTGGTTTGGATTAATAATAACCCGATTGGTGAAGAAACTAACTGTAATTAAGGCTTTCATTAACTGTTGCATTGATGTTGACTAACCCCTGAATTGATAATCTCTGAGCCTGACATTAGGGACAAATGGTGAGATTTGCTTTTAACAAATATGACCTAAAAAATTAGCAGCTTAAAAGTAAAGGGTTACAGAATAAATTAATAAACAAAAAAGTATAGCGATCCCTGAGGCCTCTACTAATCTAGAAGGTAGTCTTTATATATGCGTTGACAAGAAACACACTGTATTTAGTTGCCATACTAGCATGAAGTACTCTTCTTGCTTGGATGTCGTTTAAACATTACTTGCTATTACAATGACAATCTTTTTAATATGAAAAATACTCTTTGTGACTGGTAAATACTCTTCAGCTTGGTCACATTGTAGTGCTTTTATCACATGGTGTCAAGAATATAACTCCCAGCTCTGAAAAACATCTTGTATAAAATGCAGATCTGATGTTCAGAATTGGAATGTCTTGTGAGGTCACCATAAATAGACAACTATATTTGAAGGATATACCTGTGATCACTTTTTGATCTCTAGACTGTCAAAGAATCTGAATTAAACTTTTTCTTAAGTAGTAATATAATGTCTGACAGAATGTCCTGGGAGATTTGTCTATTATTAATCCCACAGTTTCTTCTAGGTATCCCATTTGTGAAAGGCCATCCGAAAAAGGCATCAGGAGATTCAAGACTCAATAATGTCCCTCTTGATTCCATCATATTTAATAACTGTGATTCTTGTATGTCTATTATTTTCAAACGAGGTGCCATATACCTGGAAAAAAAAACCTGCATGTTTAAATTACAGTAGTGCAATATTTTAATCATTTGATTTAATAGTGGACAACATTTAATAAAACTTCTAGGACTCGTTAGGCCAAATTTTAGCCCCACAACATTCAAGAAAGGCCTGCAGAATAAGAAGAATGCGTTCAAAAGGTTCATCTTTATCAAAGAGAAACATTTACCAGCAGACTCAAAGTGCGAGATACTCAGAGGTATTGCTTGATACAGCGGTGATACGGAATCTGACTCAAACAGACAGAGCCTTCTGCAGTCTTGATAATGAGCATAGAAAGATCAGACAGCAGAAAGGCAGTGAATGTGTTCAATCACTGAACAATGGCCACAAAAATTCAAGCAGCCCAAACGGCTCTTTGTGTGATGTATTTAACAGTTGTAAATATAACTTGTACTCTGTGTGAATGTAATAAGCTGAAAGCAAGGCGTCTTGTCTCCAATTGCTTTACAGTAGGATGGTGCAAAGTGAGTATACTGTATTTGTACTGTACAATAGATGAGTAGTGAGCTCCTTTTACAGGAACTGAAGTGAGAAATCATGTTACATCGCGGTGAGAAAATCAGGTAGTAAAACAATTTAACATTTTTATTTTGTATTTTCAGATTTTACTGAAATGTTTTTTTTTGTTTGTTTAAATGATTTTTATTTATTTATTTATAAACACATTTTATGTACTATTTACTTTACTTAAAGGGAACTATAGTCACCAAAACAACTTTATTTAGCAGTTTTGGTTTATACATCATGCCTCTGAAGTCTCACTGTGCAATCATCTGCCATTAAGAAGTTAAAAACACTTTTATTTCTGTTTATGCAGCCCTAGCCACATCTCCTCTAGTTGTGACTCACACAGCCTGCATGAACAAAAGGTTTATTTTCAATCAGATGTTAATTTACTTTAGATGTTTTTATCTCCTGCTCTGTAAATTGAAATTAATCACACACAGGAGTCTCCTTCAAGTTATAGCAGTTACAGCAGGAGTTAAGAAATTTTTAATGAAACAGACTGTGCAATAAAGGAAGTGTAAACATTAGATCTCACTTTCCTTGAAGTGTTTGGGAAGTCAATGCACATTGCAAGCACCGAGGTGTGACTAGGGCTGCATACATAAAGTGATTTAACTCTTAAATAGAAGATATTTGAGGAGTGAGACTGCTGAATGGCTCGCATGATTTGTACACCAGAACTACTTCATTAAGCTGAAGTTGTTTTGGTGCATATAATGTCCCTTTAAGTGCAGCAAAACTTTCACTGCTCAATAAAACAAGAGTTGTGCGATTTTCCTATAATCACTTGAGCATATGTGAAATATATATAAAAAAAAAAATCACAAAGTAAAAAAGATATGCTAAAAAGACAAAGTAGTTTTCTGATGCCAATGGCTATTTTTCTCAGTGGCACTATGACACTATATCTTTAGATAAGCACACTGCACAAAGAATCTTGGAGGAATTATTTTTGAGTACCCAGTATGCATAGGGATATTTCAACATTTCTACACACTCTCTGGTCACTTTATTAGTTACACCTGTACACCAGACAATATCTAGTGATGTCCCGAACGGTTCGCTGGCGAATAGTTCCTGGCGAACATAGTGTGTTCGCGTTCGCCACGGATGGCGAACATATGCGATGTTCGGTCCGCCCCCTATTAATTTACTAATACTAAGTAAAAATTACTTAGTATTAGTAAATTGTGCCCCTACTCGCAATACCGCGAGTAGAGGAATGTCTATTAAACAGTGAGCAGCCTGTGGCTGCTCACTGTTTAAAAAAAAAAAGTGTCCCCCCCCCGGTGGGGGCCCTAAATACTAATAGGGGGGGTCCTATTGTCCTCCCCCCGGCCCCCACCCCTGAGCGGTAGGTGGGGGCCCTAAAATGAACAATAAGGGGGGGACCTATTGCCCCCTGCGTGGGGGGTGGGGGCAATATTGATAATGAGGGGGGGACCTACTGCCCCCCCGGCCCCCACCCCTGCATGGCGGTGGGGGCCATATTGATAATGAGGGGGGGATCTACTGCCCCCCCGGCCCCCACCCCTGCGCGGCGGGTGGGGGCCATATTGATAATGAGGGGGGGGACCTACTGCCCCCCCGGCCCCCACCCCTGCATGGTGGGTGGGGGCCATATTGATAATGAGGGGGGGGACCTACTGCCCCTCCCGGCCCCCACCCCTGTGCGGCGGGTGGGGGCCATATTGATAATGAGGGGGGGACCTACTGTCCACCCCCCCTCTGGCCCCCACCCCTGGGTGGCAGGTGGGGGCCATAAAGATAATGAGGGGGGGGACCTACTGTCCTCCCCCCCGGCCCCCACCCCTGGGCTGCTTGGGGGCCCTAAGTAAATTCCCCCCCTCCCAAGGTGGCTAGGTGGGGGTGGTGGGTTTAAGCCAATCAGAGTGCTCTTTGTCATTTTACACAGCGTGGGAAAATTCCAAAGAACTTTCCCACGCTGTGTAAAATGACACAAAGCACTGTGATTGGATGGCTTGAAAGCCATCCAATCACAGTGCTCTGTGTCATTTTACACAGCGTGGGAAAATTGAACTTCTTTGGAATTTTCCCACGCTGTGTAAAATGACACAGAGCACTGTGATTGGATGGATTTCAAGCCATCCAATCACAGTACTCTGTGTCATTTTACACAGCGTGGGAAAGTTCAATTTTCCCACGCTGTGTAAAATGACACAGAGCACTGTGATTGGATGGCTTTCAAGCCATCCAATCACAGTACTCTGTGTCATTTTACACAGCGTGGGAAAGTTCTTTGGAATTTTCCCACACTGTGTAAAATGACAAAGAGCACTCTGATTGGCTTAAACCCACCAATCAGAGTGTTCTTAGCCTAATTGCAGGGCGTGGCAAGGCTTTATAAGCCTTCCCCCGCCCTGCAGAGCTCAGTCTGCGCGGAGCCCTCCATGGGTGAAGATGGATTATTTTTTTGCGCTCAGGTTTTTTCTTTTTCGTTGGGTTTTTTTTTGCGCTCGGGATTTTTTTTTTTTTTTAGTGTTTTTGGGGTTGAAAAATTAAGATTTGAGAAAAAAGAAGACGTCTAATGGTAAGTTTACTTTTATTTTACAGGTTAGTTATTTTACCCCCCCTCACTATTTTTTAGGGTGGTGGGTGACTAGGGGCTTGGGGACCCCTAGTCACCTTGGGGGGGGGAAATTTACTTAGGGCCCCCACCTGCAGCCCAGGGGTGGGGGCCGGGGGGGGGAGGACAGTAGGTCCCCCCCCCCATTATCTTTATGGCCCCCACCCGCCGCCTAGGGGTGAGGGCCGGAGGGGGGGTGGACAGTAGGTCCCCCCCTCATTATCAATATGGCCCCCACCCGCTGCCAAGGGTGGGGGCCGGGGGGGGCAGTAGGTCCCCCCCCCCTCATTATCAATTTTGGGCACCTTTTCTTGAGAAGGATATTATGGCACTAAAAACGTGCCATGGCAGGCTACAACATTGATAAATGGAATTGAGCATTTTAGTTGTGAAGAATGGTTAACGAATTCAAATATCTTTAGTTTGGATACACAGCACCTCAGAGCGGATATGATAGCATTATACAAATATATTTGGGGCCAATACAAACCATTGAAAAAAAGTTACCTGTGCTCTCTCCCAAATCCCTATGTATTTTTAAACAAATGGAGGTTATTTAGTTACTCCAATGGCCATTGGAGGGAATGCCTGCCTGTCACTTCAAGGCAAATATCTCAGGTCCTGCACTAACCATTCATCTTGCTTCCTTGAGCTTCTGGCAAAGATATCTCTAATGAGACAGAGAGGGGTATTTTTTTTATATCCACCCCTTCATATATATTATCCCTTAATAGGGAACACATGGGATGGGCGGCAGCATTGTAAAACAGCTTTGTGATACAAAAGTGAATACAAATACAAAGAAAAACAAGTTCGGCACTCAAACTCCCACTACTCTTGGGCGGCGGCAACGACCATAGTACACATCAGCCCCAATACATACAGTAAAAACAAAAGAAAAAAAAAGTAACCTAAGCTCTCTCCCAAATCCCTATGTATATTTAAACAAATTGAGTTATTTAGTTACTCCAATGGCCATTTGGGGGAATGCCTGCATGCCACGTTAAGGCAAACCCCATGCTTGCCACTCCTAGCTCTAAATCCCTTGAAATAACTGTTTATCTCTACCCCTCCCTAGGCCCAGATCCCCCCATACCATCTGCAAACAAGCCTCTACAATTGAATGCTGCAGCATTAAGGTAGAGATAGAAATTCAGAAGTTGATGCACCGTATTTCTTTCCCCTCTGCCACTAGATTATTACTTTCTTATAATAATAATGTTATCATTGTTATCTATAGAATACTATTATAGCATTCTGTACCTGCAGTTACATGTATTAATTAATAATCTGGCTGTTAGTATTTGATATGATTTTGATCTTGACTCCTCTGCCATGCTTGCCACTCCTCCCCCATGCTTGCCACTCCTCCCCCTTTGCTTGCCACTCCTAGCTGTAAATCCCTTGAAATAACTGTTTATCTCTACCCCTCCTTAAGCCCAGATCCCCCCATACCATCTGCAAACAAGCCTCTACAATTCTACTCGGGCCCACCCAGGCTCCCCCTAAATGTACAGCATGCTCCTCCAGCGGTTTTAATTCTCACTCAATTACCTCGTCATTCCCTCTATATTTTACTAATAGCTGCAACTCTCGGTTTACTTTTTTAGCCATCACTTCCAAATTTCCCCTTCTACCCCTTGTCTCAAATCCCCACTGTATCCTTTACACCCTGTTCCAAATTATTATGCAAATGATATTTTTCTAATTTACCTAAATAATTGATGTAAATAACAGTCAGCATAATTCTCATGTTATCAACTATTAAGAGTACAGTTCAAATTTTATTAAACAAACCTCCTAATGATAACAGTATTTTTTTTTAAAACATAAAAAACTTACTTACAGTAAGTTTCAAAACACTTTATAGGTTGTAAAGAACTGAAAATTTTATTAAAGACACGGAGGCTCCTATTATGCATAACTCTTTCTTTATTCCCTCAGCAGCAAAGATAGAGGAATATAAATATTATCAAAATGAAAGAAAAAACTGTATAGGCACACAGGCAACCAATCACATAACAGAGGAAGTGACTATAAAAGGCCGGTGTCTCCCACAATCCCCCTCTTTCTTTGCTGTTCCCTCAGACCAGCTAAGTATTTTGTTCCTCTTGTGATTTCATATTCATTGTTTTTCTCTTATTATTGCTGCCTTTTTCTGTGCATATTTATTGATTACTATACTGTTTATCTGACATTCTGGTGGTGTGCCTTGGGAAATACATTTCTGATTTACTGTTTTCCCTGCTGGGAGATTCCTCTCTGTGCTCCCCTGTGCCTGCGTCTGCCCTGCTACTGTGGGTGGCGCGCGGGACTTGGGAGCCGTTTTTGCCGCGGTTGTCAGACGACCGCGGCTATCCCCTCACGATCGCGGGCTGCCTGCGCGGGTAGGGTGCACGCGCCCCTTCCCCTGCCTGGAGGCAGACCGCGATGCTATCTGCATGCTTCCACATGCGGCGGCCATTTTGGAGGCGGATTTTCCTCGCGGCCGGCCTCAGTTTCTCTCCTGCTGTACAGTCAGCCTGCTGCTCATTCTTGCAGGCCACTGGGTCCCCTGGGCACACCACCAGCCAGGTTGTTTTCTGTTTTGTTCTCCAGTGGGTTACTCAACCCTGTTTTTGTGCTGCTCTATTTGTTTGCGCGCGGTCACAGATGGCGCGCCTCCCGCACGCAAAAGAGCCCCTGGCCGGGCTAAAAAGGTTAGACTATGGAAACGGGCTAGGGCCCATGAGGAAGGGTCGGATACCGACCGGAGTGCGGAGGCTGACTCAGACGTGCTAGACTACGCCTCTTATGATGAGGTAGCGTCGGGTGAGGATTTGCCACCTATGGGTGTGGCCCCTTCTGGGACCCCTTCTGGCTGGCTCAGCCGGGGATGGTGCGGCACTGTTGGATCCACAGGGCAACCCCCTGTTCGACCCAGATGACCTATGCCACCCCTGGATGGCCGAGTGGGAACCCCCAGCGCATATCGCCCAATATGTTGCTAGGCGCATGCGCACCCCCCGTCTAAGGAGGGCCACAATAAATTGCGCGCTGAATGTCCCAGGCCTTCCCTCCCAGGTTGACCCACAGATCACCCAATTTTTGAACAAGTCAGGCTGGAAACCTAAAAAGGCCTGGACTTTTCCCTAAAAGGGTGCCAGGACAAGATTTTGGATATTCTGGGCCCTTTGTCTAAGCTATACGTGCTCCTGGATGCCGCTTAAGCCGGCAACTCTGCCCTTAATGTAGATGTAGCCATAGGATGGGTTCAACGTGCCATTTGTCTCCTGGGGAATGCGAATACTGCTATGTCGGCTGAGAGGCGTAAAGCGATTTTGCTGAAGATTGACCCCAAGCTAGCCACCATGTGGCAGAGCCGAGCTCATCCAGTGATGGGATGTTGCTTGGTGACACCTTCGTGAAGGACCTCGGGTCCTACGTTAAAACCTTTGATAAAGCCCAGGCCAATATGAAGCGCGTGTTTGCGCCTAAGGTTTTCGGAGGGGCCGGACGTAGTAGGAATCGTCCACCCGCCCGTGGATTTCGAAGCTCGTTCCGGGCCAGCAGAGGTTCCTTCTTCCCCTCCCGGGGATTCCAGGATCTGAGGACGCCTCCCTTCTTTCCAGCTAGAGGAAGGTCGTGGGGTTCCAGATACCCCCATGGTGCCACTTCGGGCAGACGTCCTTATGGTGAGTACCCATTCTTCCCTTCTCACTCCAGAATGGGTGGCAGGCAGGTTGGCCTTGTTCTTCCGGGGTTGGGCGGCTGTGACCTCAGATACCTGGGTGCTCCAGTCGGTAAGGGGTTATCACCTCGATTTTGTCTCTCTGCCTGTCCAACTTTCTGTCCCCAGAGAACTGTCCCTTCCATCGGAACAGGAGGAGTTGATTTTGATGGAAATCAAAGAGATGCTTATGAAGGGTGCAATAGAAGAGTTGCCGTTTGCCACCCAAGGCTTTACGAGCACACATGTCTACCGTTCGGTCTATCCTCAGCTCCTTGGTGCTTCACCAAGATCATGAGACCTGTGGTGTCCTTCCTCCGAATGCATGGCATACGCATAATTATTTATCTGAACGACATTCTAATCATATCCCAGTCCCGAGGTCATCTGCAGATCCACGTGGAGTGGACGGTCAATCTGCTCCAGAAATTAGGATTCATGATCAACTGGGACAAGTCGATCCTGACCCCAGGTCAATCAATGGAATTCTTGGGGTTCAAGGTGGATTCCATTCAACAATTCCTACATCTCCCGGAATCCAAGATGAAAGCCATTCAGAAGGAGCTTTGGCGAGCTCTTCGAGTGTCAGATTTGTCCATCAGACAATTGGCAAGAATTATCGGTCTACTCGCAGCCTCCATTCAAGCGATCTTTCCAGGTCCGTTACACTACCAAGCCCTCCAACGGCTCAAGGGATCGCACCTCCGCTCGGGTCATTCTTACAAGTCCAGAATACGGCTGGATGAGTAATCCAGGGACGAACTGGTGTGGTGGTTGGCTCACACGGGAGGCTTGGAACGGAAGAGCCATTTTCGGTTCCATACCGGACATAGAATCCGACGCTAGCTTACACGGCTGGGGGGCGCGTTGTGGCAACGTTTCCACAGGAGGCAGATGGTCCGAGATAGAGAGATCCTTATACATCAACTGCCTGGAACTCTTGGCAGGGGCCTTCGCGATTCGCAGCCTTACCCCATGTCGGACGAATTGCCTGGTTATGGGGACGGTTCGTGATGGACTTGTTCGCATCCCGCCTGAACACCCAGTTACCAGAGTTTTACAGTTGGAGACCAGACCCGGCAGCGGTGGCGACGGACACCTTCCTTCAGGAGTGGCCGACGGGCCGCCTGTATGCCTTTCCTCCGTTCAACATGATTGCTCGCACAATCTCGAAGTTGGTTCATCACGATTGTTCACTGACGCTGGTTCCCACGCCTGATGGAGTTGTCGATAGATTATCCACGGCTGATCCCGGGTTTTCAGGAACTCCTTCTGGATCCGGATGGGAACTCACACGGCCTGGTATTAGAGAACCAATTGCCTCTGATAGCGTGGCTCCTTTCAGGGACCTTGGAATGTCCCAAATGTTCCACAAGCGACTCTCCTGCTCCTCAATAACGCCTGGGCTCCAGGTAAAAAAACAGCCTATCGAGCTTCATGGAGTTCATGGTCTGGTTGGTGCATGGAACGTTCAATGGATCCCGAATCTGACCCTCTCCATATGATCTTGGAGTTACTCACACACATGTTCGATTCGGGTAAGGCGTATCGCACTATCAACCTTTTCCGCTCAGCAATTTCGGCTGGACATAGAGGATTGGATGGTTCGCCCATAGGCAAACATCCTATTGTGTGTCGCCTTCTCAAAGGTATTCGCCTCGCTCGACCTCCTAGGACTCGTTTTTCTGCATTCTGGGATGTCAACGTGGTGTTACAATTTTTGTCGTCATCGTACCCGAACCAAGACTTGACACTTAAACAAATCTCTTCTAAGTTGGTGATGCTTAATTTCATGTAAGAGGGTGTCTAACGTCAGGGCCTTGATTGGGATGCCATTACTTTTACCCCCGAGGGTATTTCGTTCAACATATCCAGAAGGACTAAATCAACATCCAAATCTTTTGTATACCCTAGATTCTCAGGGAATCCGGCATTATGCCCGGTGGAGTGTCTAAAGGTATATCTGGATATTACACGACCTCTTCGTTCCTTGGACTTGCATCCGTTATTCATATCATTTAGGTCTCCATATCGGCCTGTATCCACCCCGACTTTGGCTTGTTGGATATGCTGGCTTCTATCTTTAGCTGGTGTTGACACTTCTATCTTCACGCCTCATTCAGTGCGTGGAGCCATGGCATCGAAAGCTTCTACAGTCGGCTGTCGTCTGGAGGACATTTTGCGGGCTGCGGATTGGTCTCGGGAGTCGACTTTTATTTCAGACCGATCAACCACATCGCATCTCAAGTGATAGCACAGATTTAAACTTGCATAATAGGAGCCTCCGTGTCTTTAATAAAATTCCCAGATTTTACTATTAACATGACGTAAAGTCATGATTTTATTAAAGACACAGAGGCGAATATTATTCCCACCCGCCCTCCCGGTGTTGGGTCATTAGATGAGATGCGGTTGGATTTTCAGGTATGTTACTGTCTGGTCTGTTTATTGGGTCCTACGTATCTGTTTTATTATAATTTTGATGTTTAGTTTATATGACTATGTACTAATAGTTTTTTCTATGTTATAGGTTGAACTCCTAAGAAGCCATTGACATATTTGCTGGGTAAGTCTTCAGTTTGGAGTTTGGTTATTACCATATTTCTCTCTCTCTTTTAGCTTGAAGTTATCATTTGGTTACAGTTTCCCTATTCTTGCCGGATGTGATATCGTTTCGTGTTTTTCCTGGTTTTCGGGTTTTCACAAGAAAGAGGGGGATTGTGGGAGACACAGGCCTTTTATAGTCACTTCCTCTGTTATGTGATTGGTTGCCTGTGTGCCTATACAGTTTTTTCTTTCATTTTGATAATATTTATATTCCTCTATCTTTGCTGCTGAGGGAATAAAGAAAGAGTTATGCATAATAGGAGCCTCCGTGTCTTTAATAAAATCATGACTTTACGTCATGTTAATAGTAAAATCTGGGAATTGTCATTTGTTGTGTTTGCAGCATATTTACTGAAATCAAAAGCTATTTCAATCAAACGTATAACAACATTTTAACTTTTTAAACATTTTAACAGGTCACGTTACATTTTAACATAGGACTCCTTATTTGATAGAAGCTTCACAAGTCTTGCATCCATTGAACTTGTGAGTTTTTGGACAATTTCTGCTTGAATTTGTTTGCAAGATGTCAGAATAGCCTCCCAGAGCTGCTGTTTGGATGTAAACTGCCTCCCACCCTCATAGATCTTTTGCTTGAGGATGCTCAAAAGGTTCTCAAAAGAATTGAAGTCAGGGGAGGATAGAGGCCACACCATAACTTTCTCTCCTTTTATCCCCATAGCAGCCATTGACGCAGAGGTATTCTTTGCAGCATGAGATGGTGCATTGTCATGCATGAAGATGATTTTATTATGGAAAGCATAGTTCTTCCTTCTGTACCAGGGAAGAAAGTGGTCAGTCAAAAACTCCACATACTTTGCAGAGGCCATATTTATACCTCCGGGGACCCTAAAGGGGCTGACCAGCTCTCTTCCAATAATTCCGGCCCAAAACATGACTCCACCACTGCCTTGCCGATGTTGCAGCCTTGTTGGAACAGGGTGGCTGTCCACCAACCATCCACTACTCCATCCATCTGGACCATCCAGGGTTGCACAGCACTCATCAGTGAACAGGACTGTTTGAAAATTAGTCTTCATGTATTTTTATGCCCAATGCAGCTGTTTCTGCTTGTGAGCATTGATTAGTGGTGGCCGAATAGAAGGTTTATGCACAGTTGCAAGACTCTGTTCCGTTTCTGACAGGAGACCCCTGGGAGGGGAAGAGTCCTGGGAGGGGATACTAAGTGGTGGGAACAGAGGACAAAGGAACTGGGGTTCCGGATCCGTTATATGACCTCTGGGAGAGGAGGACACTAGGGGAAAAGTATATGGGGAAAAGCATAAAGCCAAGTGTGGGCAATAAAATTGTTGTTGTACCCCCAGGACTGTGTGTCTTCTGGGTACTGGGTGGGAAATGGGTCTTTCTGTATTTTAACTGACTCCCTTCTAGGGAAAGACATGGCTGAGCAGGGACAACCAGCCGGGTTGCTAGCAGGCCCGCTACAGTACCCCTAAAGTCTCTTGGTCTCAGGCCTGGTAAGAAGGCTCTATTCCTTAGTACAGAGCAGGGGTTGGCAACCTTTTGCACTCCAGATGGTGTGGACTACATCTCCCATAATGATCTTAAAGCCATAATGCTGGAAATAACCACTTAGGATCTGCTGTTAAGCTAATATCTAGATATATAAGTGACATGTGTTATTTGTATATGGTAGGTAGTCCCAATAAGTGCTGCCAAAAGATTAAGAGGGATTACTCTGGATTTCTCTATGTTAATTTGGTAATCTCCAGTAACCCCACATTCAAGTAAAATCGATGACAGAAGGGATCAGTCAGTGTTATAAGGAGGTCATCCACGTTTGCTGAGACTACAAATTTCTGCCCCAGTCCTTTAATGTTAGTGTGGATTGGAGTAATGGCGAACAGTAATGGTGACAGGGGACATCCCTATATCATTCCATTACCTAGAGGGAAGGTGCCCAGTGAATATTCCGCTCCTTGAATTTTGATTTGTGCTCATAACTTCATATAAAGGGCCTCCATTGTGGTTATAAAGCAGTGGGAAAACCTATTGTGTCAGTAACTCAAAGATATATGACCCTTTTAACACTATCAAATGCCTTCTGCATATGGGGTGTGATCCTTGTTTGCAGGTAGCACGGTCCTCTAGGGCAAAAACATGCACAGTCCTTGTAATTGCATATACTCAGGCACTTTATTTTGTAAATCCACACAGGATACAGCAGTAAATGAAAACAAATGTAACAGAAAACCCTATAAACAAAAACCTAGCTCGTCTGAGCACTAACTAACATTAGGTTCCCTATCTCTCAGGGTTAAACTAAACAAAACAATGTGGTTTCACCAACCTAGAGTCTTTGTCCACTCTCAGCACTCCAGTATTTAGCCAGCCTGCTGCTTCCAGCCTTTCAGAGAGAAACAAAACATTCTCTTCCTACCTGCCTAGCAGGGAGGGATTTATTCCCACTGCTGCAGCCGATTACCTGCAGCTGAGCAGTAGGTTGGAGACAGTCCAAAACCCTGGGCTGGATCTATGTCTTCCAAGAAAACCGCTAAACTGCGGAGTGGAGCACTGGCCCACCCTGCTCTCCAAATGCTCCACCCCAGGGGCCCATAACTAAATATTAATTCTGGTTACATACACAGAAACATAAACTCCCCCTGGGGTTAAAAATCATATGCCTCTCTGAACAATTCTGTCGAGATATAGACTCCCTCACAGACCACCCCATTCACCTTATCACAGGGGAGAACAATGAGGGCACCTAAAGCCTGCCAGTTTCCATATCAGATCTATATTTTGTCTCATATTTTCATATAGTTGTTGTCCGGGAGTGGAACCTACTTCATCCACTTAGATCTGGTAGCAAAGGAGAGGACTAAGTCTGTCAACCATGACTGTAGCCAGGATGTTTGCATTGGTCTATAGTTTTCAGTGAGTGTATGTTCTCTGTTTGGTTTAGTACTATGTTGAGCAAAGACATATCATATTCCTGGGATTCTCCTTACATAAAACCCTCAAATAAAGATTCCAATTAGGGGACATGTTCGCCCTAAAAGTTTAGTACACATAAAACCAACTGGACCCGGAATTTTGTCTTTTGTAATTGAAGATAAAAGGTTAGCGATAGCTTCTGCTGACAACTGAGGAAATTCCAGTGGATCAAGATAAGAGCGAATGGTATGAATAGATGGTTTGTTATGCTGAGGGGTGTAATTATAGAGAGAATGATAGTCTTTAAAAAGTTTGCAGTATCATTCCTTAGATTTAATAGCTTACATAAGTGAGCTTTTCATCCTGGGACATAGGGCCCGGCCAACAGAGCACCCATTTAATTGGACTTTTCAAAAACGGACATTTGTAACTAGTTATGGGTCTGGCAGTATCTTCAATAAGGTCCTTCTTTAGAGTGTGCCTTACAGATCTGAGTTTGGTGTGCTTAATTTGAGACGGGTTAAGTTCAGTAGCTTCCTCGTTTTAGCATAACAGATATATTTTTGCTTATTAGCTTCCATAAAAGAAATGTAGTAAATTATGGTAAAGTAGGCATTTGCTTTATGTTTAATTTTCGGCTTGATGAGAGCTGTCAACCGTCTTCCATATTTGGGCGTAAAAACTTGCCCTCTAGCCCTTTTGTCTTTCACATCCGTACTGTGCCCTCAGCTACTTTCAATTGCTGCATGCGGCCTCTTAGTATGTTCTGTGCAGTACACAATAAAGGGGAAATCAAAAGCCAAAAAGGAAATTATTTACATCTTTGTAACTCAATAAACAGCATTAATCCTGGTGGGGTACATACCGCAGTGGCAGGGGTCGCAGCTGTGTGCCCGCCGCCATGTGTTGCGGCCCCAGCCCGTGTGGCAAATCACCAGGGCCGCGCATTCAAGGGGCCCATTGGGTGGCCCATGCTGTGAATATCCAGGGGGCCCCGGTCAGCACTGCAATGCTTTAACAGCGCAACCAGGCCCCCTGTGATGACATCACAGCTGGGAGGAAGTGGCTGCCCTGGTCACTCCTCCCAGCTATCAGAGAGAGCCCGTGCGAGAGGAAGGAGAGGGAGTCAGAGTAGGAACTCTGACTCCCACCAGCCTGAGCCACCACTGCACCTCAGGGAAAGTCACCCTCCTGCACCTAAAAAGTATGAAACAGGAGGGTGACTTAAACATTTTGTATATGTGTGTTTTTGTTTGTATGTATGTGTGTATGTGTTTGTGTGTCTGTCTGTGTATGTGTCTGTATGTATGTGTCTTTGTGTGTTTGTCTGTGTATGTGTGTGTCTCTGTATGTATGTGTGATTGTATGTTTCTGTCTGTCTGTATATGTGTATGTGTATGTATGTGTCTGTGTGTGCATGTGTGTGTCTCTCTATGTATGTGTGTCTGTATGTATGTGTGTCTGTATGTGTGTGTTTGTCTCTGTATCTATGTGTGTATGTGTCTGTATGTGTGTGTGTTGTGACAAACTTACTTTCCTGCACCGAATTGGAGATCTGCAAGAATCAAATGGAGGAAATGACAAAGGATACAACAAAGAAAAATTGAATTATGCTATGGAAAAGGCACTCAATCTGCCGAGACAATAAACTCTAGCTACGAGAGAGAAAACACAAAAACTGGATATTGAAACCCCAGCATTCATTACCCAGTTCAGCAATCAAGCAGGAAAAGTAAAGAACATTCTGAACAAACATTGGAAGGTCCTGAAAGGAGACAGCACATTGGGCACCATTCTGGAAGCAAAACCCAGAATCATTTACTCACGTGCACCGAATTTGAAGACAATGCTAGCCCCAACATTAAAAGAGACAAAACAACAGAGTGACAATTTGGAAAATGTGGGCTTCCACAAATGTGGTAAATGCTTAGGTTGCAGAAACAACCCTACTCAAACATCTACAATTAAGCAATTCCTGAATGTGAAAGAAGATGACTATTTTAAAATTTAGCTCAAATTTGAGTTGTAATTCCAGCGGTGTTATCTACCTTTTGATATGCCCCTGTGGAAAGCACTATGTAGGATGAACGAAAAGAAAATTCAAGATCAGGTTAGGTGAACATATTCGAAACATCAAAAAAGGGTTGAGTACCCATAATCTTTCAAGACACTTCTCCATCCACCATTTCAATAATCCAACAGGTCTCAAATTCTTAGCTGTTGAGAAGGTCAATGTCCATTGGAGGGGAGGAGACATAGAGAAGGCGCTTGATAGAACTGAAGCCAAATGGATTTTTAAACTAAATAGTCTTGAACCATTTGGCTTAAATATTGATTTTGAGCTCAATGCATTTCTCTAAGGAGACTAATTCTTCTTTTTTTTTTTTTTCGCATTAACCTAATTTTACCCATCATGATACACGGTTCACTATTAATATACCACTACTATATATGTTAGTCAGACACCACAGGTATTCATGGTGTCTTATTTTTACTTATACATTAATATGTATTTTTCCATGGCCATCATTATTACCTTTTTTTTTTTTTTTTCTCTTTTTCACTATGATACACGGTGCACTATCAATATATCACTATTATATATGGTAGTCAGACACCACAGGTATTCACGGTGTCTTATTATTATTTTTACATTAATATGTATTTTTCCATGGCCATTATTACTACCTTTCTCTCCTTTCCCTTTCCCTTTCCCTTTTTTTTTTTTACTTATAAGGACTCAAGATCTATCACCAATATATCATTCCAACATGTGTCAGTTAGACACAATAAGTATCCACGAAGTTCCGAATCAATCTTCATTTATTTTTTTTTATTTTTTTATAGTTATAATGAGTATATAATTATTATATTACATTTTTTTCTCTCCCTAAGATATGTGAAAATGCTAATTATCCTATTACTTATTAATTAATCAATTTTATCTTTCAGAAAGTTACTGATGAAGAATGGGATATTGTCAAGTTTACCTAACATTATAGACTACATTTAGTGCAATAGACAAATGTTCTTCATCCACTAAACTCATATTTAATTTCTATATTAATTCTATCTAATTTTAGACCAATTTTTAAGCCATTGTGTCATTTTCATAATGTGTTGTTTTTATTACTTTCTTTTTATACCATTTTTAATATAATATGTTTTAAAAAAAATTTAACAGAAGACACCAATATATTCTGTTTCATATGAATTCATTTTTTAATGTTTTATTTATTTCTAATGTCATTTAGTATTTGTATGTATTCCATCATTGTTTTGTATATATATAAGATATTCATGTAGTAGAATTTCGTCACTGTATTATTGCACCATCAATAAAGGGTTAAAGAGGCAATTAGACTAAGAACTATTTAAGAGAAGAGAGAACTGAGAACGCCATCCTCTGATGAAGTGATCCTATGATCACGAAAGGCGGCACTTCACATCGGTCCCCAGGAGAGCAAGTTGGAACGCATCCAACAGTTTCTACACAGCACGAGGAGGTCCATACTCGATTTCATCCGGGCGGTGAGAAAGATTGTTACAACATTTTGGAGCTTTAGACTGTACATCGAGCATCTACTGCTCTCCTCAATTGGGGAACCTTTTTTAGTCATTTATTTTATATGTGTATATGTCAGACAGTTTATGCTAATAAAATTATACTTTTGATAAAAGCTACCTGTCGGCCACACTATATAAATTACATAGTTCTCTGTATTTCTACTGCAGTGGGGTCACTATTTGGTTATTCATTCTATTGATCCCTAAATGTATTGGTTTTTGTTTATATACATAATCTATAACCTTTACTAGATCAATCATTCAGCTACCGTCTATTCCTCTTGCCCTTATATGGGAAGAATAGGAACAACAGGCTGATACAAACTATCTTTTTTAAACATTGTTGCCAATCAGCAATATTTTTTTGAATATTGTTGCAACCTGTTAATATATAACATTTTCATAATGTCCTGCAACCACTATTGTTGATTCAATAGGCATCTAATTTATACACTGTCTAGCCGCAGGTGGCGGCCATTTTAGCAGTGACACAGTGGTTTTGGTAACCATTTCAGGTCTCATAGCACAACTTTTTTAGCTACACACCAGGGTACATTGGTGCCTACCTATTGAGCTGTTTTTACCCAATTACTTTCCTGTGTGTGTTTGTCCAGGATCTTTTGGCAACCGCACAGCCCTCTAGGGTAAGAAAACCAGGTCAAAACAAAGTCCAGTTTCAAAAAGGCATCTGGCCTGTTTATTTTCTGTTGTTATGAAGTAACAGGATACAATAAACAGCAAACCTTCTTTCTCCACAAAACACCTTCTTTCTCCTCAAAACACTTCCCTCACTTCACCCTGCTTTAACTGCAGTTATATAGCTGTTTACAGCCCCTACAGGTGAGGCTAATGACCTCGTTAGGCAGTGAGCCAGAACTCCTTAGAAAACCTGGGCTGGACTTATGCACAACCACTCTGACAGTGGGTGGAGAATCGGCCGACCCTGCTCTTCCGAAAACTCCACCCCAGGGACCCAAATAACAACAGAGGAAAAAAAAAACTACATTTAAACTTAACTTTCCCTGGGGCTGCATGTGCTTACCCACATGTCAGGGTAGTGGCTGTGCAAAAGTCTGGGTGCCAGATATACACCCCTGACCACCATCCCCAACACTCTGTTACAGTGTATGTCTCTCTGTATGTATGTGTGCCTGTTTGTTTGTATGTATGTGTGTGTCTGTCTGTATGTATGTGTCTTTGTATATATGTGTGTCGTGTGTGTGTGTGTGTATGTGTCTGTGTGTATGTATGTGCCTCTGTATGTATGTGTGTATGTGTTTGTATGTGTCTGTATGTCTGTCTGTATGTGTCTGTGTGTATGTATGTGTGTGTCTCTATGTATGTATATGTCTGTATGTATGTGTCTCTGTATGTATGTATATGTCTGTATGTATGTGTCTGTCAGGGGGGGGGGGGCATGGATCAGTTTTGCACCAGGGCCCCATGGATTGTGTGTACGCCACTGATTAATCGTATCACTGTGTCGAATAGCTCTCCCTTCCATAACCTCTCCTGGGAAGTCAAGGTATTCTTATGGTTTATCTTTGTAGGCTGAGGTTAACTTGTGTGTATCAGCACAATAAGACTGATACAAAAAGAAAAATAAGGTCACTAAATACATTAGTGAAAGAAAGAAAAAATAAATAAAGGTATATCGTTTCATGTTATCTTACCAGTGCCATTATTTGGCGCAAGCCTTAGTTTGCGTTACCCTTCAGTAGTCATAAGACATAAGACATTTCAGTAGTCATAAGTACATTTAAAAACCCTGCATGTGTGTTGAAGCTGTACCTAGTAGCCTGTTCTTTCAAACAAAGGGCAAATGAGAGGTAAATATGTGTCCAATAGGTCATAGGCTTATGGCTATATAGCTGGAACAGAGCTCTGCTGGAACACGTTCAGCTTGCTCCGAGGTCAAACCATGCTCCCATCATTCTTCAATTACAACCTAATGCTCTATGTTATCTTGTAAAAATCCTGTTCAATACAGCCATCCAGGTTCCTCGATAATAAGTTTAATAAATTTGGATACCTTTCTGAATGGCCATTAGTTAATTACATAGTGACCTTTACTATCACTGGAGACACTTGCTATTTCTCAAGGAAAAACTCCCAGGAGTTGAGTGTTGGTGGAAAACACCTAATAAAGTACAGTCCAATGCAGAGGAGTTCCTGTGGCCAGTATCACATACCTCAGTCACTCACAGACCGTGTAGCAGTACCTTGGGAGTATCATGAACCAAGATGCTGCTTTTGAGGCATTAGAGTACCATCCATCATTTATACACTGTGACGAATGCCCTTTGGCCTGGTCGTTCGCCACGAGCTCCTGGAGGAGCCTGCTAGCCAGCCGCCTCCTGCCCCAGGACTATGGGCCATGGAACAGGCTCATAAAAAAGACTTGGTTCGTGGGATTTATTTGTACTGTTCTGGAACCGAACCACCTCATGAACGACAGACCACTTCTGTGCTTGTTAACCCCTGTTAACCTCTCCTGACACTTAAATCAGTGTGGGTTGTATCGTGCTGCTGGGTGCAAAATGCAGGCAGCAGTGTTTGGGCGTTGAGTTCATGGAACTAAAATCGGACACTGAAACTCCCGAACACCATTGAACTTTGACAAACGTGTGCTTCTTTCTCACCATGTCAGGAGAGCCTCGTTCGGTAGGTTTGTTGACATGAACAAACACTACCAACAAGCCAGAGTGTGCGTTCGGTATTTCTTTTGCACCAAAGTTGACCGGCAAAAGCGCCAAATGCCCTGGAACTGTTTTGGGCATAGGACCATGTGTGTGGCTGGTCAGAACTTTACCCATGTGGCGTTTCAGCTGTGTTCGTGGGGTCAGAGAGCTTTTTGGATATGTTGGGCACTCAGATCCAGACTATCCGGGGATGTATAGAGTGTAGGGGTTCCTATGTGGGAAATATGTATTTTTAAGGTTTTTCATATTTGTTACATTTTATGCTGAGTCACAGTGACACTGCATTTTGTGGACAATTTGTAGGTGTGTTTATGGGAGTGTCCTGGGCGTGTTTACTGTGACTCTGATATGTATAAAAGCAGACTATTTGGCCAGATTAAAGCATTACAGTGTACTCCCAGAACTATGTGTGTTATGGTTACTGGGAGGGAAAAGGGCTAATCACTGTTCCAGCTCTTGGAGGAGGATTCAGCAGTGAAAGTCCTTGTAAGGACTAGAGCTCCCAGGACTGTGTGTCGTCCTGTCCCTGGGATAGAGCTAGTCCCCTGCTCCAGCTAGGAAGTGGTCCTTGGCAGGGGTATCCAGCCAGGGTACAGGGAGCTTCTTTACAGACACCCAGGCTCCTCAGGAATTGATTCGGGTCTACACCAGGCAGCAAAGTCGAGGAGTAGCCCCCTTACAATGCCACACTTTTAAAAGAGGAAAGAATAGCAAATGTTTTACTGCCTAAGGAAGTTCGCTGTGGGCTTCCATTCTCTGCAGCATGACTGATGCCTGATCTTGAAAGATTTCTAGCTCTGCCCCCTTTCCGCTTTGCTTTAACAGTTTAGTTTGGAAAAAAGTGTATGATAATGTCACTGGGTGTATCCATCTCAGGCATTCGGTACCGGAGAGCTCTATGAGCACTGTCAAATTGCCTCTGATGTTATGGGATGACAAGAAGAAGTGGGTGGAAGATGGTCATCACAATTTCCACCAGTAGGCCCTTTCCACTTTTCTCAGGTAGGCCTCGGAGGTGTGAAGTGTTTTTTTCAGGACCGGTTAGCAAGGATCTTAATTGCCGATTCTGCAAATTCCAGCTGGGTAGTTATAGAGTTGGTATGATTAATGGTGTTATTATACACCATCACAACGCTTTCCAGCCTCTATTCAATGAGCGCAGTTCTGGCTCCCAAAGCCTGTATCTCTGTACTGAGGTCTTTTGTGTTTCATTCAATCTCCTTTGCTTAACTTCTGACAGCTTGTTTAAGATCTGACTGGTTTCATCTTGGGATGTATAAGAGAGTGCACATCATCTGATCTCACTGAGGAAAAGGAAGGAGGCACGGGTGTTCCTTCGGTCGCAATCCTGGTGAGGCTGCTGCCCTGCCCTATTGGCCGCAAAAAGGTCTGCAACAAAAGCTCCAGTCTCCAGGTGTTTTTTGGGTTATTTTCAAGACGTGTGCTTATCCTTCGTGTCTTGGCACCAAAGTAATGTGAATATACTCATATAAAATGTGCTTTTGTAGGCATATGGCTATATAGCTGGAACAGAGCTCTGCTGGAACACGTTCAGCTTGCTCCGAGGTCAAACCATGCTCCCATCATTCTTCAATTACAACCTAATGCTCTATGTTATCTTGTAAAAATCCTGTTCAATACAGCCATCCAGGTTCCTCGATAATAAGTTTAATAAATTTGGATACCTTTTTGAATGGCCATTAGTTAATTACTCTTCCACCTTCTGTTAAAACACCTACATGACCTAAATGCCTAATTTGTACATTTCTTAAGGGTTCAGAAAATAATCCAGTTCTACAAATAAAAGTCTCAAATAAAAGGCTGAAAGATTAAAAAAGAAACCCTGATTTAATATGAAGTGTGTATCTATTAATATACAGTACAGTACTGTTGTAATATGGTTATTTTTGATAAAATATCAAAAGGGTGTCATATGATTTAGTAGTTCTTGCTCGCATTTTTGTTTCCTTTGTACATACAATCATGTTATGAACTTTATACCTAGCAAAATAAATATTTAATAATCTATGTAATGTACACTGTGTTATCATTAGATGATAGCAAATGTGAGAAAAAGAAAATGAGAAACAAAGATAAGCTTTCTAGCATAATGTCATTTTTTGCAAGTGATTAATATTTTATGATTTACAAATTTACAATTTAAAGTCTCCAAAATGATTGAATATGATTGTCAATTTTTCCTTCATGTTGTCTTATTGGTAAAAAAAATAATTTTGTTATTTTTGCCTGGTTCTTTGACATCATTCTTGTTAATTATTTAAGGTAAATTAAGAAACATTAGACTTGGAGATTAGTTTAGTTACAAACTCCAATTCATCTGAATTTGTACCAGTCAGGTGATTGCCTGAATTCCAATTTCTGAACTGCCATGTAGACTAATCACAAAACAAACAACTCGATGAATGGAAGAGCATACTTCTTTGATTTGTAATTCGGGATTCTACTCATGGTGTGAAAAAAGTATGACTGAAGGACAGCCACTAAATGTTGATTTTATTCGCAAATCAAGTGAGAACAGAGGGAAAAAGAAGAGCAGTAAAAAAATCTATCTATCTATCTATCTATCTATCTATCTATCTATCTATCTATCTATCTATCTATCTATCTATCTATGTATCTATCTATCTATCTATCTATCTATCTATCTATCTATCTATCCATCTATCTATCCATCTATCTATCCATCTATCTACCCATCTATCTATCCATCTATCTATCTATCTTTGTGGTCGGGACAAAGAATGAGCCTCAAATAAATGAATTTGTGGTGTGCCAGACCCAAGGTCAGCTAGACCTGTAAATAAAGAGGGTCTAGCAAGGTAATTATTAATAGAAAAAATGGTAGAGGGGGTGGGGCAAACTGAGAGTAGGTAGGCTAGATTAAATAGCTGGAAAACCCCTCCCACAATTCCAGGCTCCCGCCTTAACATTTGTGATTGGAGACAAAGGCAGAGACTTAAATAAACAAGTATGTGGTGGTGTCCCGGAAACAACAGTTAGGTAGATTTGAAAATAAAGAGGGCAAAGGTATTTTTGAAAATGATATTTATTACGAAATACACACATTACAAAGTCAAATCTTGAAATGCTTGCCTTATCACCTTTTCAGGTTGAGGGATATATCTCTTATACGCTGCTGACTTCCAATAATCTCTTATAATATGAATAGGAACATTCTTGCTACATGTAGTTGATGCTGCACAGATCCTAAAAGAATGGCATGAGAAGGTAGAAGAAGGATATGCTGATTTGGTATTCTGAAACATATATATTAAAGATACTTAATGCCCTATTGTAGGACCTCCTAGTATTAGTAGATAATGCTGCTTGTGCATAAGTTGAGCTAATCCATTAACAGTTCCTGGAAGACTGGGGCCTTGGTGGCCTGTTCCTCTGCCGTAGGATGAAGTTTGAATAACATTTGCAAGTTAGAATGCGATAAAGCATCAGCTGCAGAATTGTGCTAACCTGAGACATGTAAACAAACCAACTAGAACTAACTAGTGGCTAATGATGTCAACTTCCTAATTAATCTCAAAATAGTTAATGATGAGGACCGTCCTTTATTGATAATTTCATATGCTGACTGACTGTCAGAATAACATTTGACTGATTGGCCATGCCAAGACCTACCCCATACCAGTTCTGCTGCTATGATGGGATGAAGCTGCCGCATCTGTCAAGATAGTACTGATCTGAAGGTGGCGCAGTGAACACAGATAGCCCTTTCATTCCAGTTAGCGAGAAACTCTTGCCACATATCTAAATCAGCCAATTTTAAGTAATATATTTACAGCCATTTTATCCCTAGCGTGGGTGTCAAGAGAAATTCTTCTATTGCCATCTGGGAGACCAGGTGGTAGATGAAGTAAATGTGAAATGAAAGAGTGATCCTGTGGAATAATGTGCATTGCAAAATTCAGAGGACCTAGGAGGCACTGCAATTCCTTGTGAGAGCAGGAGCCACAACTGATTACATAGTTTATATCATCTGAATCTTTTTACCAGTGAGGCTGGACTGCGTCATTGAAAAGTCATATTGGATACTTCAAAATGTCAAACTATTCTCCCAAAACCAAATATCAGTAAAAGCCCCCTTGGAAGTCCTGAAGCTTTTTATTCAAGACCTTAACTTATCTGGATGGTTAGTCAGAGATAGGATAAAAATCCAAGACTTGTATGATACTTCTAGGATTGGTAGTTTCTCGTATCTTCAGGAAAAAATTGGACTATCGATTAAAGAGCTTTTTACCTAATTAAGAATACGAGATTTTTTTCACAAGACACCTAGAATTAATGACTCACCCTTGGATATGATCCTCTTTAGAGAGATTAAAAATAAATTTTCTAGTAATTAGAAGATCATTGGAAACATTAAACCAGGAAGTTAAACATAATACTATCTTCAGATGGAAAATTGAGCTAGACAAATCTTTTTCCTGTCAAGAATGGTTAAGCTCATCCGAAGCTTTATGGAAATTGATTCATTGTATAAATATAGAAGAAACATTTCTCTAAATTATCCATAGATGGTCCCTACGAAAACCTGTAAATTTCAAACTCCTCTGATGTTTGTTGGCGATGTAATAATGAACGTTGTTCATTTAAACACACTTGGTGGGATTGTATCAGTTTGAATACTCTTAAATTAGGAGTATCTAAACTCTTTGATGATTTAAAATTGAATATTATTTTATATCCAGAAAGATTCTTATTCCACCTAGATTTGCCCAAAATGGATAAACCATCTCAATATCTGACGATACAAGTATTGATGGCTGCTAAACTATGCATTGCTAGAAAGTGGAAACAAAGCATATCTCCCTCTATAACGGAGATTAAAAATCAGATCCAATACCAAGGTCAAATGGAAAAGGCTGTTTATTTTAAAGATAGTAATATCAGGTCTTATAATAAGATATGGTCAAAATGGTTTGATTATTATAAAGAGTAGAATGCCCATCTCTAATAAAACGAATTACCCTGGCATTGTTATCCCTATATGGCAAACTACTACTTTTTTTTTCTCCTCCAAAAGTGGCTCTGGATCGAATTAACAAATTAATATATTAAAGAAGCAATGAAGGTACTGCCCATTTTCCTGTTTTCGATAGTCGACCTTGTCCCCTCTTTTTTGTTGGGTGTTTTATTTATGTTTTTTGTACTATTATACACCTTTTGATGATTTAAACTTTTTGATAAGTAGTTCAAATCAAAAGTATATTAATTCCAGATACTAATGTTTAAAAAACATTTAGTTGATACAAGAAATGAAATATATGGAAATATGCTGTAATATCCTAAATATACTAATGTGGTCTGCTGTGATATGAAAGATGATGCTGAACTCAAATGCTTAATTTTTGTTTAATAGTTGTCAATGTGAAAAATTACAATAAAAATTGAATTATAAAAAATAAAAATAAAAATGTCAAACTGGTAGTGTGGCCTATTGTCTTGGGAAAGTGGAACTTCTAAGTCAGAAAAAAGAGCCATAGTGTACTTAATACTTTGAGGAGTAGTATTCCCTTACTCGATTGTCAAAAAATAATAGTAGTGATTTACTGCTGGGCACCTACTTACATCAACTAGTAGTAGCCAGCAAAGGGGTATCAATGAAGATATTATATCATTTTGGGCTACTTCTGGCATCAAATGTGATCTCATAGCAAAGTAATATTGGCCCCTCCATCTAACACCACACAGGAGCTACAGTGAAGGATGCATAGGGATCAATTTGAAGGCATTGAATACAGGGCCGGACTGGGAAGAAAATTTGGCCCGGGCATTTTTTAATTACAGCGGCCCACTACAAAGGGGGCGGGGCCAGATAGGGTGTGTTTTGTTGTCACCAATGACAAGCACGCCCCATCGCAAAGTGAGCATGTTGGTTCAATGCTCTTCCAGGGTAGACCATGCGCAGAGCTCTGCTGAAGAGCTCTGGCATGAGAAAAAGACCCGGTATTTGTTCTGCACAGCGCAAGCAAATTCAATAACATGCTTGCACTGTGTTTGCTTGAAATTTGTCTCTGGTGTCTCCATAGTTGGGCTACCAGGAGACAAAAATGCCAGGAAAGCATATTGTGCAGTGTGTGTGAGGGTGTTGTGTGTGTATGTGAGGGGTGCAGTGTGTGTGAGGTGTGTAGTGTGTTAGTGATGGGTGCTGTGTTTGCGTGAGGGTGCTCTGTGGGTAAGGGTGCTGTGTGTGTGTGCTGTGTGTGATTGGGTGCTGTGTTTGCGTGAGGGTGCCATGTGCGTATGAGGAAGCTGTGTGTGTCACGGGTGCAGTGTGTGTGTGTGTTGGTATTGTAAGTGTTAGGGGTGCGGTGAGTGTGTGCTATGCGTGTCAGGGGTGCAGTGAGTGTGTGCTGTGCGTGTCAGGGGTGCAGTGAGTGTGTGTGTGTGAGGGTGCTGTAAGTGTTAGTTGTGCAGTGTGTGTGTGCTGTGAGTGTCAGGGGTGCAGTGTGTGTGTGTGTGTGTGTGTGAGGGTGCTGTAAGTGTTAGGGGTACAGTGTGTGTGTGCTGTGAGTGTCAGGGGTGCAGTTTATGTGAGTGTGTGAGGGTGCTGTAAGTGTTAGGGGTGCAGTGTGTGTGTATGTGAGTGAGTGAGGGTGCTGTAAGTGTTAGGGGTGCAGTGTGTGTGTGTGCTGTGAGTGTCAGGGGTGCAGTTTATGTGAGTGAGGGTGCTGTGAGTGTTAGGGATGCAGTGTGTGTGTGTGTGTGTGTGCTGTGTCAGGGGTGCAGTTTACATGAGTGTGTGAGTGTTAGGGGTGCAGTGTGTGTGTATGTGAGTGAGGGTGCTGTGAGTGTTAGGGGTGTCTGTGAGGCTGATGTGAGTTAGGTGATTATTTCCCCCCTCCCTGCTTACCTTATGCCTGGGAGGGGGGATCCTGCTGCTGGGGCTGCCATCCATCCATGGTGGTCTTAGTGGTGAGTGAACTCTAGCCTGTGAGGCTAGAGTTCACTCTCGCGAGATCCGGTCGTTGCCATGGCAACGCTCCGGATCCCGCGAGAGGAACCCAGCGGAGCTGCAAGATAGAGCTCCGCCGGGTCCTCTCTCCTGGCTGGCTGGCTCCCTCTCTCCCCGCCGGCGGCCGCACTATCCTGCATGTGGGCCGGTGAGGGAGATCTTTGATCTCCCCACCGGCCCGCCGTGGACTGCTGCAGGGCCGGCGCTCGGATAGTGCCGGCCCTGGAAAGACCGGCAGGAGAGATCCTGGGATCACCCCTGCCGGCCTAGGCCCATGGCCACCGTGGCCCACCGGGCATTTGCCCGGTGTGCCCGATGGCCAGTCCGGGCCTGATTGAATATATCTGTTTTCCCAAGCCAAGCTCCCATATCTGCATGAAAAATAGATTGAAAGGCATTTTTGACTGTGGCATATTGAAGAGAAAATTATTCTGATGGAATTAAAGAGTTAAGGTATAACAGAAAACAAAGGATCAGCGCTAACAAAAACTACAAAGGATAATTTTGAAAGGCAGCACACTTAAGGAAATATCATTCCCTCACAAACTCTATACAGTTATGGAAACATAGAATAATTAAAGAGTTAAGACTAGGGGCAGAAGTTAAATGAGTCGAGTGATCAATTATCATTCTTTTTTATTGTTAAATTTCCCAGTAGCAATGCCAATAGGGTTGGAGGGCTAGGTTGAAAAAGGAGAGTGATGGAAAGACCCAATCGTAAAGCCGTAGTGCAACTCTTTCTTCAGGAGTGTCTCTTCCGTGTGTGGGTCATTGGTGGCAGACTGTAAATTGTCACATTCAAGTGTAACATGTGAAAGGATTGATGGTACATGTTATCTTTCACTTCCCTTACACAAAACTTCACATTCAAGTGTGCCTGTGCGAAAACCTTAAAAAAACAGAAATAAGGAAATAATGGAAATATACTGAGTGAGTGGAGAGGTGCCTACTTAGGTAAAATGCATTTTTATCGAAGTTAACCTTGGTTAGACACTGCATAGAGAATAAGTGGTTTGAGCACATAGTTCTAGTGTGAGCTCTGAAACATAGGAAACAGACATGTTATAGCCTGCATACACAAAAGCCACAGCTGCCTGCATTAAAGGGACACTAGTTGTCACCAGAACAACTACAGCTTATTGTACAGATGCTCCTCGATTTATGACCAGGTTCCGTTCCTACGACTATGCCTTAAAACGAATTGGTCGATAAGCGAGTTTCTACGCTTATCGTTCACCAAATTTATCATTCGTGTATTTTCATTTGTGGAAAACATGCAAGGTACAGCTTTGTACACTGTAAAGCATCTTTACTTCGAATGAAAACCCACGAATGAGCCTTGACAAACAGTACATTAAACGTACTGTACTGGGACCCCTCTGAACGTGTCAAAATTCGCAAAGTTGAACCTGGCCGTGTTCACAGTCGTGGGATTCCATTCATGGAAAAGATGCGCGGCACAGCTTTACAGTATAAAGCTGTTCCTCGCATAATTTCCATGAATATAAAACCCGCGAATGAGCAAAGCCCAGTTTACAGTCAAAGTGTCAGGAAAACAAATTTGTTTTCCTGGCACTAGAGCTCCCTATAATGTCCCCCTCCTTCCTCATAGTGCAAAAGGGGTTAAAACTGCTGCTCAGCCGGCGGGGGATACCTAATGCACATGCGTGTTAATTGCTGTGCTCGCATTAGGACTTTCCTCATAGAAAAGCATTAATACAATGCTTTCCTATGGGGTTTTTGGTGATGCTGGATATCCTCATGCATAGCAATGTCAGGTGACCAAAAGTCGCAGTGTGTGTGTGAGAGCCCCTGAGAAAATAGTGCAGCGCTGAGGCTCCCCTTGCACTATGCAAGCATCGGCCATGCTGTGTGCATTCACAAACCGGAGGGGAGATCAGAGATCTGCCTCACGGGCCCACATGCACTTTGCTGGGCAGCCAGCAAGGGAGGGAGAGAGGACCCAGGAGCTCTAACCTGCAGCTCCGCTGGCTTCTCCTCTCGCAAGCTCGGGGCTTTGCTGCAGTTACCATTTGCACCCCAAAACACACTTTTAAGTTAAAGTGTACTGTATCTCACACACACACTGAACCACTCACACACTGCACTGCCATAAACACATCACCCCTCACGCACATAGCACCTCACACACACACACGCATTGCATACATACACTACTGCCCCTAATGCCTATTACAGGCCCTACCCCACCTACAGCTCCAATCTCAGCATACCTCAGGTAAGTTGTCAAACTCTTCTTAAATGGTTTCACTACTTACTCTGGGAAGGGGCACCATAGCACTCATGGAACCATAGCCACTACAGAGAGCTGTAGTAGTATTTGTGCCTGCATTGTTTCTTTAATTACTGTACGTACTGTACAGTAATCTACCCATGCCCCTGCCAAGATTATATTCTGGATGTACCGGTAAAGTGCGGTACCTGTACTTCACATTACCATTGTTACAGACAAAGAAAAGATCCAAAGGAAACTCAAACTTGATAAAAATATTTTATTTTGCATCTCTTAAATACGTACAGTATGTATTACAGTACGTACTTGTGACGGACCGTCTGGCACCCAGACTGGGTGACTCCGCCAATCGCTGCTTCTTAGTAGCCTGGAGTACTATAAGAACCACACCGGACACCATAAGCACCGTAGCCCCTTAGCCGCCGCAGCTTGGCCCAAGCCCAGGATCCAGCTTCCAGTGGGTGGACCTCTCCTACTCCAGAGTCTAGCAGGTATAGCTGTGTAGCTCTTACTAGAGCTAGTGACTATAGCCAGTGTAGCAATCCGAAGCAGGTATAGCTGGTATAGCTAGTATAGCTGTTCCCTGCAATCACGAGACGAGGCTGTGTGTTGAGGGTGAAGTGAACTGATTTATTGGGACCACACTTGGCCTTTTATGACAATCCCCATGCAAGGGGTACTCCCATCTGGACCTGATAGAAGACTACATTACAAAGTTACAGACCAATGACAAAATTGTTCAAGTACAGGACACTCCCATACATAATCATACAATCCCTCCCCTCTGCCTGGGAGATAATTGAGTCAGGAACTGTACTAACTCAATAATCTCCCGACACAAAAAACACACATTTTTATAAAACCCCCAAAGTATCTTTAAAACATACAAAACCCCCACAAAGGTGTTTTCTGTCGAACGGAATTTCGCTAATTTATACCGAATTTCCCAATTCGTGGGAAAACTACAGAATTTGAGTTGTGCGGCGCCCGTCGTTACTCCGTCATAACTCCATGCGGTTGTTCAGCGAGTAGGTTGTAAAGTGAGGAGCATCCGTTTTGTTCTGGTGAGTAGAATCATTCCCTTCAGACTTTTTGCAGTAAACACTGTCTTTTCAGAAAATACTGAAAATGCAGTATTTACATTACAGCCTAGTGATAACTTCACTAGCCACTCCTCAGATGGCTACTACAGGTGCTTCCTGGGGCAGTCCTGCCTAGTGTGCAGCACTGCCATTCAGTGTCTCCACCCTCTGCATGCAGAGACTGAACTTTCCTCATAGAGATGCATTGATTCAATTCATCTCTATGAGAAGATGCTGATTGGCCAGGGCTGTTTTTGACTGCCCCTGATGTGCCTTCTTGACAGTCTCAGCCAATCATATGGGGAAGCATTGTGATTGGCTCAGACCAGCACTTCTGATAATGTCAGTACACAGAGGCAGACAGGTGCAGAGCCATCAGCTGCAGACTTGTATGCAAGTAAGATTTGTGGGGCTAGATGGTGGTTTTAACACAATAGGGTCAGAAATACATGTTTGTGTTCCTGACCCTATAGTGTTCCTTTTAAATTATTCCATATCTAGGCATTTCCCAAAAACACAACAGACCTGCCCATATCTCTAAGTTGCCTTTGTTCTGGCCTGCTTGAAAAAAAGAGGAAGCTCAGCTGGTAGTAGGTAGGTTGGCCTCATTCTGGCACAGATTTGTGGAATGAGAAGTTGATGCTCATAATGCACAAGTTGGAGGCTTGATTGGAGATTCAATTATATCTTCTGAGGATATGAGCAAAGGGACTAGGTTAACGTCGTAGAAGGGACTAAATGTGTAGGTGAAATTATATCTGATGAGGAGATTTGAGAAGAGGTGGTTGTCATGCTATTTTCAGGATTGACTGCAGGGGCAGTGGTAAATACAGAGAGGTCAACAGCAGGAGTGCAGGGTACAGCAGGACTATTATTGATGTTGTTGATAGATGAGAGTGTTGATGATATCGTGGCTTGCATGTTGGAGCTACTCTCTTGAGAACTAGTACCTAGCTGAGGGGTATCAGATTGTGGCATCATAAGCCTATACAATTCTGCTTTACTTGACGAGGCTGAGAAGAGAATACCCCTTCATCTCTATTCTGTGGCAATCTTAGGAATAGTCTATGGCCAGATTGAACTGGGACTTGCAGAGTCTTGAATCCCAACTTGGCTACTGAGTCTGACTGTGGTGCCTGATGAAGCACGAGTGCTGGTAAGAGGACTGTTCTCTCCCTGTTCTGAAGCTTGTGACATGCTACAATAAAATGAGGAATAAATGAGTAATATTAACATGAACAAACCTCCTTCCCTTTCAGCCCTTTATCTGAACTGGTTGACTAACTAGTGCTAAGTGGCAAACAGCTAACTAAGCTGGGAATGGTGAGGCCCTACTATAAGCCAAGTGGCCAAGAGAGGCTCTTACTATGATTTGGACCCATGGGGCTGGTGCCACTGAGCGATGCGGCGGGGTGTTGGCTTCTTGGTGACAATTACAAGATTCAAAGGTTTGGCTAATCACTAACTTTAAACCCAAAATTGGGTAGAGCAAGGCTCTAACTATGATTTGGGCCAATGGGTGGAAACCTTCATGTGAGGGTGGGAGTTGGCCAATGACCACTACCTGAGGCAAAAGAGGCCTGGAAAATGAATCTGAGTGCTTAATAGTAGACGGAATGCTGGCCTGCTATTCACTACAAAAATCGGATGTGTAAGTAAAAGTGCCCATTTATGAGTAGCGTGGCTGAACGCGACCCATACAGTTCTCTGAGCATGTAGAGGTTCCTATTATGCTTCTCTTTCTTTTAATTTCCCTCAGCAGCGAAGAGAAATGTATACAAAAGAGAAAAAACAACATAACATTTGCAACATTTGCATATTCACAGTGCTTTCCCCCCTTAGTATATAAGGTGTAGCATCCTTCTTCCTCTTTCTTCGCTGCTCCCTCAGACCAGCTAAGTACATTATTCTCCTACTTGCATTTTGGAATATTTATTGTGGGACTTTGATTGTTATCCCTATTCACTTAGGGTTTTTGGTTGTTTGCTCCCACTAGTTTATTATTTCTATTGCTTGTATATTATGTACATATGATTTTGTTTACTTTCCTATTATTTTCCCTGCTTTATTTTCTTCCCCCTGAGTCCAGAGGGTGTGCATAACGTTCTTTTGCTCAGCCTTATCTGGCAGTTCAGTTGTCTTTTCCCCCCTCTGGGTGGGTTTCCTTTCTGTTCCCCTGTATTTGATTCCTGTCTCCCAGCCGGGAATCGACAGCGAGGGCATATTCTCTCTCCCTTGCTCCGTTCCCGGCTCTTTTCTTAGTACCCGCCGACGGCTCTAGCTGCATCCGCGTGGCGGTTACTTTCATTTCCACTTTCGCCGCTTGTGAGTGCCGCGCATGCGCAGTGCGCTCGCGGAGGCCATCTTTTTGGTTTTTCTGTCGGCGCCGCCATTTTAGAACTCGTGCTGCGGTAGTGTCGGATTTTAATGATCAGCACACGATGCTACTCCTCTGGAGCATTCCGGACCCGGGTACTCTGTTACTTTTTCTTATTACCTTCCTGATTACCCATATACCCTGTGCTTGGGTTAAGCAATCCTGCACTTTTCATTTTATTTGTTTTCTTACTTGCACTTATTAACTATATCACCATGCAGTTGGCTGGAGATGACCTACCTGGCCACTCTATTCCCTCACTGGGAGCACCTGGCCCTGACCCCCAGGCTGACCCTGGGCTCCTAGGCTCAGAAGAATTCCAGAACCTGCTGGACGCCACCATGTCCAGCTCTATTAGAAGGGCCATCCTCCAGCATCTCGCACTCCATTACCCAGGCTCTTAGACAGGCCCACCCTGCTCATGCTAACCCTGTGCAGACACATACCACCCCTGAGGGGGCATTGCCAGGGTGCAAAGCGCTGAACAAGTGCAAACATGCTCAGGACCTCCCCCACACCCAGGTTAACCCTGGTTTCATTGACATGCCTCAGGCTGTCTGTGATGGCGCGCAACTTCTGCGCAGTGGAGCTACTGGCCAGGCTAAGGCGGCCAGAGAGTGGAAGTGGGCGCGGGCCCATGATGTACTGTCTGAGTCAGACGATGACGGGGATGAGGGGTCGGATGACCATTACTCAGATCCCTACGGGGACGTGATCTCTGAAGACGAGGGCCTCCTGGGAACAGAATTCCCATCTGCACCGACTCATGCTACGGCACAGTCGGTGGTGCTTGTGGCATACACAGTCTGCCTTTGTTCGATCCGGACAATTTACGGCACCCTCGCTCCGCTGAATGGGAGCCCTCCGAGCACATTGCTCAGTACCTAGCTCTCAGAGTACGTAAATCCCTCTCCCAGGAGGGTCGTAACAAGCTGAGAGCGGAACGCCAATACGGCCATGTCTACCGAGCGCAGGAAAGCTATCCTGCTCAAGATCGAATCAAAACTAGCTAGCATGGCTCCCAATGAACCAGGTGCTTCTGCTAAAGGCTTGTTGTAGCTCGTCTCTGGACCCTCTCCAGTGCCATGATATCTTTCTTTAGAACAGGCGCCCAAAATTACACAGCATATACAAAAAAAATTATATTTTCATCCCGAGAATTTATGCCCCTATTTATACATGACAAAATCTTACTGGCCTTAGCAACTGCAGATTGACATTGCATATTGCTGCCTAATTTGTTGTCTATAACAATTCTCAAATCCTTCTCGTGTGTGGTTATCCCTAATTCACTACCATTTAGTGTGTAAGTTGCTTGTGCATTCTTAACTCCGAAGTGCATAACTTTGCATTTCTCTATGTTAAATTTAATCTGCCATTTTAGTGCCCAGTCCCCCAATCTATCCAAATCTCTCTGGTGTTGGACTTCTTGACACATCTGTTCGAATCAGGCAAAACCTTCTGCACCGTCAACCTGTACCGATCTGCAATCTCGGCAGGTCATGATAGCATGGATGGGCTTCAACACGGACAAAATCCCATGGTCTGTCGCCTGCTCAAGGGTGTTCGTTTCCCACGCCCACCTAAACCCAGATATGGATCATTCTGGGATGTTAATGTGGTGTTCAGGCTCCTATACGAGTGTACCACAAACACAGACTTATCATTGAAACAGTTGCTCATGCTGTTTTGTTTGCTCTCCTGCAAACGGGTATCTGACGTCAGAGCGTTGGATTGGCAGGCTTGTGTGTTCACTCCAGAAGGAGTATCATTCGATATCTCATGGAGAACAAAATCGGTGACTAAACAAGTATTTTACCCATGACTCCCAACTCAACCAAATCTATGCCCGATGTTATGTCTAAAGGAAAATGAATCTCGCACTGCAACTTTACGCTCATCAACTGAAGGACCTTTGTTCATCTCATTGAAGAAGCATCATCTCCCTGTGGCTACACCTATGCTCGCTCGTTGGGTCAAGTGGTTATTGGCTTCGGCCGGGATAGATGTCACGGTTTTCTCATCCTACTCCGTCAGGGGTGCGATGGCCTTTAAGGCATCGGTGGTAGGATGTCGATTGGAAGACATTCTGAAGGAGGCAGACTGGTCTACAGAATCCACATTCCGAAACTTTTATTTTGAGCCTATTCAACACTTCTTGGAATGGGTTATAGCTCAGCTTTAAAAGAGCATAATAGGAGCCTCTTTGTCTTTAATAAAATTCCTAGATTTTACTATTAACATGATGTAAAGTCATGATTTTATTAATCATGGGTAGGGTTGTTGGAATTCACATCTTGTCAGTCATATTTCGGGTTTTGTTCTCTCTACTCATACCTTACATGTTTGGCCCCTTTTTCCTCATATGGTTGGACATGGATATTAACTTATCAGGTTATATGTAATTCTTTGTTGATGGGTATCATGTCTTATGGTTTATGACGATGGATTTTTTCTCTAGGCCTATGTAGCCGTATATATTGAGGTATATGTTACAACCAGGTGACAACCGAGATATTACCATATTTCTCCTCTTTTTTAGCCTGAGTACTTCTATCGAGGTGCTGAAGTTTGAAGGACAGTTCAACCGTGGTTCCATAAGATGGATGTACGGCTGTTATTCAGCCTTCCAGTTTCGATTCAAGTTTACTGTTTGGTTATTGGCTGGTCTTTGGATCGCTACAGAAAGAGGAAGAAGGATGGAGTGCTACACCTTATATACTAAGGGGTTGGATGCTGATTGGTAGCACTGTGAATATGCAAATATTATGTTGTTTTTTCTCTTTTGTATACATTTCTCTTCACTGCTGAGGGAAATTAAAAGAAAGAGAAGCATAATACTCGCCTCCGTGTCATTAATAAAATCATGACTTTAAGTCATGTTAATAGTAAAATCTAGGAATTATCATGCAATGCAACTGAACTTTGGCCTGAATTAAAGGGATTCTCCAGTGGTACTGCAGGACCCTGCAGTGCCCCTCTCCCTTCCACCCCCCATCCCAAGTTGGTGAAAGGGTTAAAACCCCTTCAGTGACTTACACTGGAGTCCAGCCCTGATGTTCCTCGGCACTGGTCAGGCTCCGCCTACTCTCGGCAAGGGCCGCGCATGCACATTATACCTCCCCATAGGAAATGCTTTCCTATGGGGATTTTGGCGACGCTGGAGGTCCTCACATAGCGTGAGGACATCCAGCATCTTATAACACACTTTTCGTGATCTAAGAACACGGAATTCCCTCTAGTGACTGTCTGAGAGATAGCCACTAGAGGAGGACTTAGTCCTGCAAGGTAAATATTGCAGTTTATGAAAACTGCAATAACTACACTTGCAGGGTTAAGGGTGATGGGAGTTTGCACCCAGACCACTCCAATGAGCAGAAGTGGTCTGGGTGCCTGGAGTATCCTTTTAATTGCTACGTAATGAAGGTTGAATTGTTAACCAATGGACTAAATGAAGCCTGGCCAAAGGATGGCCTGAAATACTGTACAGTTAAATACAGTGTATGTAACTGTAATTGCAGCAGGATATACGCTGAATTGTAAAAAAATGGATCGCAAGCAATACCATGTGCATGTAACAGCGCATTTGCAAACAAATGTAAGCTGAATATATTGGGTGAGTTCCCACTCTTTATTCCCCAGGACTTGACCCCTGCCCTTAGTGATAGTTTGTTTGAAGGTTGGAACTGGAAGTGCTATGGGTAACCATGGCAACAACGCAGGAGGATGCAATCTGAACGTCTACAGCCCAGGAGAGGAGGTAGGCTGGGTTAAATAGCCAAGTAACCCTTTCCACAATTCCAAGCTCTCGCCTTATCAAACATATATATCTCCTTTCCACCTCTATTGGTTACTTTTTCTCACTTGTTCTGTGAAACAAATGGTGGGAAAAATGCACCTATGAGGGTACTGCAAAATATATACATAATAGTTATATTAGTATTGCTGAATCTATTTTGGCGGATAAAATTGAGAAGAGAACTGCCACATCCCAAATTTTGTTTGCTATTTTTGGAGTAAGGGGTTTAGCTGAAACAAATTTTTCTTCATCTGAGTGAATGTGTTAAAAAATTATAAAGAGAGGTTTCTCAGGATCGCCAGTATCCTTGTACCAGCAAGAAACCATCACTCAGATGATAGGATTATGCATCATGCACATTTCCTTTATCCCAAATTAATTTATTGAATTAGAAATACTCCAGTGTGTATCCATCATCTGGCATTACATACAATGCTCATATAAAGGACCAGGTACTATATTATTATATTTATTATATATTATTATTTTGCCCCTCATACAGTAATAATCTATGGTTGCTCCAAAGTATGCCCCCTAACAAAACAGTTATCACAGATCTCAAACTCTAGATCCACAGTATGTGTAACCCATGGGGCAGGTGTATCAAGAGTAAAGGTTATACAGAGGATCTGCCTTCCTGGCCCTTACTACCTCATTAGAGAGGAAATGTGTGGCTTGCACTTCCAAAGCAGTTCATTGTCAGCTCCCTCTGAGTTGCCATGGAAACATTCTTAATCATGCACTCACTGTTGAGAGAAGTAACCACAGTGATTACCACACAGGGCAATTGCAGACCACATGCACTGCCCGCTGGACCACCAGGGATGATTGCCCTCCTCCAGAGATTATAACTTCTGGTGAGAAAGTACATGACAACAAAAATTTGTATTTTTTAATAAACCAACATCCACCACATATAGATACACAGCTTCGAAAACATACACTGCCTTTCAAATGCACACACAAAGCTTCACCCACATACATTTACACAAATGTCTAACATACATAGTTTCATATACACACAGCCTCACTCATACAGCTTCATACACACAGCCTCACACATTCAGCCTTAAACACAGATGTGCACCAGCCTCCAAAAACATATAACACACAATCACACTTAGCCTTTCCACACATATAACATACACACAGCATATATACACACACTCACAATATACACATCATGGCACATAACCCCCTCCCCCAAAGTACAAAATATTCACAGAGACTTCTAACACACAGCCTCCCCCCACACACAACAACCTTTGCATATTCACACCATTGAAAAACAACTCAAAGCAGTAGCTTTCTAGTACTTGTTAAATGGTCAAGTAGGCAGCTTGGACTATCCAAACCAGAGTCTCTCCTTTCTAGTCGTAAGTAGTTATTGTATAAGAGGGGAGCAGCGCCTTGGAAAAGTCCTCATACACAGGTCAGTATGTGTCAGTATATGTAGATTGTTGGGAACTTGATATAAGAAAACAAAAAGTGATTTCACTTACAGTGTATGAAGCTGAGAATTAGGTCCAACTTGATGCGCCGGGGAGGTACAATTCGCTCCCATGGATATATACCTGATGTCTTGGTCCAGTGGAGGATGGTGAGTATTATTCCAACTGTGTTAATATTTTATTTTTGTGTGTGTGCTCTCACCCATTGGTTTATAAATAAAACATAGATTAAAAATATAGTGCTCACTGTAAGATAAATATATTAAAAAAATATAGGAAATACAGTCACCAATGTATAAAATCAAAAGTGGGTTTTCTCAATACATCCAATCACCATCAAGGAAATTGATGAGCAAGCGTTAGGCTAAAAGCAGGAAGGTCCAAGGGTAATAATAATCACTAATTTTATTGAAAACAGTGTATAATAGCAAGAAATAATGTGTTTTACCTATCTTTCTCAAAATATTACACCTATAGCTTTGGCCTTGAATACTAGCATTTAAGGTATTCTTTGAGGGGACGCTTTTTTGCAAAACAAAAATAAAATTAAATAAGTGAATTTCCAGTGTCTAGCTAAACAAGCATATTAGAAGTGTCCTAGGCAGTAGATTATACAGTATTTTGGAAAATCTTGACCAGTCTTTTCTAAGGCCAATGAAGGCCTCAATTTAATATTAATGCATAAGATTTAGAAAAGCTGTTATGTTTTTTGGATAAACGTTGAAAATATTTTTAAAACTTTATTAAAATATAACAGTATATCATCATATATGAAAAATATATTTAGAAAATCTAAATATTGCAAAATTAAAATATGTTTAATGCTTCATTACTATCTATTTAACCAAATTAATAAATAGTTTGGAAAGTTTATTCAACAATATTAAATCAATACCAAGTCAGTTATCCTTGCAGTCATTGGAATTGACTATTTTGAATTCATAAGTCTGGTTTGAGGACCAGATGTAAAGTACTCTCTGTAATTGTTAAATTAATACCCAGTAAAACCATCTCCTCACCTCTGGACAATGGTAGCATAATGAGGGGCTGTATAAATATTAGGGTTTCATAAAGTAGTCACTGAAAAATCTTAACAGACCAACAAGTCCAATATTAGCAAGCCAACAGATGCTATTCTATCACACCGGGTGCGTAATGATAAAAAAAAAAAAAAACACAATAAAAACAAAACTACATCAATCCTTAACAATGCCTTCCTATCATTTGTTTTAAAAAAAAGAACACTAAAAATATTTTAATGCATGTATATACTTTCCAGTAAATCAGTTGCAGTAAAATGTGTGTGGGCCCTTTAATGAGTTACTCATCTTATGATTATGTGAAGATGCTTGCATTTATCTCTGTTTTCTGAACTCTTCCAGCTGATCCACTTCATCATCATTGAGTAAATATTCTTCATCAAAATGTGTACGCAGGTCACAGGCTTTGTGGAGGAAATGTGAGCTGATGGCTTTGAATGGAAAAAAAGCCTTATACAGCACACTCATTAAAGTAGAACATTTATTTTGTAATCCCAGGGTACGCCTATACACCACCACATACTGATATAGACTAGTTTGAGTAGAAAATGTTTCTTAGTTTGACGTGTGCCATCTAAAAAACCACCCAAATGATTTTCTTTTCCAAATTAAAATAGAAGCGGGAAAAACTCATAATATCATTTTCTCCCACACATTGCTTTTCCGAGGCAGTTCTCAGATTGTACTTAGAATATAATGTTCCCTGATACTTTCATCCTATTGCTGAATGAGTGTTTACTATTAACTTCAAAATCCACAGGCTTTAATGAAAAAACAAGACTCTTCTATTTGCTTTGCTTCTCTGCAATTTGGGAGGGCCACATAACAACAGCAGGTCTTCTTACCGGTTTTACTGGGGCCTGTTCAAAGTCATAGGCATTACTTATTAGTCTGAATTTGTGTCACACTGCCATTTTGGAAATGCACTCAAGCAGGAGTCCCCAATGAAGCGTGCCTAAATATGCACAAACTACATTAATACACCTGAAGGTCTACAAAGGCACCCGGATAGCGCAGTGTAAATTTGCTCCTGAGCCCTAGTGCAGGTCCAGCCTAAATTTCCTCGTGAACTTCACAACATGATCAGATAATTCCCAGATTTTACTATTAACATGACGTAAAGTCATGATTTTATTAAAGACGTGGAGGCGAGTATTATGCATATCTCTTTCTTTATTACTCTCAGCAGCAAAGAAATAGAGATGAATAAATAACTGAAATGAACAAAAAAATACAGTGCTCAAGCAACCAATCACATAACACAGGAAGTGACTATAACATGCTTGATGCACCCACAATCCCCCTCTTTCTTGCGGATAACGAAGACCAGCACGTAGAACAATCCAACTTCAGCGTAGCCAACAGCATCTCCAATCATGGAAAAAACACGATAATTCAGGCTAAAAGGGAGACATAGAAAATAAAAAATACGGTAATATCTGGGCTCGAAACTGTATGTATTGACAGTCAATTACTCCATTAAGTCAAGCCCACTCCTTACCCTTAAACATCTAATATATCAAGTGGTAGCATAAACGTAATTCACCAACACATAAAATGTCAGAAAAAAAATGAAACAGTGGAACCAAACTCAAAATAGAGAAACTTACCAGATCCATCCACCATACCAGCTAACTTCCCAAACACAACCGGGTGGGTGGGTGAGTGGGAATAATACTCGCCTCCATGTCTTTAATAAAATCATGACTTTACGTCATGTTAATAGTAAAATCTGGGAATTTTATTAAAGACACAGAGGCTCCTATTATGCTAGTTTAAAGCTTAGAAACCACCTGAGATGCAAAATGTTCGATCGGCCTGAAGCAGAAGTCACGAAAAGTCGATTCCCGCGACCAATCTGCTGCACGTAGGATATCTTCCAAGTGACAGCCCATTGCCGAGGCCTTGGAGGCCATAGCTCCACGGACTGAATGAGGAGTGAACCTGGACGTGTCGATCCCGACCAACGCCAACAACTCCCGCACCCACCTCGCCAACGTAGGGGTAGATACCGGCAGGTGTAGGATGCGAAACGAAATGAACAATAGGCATAAATCTGGAGAGCGCAACGTCTGAGTAGCCTCCAGATAAGCTTTCAGGCACTCTACTGGACTTAGTGCAGGATTATCCTGAAATCTGAGGTATACGAAAACCTTGGAAGCCGACTTCGTCCTTCTGGTTATATTAAAGGAGATGTCTTCCGGGGTAAACGTAATGGCATCCCAGTCCAGTGCTCGAACATCCGAAACCCGTTTACAAGAGATCAAACATAACAGCATGACCATCCTTAGCCGACAGCTGCTTCAGTGTCAGAGCTTGATTCGGGTACCAAGATGATAAAAATCGGAGGACCACATTCACGTCCCAAAAGGCAGTGAATCTCGCACAGGGTGGTCTAGTGAGACGAATCCCTTTGAGTAATCGGCATATGAAGGGGTGACGTCCCACAGATGAACCATCCAAACATTGATGTCCAGCTGAGATAGCAGAACGACATAAGTTAATGGTGCGATAAGCCTTCCCAGATTCAAACAGCACGGTAAAGAATTCCATGATCATATGCAAAGGGGCAGATACGGGATCCACTGTCCTTCCCATGCACCAACTAGACCAGATGTGCCAGGTGGATCGGTGTGCCACTCGAGTACCCGGCACCCATGCATTGTTGAGGAGGTCGAGAGTTGACTGCGGAACTCCCGTGATAGACCCGGGTCCCCGGAAAGGGGCCATGCCATCAGAAGAAGGCCATGATCCACTAACTCGTGTGAGTTGCCATCCGGATCCCTCAGGAGATTCGGGAAGGTTGGTATCAGCCGAGGGTAATCTGTGGTCAACTCCAGTAACCGAGGGAACCAAGGCCGTGACCGCCACAGGGGTGCGATCAGTACCATCGAACAGCCGTGTCGAGTCATTTTTGATAGCGTGCGAGCTATCAGATTGAACGGGGGAAAAGCGTAAATTCGAGTCTTCGGCCACTCCTGAAGGAATCGCTGCTGGGTCTGGTCTCCAACTGAAGAACTTGGGCACTTGTGTGTTGAGACGGGAAGCGAAGAGGTCCATTTCGAATGGGCACCATATTTGACTCAATCCCTGGAACGCAGCAGCGTGTAAGTGCCAATCTCCAGAGTCTTTTAAATAATGTGAATGCCAATCGGCCGTCAAATTGTCCAGACCCGGTATATGTTCTGCTTGCACAGAAATGTTGTTGTGAAGGCAGAACCACCAGAAATCCTTCGCCAGGAGGGCTAACATGCGTGATTTCGTGCCCCTTAGGTGGTTGATGTAACGCACCGCTGACACGTTGTCCATCCTGAGCATCACGCAACAATTCGCATGTTCTGGTGTAAGGCTGCGAATAGCGAACGCCCCTGCCAATAGTTCTAAGCAGTTGATATGGAGCGTTTGCTCCTGGTCTGACCATCTGCCTCCGGTAGATGCGGTACCACAATGCGCACCCCAGCCGTGGAAGCTGGCATCCGATTCTATCACCACGTCTGGAGTGGAGCCGAATATAGCTCTCCCGTTCCAGGCGTCCATGTGGGCCAACCACCAGGTCAGCTCGTCTTTGGACTCCTCGTCCAGTTTCACTCTCATCTCGTAAGACTGGCCTGCACGCAGATGAGAGCCCTTCAGACGTTGAAGGGCCCGATAATGGAGTGGACCAGGGAATATTGCCTGTATCGAGGCGGCCAACAGGCCGATCACCCTCGCCAGATGACGGAGAGAGAGATCGTCTGTACGTAATGTACGCCTGATTTCTTTCTTGATAGCCTTCATTTTGGTCTCCGGGAGAAATAAGAACTGTTGGATGGAGTCCACGGTAAACCCCAGGAACTCTATTGAATGAGTGGGGACTAACATTGACTTTTCCCAATTGATGAGGAAACCTAGGTTTTGCAGTAGAGACGTTGTCCATGTGACATGGAGTTGTAATTGTTCTCTTGATTGAGCCATCAGTAGGATGTCGTCCAAATATATAATTAGCCGTACTCCATGACTTCGGAGGAAGGACACCACCGGTTTCATGACCTTGGTGAAACACCAGGGGGCCGAAGAGAGCCCGAATGGTAGACATGTAAACTTCCATCGTCTTCCCTTCCAGGTGAACTGGAAGAAATCTCTGTGTTCCTGGGTTATGGGAACCGTAAAATAGGCGTCTTTCAGGTCCAGTTTGGCCAACCAGACGGATTCCTGTAGGAGATCCCGAAGGCAATGTATGCCTTCCATTTGGAAGTGCTGGTACTGAAGGAAGGCATTGAGGGGGCAGAGGTTGATGACGGAACGCACACCACCTCCTTTCTTCGGGACCAAAAAGAGGTTGCTCGTAAACCCTGGCTGAGTGAACGGGACCTCTTGTATCGCCCCCTTGGCGTAAAGTTCCACGATCTCCGAGGAGATCAATTCTTCCTGATCTCGAGCGAGAGACAGTTCCCTGGGGATAGAAAGCTGAACAGGCATGTACACAAAGTCTATATGGTAACTAGTGATGTCGCGAACCCGAAATTTTCGGTTCGCGAACGGCGAACGCGAACTTCCGCAAATGTTCGCGAACCGGCGAACCGCCCGAAACGCCATTGACTTCAATGGGGAGGCGAATTTTAAAACACACAGGGACTCTTTCTGGCCACAATAGGGATGGAAAAGTTGTTTCAAGGGGACTAACACCTGGACTGTGGCATGCCGGAGGGGGATCCATGGCAAAACTCCCATGGAAAATTACACAGTTAATGCAGAGTCTGGTCTTAATCCATAAAGGGCATAAATCACCTAACATTCCTAAATCACAATGGATATGGATTGACACCTGACATGTGACATATTGACACCTTGACATATGGATTGACACCAGTCCTCAGAGCCCCTGATACACACTGACACAGAGCAGAATGAGGACTGTTCCCTACATGAGGTCACTTGGCGAGATATGGATTGACACCTTGTTACAAACTGCTACTGTAGCGGGCCCTTTAAATAGCAAGAGTGCCCTGCTTCCCTAGGTTGTGGAGAAGCCTATTTGCCAGCCTCCTCCCGCATGACTATGGCCCCTGGGAGATTGTGAAAATGTATGCACTTTTATTTGGTGTGTATGGCCCTTTAAGACTGTCAGTGGGCATATTGGGGCTTATGGACTCTTTATGTGACTGGTGCTGGCCCTTTAAACACTTTTTTTGGGACATCAGGAAGATTGGGACA
>OW240920.1:99278389-99290127 GCA_933207985.1 Pelobates cultripes | reverse complement strand
TTTTTTTAATTCTTTATTTTGGTGGTGCAAAGCAAGGTCATGGTATTACATTACAGTATTAGCCAGACATTGGCTGCAATATTGTACAATGGTAAAGCTTTAACGGAGCACCTTTTTGGTTTTATAGATAGATTAACAAGAATGAACAGTAGATTTGAGTTAAAGGTAAAGGGTTAAGACAAATGGTAGAGGCATGTCAGTATAGTAGCATCATAAGTGTTACATAATAGGTTTCTCAGACTGATTCTGCAGATGATCTTAAGCTGAGATGTGAGGAAGCTTAAGAAGTTAGTGACAAGCTGCCATGTTAGGTTACGTTCAACTCACGTATAGTACTGCATAGCATGCTATTCCAAGTACATATGCTTTCCAAACCATAAAGATAAATGTGCACGTTTTATAATACTAAATTCTGTCAACATTCACTGTACCCGGCTAGGAGACAATAAGTAATTAGACAAGCCCAATAGGTAGTTAGACTAAGCCTATGTACTGAGTCTACATGTAGCTACATGGATCGGCTCGCTACTACGTAACTGTTAAGTAGCATTTCAATAAGACTGTACATCATAGTCAAGGTAAAAAAAAAATAAAATAAAAAAGGGAAAAAATACAGCTTACTTGAATGTAAGCTATTCTAAGCATTAGCACACTTAGTATTCATTCGATTGACTGCATATGATATGCTACCCCTCCTGCGATCTCCTGTGCTATCAAAATGATAAAAAAAAAAAAAAGAAAATAGTCCATTGTTCAGGCTTGGCGCCCCCCCATGGTGCACAGGTCGGGCTCTTGGGGGTGTATATAGCGTTGTACAGTTCTCTATGCAAGTCCTGCAAGGTATGTCCTTTTTCAAGTGGTGGCCTTGGCGTATGGGTCCGTGGTTGTTCTCCGGGGTACAAACTCCGGGGCATCGGCTGAGTATTTTCTTTGTGGGCGCGTTGTGCCTGCTGGTCGTGTCGTCGGAGCCAGTGATTCCGTGGGAAGGCCAAGTAGATTCAGCGTCCCAGTGGCCTCTTGCATGTTGTGGAGAGTATGTTTGTTACCTCCTGCTTCAATGGTGAGGGTGCGACCTGGTCCCCAGCGGTACCGGATTTGATGGAGGCGCAGGAGAGCTGTGAATGGGCTCATGTGTCTCCTCCACGCCAGTGTCCCACCCGACAGGTCCGCGTAAAATGAGAGGGTCATTCCCTCAAAGGGATACGTGGGCTGTCCTCTAACGGTGTCTAGGACTGCTTTTTTGTCCTTGAGTGACTGGAATTGGAGAATTAGGTCCCCTGTTGCGGCTGGTGGGGCCTTTGCCGGGCGCGGTATGCGGAATATGCCTTCCAAGGCAGTTGCTTTCGCTGCTTTTGGGGTTAGTAGCTCTGTAAGTAATCTCCTAACGAAATGTGGGAGTTCGGTCTCTGGAACGGAGTCGGCTACCCCCCTTAGCTTTATATTGTTCCGACGATTTTTATCTTCGTGAGTGGCAAGTTGCTGTTCGTGATGCCGAGCTTGTTGTTGTAGGTTTCGGATCGCTTCTTGGAGGGCTGCAATCTGGTTGGTGTGGCTGGTGGAGGAGGCTTCTACTGCTCCCAGCCTATTGGTGATGCCTCTGATGTCCTCTCTGAGCAGGGCCACATCATCCGCAATTTTCTTGTGGTGGTAGGCCATAAGTGCTCCGATCGCCTCCATTGTGACAGGGGTGTGAGGCTTAGTGGATGGCTGCGCCTGGGTCGGCATGGACCCCATGGGGTCTCCCCCGTCATCCTCCGATGATCCGTCAGTGAAATCTGAGATGCCTCCGTGCAGGGACGCCATCTTGGCTCCTGCAGCATCGTGCGCCTGCCTCCATAACTCTCCAATATCCATGCCCTGGCGGGGCTTGTCTGGTCTCGCTTTTTTAGTTTTTCTGCCCATCGTGTCTGTGGGGTCTCGGGGTCGTCCCGGGAGAAGTTTGGTGTGGGTTGGAGTGTCGGTAAGAGGGTTTATATTGTTTGTCGGTCCGGAGCTCCACGGCCATGCGACCGTTCGCTTCAGACGCTAGGCTCCGCCTCAGTTTTTCTTCTTTTAAATATAGTCTCCTCCTTTACTGTGTTGATTCCCTTTATGTATTTAAATGTTTCTATCATATCCCCCCTGTCTCGTCTTTCCTCCAAGCTATACATGTTAAGATCCTTTAACCTTTCCTAGTAAGTTTTATCCCGCAATCCATGAACCAGTTTAGTAGCCCTTCTCTGAACTCTCTCTAAGGTATCAATATCCTTCTGAAGATATGGTCTCCAGTACTGTGTACAATACTCCAAGTGAGGTGTCACCAGTGTTCTGTACAATGGCATGAGCACTTCCCTCTTTCTACTGCTAATACCTCTCACTATACAACCAAGCATTCTGCTAGCATTTCCTGCTGCTCTATTACATTGTCTGCCTACCTTTAAGTCATCAGAAATAATCACCCCTAAATCCCTTTCCTCAGATGTTGAGTTTAGGACTCTATCAAATATTCTGTACTCTGTCCTTGGGGTTTTACGTCCAAAATGCATTTATCCACATTAAATGTCAGTTGCTACAATTCTGACCATTTTTCTAGTTTACCTAAATCATTTGCCATTTATCTTATCCCTCCTGCAACATCAACCCTGTTGCATATCTTAGTATCATCAGCAAAAAGACATACCTTACCATCAAGACCTTCTGCAATATCACTAATAAAATTATTAAAGAGAATGGGTTCAAGTACAGATCCCTGAGGTACCCCACTGGTGACAAGTCCAAGCTTTGAATATATTCCACTGACTACAACCCTTTGTTGCCTGTCACTCAGCCACTGCCTTACTCATTCAACAATATTGGAATCCAAACTTAAAGATTGCAGTTTATTGATAAGCCTTCTATGTGCAACAGTGTCAAAAGCCTTACTGAAATCTAGGTAAGCAATGTCTACTGCACCACCCTGATCTATAATTTTAATTACCCAATCAAGAAAATCAATAAGATTAGTTTGGCATGATCTCCCTGAAGTAAACCCATGTTGTCTCTGATCTTGAAATCGATGTGTTTAGATGTTCAACAATCTTATCCTTTAACATGGTTTCCAACACTTTCCCCACTACTGAAGTAAGGCTTACTGGCCTATAGTTTTCCGACTCCTCCCTATTACCTTTCTTGTGAATGGGCACAACATTCGCTAACATCCAATCTTCTGGGACTACTCCTGTTAACAATGATTGGTTAAATAAATCTGTTAATGGTTTTGCTAGTACACCAAATGTCATGTGTCATCTAGAACAGAAAATGCTTTTGCTAGTACATCCAAATATCATGTGTCATTTAAAACAGAAAAAACGTAGTTTACCATAGTAATACACAATACTTCAGTACATCATCATAATCACCTAGATCGCAAGTTCCTATTTAACTGAACAGTTCCTTCTGTATACGGATTAATCAATGTTAACATACTCTGGGATTGCCATATATTAAACAGTATAATACAATCTTTATGATACATTGCTTCACTCTATATAGAGTTTGCCAATCTCCACTTGTCCCAAGTATCCCATGCTGATATCCCACTTTGAGTAGGTTGGTGTATGCTCATAGAGCAACTTTCACAAAACCTCTGCTCATCCATCTCAGAATATATTTTCTGAATTTTGGGAATGTTTAAAGTCTTCCAAGCTAGTGCGATAAGGCGTTGAGCCGTCAGTGTCATATGGAAGATTAGTTTTTGGAGATATTTGGGTGTATGTGAAGGAGTATGTAATAACAAATACGTAAGTGGATCATAAGGTAGTTTAATTTTTGTAAGGTCTTGTACATATGTACATCCTTCCAAAAGGGTTGGATTAGTGGACAGTTCCACCATATATGTATAACTGATCCGATACTATTTTGACATCTCCAACAGATAGGTAAAGTAGAGGGAAACATTTTATGTATCACCTCCGGTACCATGTACCACCTGTAGATCATTTTCTTTTTTTGCTCTATAAGTGGATCTGATTTAATAAGTTTTTGGGGATTTGTAGAAATATTGATCCATGGTTCCTGAGTAAGCTCAGTAGCCAGATCATTTACCCATTGTTTCCCTGGTCTAGCATCTGAGAGAGGTATGTAATCTAATAATAATTGGTAACGTGGAGATTGGTTTACATAATACGGGTAATTTTTTGTAGATACACAATTTTTCCATTATCGTAAGTTGTTCACTGATTATACAGCAAGGTGAAAGCTGTATATCTTGTTTGTGTAGAAAAGTGTGGGGATATTTATGGGATGATAATATTAAGCAGTCGATAATTGCCCACTATTTCAATTCTCTTAGATCTTAGAGATCGTTATCAAATAAGTGAAAAGTATTCCATAAATAAATCACAATCTGTTATAAAAATAGATTTCTTTTTATTGTAACAAATAACATAACAATGGTATTAGGCAGCATGCATGATAATAATCAGTGAGTATTTAGTATAACACAAGTATGCAAAACAATGGTATGGCTATACATGTTAAGGCTAACAGCACCAGCTGTCAAGACTTACATGATTTATGAGGTATTTCGCAGAACAAAAAGCAAACTTCACACAGCCCAGCATTAAAACCTTGGCTAACAGTTAAGTCAACTGAATAACCCTTTCAATGCTGGCTAGATCCTCCTAGGCATATAGTATCCTATTCTCCTGTGATTTTCCATTAAAATAAAATTTAAACCAGCTCATTAGTCATTTCCTGGAACCATCCAATAAGAATAATCTACCAGGATTCTATAAAATCCGAATTTTAATTTGCCTAAAAAGATATCTTATCTTATTTTAGAGCAAATCAATACACCTGGATAAAAACAACGGTATGCTAACACGTGATAATATCACATTAATATATAATTATTCTTAATTCCACCTGCAGAATGGAATGTTTATAACTATATATTCTTTAGTTAACTAAGATTTCTAAATATTAAAATCTGACCGTGATTTATCCAGTCATTTATCATGCTATTAGTAAATTTTAATTAATTTAAATTAATTAAATAAAACCAGCATAATTACCAGTTATGTAGATATTCTCATCAGATGAGTAGATAGTCCCAGGAACTTGATTGGTTGTATTGAAGTGCGTGAGTGATAGTGAAAAGTGGTGTTGGTTAAAAAGTATCAGTACATTTTAAGTGTCAAGGAGTTTAAAAGAGTTGAGTGTCCAAGAATTTAAGAGTAGAGTGTTAGTCCCAGAGAATGTCCTGGATCTCTCTGCATGTCCGAGTTGGAGTCCCCAAACTTCAACTCCCTCTCTCTGTATCTCTCTGTCTATCCAACTTTTCCCTTTGTCCTTACTTTTAAAGGGCCAGACTCTTTGTACGTCATTAGTTGATAAACCGATAGGAAGCCGTAGGTGTGTCCAATCTATGGATCGCAATTTAGGTATTTGATTCATAGAGGGCAGTCTCGTCTAACTAATCATTCTTATCCAGGAAAGAGTTAACTTTTCCTGATGACGATTTTGACGTCATTTGGCTTATCTAAAATGACTACCATAACTTAGATTTGCTGTTAGTTCAAAGCGTTTGTCTCAGTCTTTGTGGCAACTACTTTGATCGTAACTTGTAAAATTGACAGTTCTAAACTCAGTTTCACCTCTTACTTACAATGGAACCTTGTAAAATTTAGAAAGTAAAATTAATTACTTAATCTTCTATGTCACTAGTGTCTGCGTTTAGATAATGCATTCCTTAGCTCAAGCAAGTGGTTAGTGAAAGTAAGAAGAAATCAAGGAAATTAGTGTTTTTGTTATCCTGAAGATAGCAAAATTGAGTCTGCTCTGTTTCTGAGTGAATTGGCAATATACACCTTTGATTTATTTTTAGCACAAAATGTCTGTTGATATAAATATTCTGACAAAAGAGTGTAGTTGTCTATAAGAAAAATGAGAAGTCAGTGGGAGATCATAAAGTGATTGGAGGGTTTGAAAATCCTGTAGTCATGAATTGGCAAAAAAATGAATTAAATGTGTGAGACCCCTCTCCCGCCATGGTTTAGCATAAAAAGTAGGTATGCAATATGTAAGAGCCTTCGTAGGAGTAGCAAGGGAAATAGTGTGTTTACTGCTTAACTTGTATCTGTATAAATCCCAGATTTGTATTTACAAAACTATTTGGGCAGGAACTGTTTTTAACGGGGGTCGAAACTGTTTAGGGAACCATAATATATGAGAGATGTCATATGGTGACATCATATGTTGTTCAATTCAGACCCACTGGGGAGGAGTATGATTGACAAAATGTGATATGCCAGCCGCCAATATAGATGCATGATAATAGGTGCGAATATCGGGGACTGCCAGATCCCCAGCCCTAACCGATGCTCTCAAGAGTTTCATAGATACTCGGGGGATCCCCTTGTCACCAAAAAAATGGTAATTTTGTTTTGAATCGATTTAAAGTAAGACTGTGGCATCAATAACGGAAGGTTCTGGAAAAGATATAGTAGACTCGGGAGTAAAGACATTTTAATAGCTGCTATTCTTTTGGTCCAGGTAAGGAAAAGGGACCTCCATTTTATCAGGATTTGCTTACACTCCTTCCATACCCTAATGTAATTACCTGCACTCGAATCAGTGTGTCTTCTAAAAAACATTATCCCTAAGTATTTGATTCACGTTGCCATTCAAAGGGGTATGTCTTATGTAATTTGTCTGTAACTTGGGAGGGTAGGTCTATTCCCAAGGCCTGCATTTTTGTGGCGTTTAGCGAATAATAGGAACACAGACCATATTCCTTTAAGGTCTGCATAAGTATAGGAAGAGTGTTTGTGGGATTGGTGATATAAAGTAAAATATCATCCGCAAAGGCGCTAATTTTATATTTATATTCTATTCCTTTAACTTGAATACCCTGTATAAGGGGGTGGTTATGAATGATTCGAAACAAGGGCTCTAATGCGAGCACATACAGTAAGGGGGACAGTGGGCACCCCTGTCTTATTCCATTAGTTAACTTGAATGAGTCAGACTTAAAGCCTGCCTGCAACACTTGGACCGAAGGGCCTGCATATAGGGCAAAGATCTGTTCCAATAATTGCTGTGGAAACCTGTAAGCGTGCAACATTTGTTGCAGGAAGGGCCAGCTGAGGCGGTCAAAAGCTTTTTCAGTCCTCCTCATCTGGCCCTCCTTAAATGCTTCAATATCAATGCTAATTTTCTAGTATTATCCATCCCCTGTCTTTCCTGTATGAACTCTGTCTGATCATCTCCGATGAGGGATGATAACACACCGTTAAGCCTATCTGCCAAAATCTTCACGTAGATCTTCACATCGGTATTGAGAAGTGATATTGGACGATAATTTTTACATGTATCAAAGGGCTTGTCGGGATTTGGAATGGTCACTATAGTAGCCCGAGGCATTTCCATTGGAAGCGTACTTACAGCCGTAGCCTTATGAAAAACTTTTAATAAATGCGGGGCTAGATCCTGCGCATATTTTTTATAGTAAGCATTTGTCAACCCGTCTACTCACGGTGAATTCCCCTGAGGTGGTTTAGCAATTGTGTCTAGGACCTCTGTGAGCTCAATAGTCCTAAGCAGTGTGTCTGCTTGAGTGTTAGTAATCTGGGGTAGGCCAGCTTGAGTTAAAAATTTAGTTATATCTTCTATACTAGCATTGTAGGTACTACCGTCTTCTTTCAAATTATACAATTTAGCGTAAAAGTTTGCAAATTCTTGACTAATATCTGTGGGAGTGATTTTCTTTAAACCATCATTTCCAATTACATAAGGTACCTTAAGATTAGCATACTTATTTCGGAGTCTAGTGGCTAAATTCTTATTAGCTTTCCCGCCACTATGATATACATTATCTCTCAGTTTATGGAGCATGCGCTTAGTTTCTACCGCATTAAGCGCCTTCAATCTTGTGTAAAGAACAGTAAGCTCTTCTGCTAATTCAGGGGAGGGTCAGATTTTATTTTGTTTAGAAATTATAGTGATTTGTCTATGACAGTCAAGTAGACCTAAGCCATTTTGTTTTTTTAAAAAGGAAGAACGTCTCAAGAAAAGGCCTCTTACTACTGCTTAATGCGCTGACCATATTGTAAAATCCGAGACTTCCTCAGTCGCATTTAGTTTGAAATATTCTTGACCTAATATCTTCCGTGAAAACTGCATCTAACAACAATGAATCATTCAGTCGCCAGGACCCACGGCCTCAAAATTGAAATGCCTCCAGTATATTTAAGTACACTGGGCTGTGGTCCGACCAGGTTATCTCCCCTATATTACATTGCGTTAATTGTGGTAAAAGCGTTCCATGCAGAAAAAAAAGTATCTATACGAGTATATGTATTATGTACTCGTGAGTGAAAGGTGTAATCCCTGTCTATCGGGTGTAAAACTCTCCATGCGTCGTATAAATCATATTGATCAAGTAATTTAGTAACTGCTTTAGATAAAGTTTCTGTTCTTCGTTTATTTATACCCTTCGGAGTTGCAGTCGTGTCTAGCCCTGGTGACTGAATACAGTTAAAGTCCCCACAGAGTATCAAGTCTCCCTGTCTGTATTTTTCAATTTTACTCAAGCGGGAGCTAAAAAAAAAATTGTGGATCATCATTGGGGAAATAGGCCGCTACCAGCGTCAATTGTACGCTATTGAACTGACCCACCAATATCACACATCTCCTTCCTGGATTGACATACTGTCGTTGTGGAGTATAGGCTGTATCTTTATGAATAAAAATTGATACACCTTTTGATTTGGTGCTGGACAAGGAATGCACCTGTATAGGGAATTGTTTGCTAAAAATAGCTGGGGTCTGATTATTCTTGGAATGCGTCTCCTGTATACAGGCTACATCAATTTCGTGTTTGGTAAGATCTCTAAGAAACAGCCTACGTTTCCCTGGGGAGTTCAGACCTTTTACATTATATGACACTAATTTCATGATTATGTCGATTTATAATAAGGTCACTTATAATAGTGGCTCCTAAAAGTGCTTCTATTGTATATATGCAACTTATTCTGATAATACATTTTTTTTAAATTAAGTATTGTAAAATAAAATAAGCAAATTGGGTGTCCAGGAAACAAAAGGATGGAAAGGAGCACATAGAGGGTGACCAAGAGGGGGAGGGGGAAGACGTGGGCAACAAGCCCTATATTGCTTCCTACATGGGAGCCAAAATGTCCCGAGTAAAGCTCGGGCGCATATTATGAGGATCATGGAGGTGAGCATCCCCATCAAGGTGGTAGCTCACAATCAAGGTGACCTAGAGTGATATGGTGCTTGAAGTTTATGGTAGAGCGTATCTTATGGCATTACCAATGTATATACTAACATCCTAGCTATACCTTAAAAGCAATGCCTAGTTTTATCTATGAGTTCTTCAGGCCTGCCTAACTCTCATATTTAGAGAGTGTGAAGCGCGTCGATAAAGGGCCATGGGAATCCAAATCTTTGAAGAGCTATGAATAGAAAAGGCCATAGTAGGCAATCAAATGCCTATTCGGCATCGAGCATTTGGAATAGGGTGTATATCTCTTTATGGTCAGCAAACCATATGAGGTTGAAGGTTCATTGTGTGTTGTCGTATGCCTGTCTAGATGGGATGAAGCCAACTTGGTCAGGGTGGATCAATTTGGGTAAGTGGGGGTAAGTCTTTCTGCTAATAGTTTCGTGAAGAGGGGGGGAACCTATGTCCTCCCCCCGGCCCCCACCCATGAGCGGTGGGTGGGGGCCCTACAGTAAAATAAGGGGGGGGACCTAATGTCCTCCCCCCTGGCCCCCACCCTGAGCGGTGGGTGAGGACCCTAAATACTAATAAGGGGGGCCTAATATCCTCCCCCCGGGCCACCAACCCTGAGAGGTGGGTGGGGGCCCTACAGTAAAATAAGGGGGGACCTAATGTCCTCCCCCTGGCCCCCACGCCTGAGCGGTGGGTGGGGGCCCTAAATTAGAACAAGGGGGGACCTAATGTCCTCCCTCCTGGCCCCCACCCCTGAGCAGTGGGTGGGGGCCCTAAATACTAATAAGGGGGGGACCTAATGTACTCCCCCTGGCCCCCACCCCTGAGTGGCGGGTGGGGGCCCTAAATTGGAAAAAGGGGGGGACCTATTGTCCACCACCTGGCCCCCACCCCTGAGCGGTGGGTGGGGGCTCTAAATACTAATAAGGGGGTGACCTAATGTCTTCCCCCCTGGCCCCCACCCCTGAGCGGTGGGTGGGGGCAGTGGTGTATCCTGGTTTTGTGCTGCCCTAGGCAGGACAAAACTCAGGCGCCCCATCCCCCCGCGCCACCCCCACCCAACCCTTCCCCTGCCCCACCTTCTAAATACACACACACACACAGTCAGACACACACACACACAGTGAGACACAAACACAGTCAGACACACACACACAGTCAGTCACACAGTCAGACACACACACACACACAGTCAGACACAAACACAGTCAGACACACACACACAGTCAGACACGCACACACACACACACACACACAGAGTCAGACACAGACACACACACAGTCAGACACACACACAGTCAGACACACACACAGTCAGACACACACACACAATCACTGACATTAACACTTTTTTTTTTTAAATTTAGCCCCCCCCCCAGCCTCCTTACCTTTGGGAATGCTGGGGGGGTTTCTCTTTCTCCCTGGGGTCCAGTGGGGTCGGGCTGATGGGCTGGCTGCTGGGCGGGCGGGTGGCTGGCGAGGGAGCTCTTCCTCTGAGCATTCTGCTCAGCTCCCTTGCGCACCGCAGTGTGAGGCTGGGAGCCGGAATATGACGTCATCGACCCGGCTTTTTTTCAGCCCCAAAAAAGGCCAAATAAAAAAAATCCATAATATTCTTGCCGCCCCCTGAAAATAAGGGGGGGACCTAATGTGAATTCGGACAAATTTCGGGGAATTCTGACATTCGGGTACTTACGAATGTCCGAATAGATGAATTGCCGAATTACCGAATTGTCGAATGGTCGAAGTCCTGAAGTTCCGAAATTACCAAATTTACAAAGTGCCGAAGTTCCGAAGTGTCTTTTTTTCTCTTACAGCGACCCTTGTGCATCTTTTACTTCATCCCAGTCCCTGTGTGTTTCTTTTTACCCTTCTCCAGCCTCTGTATTTCTCTTTCCCCCAGCCCCTTTTGTGTTGTTCTTAACCCCAGCCACTTTGTCTCTTTCTCCCCTTCCAAATCTCATCTGTGTGTCTCTTTCTAACTCCAGACTCTGTGTGCCTCTTTCTCTTCTCCAAGTCACTCTCGGTCTCTTTTTCCCCAGCCCAGCGTTGCCTCCCACAAATCTTGTGTCACTTTGTTCCCCTTCCCTACTGTATGTCTCTTTGTCCCCCCAATAAACCTTCTGTGTGTCTCTCTTCCCCATCTCCTCCCTGTGTCTCTCTCTTACCCCTTTGTCTCTGTGTCCCCCCTTTTCCTGTGTCTCTCTATTACCCCTCTCTTTGTCCCCCCCAACCTCCTATTACTCCTCTGTCTCTTTGTCCCCCCTTCCCTGGTGTCTCTCTATTACCCCTCTCTTTCTCCCCCCATCCCCTGTCTCTCTATTACCCCATCTGTCTGTGTCCCCCCTTGCCCTATGTCTCTCTATTACAGCTCTGTCTCTTTGTCCCCCCCCAACCTGGTGTCTTTCTATTATCCCTCAGTCTCTGTGCCCCCCTTCCCCTGTGTTTCTATTACCCCTCTATTTGTCCCCCCCATTCCCCTCTATTTGTCTCCCCCTATTCCCCTCTTTTTTTCCCCATT
>OW240920.1:99201638-99278289 GCA_933207985.1 Pelobates cultripes | reverse complement strand
TCAGTTTTGCACCAGGGCCCCATGGATTGTGTGTACGCCACTGATTAATCGTATCACTGTGTCGAATAGCTCTCCCTTCCATAACCTCTCCTGGGAAGTCAAGGTATTCTTATGGTTTATCTTTGTAGGCTGAGGTTAACTTGTGTGTATCAGCACAATAAGACTGATACAAAAAGAAAAATAAGGTCACTAAATACATTAGTGAAAGAAAGAAAAAATAAATAAAGGTATATCGTTTCATGTTATCTTACCAGTGCCATTATTTGGCGCAAGCCTTAGTTTGCGTTACCCTTCAGTAGTCATAAGACATAAGACATTTCAGTAGTCATAAGTACATTTAAAAACCCTGCATGTGTGTTGAAGCTGTACCTAGTAGCCTGTTCTTTCAAACAAAGGGCAAATGAGAGGTAAATATGTGTCCAATAGGTCATAGGCTTATGGCTATATAGCTGGAACAGAGCTCTGCTGGAACACGTTCAGTTTGCTCCGAGGTCAAACCATGCTCCCATCATTCTTCAATTACAACCTAATGCTCTATGTTATCTTGTAAAAATCCTGTTCAATACAGCCATCCAGGTTCCTCGATAATAAGTTTAATAAATTTGGATACCTTTCTGAATGGCCATTAGTTAATTACATAGTGACCTTTACTATCACTGGAGACACTTGCTATTTCTCAAGGAAAAACTCCCAGGAGTTGAGTGTTGGTGGAAAACACCTAATAAAGTACAGTCCAATGCAGAGGAGTTCCTGTGGCCAGTATCACATACCTCAGTCACTCACAGACCGTGTAGCAGTACCTTGGGAGTATCATGAACCAAGATGCTGCTTTTGAGGCATTAGAGTACCATCCATCATTTATACACTGTGACAAATGCCCTTTGGCCTGGTCGTTCGCCACGAGCTCCTGGAGGAGCCTGCTAGCCAGCCGCCTCCTGCCCCAGGACTATGGGCCATGGAACAGGCTCATAAAAAAGACTTGGTTCGTGGGATTTATTTGTACTGTTCTGGAACCGAACCACCTCATGAACGACAGACCACTTCTGTGCTTGTTAACCCCTGTTAACCTCTCCTGACACTTAAATCAGTGTGGGTTGTATCGTGCTGCTGGGTGCAAAATGCAGGCAGCAGTGTTTGGGCGTTGAGTTCATGGAACTAAAATCGGACACTGAAACTCCCGAACACCATTGAACTTTGACAAACGTGTGCTTCTTTCTCACCATGTCAGGAGAGCCTCGTTCGGTAGGTTTGTTGACATGAACAAACACTACCAACAAGCCAGAGTGTGCGTTCGGTATTTCTTTTGCACCAAAGTTGACCGGCAAAAGCGCCAAATGCCCTGGAACTGTTTTGGGCATAGGACCATGTGTGTGGCTGGTCAGAACTTTACCCATGTGGCGTTTCAGCTGTGTTCGTGGGGTCAGAGAGCTTTTTGGATATGTTGGGCACTCAGATCCAGACTATCCGGGGATGTATAGAGTGTAGGGGTTCCTATGTGGGAAATATGTATTTTTAAGGTTTTTCATATTTGTTACATTTTATGCTGAGTCACAGTGACACTGCATTTTGTGGACAATTTGTAGGTGTGTTTATGGGAGTGTCCTGGGCGTGTTTACTGTGACTCTGATATGTATAAAAGCAGACTATTTGGCCAGATTAAAGCATTACAGTGTACTCCCAGAACTATGTGTGTTATGGTTACTGGGAGGGAAAAGGGCTAATCACTGTTCCAGCTCTTGGAGGAGGATTCAGCAGTGAAAGTCCTTGTAAGGACTAGAGCTCCCAGGACTGTGTGTCGTCCTGTCCCTGGGATAGAGCTAGTCCCCTGCTCCAGCTAGGAAGTGGTCCTTGGCAGGGGTATCCAGCCAGGGTACAGGGAGCTTCTTTACAGACACCCAGGCTCCTCAGGAATTGATTCGGGTCTACACCAGGCAGCAAAGTCGAGGAGTAGCCCCCTTACAATGCCACACTTTTAAAAGAGGAAAGAATAGCAAATGTTTTACTGCCTAAGGAAGTTCGCTGTGGGCTTCCATTCTCTGCAGCATGACTGATGCCTGATCTTGAAAGATTTCTAGCTCTGCCCCCTTTCCGCTTTGCTTTAACAGTTTAGTTTGGAAAAAAGTGTATGATAATGTCACTGGGTGTATCCATCTCAGGCATTCGGTACCGGAGAGCTCTATGAGCACTGTCAAATTGCCTCTGATGTTATGGGATGACAAGAAGAAGTGGGTGGAAGATGGTCATCACAATTTCCACCAGTAGGCCCTTTCCACTTTTCTCAGGTAGGCCTCGGAGGTGTGAAGTGTTTTTTTCAGGACCGGTTAGCAAGGATCTTAATTGCCGATTCTGCAAATTCCAGCTGGGTAGTTATAGAGTTGGTATGATTAATGGTGTTATTATACACCATCACAACGCTTTCCAGCCTCTATTCAATGAGCGCAGTTCTGGCTCCCAAAGCCTGTATCTCTGTACTGAGGTCTTTTGTGTTTCATTCAATCTCCTTTGCTTAACTTCTGACAGCTTGTTTAAGATCTGACTGGTTTCATCTTGGGATGTATAAGAGAGTGCACATCATCTGATCTCACTGAGGAAAAGGAAGGAGGCACGGGTGTTCCTTCGGTCGCAATCCTGGTGAGGCTGCTGCCCTGCCCTATTGGCCGCAAAAAGGTCTGCAACAAAAGCTCCAGTCTCCAGGTGTTTTTTGGGTTATTTTCAAGACGTGTGCTTATCCTTCGTGTCTTGGCACCAAAGTAATGTGAATATACTCATATAAAATGTGCTTTTGTAGGCATATGGCTATATAGCTGGAACAGAGCTCTGCTGGAACACGTTCAGCTTGCTCCGAGGTCAAACCATGCTCCCATCATTCTTCAATTACAACCTAATGCTCTATGTTATCTTGTAAAAATCCTGTTCAATACAGCCATCCAGGTTCCTCGATAATAAGTTTAATAAATTTGGATACCTTTTTGAATGGCCATTAGTTAATTACTCTTCCACCTTCTGTTAAAACACCTACATGACCTAAATGCCTAATTTGTACATTTCTTAAGGGTTCAGAAAATAATCCAGTTCTACAAATAAAAGTCTCAAATAAAAGGCTGAAAGATTAAAAAAGAAACCCTGATTTAATATGAAGTGTGTATCTATTAATATACAGTACAGTACTGTTGTAATATGGTTATTTTTGATAAAATATCAAAAGGGTGTCATATGATTTAGTAGTTCTTGCTCGCATTTTTGTTTCCTTTGTACATACAATCATGTTATGAACTTTATACCTAGCAAAATAAATATTTAATAATCTATGTAATGTACACTGTGTTATCATTAGATGATAGCAAATGTGAGAAAAAGAAAATGAGAAACAAAGATAAGCTTTCTAGCACAATGTCATTTTTTGCAAGTGATTAATATTTTATGATTTACAAATTTACAATTTAAAGTCTCCAAAATGATTGAATATGATTGTCAATTTTTCCTTCATGTTGTCTTATTGGTAAAAAAAATAATTTTGTTATTTTTGCCTGGTTCTTTGACATCATTCTTGTTAATTATTTAAGGTAAATTAAGAAACATTAGACTTGGAGATTAGTTTAGTTACAAACTCCAATTCATCTGAATTTGTACCAGTCAGGTGATTGCCTGAATTCCAATTTCTGAACTGCCATGTAGACTAATCACAAAACAAACAACTCGATGAATGGAAGAGCATACTTCTTTGATTTGTAATTCGGGATTCTACTCATGGTGTGAAAAAAGTATGACTGAAGGACAGCCACTAAATGTTGATTTTATTCGCAAATCAAGTGAGAAATGACCAACAGAGGGAAAAAGAAGAGCAGTAAAAAAATCTATCTATCTATCTATCTATCTATCTATCTATGTATCTATCTATCTATCTATCTATCCATCTATCTATCCATCTATCTACCCATCTATCTATCCATCTATCTATCTATCTATCTTTGTGGTCGGGGACAAAGAATGAGCCTCAAATAAATGAATTTGTGGTGTGCCAGACCCAAGGTCAGCTAGACCTGTAAATAAAGAGGGTCTAGCAAGGTAATTATTAATAGAAAAAATAGTAGAGGGGGTGCGGCAAACTGAGAGTAGGTAGGCTAGATTAAATAGCTGGAAAACCCCTCCCACAATTCCAGGCTCCCGCCTTAACATTTGTGATTGGAGACAAAGGCAGAGACTTAAATAAACAAGTATGTGGTGGTGTCCCGGAAACAACAGTTAGGTAGATTTGAAAATAAAGAGGGCAAAGGTATTTTTGAAAATGATATTTATTACGAAATACACACATTACAAAGTCAAATCTTGAAATGCTTGCCTTATCACCTTTTCAGGTTGAGGGATATATCTCTTATACGCTGCTGACTTCCAATAATCTCTTATAATATGAATAGGAACATTCTTGCTACATGTAGTTGATGCTGCACAGATCCTAAAAGAATGGCATGAGAAGGTAGAAGAAGGATATGCTGATTTGGTATTCTGAAACATATATATTAAAGATACTTAATGCCCTATTGTAGGACCTCCTAGTATTAGTAGATAATGCTGCTTGTGCATAAGTTGAGCTAATCCATTAACAGTTCCTGGAAGACTGGGGCCTTGGTGGCCTGTTCCTCTGCCGTAGGATGAAGTTTGAATAACATTTGCAAGTTAGAATGCGATAAAGCATCAGCTGCAGAATTGTGCTAACCTGAGACATGTAAACAAACCAACTAGAACTAACTAGTGGCTAATGATGTCAACTTCCTAATTAATCTCAAAATAGTTAATGATGAGGACCGTCCTTTATTGATAATTTCATATGCTGACTGACTGTCAGAATAACATTTGACTGATTGGCCATGCCAAGACCTACCCCATACCAGTTCTGCTGCAATGATGGGATGAAGCTGCCGCATCTGTCAAGATAGTACTGATCTGAAGGTGGCGCAGTGAACACAGATAGCCCTTTCATTCCAGTTAGCTAGAAACTCTTGCCACATATCTAAATCAGCCAATTTTAAGTAATATATTTACAGCCATTTTATCCCTAGCGTGGGTGTCAAGAGAAATTCTTCTATTGCCATCTGGGAGACCAGGTGGTAGATGAAGTAAATGTGAAATGAAAGAGTGATCCTGTGGAATAATGTGCATTGCAAAATTCAGAGGACCTAGGAGGCACTGCAATTCCTTGTGAGAGCAGGAGCCACAACTGATTACATAGTTTATATCATCTGAATCTTTTTACCAGTGAGGCTGGACTGCGTCATTGAAAAGTCATATTGGATACTTCAAAATGTCAAACTATTCTCCCAAAACCAAATATCAGTAAAAGCCCCCTTGGAAGTCCTGAAGCTTTTTATTCAAGACCTTAACTTATCTGGATGGTTAGTCAGAGATAGGATAAAAATCCAAGACTTGTATGATACTTCTAGGATTGGTAGTTTCTCGTATCTTCAGGAAAAAATTGGACTATCGATTAAAGAGCTTTTTACCTAATTAAGAATACGAGATTTTCTTCACAAGACACCTAGAATTAATGACTCACCCTTGGATATGATCCTCTTTGGAGAGATTAAAAATAAATTTTCTAGTAATGAGAAGATCATTGGAAACATTAAACCAGGAAGTTAAACATAATACTATCTTCAGATGGAAAATTGAGCTAGACAAATCTTTTTCCTGTCAAGAATGGTTAAGCTCATCCGAAGCTTTATGGAAATTGATTCATTGTATAAATATAGAAGAAACATTTCTCAAAATTATCCATAGATGGTCCCTACGAAAACCTGTAAATTTCAAACTCCTCTGATGTTTGTTGGCGATGTAATAATGAACGTCGTTCATTTAAACACACTTGGTGGGATTGCATCAGTTTGAATACTCTTAAATTAGGAGTATCTAAACTCTTTGATGATTTAAAATTGAATATTATTTTATATCCAGAAAGATTCTTATTCCACCTAGATTTGCCCAAAATGGATAAACCATCTCAATATCTGACGATACAAGTATTGATGGCTGCTAAACTATGCATTGCTAGAAAGTGGAAACAAAGCATATCTCCCTCTATAACGGAGATTAAAAATCAGATCCAATACCAAGGTCAAATGGAAAAGGCTGTTTATTTTAAAGATAGTAATATCAGGTCTTATAATAAGATATGGTCAAAATGGTTTGATTATTATAAAGAGTAGAATGCCCATCTCTAATAAAACGAATTACCCTGGCATTGTTATCCCTATATGGCAAACTACTACTTTTTTTTTCTCCTCCAAAAGTGGCTCTGGATCGAATTAACAAATTAATATATTAAAGAAGCAATGAAGGTACTGCCCATTTTCCTGTTTTCGATAGTCGACCTTGTCCCCTCTTTTTTGTTGGGTGTTTTATTTATGTTTTTTGTACTATTATACACCTTTTGATGATTTAAACTTTTTGATAAGTAGTTCAAATCAAAAGTATATTAATTCCAGATACTAATGTTTAAAAAACATTTAGTTGATACAAGAAATGAAATATATGGAAATATGCTGTAATATCCTAAATATACTACTGTGGTCTGCTGTGATATGAAAGATGATGCTGAACTCAAATGCTTAATTTTTGTTTAATAGTTGTCAATGTGAAAAATTACAATAAAAATTGAATTATAAAAAATAAAAATAAAAATGTCAAACTGGTAGTGTGGCCTATTGTCTTGGGAAAGTGGAACTTCTAAGTCAGAAAAAAAGAGCCATAGTGTACTTAATACTTTGAGGAGTAGTATTCCCTTACTCGATTGTCAAAAAATAATAGTAGTGATTTACTGCTGGGCACCTACTTACATCAACTAGTAGTAGCCAGCAAAGGGGTATCAATGAAGATATTATATCATTTTGGGCTACTTCTGGCATCAAATGTGATCTCATAGCAAAGTAATATTGGCCCCTCCATCTAACACCACACAGGAGCTACAGTGAAGGATGCATAGGGATCAATTTGAAGGCATTGAATACAGGGCCGGACTGGGAAGAAAATTTGGCCCGGGCATTTTTTAATTACAGCGGCCCACTACAAAGGGGGCGGGGCCAGATAGGGTGTGTTTTGTTGTCACCAATGACAAGCACGCCCCATCGCAAAGTGAGCATGTTGGTTCAATGCTCTTCCAGGGTAGACCATGCGCAGAGCTCTGCTGAAGAGCTCTGGCATGAGAAAAAGACCCGGTATTTGTTCTGCACAGCGCAAGCAAATTCAATAACATGCTTGCACTGTGTTTGCTTGAAATTTGTCTCTGGTGTCTCCATAGTTGGGCTACCAGGAGACAAAAATGCCAGGAAAGCATATTGTGCAGTGTGTGTGAGGGTGTTGTGTGTGTATGTGAGGGGTGCAGTGTGTGTGAGGTGTGTAGTGTGTTAGTGATGGGTGCTGTGTTTGCGTGAGGGTGCTCTGTGGGTAAGGGTGCTGTGTGTGTGTGCTGTGTGTGATTGGGTGCTGTGTTTGCGTGAGGGTGCCATGTGCGTATGAGGAAGCTGTGTGTGTCACGGGTGCAGTGTGTGTGTGTGTTGGTATTGTAAGTGTTAGGGGTGCGGTGAGTGTGTGCTATGCGTGTCAGGGGTGCAGTGAGTGTGTGCTGTGCGTGTCAGGGGTGCAGTGAGTGTGTGTGTGTGAGGGTGCTGTAAGTGTTAGTTGTGCAGTGTGTGTGTGCTGTGAGTGTCAGGGGTGCAGTGTGTGTGTGTGTGTGTGTGTGAGGGTGCTGTAAGTGTTAGGGGTACAGTGTGTGTGTGCTGTGAGTGTCAGGGGTGCAGTTTATGTGAGTGTGTGAGGGTGCTGTAAGTGTTAGGGGTGCAGTGTGTGTGTATGTGAGTGAGTGAGGGTGCTGTAAGTGTTAGGGGTGCAGTGTGTGTGTGTGCTGTGAGTGTCAGGGGTGCAGTTTATGTGAGTGAGGGTGCTGTGAGTGTTAGGGATGCAGTGTGTGTGTGTGTGTGTGTGCTGTGTCAGGGGTGCAGTTTACATGAGTGTGTGAGTGTTAGGGGTGCAGTGTGTGTGTATGTGAGTGAGGGTGCTGTGAGTGTTAGGGGTGTCTGTGAGGCTGATGTGAGTTAGGTGATTATTTCCCCCCTCCCTGCTTACCTTATGCCTGGGAGGGGGGATCCTGCTGCTGGGGCTGCCATCCATCCATGGTGGTCTTAGTGGTGAGTGAACTCTAGCCTGTGAGGCTAGAGTTCACTCTCGCGAGATCCGGTCGTTGCCATGGCAACGCTCCGGATCCCGCGAGAGGAACCCAGCGGAGCTGCAAGATAGAGCTCCGCCGGGTCCTCTCTCCTGGCTGGCTCCCTCTCTCCCCGCCGGCGGCCGCACTATCCTGCATGTGGGCCGGTGAGGGAGATCTTTGATCTCCCCACCGGCCCGCCGTGGACTGCTGCAGGGCCGGCGCTCGGATAGTGCCGGCCCTGGAAAGACCGGCAGGAGAGATCCTGGGATCACCCCTGCCGGCCTCGGCCCATGGCCACCGTGGCCCACCGGGCATTTGCCCGGTGTGCCCGATGGCCAGTCCGGGCCTGATTGAATATATCTGTTTTCCCAAGCCAAGCTCCCATATCTGCATGAAAAATAGATTGAAAGGCATTTTTGACTGTGGCATATTGAAGAGAAAATTATTCTGATGGAATTAAAGAGTTAAGGTATAACAGAAAACAAAGGATCAGCGCTAACAAAAACTACAAAGGATAATTTTGAAAGGCAGCACACTTAAGGAAATATCATTCCCTCACAAACCCTATACAGTTATGGAAACATAGAATAATTAAAGAGTTAAGACTAGGGGCAGAAGTTAAATGAGTCGAGTGATCAATTATCATTCTTTTTTATTGTTAAATTTCCCAGTAGCAATGCCAATAGGGTTGGAGGGCTAGGTTGAAAAAGGAGAGTGATGGAAAGACCCAATCGTAAAGCCGTAGTGCAACTCTTTCTTCAGGAGTGTCTCTTCCGTGTGTGGGTCATTGGTGGCAGACTGTAAATTGTCACATTCAAGTGTAACATGTGAAAGGATTGATGGTACATGTTATCTTTCACTTCCCTTACACAAAACTTCACATTCAAGTGTGCCTGTTAAGAAAGAACCATGCCTGTGCGAAAACCTTAAAAAAACAGAAATAAGGAAATAATGGAAATATACTGAGTGAGTGGAGAGGTGCCTACTTAGGTAAAATGCATTTTTATCGAAGTTAACCTTGGTTAGACACTGCATAGAGAATAAGTGGTTTGAGCACATAGTTCTAGTGTGAGCTCTGAAACATAGGAAACAGACATGTTATAGCCTGCATACACAAAAGCCACAGCTGCCTGCATTAAAGGGACACTAGTTGTCACCAGAACAACTACAGCTTATTGTACAGATGCTCCTCGATTTATGACCAGGTTCCGTTCCTACGACTATGCCTTAAAACGAATTGGTCGATAAGCGAGTTTCTACGCTTATCGTTCACCAAATTTATCATTCGCGTATTTTCATTTGTGGAAAACATGCAAGGTACAGCTTTGTACACTGTAAAGCTGTACCTCGCATCTTTACTTCGAATGAAAACCCACGAATGAGCCTTGACAAACAGTACATTAAACGTACTGTACTGGGACCCCTCTGAACGTGTCAAAATTCGCAAAGTTGAACCTGGCCGTGTTCACAGTCGTGGGATTCCATTCATGGAAAAGATGCACGGCACAGCTTTACAGTATAAAGCTGTTCCTCGCATAATTTCCATGAATATAAAACCCGCGAATGAGCAAAGCCCAGTTTACAGTCAAAGTGTCAGGAAAACAAATTTGTTTTCCTGGCACTAGAGCTCCCTATAATGTCCCCCTCCTTCCTCATAGTGCAAAAGGGGTTAAAACTGCTGCTCAGCCGGCGGGGGATACCTAATGCACATGCGTGTTAATTGCTGTGCTCGCATTAGGACTTTCCTCATAGAAAAGCATTAATACAATGCTTTCCTATGGGGTTTTTGGTGATGCTGGATATCCTCATGCATAGCAATGTCAGGTGACCAAAAGTCGCAGTGTGTGTGTGAGAGCCCCTGAGAAAATAGTGCAGCGCTGAGGCTCCCCTTGCACTATGCAAGCATCGGCCATGCTGTGTGCATTCACAAACCGGAGGGGAGATCAGAGATCTCCCTCACGGGCCCACATGCACTTTGCTGGGCAGCCAGCAAGGGAGGGAGAGAGGACCCAGGAGCTCTAACCTGCAGCTCCGCTGGCTTCTCCTCTCGCAAGCTCGGGGCTTTGCTGCAGTTACCATTTGCACCCCAAAACACACTTTTAAGTTAAAGTGTACTGTATCTCACACACACACTGAACCACTCACACACTGCACTGCCATAAACACATCACCCCTCACGCACATAGCACCTCACACACACACACACGCATTGCATACATACACTACTGCCCCTAATGCCTATTACAGGCCCTACCCCACCTACAGCTCCAATCTCAGCATACCTCAGGTAAGTTGTCAAACTCTTCTTAAATGGTTTCACTACTTACTCTGTGAAGGGGCACCATAGCACTCATGGAACCATAGCCACTACAGAGAGCTGTAGTAGTATTTGTGCCTGCATTGTTTCTTTAATTACTGTACGTACTGTACAGTAATCTACCCATGCCCCTGCCAAGATTATATTCTGGATGTACCGGTAAAGTGCGGTACCTGTACTTCACATTACCATTGTTACAGACAAAGAAAAGATCCAAAGGAAACTCAAACTTGATAAAAATATTTTATTTTGCATCTCTTAAATACGTACAGTATGTATTACAGTACGTACTTGTGACGGACCGTCTGGCACCCAGACTGGGTGACTCCGCCAATCGCTGCTTCTTAGTAGCCTGGAGTACTATAAGAACCACACCGGACACCATAAGCACCGTAGCCCCTTAGCCGCCGCAGCTTGGCCCAAGCCCAGGATCCAGCTTCCAGTGGGTGGACCTCTCCTACTCCAGAGTCTAACAGGTATAGCTGTGTAGCTCTTACTAGAGCTAGTGACTATAGCCAGTGTAGCAATCCGAAGCAGGTATAGCTGGTATAGCTAGTATAGCTGTTCCCTGCAATCACGAGACGAGGCTGTGTGTTGAGGGTGAAGTGAACTGATTTATTGGGACCACACTTGGCCTTTTATGACAATCCCCATGCAAGGGGTACTCCCATCTGGACCTGATAGAAGACTACATTACAAAGTTACAGACCAATGACAAAATTGTTCAAGTACAGGACACTCCCATACATAATCATACAATCCCTCCCCTCTGCCTGGGAGATAATTGAGTCAGGAACTGTACTAACTCAATAATCTCCCGACACAAAAAACACACATTTTTATAAAACCCCCAAAGTATCTTTAAAACATACAAAACCCCCACAAAGGAGTTTTCTGTCGAACGGAATTTCGCTAATTTATACCGAATTTCCCAATTCGTGGGAAAACTACAGAATTTGAGTTGTGCGGCGCCCGTCGTTACTCCGTCATAACTCCATGCGGTTGTTCAGCGAGTAGGTTGTAAAGTGAGGAGCATCCGTTTTGTTCTGGTGAGTAGAATCATTCCCTTCAGACTTTTTGCAGTAAACACTGTCTTTTCAGAAAATACTGAAAATGCAGTATTTACATTACAGCCTAGTGATAACTTCACTAGCCACTCCTCAGATGGCTACTACAGGTGCTTCCTGGGGCAGTCCTGCCTAGTGTGCAGCACTGCCATTCAGTGTCTCCACCCTCTGCATGCAGAGACTGAACTTTCCTCATAGAGATGCATTGATTCAATTCATCTCTATGAGAAGATGCTGATTGGCCAGGGCTGTTTTTGACTGCCCCTGATGTGCCTTCTTGACAGTCTCAGCCAATCATATGGGGAAGCATTGTGATTGGCTCAGACCAGCACTTCTGATAATGTCAGTACACAGAGGCAGACAGGTGCAGAGCCATCAGCTGCAGACTTGTATGCAAGTAAGATTTGTGGGGCTAGATGGTGGTTTTAACACAATAGGGTCAGAAATACATGTTTGTGTTCCTGACCCTATAGTGTTCCTTTTAAATTATTCCATATCTAGGCATTTCCCAAAAACACAACAGACCTGCCCATATCTCTAAGTTGCCTTTGTTCTGGCCTGCTTGAAAAAAAGAGGAAGCTCAGCTGGTAGTAGGTAGGTTGGCCTCATTCTGGCACAGATTTGTGGAATGAGAAGTTGATGCTCATAATGCACAAGTTGGAGGCTTGATTGGAGATTCAATTATATCTTCTGAGGATATGAGCAAAGGGACTAGGTTAACGTCGTAGAAGGGACTAAATGTGTAGGTGAAATTATATCTGATGAGGAGATTTGAGAAGAGGTGGTTGTCATGCTATTTTCAGGATTGACTGCAGGGGCAGTGGTAAATACAGAGAGGTCAACAGCAGGAGTGCAGGGTACAGCAGGACTATTATTGATGTTGTTGATAGATGAGAGTGTTGATGATATCGTGGCTTGCATGTTGGAGCTACTCTCTTGAGAACTAGTACCTAGCTGAGGGGTATCAGATTGTGGCATCATAAGCCTATACAATTCTGCTTTACTTGACGAGGCTGAGAAGAGAATACCCCTTCATCTCTATTCTGTGGCAATCTTAGGAATAGTCTATGGCCAGATTGAACTGGGACTTGCAGAGTCTTGAATCCCAACTTGGCTACTGAGTCTGACTGTGGTGCCTGATGAAGCACGAGTGCTGGTAAGAGGACTGTTCTCTCCCTGTTCTGAAGCTTGTGACATGCTACAATAAAATGAGGAATAAATGAATAATATTAACATGAACAAACCTCCTTCCCTTTCAGCCCTTTATCTGAACTGGTTGACTAACTAGTGCTAAGTGGCAAACAGCTAACTAAGCTGGGAATGGTGAGGCCCTACTATAAGCCAAGTGGCCAAGAGAGGCTCTTACTATGATTTGGACCCATGGGGCTGGTGCCACTGAGCGATGCGGCGGGGTGTTGGCTTCTTGGTGACAATTACAAGATTCAAAGGTTTGGCTAATCACTAACTTTAAACCCAAAATTGGGTAGAGCAAGGCTCTAACTATGATTTGGGCCAATGGGTGGAAACCTTCATGTGAGGGTGGGAGTTGGCCAATGACCACTACCTGAGGCAAAAGAGGCCTGGAAAATGAATCTGAGTGCTTAATAGTAGACGGAATGCTGGCCTGCTATTCACTACAAAAATCGGATGTGTAAGTAAAAGTGCCCATTTATGAGTAGCGTGGCTGAACGCGACCCATACAGTTCTCTGAGCATGTAGAGGTTCCTATTATGCTTCTCTTTCTTTTAATTTCCCTCAGCAGCGAAGAGAAATGTATACAAAAGAGAAAAAACAACATAACATTTGCAACATTTGCATATTCACAGTGCTTCCCCCCCTTAGTATATAAGGTGTAGCATCCTTCTTCCTCTTTCTTCGCTGCTCCCTCAGACCAGCTAAGTACATTATTCTCCTACTTGCATTTTGGAATATTTATTGTGGGACTTTGATTGTTATCCCTATTCACTTAGGGTTTTTGGTTGTTTGCTCCCACTAGTTTATTATTTCTATTGCTTGTATATTATGTACATATGATTTTGTTTACTTTCCTATTATTTTCCCTGCTTTATTTTCTTCCCCCTGGGTCCAGAGGGTGTGCATAACGTTCTTTTGCTCAGCCTTATCTGGCAGTTCAGTTGTCTTTTCCCCCCTCTGGGTGGGTTTCCTTTCTGTTCCCCTGTATTTGATTCCTGTCTCCCAGCCGGGAATCGACAGCGAGGGCATATTCTCTCTCCCTTGCTCCGTTCCCGGCTCTTTTCTTAGTACCCGCCGACGGCTCTAGCTGCATGCGCGTGGCGGTTACTTTCATTTCCACTTTCGCCGCTTGTGAGTGCCGCGCATGCGCAGTGCGCTCGCGGAGGCCATCTTTTTGGTTTTTCTGTCGGCGCCGCCATTTTAGAACTCGTGCTGCGGTAGTGTCGGATTTTAATGATCAGCACACGATGCTACTCCTCTGGAGCATTCCGGAACCGGGTACTCTGTTACTTTTTCTTATTAACTTCCTGATTACCCATATACCCTGTGCTTGGGTTAAGCAATCCTGCACTTTTCATTTTATTTGTTTTCTTACTTGCACTTATTAACTATATCACCATGCAGTTGGCTGGAGATGACCTACCTGGCCACTCTATTCCCTCACTGGGAGCACCTGGCCCTGACCCCCAGGCTGACCCTGGGCTCCTAGGCTCAGAAGAATTCCAGAACCTGCTGGACGCCACCATGTCCAGCTCTATTAGAAGGGCCATCTCATCAGCCATGGGGGCTACGTCCTCCAGCATCTCGCACTCCATTACCCAGGCTCTTAGACAGGCCCACCCTGCTCATGCTAACCCTGTGCAGACACATACCACCCCTGAGGGGGCATTGCCAGGGTGCAAAGCGCTGAACAAGTGCAAACATGCTCAGGACCTCCCCCACACCCAGGTTAACCCTGGTTTCATTGACATGCCTCAGGCTGTCTGTGATGGCGCGCAACTTCTGCGCAGTGGAGCTACTGGCCAGGCTAAGGCGGCCAGAGAGTGGAAGTGGGCGCGGGCCCATGATGTACTGTCTGAGTCAGACGATGACGGGGATGAGGGGTCGGATGACCATTACTCAGATCCCTACGGGGACATGATCTCTGAAGACGAGGGCCTCCTGGGAACAGAATTCCCATCTGCACCGACTCATGCTACGGCACAGTCGGTGGTGCTTGTGGCACACACAGTCTGCCTTTGTTCGATCCGGACAATTTACGGCACCCTCGCTCCGCTGAATGGGAGCCCTCCGAGCACATTGCTCAGTACCTAGCTCTCAGAGTACGTAAATCCCTCTCCCAGGAGGGTCGTAACAAGCTGAGAGCGGAATGCCCCCGACCTATTATATCAGATGCAGTGGCAAAAAACCCCGATGTGGACCCACAAATTGTCCAATTTTTGGTTGGACTGGTTGGAAGCCTAAGAAGGGGCTAGACTACTCACTTCAAAATTGTCAGGACAAGTTCCTAGACACTCTGGGTCCGGTCACTAAGTTATACGAACTGCTTGAGGCAGCTCAGTTGGGCGAGGCACAATTGGACTTTGATGTGGCATTTGGCTGGCTCCAACGCCTGGTTTGTATGATCGGCAACGCCAATACGGCCATGTCTACCGAGCGCAGGAAAGCTATCCTGCTCAAGATCGAATCAAAACTAGCTAGCATGGCTCCCAATGAACCAGGTGCTTCTGCTAAAGGCTTGTTGTAGCTCGTCTCTGGACCCTCTCCAGTGCCATGATATCTTTCTTTAGAACAGGCGCCCAAAATTACACAGCATATACAAGGTGTGGTCTTACCCAGGGCTCGAGTCCTGCAGGAACGCATGGGAACGGCGTTCCTGCACTTTTTCCATAGCAGGAACGCCGTTACCTGTCCTGCAGGACCGGCCCTGGTCCCTGCACTGAGGGGCCGTCACATGCTGTGTTCATTCTACAGTTATAACTCTCGCGAGACCCGCGGCTGTTACCATGGCAACGCTCCGCACAGGCGAGTCTCGCGAGAGTTAGAGCTGGAGAAGGAACACTGCGTGTGATGGCCCCTCCAGCATACCACCGGACCACCAGGCGATCTCCCCCCTCCCTGACAAGGTAAGAAGCAGGGAGGGGGGAATAAAATAAATAAAATATAAAGTTAAAAAAAATCCTCCCCCCCACACACATCATCCAGCACTCACTCACACACCCATCATCCAGCACACACACACACATCATCCAGCACACACACACACATCATCCAGCACTCACTCACACATCCATCATCCAGCACACACTCACACACCCATCATCCAGCACTCACTCACACACCCATCATCTAACACACACACACACATCATCCAGCACTCACACACACATCATCCAGCACACACATCCATCATCCAGCACACACACACCCATCATCCAGCACACACACACCCATCATCCAGCACACACACACCCATCATCCAGCACACACACACCCATCATCCAGCACACACACACCCATCATCCAGCACACACACACCCATCATCCAGCACACACACACCCATCATCCAGCACTCACACATCATCCAGCACTCACTCACACATCATCCAGCACTCACACACACATCATCCAGCACTCACACAAACACCCATCATCCAGCACACACACCCATCATCCAGCACTCACACACCCATCATCCAGCACTCACACACACATCATCCAGCACACACACACACATCATCCAGCACTCACACACACGTCATCCAGCGCGCACACGCACACACTGCATTCATTATACACACTCTTCACTCACTACAAACACACTACATTCACTATACACCCTCTGCATTCACTATACACACTCTGCATTTATTATGCACATTCTGCACTCACTACACACTACATTCACTATACACACTCTGCATTCACTACAAACACACTGCATTCTGTGTACACACTCTGCACTCACTAAAAACACATTGCATTCATTATACACACTCTGCATTCACTACAAACACACTACATTCATTATACACACCCTGCACTGCACTATATGCATAGGAGTGTAATTTTTTTTTTTTTAAAGGGGGGGGGCGGGGCGGGAATCTTGGGTGAGTTCCCACACTTTTTTCCCCAGGACTTGACCCCTGGTCTTACCAGCGATTTATACAGAGGCAGAATTATATTTTCATCCCGAGAATTTATGCCCCTATTTATACATGACAAAATCTTACTGGCCTTAGCAACTGCAGATTGACATTGCATATTGCTGCCTAATTTGTTGTCTATAACAATGCCCAAATCCTTCTCGTGTGTGGTTATCCCTAATTCACTACCATTTAGTGTGTAAGTTGCTTGTGCATTCTTAACCCCGAAGTGCATAACTTTGCATTTCTCTATGTTAAATTTAATCTGCCATTTTAGTGCCCAGTCCCCCAATCTATCCAAATCTCTCTGGTGTTGGACTTCTTGACACATCTGTTCGAATCAGGCAAAACCTTCCGCACCATCAACCTGTACCGATCTGCAATCTCGGCAGGTCATGATAGCATGGATGGGCTTCAACACGGACAAAATCCCATGGTCTGTCGCCTGCTCAAGGGTGTTCGTTTCCCACGCCCACCTAAACCCAGATATGGATCATTCTGGGATGTTAACGTGGTGTTCAGGCTCCTATACGAGTGTACCACAAACACAGACTTATCATTGAAACAGTTGCTCATGCTATTTTGTTTGCTCTCCTGCAAACGGGTATCTGACGTCAGAGCGTTGGATTGGCAGGCTTGTGTGTTCACTCCAGAAGGAGTATCATTCGATATCTCATGGAGAACAAAATCGGTGACTAAACAAGTATTTTACCCATGACTCCCAACTCAACCAAATCTATGCCCGATGTTATGTCTAAAGGAAAATGAATCTCGCACTGCAACTTTACGCTCATCAACTGAAGGACCTTTGTTCATCTCATTGAAGAAGCATCATCTCCCTGTGGCTACACCTATGCTCGCTCGTTGGGTCAAGTGGTTATTGGCTTCGGCCGGGATAGATGTCACGGTTTTCTCATCCTACTCCGTCAGGGGTGCGATGGCCTTTAAGGCATCGGTGGTAGGATGTCGATTGGAAGACATTCTGAAGGAGGCAGACTGGTCTACGGAATCCACATTCCGAAACTTTTATTTTGAGCCTATTCAACACTTCTTGGAATGGGTTATAGCTCAGCTTTAAAAGAGCATAATAGGAGCCTCTTTGTCTTTAATAAAATTCCTAGATTTTACTATTAACATGATGTAAAGTCATGATTTTATTAATCATGGGTAGGGTTGTTGGAATTCACATCTTGTCAGTCATATTTCGGGTTTTGTTCTTTCTACTCATACCTTACATGTTTGGCCCCTTTTTCCTCATATGGTTGGACATGGATATTAACTTATCAGGTTATATGTAATTCTTTGTTGATGGGTATCATGTCTTATGGTTTATGACGATGGATTTTTTCTCTAGGCCTATGTAGCCGTATATATTGAGGTATATGTTACAACCAGGTGACAACCGAGATATTACCATATTTCTCCTCTTTTTTAGCCTGAGTACTTCTATCGAGGTGCTGAAGTTTGAAGGACAGTTCAACCGTGGTTCCATAAGATGGATGTACGGCTGTTATTCAGCCTTCCAGTTTCGATTCAAGTTTACTGTTTGGTTATTGGCTGGTCTTTGGATCGCTACAGAAAGAGGAAGAAGGATGGAGTGCTACACCTTATATACTAAGGGGTTGGATGCTGATTGGTAGCACTGTGAATATGCAAATATTATGTTGTTTTTTCTCTTTTGTATACATTTCTCTTCACTGCTGAGGGAAATTAAAAGAAAGAGAAGCATAATACTCGCCTCCGTGTCATTAATAAAATCATGACTTTAAGTCATGTTAATAGTAAAATCTAGGAATTATCATGCAATGCAACTGAACTTTGGCCTGAATTAAAGGGATTCTCCAGTGGTACTGCAGGACCCTGCAGTGCCCCTCTCCCTTCCACCCCCCATCCCAAGTTGGTGAAAGGGTTAAAACCCCTTCAGTGACTTACACTGGAGTCCAGCCTTGATGTTCCTCGGCACTGGTCAGGCTCCGCCTACTCTCGGCAATGGCCGCGCATGCACATTATACCTCCCCATAGCAAATGCTTTCCTATGACGATTTTGGCGACGCTGGAGGTCCTCACATAGCGTGAGGACATCCAGCATCTTATAACACACTTTTCGTGATCTAAGAACACGGAATTCCCTCTAGTGACTGTCTGAGAGATAGCCACTAGAGGAGGACTTAGTCCTGCAAGGTAAATATTGCAGTTTATGAAAACTGCAATAACTACACTTGCAGGGTTAAGGGTGATGGGAGTTTGCACCCAGACCACTCCAATGAGCAGAAGTGGTCTGGGTGCCTGGAGTATCCTTTTAATTGCTACGTAATGAAGGTTGAATTGTTAACCAATGGACTAAATGAAGCCTGGCCAAAGGATGGCCTGAAATACTGTACAGTTAAATACAGTGTATGTAACTGTAATTGCAGCAGGATATACGCTGAATTGTAAAAAAATGGATCGCAAGCAATACCATGTGCATGTAACAGCGCATTTGCAAACAAATGTAAGCTGAATATATTGGGTGAGTTCCCACTCTTTATTCCCCAGGACTTGACCCCTGCCCTTAGTGATAGTTTGTTTGAAGGTTGGAACTGGAAGTGCTATGGGTAACCATGGCAACAACGCAGGAGGATGCAATCTGAACGTCTACAGCCCAGGAGAGGAGGTAGGCTGGGTTAAATAGCCAAGTAACCCTTTCCACAATTCCAAGCTCTCGCCTTATCAAACATATATATCTCCTTTCCACCTCTATTGGTTACTTTTTCTCACTTGTTCTGTGAAACAAATGGTGGGAAAAATGCACCTATGAGGGTACTGCAAAATATATACATAATAGTTATATTAGTATTGCTGAATCTATTTTGGCGGATAAAATTGAGAAGAGAACTGCCACATCCCAAATTTTGTTTGCTATTTTTGGAGTAAGGGGTTTAGCTGAAACAAATTTTTCTTCATCTGAGTGAATGTGTTAAAAAATTATAAAGAGAGGTTTCTCAGGATCGCCAGTATCCTTGTACCAGCAAGAAACCATCACTTAGATGATAGGATTATGCATCATGCACATTTCCTTTATCCCAAATTAATTTATTGAATTAGAAATACTCCAGTGTGTATCCATCATCTGGCATTACATACAATGCTCATATAAAGGACCAGGTATTATATTATTATATTTATTATATATTATTATTTTGCCCCTCATACAGTAATAATCTATGGTTGCTCCAAAGTATGCCCCCTAACAAAACAGTTATCACAGATCTCAAACTCTAGATCCACAGTATGTGTAACCCATGGGGCAGGTGTATCAAGAGTAAAGGTTATACAGAGGATCTGCCTTCCTGGCCCTTACTACCTCACTAGAGAGGAAATGTGTGGCTTGCACTTCCAAAGCAGTTCATTGTCAGCTCCCTCTGAGTTGCCATGGAAACATTCTTAATCATGCACTCACTGTTGAGAGAAGTAACCACAGTGATTACCACACAGGGCAATTGCAGACCACATGCACTGCCCGCTGGACCACCAGGGATGATTGCCCTCCTCCAGAGATTATAACTTCTGGTGAGAAAGTACATGACAACAAAAATTTGTATTTTTTAATAAACCAACATCCACCACATATAGATACACAGCTTCGAAAACATACACTGCCTTTCAAATGCACACACAAAGCTTCACCCACATACATTTACACAAATGTCTAACATACATAGTTTCATATACACACAGCCTCACTCATACAGCTTCATACACACAGCCTCACACATTCAGCCTTAAACACATATGTGCACCAGCCTCCAAAAACATATAACACACAATCACACTTAGCCTTTCCACACATATAACATACACACAGCATATATACACACACTCACAATATACACATCATGGCACATAACCCCCTCCCCCAAAGTACAAAATATTCACAGAGACTTCTAACACACAGCCTCCCCCCACACACAACAACCTTTGCATATTCACACCATTGAAAAACAACTCAAAGCAGTAGCTTTCTAGTACTTGTTAAATGGTCAAGTAGGCAGCTTGGACTATCCAAACCAGAGTCTCTCCTTTCTAGTCGTAAGTAGTTATTGTATAAGAGGGGAGCAGCGCCTTGGAAAAGTCCTCATACACAGGTCAGTATGTGTCAGTATATGTAGATTGTTGGGAACTTGATATAAGAAAACAAAAAGTGATTTCACTTACAGTGTATGAAGCTGAGAATTAGGTCCAACTTGATGCGCCGGGGAGGTACAATTCGCTCCCATGGATATATACCTGATGTCTTGGTCCAGTGGAGGATGGTGAGTATTATTCCAACTGTGTTAATATTTTATTTTTGTGTGTGTGCTCTCACCCATTGGTTTATAAATAAAACATAGATTAAAAATATAGTGCTCACTGTAAGATAAATATATTAAAAAAATATAGGAAATACAGTCACCAATGTATAAAATCAAAAGTGGGTTTTCTCAATCCATCCAATCACCATCAAGGAAATTGATGAGCAAGCGTTAGGCTAAAAGCAGGAAGGTCCAAGGGTAATAATAATCACTAATTTTATTGAAAACAGTGTATAATAGCAAGAAATAATGTGTTTTACCTATCTTTCTCAAAATATTACACCTATAGCTTTGGCCTTGAATACTAGCATTTAAGGTATTCTTTGAGGGGACGCTTTTTTGCAAAACAAAAATAAAATTAAATAAGTGAATTTCCAGTGTCTAGCTAAACAAGCATATTAGAAGTGTCCTAGGCAGTAGATTATACAGTATTTTGGAAAATCTTGACCAGTCTTTTCTAAGGCCAATGAAGGCCTCAATTTAATATTAATGCATAAGATTTAGAAAAGCTGTTATGTTTTTTGGATAAACGTTGAAAATATTTTTAAAACTTTATTAAAATATAACAGTATATCATCATATATGAAAAATATATTTAGAAAATCTAAATATTGCAAAATTAAAATATGTTTAATGCTTCATTACTATCTATTTAACCAAATTAATAAATAGTTTGGAAAGTTTATTCAACAATATTAAATCAATACCAAGTCAGTTATCCTTGCAGTCATTGGAATTGACTATTTTGAATTCATAAGTCTGGTTTGAGGACCAGATGTAAAGTACTCTCTGTAATTGTTAAATTAATACCCAGTAAAACCATCTCCTCACCTCTGGACAATGGTAGCATAATGAGGGGCTGTATAAATATTAGGGTTTCATAAAGTAGTCACTGAAAAATCTTAACAGACCAACAAGTCCAATATTAGCAAGCCAACAGATGCTATTTTATCACACCGGGTGCGTAATGATAAAAAAAAAAAACCCACAATAAAAACAAAACTACATCAATCCTTAACAATGCCTTCCTATCATTTGTTTTAAAAAAAGAACACTAAAAATATTTTAATGCATGTATATACTTTCCAGTAAATCAGTTGCAGTAAAATGTGTGTGGGCCCTTTAATGAGTTACTCATCTTATGATTATGTGAAGATGCTTGCATTTATCTCTGTTTTCTGAACTCTTCCAGCTGATCCACTTCATCATCATTGAGTAAATATTCTTCATCAAAATGTGTACGCAGGTCACAGGCTTTGTGGAGGAAATGTGAGCTGATGGCTTTGAATGGAAAAAAAGCCTTATAGAGCACACTCATTAAAGTAGAACATTTATTTTGTAATCCCAGGGTACGCCTATACACCACCATATACTGATATAGACTAGTTTGAGTAGAAAATGTTTCTTAGTTTGACGTGTGCCATCTAAAAAACCACCCAAATGATTTTCTTTTCCAAATTAAAATAGAAGCGGGAAAAACTCATAATATCATTTTCTCCCACACATTGCTTTTCCGAGGCAGTTCTCAGATTGTACTTAGAATATAATGTTCCCTGATACTTTCATCCTATTGCTGAATGAGTGTTTACTATTAACTTCAAAATCCACAGGCTTTAATGAAAAAACAAGACTCTTCTATTTGCTTTGCTTCTCTGCAATTTGGGAGGGCCACATAACAACAGCAGGTCTTCTTACCGGTTTTACTGGGGCCTGTTCAAAGTCATAGGCATTACTTATTAGTCTGAATTTGTATCACACTGACATTTTGGAAATGCACTCAAGCAGGAGTCCCCAATTAAGCGTGCCTAAATATGCACAAACTACATTGATACACCTGAAGGTCTACAAAGGCACCCGGATAGCGCAGTGTAAATTTGCTCCTGAGCCCTAGTGCAGGTCCAGCCTAAATTTCCTGGTGAACTTCACAACATGATCAGATAATTCCCAGATTTTACTATTAACATGACGTAAAGTCATGATTTTATTAAAGACATGGAGGCGAGTATTATGCATATCTCTTTCTTTATTACTCTCAGCAGCAAAGAAATAGAGATGAATAAATAACTGAAATGAACAAAAAAATACAGTGCTCAAGCACAGGAAGTGACTATAACATGCTTGATGCACCCACAATCCCCCTCTTTCTTGCGGATAACGAAGACCAGCACGTAGAACAATCCAACTTCAGCGTAGCCAACAGCATCTCCAATCATGGAAAAAACACGATAATTCAGGCTAAAAGGGAGACATAGAAAATAAAAAATACGGTAATATCTGGGCTCGAAACTGTATGTATTGACAGTCAATTACTCCATTAAGTCAAGCCCACTCCTTACCCTTAAACATCTAATATATCAAGTGGTAGCATAAACGTAATTCACCAACACATAAAATGTCAGAAAAAAAATGAAACAGTGGAACCAAACTCAAAATAGAGAAACTTACCAGATCCATCCACCATACCAGCTAACTTCCCAAACACAACCGGGTGGGTGGGAATAATACTCGCCTCCATGTCTTTAATAAAATCATGACTTTACGTCATGTTAATAGTAAAATCTGGGAATTTTATTAAAGACACGGAGGCTCCTATTATGCTAGTTTAAAGCTTAGAAACCACCTAAGATGCAAAATGTTCGATCGGCCTGAAGTAGAAGTCACGAAAAGTCGATTCCCGCGACCAATCTGCCGCACGTAGGATATCTTCCAAGCGACAGCCCATTGCCGAGGCCTTGGAGGCCATAGCTCCACGGACTGAATGAGGAGTGAACCTGGACGTGTCGATCCCGACCAACGCCAACAACTCCCGCACCCACCTCGCCAACATAGGGGTAGATACCGGCAGGTGTGGGGTGCGAAACGAAATGAACAATAGGCATAAATCTGGAGAGCGCAACGTCCGAGTAGCCTCCAGATAAGCTTTCAGGCACTCTACTGGACATAGTGCAGGATTATCCTGAAATCTGGGGTATACGAAAACCTTGGAAGCCGACTTCGTCCTTCTGGTTATATTAAAGGAGATGTCTTCCGGGGTAAACGTAATGGCATTCCAGTCCAGTGCTCGAACATCCAAAACCCGTTTACAAGAGATCAAACATAACAGCATGACCACCTTAGCCGACAGCTGCTTCAGTGTCAGATCTTGATTCGGGTACCAAGATGATAAAAATCGGAGGACCACATTCACGTCCCAAAAGGCAGTGAATCTCGCACAGGGTGGTCTAGTGAGACGAATCCCTTTGAGTAATCGGCATATGAAGGGGTGACGTCCCACAGGTGAACCATCCAAACCTTGATGTCCAGCTGAGATAGCAGAACGACATAAGTTAATGGTGCGATAAGCCTTCCCAGATTCAAACAGCACGGTAAGGAATTCCATTATCATATGCAAAGGGGCAGATACGGGATCCACTGTCCTTCCCATGCACCAACTAGACCAGATGTGGCAGGCGGATCGGTATGCCACTCGAGTGTAAGGCTGCGAATAGCGAACGCCCCTGCCAATAGTTCTAGGCAGTTGATATGGAGCGTTTGCTCCTGGTCTGACCATCTGCCTGCGGTAGATGCGGTACCACAACGCGCACCCCAGCCGTGGAAGCTGGCATCCGATTCTATCACCACGTCTGGAGTGGAGCCGAATATAGCTCTCCCGTTCCAGGTGTCCATGTGGGCCAACCACCAGGTCAGCTCGTCTTTGGACTCCTCGTCCAGTTTCACTCTCATCTCGTAAGACTGGCCTGCATGCAGATGAGAGCCCTTCAGACGTTGAAGGGCCCGATAATGGAGTGGACCAAGGAATATTGCCTGTATCGAGGCGGCCAACAGGCCGATCACCCTCGCCAGATGACGGAGAGAGAGATCGTCTGCACGTAATGTACGCCTGATTTCTTTCTTGATAGCCTTCATTTTGGTCTCCGGGAGAAATAAGAACTGTTGGATGGAGTCCACGGTAAACCCCAGGAACTCTATTGAATGAGTGGGGACTAACATTGACTTTTCCCAATTGATGAGGAAGCCTAGGTTTTGCAGTAGAGACGTTGTCCATGTGACATGGAGTTGTAATTGTTCTCTTGATTGAGCCATCAGTAGGATGTCGTCCAAATATATAATTAGCCGTACTCCACGACTTCGGAGGAAGGACACCACCGGTTTCGGACCTTGGTGAAACACCAGGGGGCCGAGGAGAGCCCGAATGGTAGACATGTAAACTTCCATCGTCTTCCCTTCCAGGTGAACTGGAAGAAATCTCTGTGTTCCTTGGTTATGGGAACCGTAAAATAGGCGTCTTTCAGGTCCAGTTTGGCCAACCAGACGGATTCCTTTAGGAGATCCAGAAGGTAATGTATGCCTTCCATTTGGAAGTGCTGGTACTGAAGGAAGGCATTGAGGGGGCAGAGGTTGATGACGGAATGCACACCACCTCCTTTCTTCGGGACCAAAAAGAGGTTGCTCGTAAACCCTGGCTGAGTGAACGGGACCTCTTGTATCGCCCCCTTGGCGTAAAGTTCCACGATCTCCGTGGAGATCAATTCTTCCTGATCTCGAGCGAGAGACAGTTCCCTGGGGATAGAAAGCTGAACAGGCATGTACACAAAGTCTATATGGTAACCCTTTACTGTGTGGAGAACCCACGCATCTGTCGTTAAGGCAGCCCACGCCTTGTAAAACTTTGCCAACCTGCCCGCCACACGCTCCTGAACGTAAGGAGAAACAGGGGTACTCATCATAAGGGCGTCTGCCTGACGTGGCCCCTCTCGGATAGCGGGGGCTTCAGGGTCTCCCCTTGGATGGGAAGAATGAAGCCGATCTGGGCTCCTGGAAGGTTCTAGAAGGTTCCAAAACGAGCCCCTGAAACCTCGGCCGGGTGGACGGCTCCTGTTGCGCCAGGCCCTTCCAAAAACCCTAGGGGAAAACACCCTCTTCATATTGGCTTGGGCCTTATCAATGGCGGTGAATGTCTTCACATAAGATCCCAAGTCCTTGACGAAGTTGTCGCCAAACAACATTCCCTCAGCCGAGGGTCCTGGTTCTGATATGGCCATGGTAGCCAATTTTGGGACAATTTTGAGCAGGATAGCTTTCCTGCGCTCGGCAGACACGGCCATATTGGCATTGCCGAGCAGACAAATGGCACGTTGTACCCAGCCAATCGCTACATCCAGGTCAAGTTCTGACTCGCCCGACTTTGCGGACTCTAACAGCTCGTAGGCCTTTGACAATGGGCCGAGCGTGTCCATGATTTTGTCCTGGCAACTCCTCAGGGAAAAAATCTAAGCCTTTTTTCAGCTTCCAGCCCGATTTATTGAGAAACTGTGCGATCTGTGGATTGACCTCGGGTGTCTTGCACGCCGATCCTGGCACTGAAGGTCTAGGGCATTCTGCCCGCAATTTACTGCGACCTTCCTTAGAAAGTGGCGTGCGCATCCTGTGCGCAATATAACGGGCAATATGCTCAGTTGGTTCCCACTCAGCCGAGCGGGGATGACGCAGGTCAAACAGGGGGTTACCCTGCGGATCCAGAAGCACCGCGCCACTGCCCGCTCCCTGAGCAGCAACACCCTGGGCAGGAGCAGCGTCCCCAGTACGGGGAGCCACGGCAGGGGGAGCTCCCTCCTCCGAGCCGGCCTCATCATAAGAGGCATAATCCATTTCCTCAGACTCACCCCCCTCACTCCGGTCGCTCTCCGACCCTTCTTCATGGGATCTAGCCCGTTTCCATAATCTGGCCATTTTTGCCCGACCAGGGGCTCTTTTGCGCGGTGGTAGCGCACCATCTGCCACTGCCTGAGGCGAGTCCGTCAAGGCAGGTATAACCTGCGTCATGGAGTGGGAGGAGAGGTGTTTGCTCTTCACCAAGGCCTTACGGGCTTTAGGTGAGGCGGGGCTAGGGACAGGACCTGCTCCCTGTAGGGTAGGGGTAGCCACCTGGGGTAGTAAAAGGGACTGTGCCAGTTTGGGAAAAAGAGGAGGACATGGCTCCCATAGCGGAGGCAAGCGCTCTCTGTAGAGAAGACGCCATAGTGGAGTCCAACAGGGCTTGGAACTCCTCAGAAACAGCATGTTCCTCAGGGGGACCCATAGGAAACTCGTCACTGTGGCCCTCAGGCCCATCACATTTATCCTGCATATTGCAGGTGATGTATAAAGTTAAAGGGCAGCAAACAACAATCAATCTGAAAGAAAAAACAAATGTAGAAAAAAATAGGTAACCACAGCAAAGGAAAAAGTTTTCAGGGTTTAGTAACCCAAAGGAATAGCAATAGAGAAGTGACAGATAACATGAAAATGAATAAAAGAAAAAACTGCAGCATTTCACATAATGAAGAGTGTACAAAACATAAAACTCACAGGGGTTAAGCAGTGGCGTGCCCAGGGAGAAGAGAGCAGAGCAGGGAGTCTGCACAGCGTTCCGCCTGAAAACGAGGATGGGAGGAGGTAAGAAAAGATGTCCGCCGCACATGTAGGAATGTGAGGCAGCCGAGAGACTGGTGGATGGGGCGTGAACGCAGGAGCAGCGCGGCCCGACCCTAACACGCTAAGCGGAGGCTCACCGGCGTGCACCCGATCAGGGTTGGGTGGAGACGCTCCCCACAATTACCGTGACCGGCGGGGGGGGAGAGATAGGGCTGGCCGCCGTATAACCACACAGGCGGCAAACAGACCCATGGGGCACACCACAAGGGAAACCAATATAAAAAACACACACAAGAAAAAACAAGAAAAAGGAGAAAACAATTAACAGGCCCCTAATAAGCCACTAGGGCTAGAGAAACAGGGGCAAACAAGCAACAAACAGCATTAAAATACACCATAAATCACAGAGCATGAAAAGTATGTACTCAACTGGTCTGAGAGCAGCAAAGAAAGAGGGGGATTGTGGGTGCATCAAGCATGTTATAGTCACTTCCTGTATTATGTGATTGGTTGCTTGAGCACTGTAATTTTTTGTTCATTTCAGTTATTTATTCATCTCTATTTCTTTGCTGCTAGGAGTAATAAAGAAAGAGATATGCATAATAGGAGCCTCCGTGTCTTTAATAAAATCTGGTGACCATTTGCTTAAAAAATTTCCTACTATGGCACTATATTCACTTTTACGAAGTATACTTGGATTGTACTTTGTTTTTGTACATTGTTTTGCAGATGTATCTCAGAATGAATACTAATCATCGATACATCAGTAACTTGTCCTTTATGCTCATGTATTTTAAGCATATATTTATGGAAAAAAAAATACAAAGAATAAAACAAAACAAGCAAAAAATAAACAAGCAAAACCAGTACTACAAACAATGTATAATAACAAAGCACACTATTTCTGAGAAATTAGTTGGCTGGATCCAGTTGACAAACTAGTAAATGTAACTGAAGCTTCTGTACAGAAATATGACATTTAACTAGGCATCTACTATTTTTATCCAGTTTTATATTTTTGTTCTACAACGTTTTTCACTGCTGCCAGTTGAACATTGACCTTATCTAGACCTTTTTTTCAGAATGGCAGAACTTCATGCAGAACTTCATGCTGCGGTTCAACTCGGCAGAATTTCAGTATCGAAAATAAAATCAGGAAACAAATTCAGACCGGCAAAAAATCAGGAGAGAAGGTCCAAATATGACTGTGCTAACATGTATAATTCACTAAAATATTGTGTGGACGAATGGCTATGCAGTATCAGACATTTGTGCCATACCAGTTTTTTTTATTCTTTATTTATGCATTTTTACATTTTTGTACAGGTCGGTGGTATAAACGTACCAAGACATGTCATGATTAAAGTGTACCATTTCATACAGTATAGTATACATTAAAGCAGAGTCATAAATATCTTGCAGCATACATTTGACTTCTTTGGTTGCTGGTATGACATCAGTATTATGAGGAGTAAAACATAACATAATAATTCTTGTCGGTTAGACAAAGTAACATAACATATCATTAACAGAAATAAGTGAACTTGGGTAACCAGTCTTTTTATGTACAGAGTAGCAGGAGTGCTGTGTTTTCCTCACTTGGCATTTGTAATGTCTGTTCCTGTGTTGAGTTTTTGTAAGAGTGGTGAACTTGAGTAATAAACCCCGAACATTATCCCTGATGGTGGGGCTTGCAATTATGTGCTAGTAGTTAGGCGTTAGGCATGCAACTGTGGGATTGGATTAGTGTGTTTTTGTCCTTTTAACGGGGTTCCCTGAATGACTGTGTTCTGTGTATTGGGTTAGGCGGAGTTGTGTGTCGGATTGTATCCATCTCTCGGCATTCTATGATATCATGGTTTGGTGAGTTGTGATTTGGTGGTTGTACAGATTTGTTGCAAATATGAAATATGGGATATGAGTGTGCGTTTGATCCTGCTCATGGATTGGGTGATGGCTGTTGGGGGTGAGCATTTGGGTTCACCTGTTGGTGGGGTTGTATATCATACAATGGGGGGGAGGGGTAGAAGTAGAGAAGAGAAGAGTAAAGACTAAGGGGGTGTAATTGGTTTGAAGTAGTAGGTGGGGTTCAAGAAGAGGGTAGAGCTGGTCGCTAGCGGCTCCCACCGGGGCCGAGCCCCTATGAGGGCACTGTAAATTCAAAGAGCCATGGGTCCCAAAATGCGTCAAAGTGTTTAGTAGTATCATGGCGATCTGCCAGAGAGTGGGGAAGCGGGGGGACCGGCACAGGGCTCCCTCCATCCCTTACCTATTATCGAAGATCCGTTCAGCAGGGTAGCTGTCGACCTTATAGGTCACCTAGTCCCTCTGGAAAGAAATACATTCTGACCATTGTGGACTACGCGACTCAGTATCCCTGAGCAATATCCGGGCAGAGACTGTGGCTGAAGTCCTGATGTAAGTGTTCTCACGGATGGGTTTTCCCCTGGAGATTCTCTCGGACCAGAGCACCCAATTTACCGCCGACATCACCCACTAACTATGGAAGATGTGCGGCATCAAACCAATTCTGTGCTCCCCTTACCACCCCCAGACCAATGGCCTGTGTGAGTGCTTCAATGGCGACTCACAAGGATTGGGAGAAATTCCTGCCCCATCTCCTGTTCACTTATAGGGAGGTGCTGAAGGAAATGACTGGATTCTCTCCATTCGAGCTAATGTTCGGCCGTAGAGTGAGGGGACCCTTAGACCTAGTGCGGTAGCACTGGGAGGGAGCTGGGGATCAGGAAGGGACCTCCATCATTCCATATGTGCTGGAGTTCAGGTACCGACTGGAGGAACTAACTCATCTGGTGCGAAGGAACCTCCAGGTGGCCCATAGGCGCCAGTGCACATGGTATGATCGGGGTCCCAGGAGCCGTAGCTTTCTAGTCGGGCAGAAGGTTTTAATGTTGAAACCCGTCCAACATGACAGGCTGCCTGGCAGGGCCCTTACCGGGTAGTGGAGCGGAAAGACAACTCTACCTAGGTGATCGATCCATGCTCAAGTACCGGAGTCCGATGCCTGTTATATGTGAACATGCTCAAGCCCTACCACGAGCGGACAGAGAACGTCACCGCCATTTGCACGCCAGCCTCGGAAGATTATGGCAATCTTCTCCTGCCTGACCTCCTGGAGGATGGGACTCAGGCAGGGTCCATAGAAGAAGTCCAGTTGGGGGACCGGCTAACTGATAATGAGCACAGCCAGGCAAAGCAGATGTTGTTTGCCAAGCAAGCGACATTCTCCAATCTACAAGGGTATGCCCCCCTGGCCACCCATTGAGTGGAGACCCCCAACCAACGGCCTCTAAGGCAGACCCCATATCGGCTACCGGAGGCTGTGCGGGGGAGAAAGATGGGACCACCAGGTTCTGTGTGGACTACCGGAGGCTCAATGACGAGACGGTCTCCAAAGCCTACCCCATGCCCACATAGATGAGCTGCTAGATATGATTGCACGGGGCCGATACCTCACCCCCATTGACCTATACAAAGGATATTGGCAGATTTGTCTAGCAGCGGAGGCTGACCCCAAGTCCGCCTTCATCACCCCTTTTGGCCTGTACCAGTTTAAGCAATGCCATGTGGGATGAAGAACGCCACTTTTCAAAGGATGGTGGACCGGCTGTTAGATGGCCTCCAGGAATATGCCTGTGCAATATACAGTGATGCTTGGGAAGAACACTTGGTACATGTGGGGGCTGTGCTGGACAGGATTGGGGAGGCAGGATTGACTCTGAAGCCCAGTAAGTGCACCCTGTGGATGGCAGAGGTGCAGTACCTGGGGCACTGGGTGGGGTGTGGGACACAGAAGCCAGAGCCTGACAAAGTGGTGGCAGTAGCTAGCTGGCCCTGTCCCCTCACTAAGACCCAGGTGCTGGTTTTCCTAGGAATGGCCAGTTATTATAGGAAAATTGTCCCCAATTACAGCACCCTGGCTAAGCCCCTCACCTGGCTGCTGCTAATTCCAGAAAATGTTTTCTTGTTCACACAGATGCCTCCATGTTTGGGTTAGGAGTGGTGCTTAGCCAGGTCAGGGATGATGGTGGGGAACACCCCATGATTTACCTCAGCATGAAGCTGCTGCCCAGGGAGGTAAGCTGCGCCGCCATTGAGAAGGAATGCCTCGCGGTGGTGTGGGCACTCAAAAAGCTGCAGCCCTATCTGTATGGTCAGCAATTCACCTTGCTCACAGATCACGACCTGTTGGTATGGCGTAACCGGGTTGCAGGGGACAATGCCAGGCTGCTACGGTGGAGCCTGGCTCTACAACCGTATGACTTTACCATTCACTGCAGACCTGGTAAGCATAATGGCAATGCCACCGGTTTGTCCAGACATACAGTCCTAGATAAATGATCCATCAGCACTTCCCCAGACATTCCCAAGCTGATCCGTCGGGATCAGTCCGTGTATGCCGGTTGTTGGTCAAGGGGAAGTTGTGTGACAGGACCGCTGCCACACATCGAACATGTGGTTAGAATGTTAAAAACTCGCTAACGAGGTGTGAAACCTGCAGACCACAAGGGAAACAAGTGGCACGTGCTTCCCCTGGGTGGCCACCGATTCGTATCACGGAACGCCCACCAGGGGGAGCATTCGCATCCCTAACCGGCCTGCACACACTGTCTTCGATCCCCATGTTGGGGATCGTCCTGGAGCACTGATTGGAATCTACAAGGAGCCGGCAAACAATCAGAGCTGGAACGCCCATTCAAATGGGGTTTTGCATCCTTTCTCTTGATTGGGTGGCGAACCCCCTCTCCCCCGTGAGTGCTGATAGGTGCGAATTGATTTTGCGCCTCTCAGTGGATTGGTGCAATCGGGTTTCACGCCCTTTCTTCTGATTGTGCGGCGAAACCCCTCTCCTCCCGAGCGCCAAATGGTGCATGTGGGTTTTGCGCCCTCTCTCCTGTTCGGACGGTGAAACCCCTCTCCCCCCCCGAGCACTGATTAGCACAAATTGGTTGTTGCTTGGTTTGGGCGAGAAGTTTAAATTCACCAGACCTAACCAAGCAACGCTGTGGAACTGATTCCGGGGATGTACAGAGCCTCGAGCCCCAGACTTTAGATGCTGGTATTCCAGATTCTGTACAGCGAATAGCCCCGCTATTTACAGGGATCCCAGATGGGACACAGGGCTATCTAACAATATATGTTTTACCTGTGGGACCCCTTCCCTGCCCTGGGCGCCGAGCCCTAAAGTCTACCCCCGTATGTAATGTGTTGGCACGTGTGTTCCTCTGTGCTAGTGGTATCTCCCAGAGTGGGAGATGGTTATCAGCAACCCAGCCCCCTCCTACCTGGGATTTGTGTTGTGTTGTGTTGGATGGAGACTGCGGGGGTCTGTGCATAAAAAGCTGTGTGCCAAAATAAAGATTGTCAAACGTTGTACCCCTGGAACCGTGTGTCATCCAGTTACTGGGGGAAATGGGTCTCTTAATACATTAATAGCAGGGGTAACCAGCCAGGTTATATCCCTCTCCCAAGCCGAGACATAGGATAATGGAGCATTCACCAGGCTCGGGGTCAGGAGGGTGTAGATTAAGAAAATTTGACCCTTTTGTACTGGACATTGCATGCATGTATTTTCAAAAGTTGTCAGAGTGGTAGTACTAGCTGCCTTATATGTGGGGGATATCTAGGAAGAAATCATAAGATTTGATTGGTCTTTTATGGAGTAAGTCTGCAAAGGGGATTATTTGTTGACCCCGAACTAATTGGTTGACCTTGAATGAGTCAGAGAAGTTCATTATCTTCGAAACGGGCGAAGTCTCTTGGGTTCATGCCGGGTGCAAATTGTTTGTTTCTCAACACTGGAGTAAGGATGGATGGAATGGAGATGAGTGAGTGTTTGGTTATTAGTTTGTTCCAGATTGTAATGATGTAGTGAGTGCCAGCATTGTTGGTGGGAATTGGATTTGGGCTTGTCTTGGAAGCCAGATGTAACGGGAAGTCCCGTCCAAAAATTTCATGCTCCAGGTTGACCCATCGCTTAAGTCCCGCTGGGGCATGTAAGGCTTGTATTTGTGTCAACTGAGCTGCCTAAAAATAGCTTAAGAAGTGGAGAAGCCCAGTCTGCCTGCTCTTGTAGGGAGATACAACGTGGCTCTCTTTATCCTAGTTTGTTTGTTTGCCCATATGAATTTGGCAATTTGGGTCTGGAGTGTTTTAAAATCTTTTATAGAGACGTGGATAGGGAGTGTCTGGAACAGATACAGAAATCTAGGTAGAAGGTTAATTTTTACTGATGCTAATCTGCTGAACCATGAAATAGATATGCCCTCCAAAGATTCGATGTCTTGTTTTGCCTTTTGAAATAGGGGTGCGTAGTTTTGGCAGGTTTGTGCCCAGGTAGTGAATATAGGTTTGGTTGTATTGGAACATATGCCTGATGGGCGGACATGGTCTCAGATGTAATGTGGATTGGAAGGGTCTCGGTTTTGTCCAGGTTTAAGTGGTAACTGTCACATCCTGTTCCATTCTGTGCACATGTCTGGCCTTGGCTTTTGATATCCAGTACTCTTTTTTACAATTCTTGTTTAGTTTTTCGTATTTTTTTCTGGTTTTCTATTCTATGTCTGGTTTCCGTCATGCTAGGTTTTCTCGGTTCATTGCTTTATTCCGTTCCTGAAATTCCCAGTCTCCTGGATTCTTTTTTTTTTTTTAATTGACAATTTTTATTAAATTTATGAGAACACACATAATGGGATGGGGGAATACAAAAGGCAAAAAAGGTAAGGGAAAGGGAAACATAGAAACATAGAATGTGACGGCAGATAAGAACCATTCGGCCCATCTAGTCTGCCCAATTTTCTAAATACTTTCATTAGTCCCTAGTCTTATCTTATAGTTAGGATAGCCTTATGCCTATCCCACGCATGCTTAAACTCCTTTTACTGTGTTAACCTCTACCACTTCAGCTGGAAGGCTATTCCATGCATCCACTACCCTCTCAGTAAAGTAATACTTCCTGATATTATTTTTAAACCTTTGTCCCTCTAATTTAAGACTATGTCCTCTTGTTGTGGTAGTTTTTCTTCTTTTAAATATATAGTCTCCTCCTTTACTGTGTTGATTCCCTTTATGTATTTAAATGTTTCTATCATATCCCCCCTGTCTCGTCTTTCCTCCAAGCTATACATGTTAAGATCCTTTAACCTTTCCTAGTAAGTTTTATCCCGCAATCCATGAACCAGTTTAGTAGCCCTTCTCTGAACTCTCTCTAAGGTATCAATATCCTTCTGAAGATACGGTCTCCAGTACTGTGTACAATACTCCAAGTAAAGTGTCACCAGTGTTCTGTACAATGGCATGAGCACTTCCCTCTTTCTACTGCTAATACCTCTCCCTATACAACCAAGCATTCTGCTAGTATTTCCTGCTGCTCTATTACATTGTCTGTCTACCTTTAAGTCATCAGAAATAATCACCCCTAAATCCCTTTCCTCATATGTTGAGGTTAGAACTCTATCAAATATTCTGTACTCTGCCCTTGGGTTTTTACGTCCAAGATGCATTATCTTGCACTTATCCACATTAAATGTCAGCTGCCACAATTCTGACCATTTTTCTAGTTTACCTAAATCATTTGTCATTTGGCTTATCCCTCCTGGAACATCAACCCTGTTACATATTTTAGTATCATCAGCAAAAAGACATACCTTACCATCAAGACCTTCTGCAATATCACTAATAAAAATATTAAAGAGAATGGGTCCAAGTACAGATCCCTGAGGTACCCCACTGGTGACAAGTCCAAGCTTCAAATATATTCCATTAACTACATATGTACATATGTACATCCTTCCAAAAGGGTTGGATTAGTGGACAGTTCCACCATATATGTATAACTGATCCGATACTATTTTGACATCTCCAACAGATAGGTAAAGTAGAGGGAAACATTTTGTGTATCACCTCCGGTACTATGTACCACCTGTAGATCATTTTCTTTTTTTGCTCAATATGTGGATCTGATTTAATAAGTTTTTGGGGATTTGTAGAAATATTGATCCATGGTTCCTAAGTAAGCTCAGTAGCCAGATCATTTACCCATTGTTTCCCTGGTCTAGCGTCTGAGAGAGGTATGTAATCTAATAATAATTGGTAACGTGGAGATTGGTTTACATAATACGGGTAATTTTTTGTAGATACACAATTTTTCCATTATCGTAAGTTGTTCACTGATTATACAGCGAGGTGAAAGCTGTATATCTTGTTTGTGTAGAAAAGTGTGGGGATATTTATGGAATGATAATATTAAGCAGTCGAGAATTGCCCACTATTTCACTTCTCTTAGATCTTAGAGATCGTTATCAAATAAGTGAAAAGTATTCCATAAATAAATCACAATATGTTATAAAAATAGATTTCTTTTTATTGTAACAAATAACATAACAATGGTATTAGGCAGCATGCATGATAATAATCAGTGAGTATTTAGTATAACACAAGTATGCAATACAATGGAATGGCTATACATGTTAAGGCTAGCAGCACCAGCTGTCAAGACTTACACGATTTATGAGGTATTTTGCAGAACAGAAAGCAAACTTCACACAGCCCAGCATTAAAACCTTGGCTAACAGTTAAGTCAACTGAATAACCCTTTCAATGCTGGCTAGATCCTCCTGGGCATATAGTATCCTATTCTCCTGTGATTTTCCATTAAAATAACATTTAAACCAGCTCATTAGTCATTTCCTGGAACCATCCAATAAGAATAATCTACCAGGATTCTATAAAATCTGAATTTTAATTTGCCTAAAAAGATATCTTATCTTATTTTAGAGCAAATCAATACACCTGGATAAAAACAGCGGTATGCTAACACGTGATAATATCACATTAATATATAATTATTCTTAATTCCACCTGCAGAATGGAATGTTTATAACTATATATTCTTTAGTTAACTAAGATTTCTAAATATTAAAATCTGACCGTGATTTATCCAGTCATTTATCATGCTATTAGTAAATTTTAATTAATTTAAATTAATTAAATAAAACCAGCATAATTACCAGTTATGTAGATATTCTCATCAGATGAGTAGATAGTCCCAGGAACTTGATTGGTTGTATTGAAGTGCGTGAGTGATAGTGAAAAGTGGTGTTGGTTAGAAAGTATCAGCACATTTTAAGTGTCAAGGAGTTTAAAAGAGTTGAGTGTCCAAGAGTTTAAGAGTAGAGTGTTAGTCCCAGAGAATGTCCTGGATCTCTCTGCATGTCCGAGTTGGAGTCCCCAAACTTCAACTCCCTCTCTCTGTATCTCTCTGTCTATCCAACTTTTCCCTTTGTCCTTACTTTTAAAGGGCCAGACTCTTTGTACGTCATTAGTTGATAAACCGATAGGAAGCCGTAGGTGTGTCCAATCTATGGATCGCAATTTAGGTATTTGATCCATAGAGGGCAGTCTCGTCTAACTAATCCTTCTTATCCAGGAAAGAGTTAACTTTTCCTGATGCCGATTTTGACGTCATTTGGCTTATCTAAAATGACTACCATAACTTAGATTTGCTTTCAGTTCAAAGCGTTTGTCTCAGTCTTTGTGGCAACTACTTTGATCGTAACTTGTAAAATTGACAGTTCTAAACTCAGTTTCACCTCTTACTTACAATGGAACCTTGTAAAATTTAGAAAGTAAAATGAATTACTTAATCTTCTCTGTTACTAGTGTCTGTGTTTAGATAATGCATTCCTTAGCTCAAGCAAGTGGTTAGTGAAAGTAAGAAGAAATCAAGGAAATTATGTGTTTTTGTTATCCTGAAGATAGCAAAATTGAGTCTGCTCTGTTTCTGAGTGAATTGGCAATATACACCTTTGATTTCTTTTTAGTACAAAATGTCTGTTGATATAAATATTCTGACAAAAGAGTGTAGTTGTCTATAATAAAAATGAGAAGTCAGTGGGAGATCATAAAGTGATTGGAGGGTTTGAAAATCCTGTAGTCATGAATTGGCAAAAAAATGAATTAAATGTGTGAGACCCCTCTCCCGCCATGGTTTAGCTTAAAAAGTAGGTATGCAATATGTAAGAGCCTCCATAGGAGTAGCAAGGGAAATAGTGTGTTTACTGCTTAACTTGTATCTGTATAAATCTCAGATTTGTATTAACAAAACAATTTGGGCAGGAACTGTTTAGGGAACCATAATATATGAGTGATGTCATATGGTGACATCATATGTTGTTCAATTCAGACCCACTGGGGAGGAGTATGATTGACAAAATGTGATATGCCAGCCGCCAATATAGATGCATGATAATAGGTGCGAATATCAGGGACTGCCAGATCCCCAGCCCTAACCGATGCTCTCAAGAGTTTCATAGATACTCGGGGGATCCCCTTGTCGCAAAAAAAATGGTAATTTCGTTTTGATTCGATTTAAAGTAAGACTGTGGCATCAATAACGGAAGGTTCTAGAAAAGATATTATAGACTCGGGAGTATAGACATTTTAATAACTGCTATTCTTTTGGTCCAGGTGAGGAAAAGGGACCTCCATTTTATCAGGATATGCTTACACTCCTTCCATACCCTAATGTAATTACCTGCACTCGAATCAGTGTGTCTTCTAAAAAACATTATCCCTAAGTATTTGATATTATCACGTTGCCATTCAAAGGGGTATGTCTTATGTAATTTGTCTGTAACTTGGGAGGGTAGGTCTATTCCCAAGGCCTGCATTTTTGTGGCGTTTAGCGAATAATAAGAACACAGACCATATTCCTTTAAGGTCTGCATAAGTATAGGAAGAGTGTTTGTGGGATTGGTGATATAAAGTAAAATATCATCCGCGAAGGTGCTAATTTTATATTCTATTCCTTTAACTTGAATACCCTGTATAAGGGGGTGGTTTTGAATGATTCGAAACAAGGGCTCTAATGCGAGCACATACAGTAAAGGGGACAGTGGGCATGCAGAAAAAAAGTATCTATACGAGTATATGTATTATGTACTCGTGAGTGAAAGGTGTAATCCCTGTCTATCGGGTGTAAAACTCTCCATGCGTCGTATAAATCATATTGATCAAGTAATTTAGTAACTGCTTTAGATAAAGTGTCTGTTCTTCGTTTATTTATACCCTTCGGAGTTGCAGTCGTGTCTAGCTCTGGTGACTGAATACAGTTAAAGTCCCCACAGAGTAACAAGTCTCCCTGTCTGTATTTTTCAATTTTACCCAAGCGGGAGCTAAAAAAAATTTGTGGATCATCATTGGGGAAATAGGCCGCTACCAGCATCAATTGTACGCTATTGAACTGACCCACCAATATCACACATCTCCTTCCTGGATTGACATACTGTCGTTGTGGAGTATAGGCTGTATCTTTATGAATAAAAATTGATACACCTTTTGATTTGGTGCTGGACAAGGAATGCACCTGTATAGGGAATTGTTTGTTAAAAATAGCTGGGGTATGATTATTCTTGAAATGCGTCTCCTGTATACAGGCTACATCAATTTCGTGTTTGGTAAGATCTCTAAGAAACAGCCTACGTTTCCCTGGGGAGTTCAGACCTTTTACATTATATGACACTAATTTCATGATTATGTCGATTTATAATAAGGTCACTTATAATAGTGGCTCCTAAAAGTGCTTCTATTGTATATATACTAAGGCCAATGCAACTTATTCTGATAATAAATTTTTTTAAATTAAGTATTGTAAAATAAAATAAGCAAATTGGGTGTCCAGGAAACAAAAGGATGGAAAGGAGCACACAGAGGGTGACCAAGAGGGGGAGGAGGGAAGACGTGGGCAACAAGCCCTATATTGCTTCCTACATGGGAGCCAAAATGTCCCGAGTAAAGCTCGGGCGCATATTATGAGGATCATGGAGGTGAGCATCCCCAACAAGGTGGTAGCTCACAATCAAGGTGACCTAGAGCGATATGGTGCTTGAAGTTTAAGGTAGAGCGTATCTTATAGCATTACCAATGTATATACTAACATCCTAGCTATACCTTAAAAGCAATGCCTAGTTTTATCTATGAGTTCTTCAGGCCTGCCTAACTCTCATATTTAGAGAGTGTGAAGCGTGTCGATAAAGGGCCATGGGAATCCAAAACTCAGGCGCCCCCATCCCCCCGCACCACCCCCACCCAACTCGTCCCTGCCCCACCTTCTAAATACACACACACACACAGTCAGACACAAACACACAGTCAGACACAAACACAGTCAGACACACACACAGTCAGACACAAACACAAACACAGTCAGACACACACACACACACAGTCAGACACACAGTCAGACACAAACACAAACACAGTCAGACACACACACACAGTCAGACACACACAGTCAGACACACAGTCAGACACAACACACAGTCAGACACACACACACACACAGTCAGACACACACACACACACACACACACAGAGTCAGACACAGACACACACACAGTCAGACACAGACAAACACACAGTCAGACACACACACACAGTCATACACACACACACACACACACACACAATCACTCACATTAACACTTTTTTTTTTTAAATGTAGCCCCCCCCAGCCTCCTTACCTTTGTGAATGCTGGGGGGGGTTGTCTTTCTCCCTGGGGTCCAGTCGGGTCGGGCTGATGGGCTGGCTGCTGGGCGGGCGCACCGCAGAGTGAGGCTGGGAGCCGGAATATGACGTCATCGACCCGGCTTTTTTTCAGCCCCAAAAAAGGCCAAATAAAAAAATCCATAATATTTTTGCCGCCCCCTGAAAATAAGGGGGGGACCTAATGAGCGGTGGGTGGGGGCAGTGGTGTATCCTGGTTTTGTGCTGCCCTAGGCAGGACAAAACTCAGGCTCCCCCATCCCCCCGCACCACCCCCACCCAACCCTTCCCCCGCCCCACCTTCTAAATACACACACACAGTCAGACACACACACACAGTCAGACACACACACACAGTCAGACACACACACACAGTCAGACACACACAGTCAGACACACACACAGTCAGACACACACACAGTCAGACACACACACCGTCAGACACACACACAGTCAGACACACACACAGTCAGGCACACACACAGTCAGACACACACAGTCAGACACACACACAGTCAGACACACACAGAGTCAGACACACACAGAGTCAACACACACAGAGTCGACACAGACACACACAGTCCACAGACACACACACAGTCATACACAGACACACACACACAGTCATACACATATACACACAGTCAGACACACACACACACACACACAATCACTCCACATTAACACTTTTTTTTTTTTTTATTTAACCCCCCCCAGCCTCCTTACCTTCTAAATACACACACACAGTCAGACACACACACACAGTCAGACACACACACACAGTCAGACACACACAGTCAGACACACACACAGTCAGACACAAACACCGTCAGACACACACACCGTCAGACACACACACAGTCAGACACACACACAGTCAGACACACACACACACAGTCAGACACACACAGTCAGACACACACACTAACACACACAGAGTCAGACACACACACTAACACACACACAGAGACAGACACACACACACAGACACACACATACACAGACACACAGTCAGACACACACACACAGACACACACACACATACACAGACACACACAGTTAACACACACACAACAGACACACACACACTCACTTTAACCACCACTTTTTTTTTTTTTTAACCCCCCAGCCTCTTACCTTTGGGAATGCTGGGGACTTCTTCTCCCTGGGGTCCAGTGGGGTCGGGCTGATGGGCTGGCTGCTGGGCGGACGGGTGGCTGGCGAGGGAGCTCTTCCTCTGAGCACTCTGCTCAGCTCCCTCGCGCCTGGCAGAGTGAGGCTGGGAGCCGGAATGTGCCTGTCTAGATGGGATGAAGCCAACTTGGTCAGGGTGGATCAATTTGGGTAAGTGGGGGTAAGTCTTTCTGCTAATAGTTTCGTGAAGAGGGGGGGAACCTATGTCCTCCCCCCGGCCCCCACCCATGAGCGGTGGGTGGGGGCCCTACAGTAAAATAAGGGGGGGGGGAACCTAATGTCCTCCCCTGGCCCCCACCCTGAGCGGTGGGTGAGGACCCTAAATAATAATAAGGGGGGCCTAATATCCTCTCCCCGGGCCCCCAACCCTGAGAGGTAGGTGGGGGCCCTACAGTAAAATAAGGGGGGGACCTAATGTCCTCACCCTGGTCCCCACGCCTGAGCGGTGGGTGGGGGCCCTAAATTAGAACAAGGGGGGACCTAATGTCCTCCCCCCTGGCCCCCACCCCTGAGCAGTGGGTGGGGGCCCTAACTACTAATAAGGGGGGACCTAATGTACTCCCCCTGGCCCCCACCCCTGAGTGGTGGGTGGGGGCCCTAAATTGGAATAAGGGGGGGACCTATTGTCCACCACCTGGCCCCCACCCCTGAGCGGTGGGTGGGGGCCCTAAATACTAATAAGGGGGTGACCTAATGTCCTCCCCCCTGGGGTCCAGTGGGGTCGGGCTGATGGGCTGGCTGCTGGGCGGGCGGGCGGCTGGCGAGGGAGCTCTTCCTCTGAGCACTCTGCTCAGCTCCCTCGCGCACTGCAGAGTGAGGCTGGGAGCCGGAATATGACGTCATCGACCCGGCTTTTTTTCAGCCCCAAAAAAGGCCAAATAAAAAAATCCATAATATTTTTGCCGCCCCCTGAAAATAAGGGTGGGACCTAATGTCCTCCCCCCTGGCCCCCACCCCTGAGCGGTGGGTGGGGGCAGTGGTGTATCCTGGTTTTGTGCTGCCCTAGGCAGGACAAAACTCAGGCGCCCCCATCCCCCCGCGTCACCCCCACCCAACCCTTCCCCCACCCCACCTTCTAAATACACACACACACACACACACATACACAGTCAGACACACACACACAGTCAGACACAGACACACACAGTCAGACACACACACAGTCATACACAGACACACACACACAGTCATACACATATACACACAGTCAGACACACACACACACACACACACAATCACTCACATTAACACTTTTTTTTTAAAATTTAACCCCCCCCAGCCTCCTTACCTTTGGGAATGCTGGGGGGGGGGGTTCTCTTTCTCCCTGGGGTCCAGTGGGGTCGGGCTGATGGGCTGGCTGCTGGGCAGACGGGTGGCTGGCGAGGGAGCTCTTCCTCTGAGCACTCTGCTCAGCTCCCTCGCGCGCCGCAGAGTGAGGCTGGGAGCCGGAATATGATTTCATCGACCCGGCTTTTTTTCAGCCCCAAAAAATAAAAAAATCCATAATATTTTTGCTGCCCCCTGAAAAATGCCGTCCAAGGCAAATGCCTTGTTTGCCTCGCGGCTAATACGTCCCTGGGTGGGGGCCCTAAATACTAATAAGGATTGGGACCTAATGTCCTCCCCCCTGGCCCCCACCCCTGAGCAGCGGGTGGGGGGACCTAAATACAATGTCCTATTGTCCTCCCCCCGGCCCCCACCCATGAGCGGTGGGTGGGGGCCATAAATTAGAATAAGGGGGGACCTAATGTCATCCCACTGGCTCCCACCCCTGAACGGCGAGTGGGGGCCCTACAGTAAAATAAGGGGGGATCTAATGTCCTCCCCCCTGGCACCCACCCCTGAGCGGGGGGTGGGGACCCTAAATACTAATAAGGGGGTAACCTAATGTCCCCCCTGCTGGCCCCCACCCCTGAGCGGTGGGTGGGGGCCCTACAGTAAAATAATAGGGGGACCTAATGTCCTCCCCTCTGGCCCCCACCCCTGAGCGGTGGGTGGGGGCCCTAAATTAGAACAAGGGGGACCTAATGTCCTCCACCTGGCCCCCACCCCTGAGCAGTGGGTGGGGACCCTAAATACTAATAAGGGGGGACCTAATGTCCTCCCCCCTTGCCCCCACCCCTGAGCGGTGGATGGGGGCCCTAAATACTAATAAGGGGGGACCTAATGTCCTCCCCCCTGGCCCCCACCCCTGAGCGGTGTGTGGGGGGCCCTACAGTAAAATAAGGAGGGGGGACCTAATGTCCTCCCCCTGGCCCCAACCCCTGAGCAGTGGGTGGGGGCCCTAAATACTAATAAGGGTGGGACCTAATGTCCTGCCACCTGGCCCCCACCCCTGAGTGGTGGGTGGGGGCCCTAAATTGGAATAAGGGGGGACCTATTGTCCTCCCCCCTGGCCCCCACCCTTGAGCGGTGGGTGGGGGCCCTAAATATTAATAAGGGGGGACCTAATGTTCTCCCCCCTGGCCCCCACCACTGAGCAGCAGGTGGGGTCCCGAAATACCAATAGGGGGGAGTTATTGTCCTCCACCATTAGGTCGCCCCTTATTTTACTGTAGGGCCCCCAAGGGGGGACCTAATGTCCTCCCCCCTGGCCCCCACCCCTGAGTGGTGGGTGTGGGCCCTAAATACTAATAAGGGGGGGACCTAATGTTCTCCCCCCTGGCCCCCACCACTGAGCAGCAGGTGGGGTCCCGAAATACCAATAGGGGGGAGTTATTGTCCTCAGCCAGGCCCCCACCCCTGAGCGGCAGGTGGGGCCCCTAAATAAAAATTTTACCACCTCAGGTGACTAGGGGTCCCCAAACCCCTAGTCACCCCCCAAAAAAATTAACCCCTACCTACCCCCCTCACCCTAACCGCTCAGGGGTGGGGGCCAGGGGGAGGACATTAGGTCCTCCCCTTATTCTAATTTAGGACCCCCACCCACCGCTCAGGGGTGGGTGCCAGGGGGGAGGACATTAGGTCCCCCTCCTTATTAGTATTTAGGGCCCCCACCCACCGCTCAGGGGTGTGGGCCAGAGGGGAGGACATTAGGTTCCCCCCTTATTCTAATTTAGGGCCCCCACCCACCGCTCAGGGGTGTGGGCCAGAGGGGAGGACATTAGGTTCCCCCCTTCTTCTAATTTAGGGCCCCCACCCACTGCTCAGGGGTGTGGGCCAGAGGAGAGGCCATTAGGTCCCCTCTTTATTAGTATTTAGGGCCCCACCCACCGCTCAGGGGTGGGGGCCGGGGGTAGCACATTAGTTCCCCCCCATCATTTTACTTTAGGGCCCCCATCCGCCTCTCAGGGGTCGGAGCTGGGGGGGGGGGGCAATAGGTCACCAAAAAATTTACTAATACTAAGTCATTTTTACTTAGTATTAGTAAATTTGGCTGAAAGACCAATTTAGGTCTTTCAGCCTTTTGGTAGATAACTCCCTAATACCGTGGTAATTAGGGAGTTATCTACTAAGCGGCTGCAAGAGAAGTCCTGAAGTGCCGAAGTCCCGAAATTCCGAAGTGTCGAAGTTCCGAAGTGTCGAAGTGCAGAAGTTCCGAAATGCTGAAGTCCCAAATTTCGGAATGCCGAACCGAACCGAAAATTTTCCCCATGCACATGCTTATTGTCTGGTGTTTGGAATATGGTTGTATATAGTAGTGAAATCATTTTGGAATATTTCCGCAATTTGCGGAGTCCCCTTCTTGTCCTATTATACTTGGATTTCCATGGCTTGCTAAACATAATCCTCATATCGATTGGGCTAAGGGGGAAATACTGGAAGGGGGTAAAGAATGTAGAGAGAAATGTATGTTACCTATTACTAAGAGAGTGAGTATCGTTAATCTACCTACGCCTCAGTCTACCAAAATTCCTGTGCATTATAGGGAGGTTAAATAAAAGTCACACTGATACACTACCCCCTCAGAGAGCCTATGATTGCTCCATAGATTTGTTATCTGGCACTATACCCCCTTAAAGGGGGAGTATATACTTTATCACCACAGGAGAGTAGAACTATGTAGGAGTACATTAAAGAGTCTCTACAAAAAGGTCACATATGTAAGTCTTTTTCACTTGCAGGTGCGAGATTCTTTTTTGTATCCAAGAAAGACGGAGAGTTACGACCAAGTATTGATTATAGGGCATTGAAGAAGATCACCATAAAAAATGCCTATTCCACGCACAACTAAGGAACTTACTGACATTAGGCGATAACTCAGAGAGCTCATGTTAGACGATGTAAGCAGAGATATGATCCGCACCAAACGTTTCTTCTACGAAAAATCCAGTAAAATGGATACACTGCTAGCTCGGGCCCTCAGACCTAAACGTGCAGAATCAAACATCACCACCATTAAAGACACACAGGGGCGAATTCTCAACAGTCCTAGGGACATAAACGACGAATTCACTACATTTTATACCCAAGTGTACAACCACTCCCCAACATTAATGACAGTAAATAGAACACACATGGAACAAAGTGCGGAATTCCTGCGGAAAGCTAAGCTGCCGTGACTACCGGCACACACAACTGCACACTTAGGAGCACCCATAGAACATGATGAAATAAACAGAGCCATTACGGACCTTAAAGGGGATAAAGCCCCAGGCCCTGATGGGTTTGACGGCTCCTACTACAAAACATTCAGAGAACAATTGATCCCCCACCTAGCCAACATGTATAAAACCTGGACGGAAAACGACTCACCTAACGTTGACCTCTCCACTGCCGACGTAGTCCTAATACCCAAACCTGACAGGGATCACATTAGTGTGGCAAACTATCGCCCTATCTCCCTCATCAATTTTGACCTTAAAGTGTATGCAAAGATCCTAGCCACCAGACTCAATCTTATTCTCCCTAAACTTGTCCATGCAGACCAAGTGGGCTTTGTCCCTGACAGACAACTCCACGGAAACACGAGATGAGCAGTGGACTTACTATGGTGGGCTAACAGGAAGCGAAACGCCTTCTCTGGTCCTATCTTTGGAGGCAGAGAAGGCCTTTGATAGATTTCAATGGCCCTACATGTTTGCTGTCCTCGAGGAAATGCACCTCCCAGCTCTATACACTGCCCCAAGAGCGCAAATGCTTATCCCAGGGTCACAGCTGGTTCCTTTTGAACTGTATTTGACAGAAATTTTGAAAAAAACAATACAACCCGACCCCATGACTTGCATACTAGCCAAACCAATTGACAACCTTCCTAACAGAGAACAAAAGCTTGTGAATAAAATTAACTTGGCGGCCAGACGCACCCTGGTGCAGACGTGGCTCCAAGTAGACACCCCACACATAGACAGAGTAATAGGCAACATTAAAGAAGCCTTTCTCATGGACAAACTCACAGCACAGGTACAAGATACATACACACACTTTCTAAAGGTCTGGGAACCATGGGAAGACTATATTTACAAAGGTAGATAAAGGATCAGTGCTGCGGGATCTAATGGGAGCTAAAGACAGATGGAGAGCTGCAACCTATAAATATGAGGTTCCCTCTAAAGTCCTCAAAGAAGAAATGGCAAAACAAAAATAATAGGTCGCGCTACAAGAAAAATAAATGCAAATGGAAATAGATGAATATAATTTACTCACATACACTAAAAACGTAAATAAAAAGGAGTATATAGATAATAGTCCCAATACTCGGTATGCTTCTTATGAGTTCCAATGGGTATGTGAAGACTTTGATGAATGGTAGTCCCAATACTTGGTATGCTTCTTATGGTTCCAATGGGTATGTAAAGACTTTGATGAATGGTATATCCAATAGGAGACTGGATCCTCTAATATTGGGGGAGTCTTGACTCGGTGATAAACATGGAAATAGGAAAACAGAGACAATCCAATAGTGCAGACTATATACTAATAAGTAGGAATTGGAAAATAATAGGGAGGTAATTCACTCACCTATTCAAGAGCATAAACTAGCTCTAGTATAATTGGCATTCAGTGGCGTCTGTCCCCCACTGGTGGGATATAGGTGTTGATAATTCCTCGGTATAGAAAAGAGATAAGAGCCAAATATAGTGCTCACTGAATATAAATTAAAATAGAATAAAATGAAAGAATAAAAGTACTCACATTTGGATGAGCAGGATATACTGCTCAATATAATCACGTAGGTGGTACTATCCCCACCTAGGATTCTTGGGCATGTGTAGACTCCAAGATAATATATGACCAGGTAAAAAGAAAAATATAAAATAAAAGGTATATGGCAAAAGTATAGTAAAAAAGCCAATATTCCTTTATTAATGCAATATAAAATATAAGAAATAGCCAGTTGATAAAGCCCTGTGTGGCGAAACGCGTTTTGGCCTGTTTCTTATATTTTATATTGCATTAATAAAGGAATATTGGCTTTTTTACTATACTTTTGCCATATACCTTTTATTTTATATTTTTCTTTTTACCTATTATTGCCAGTTGATAAAGCCCTGTGTGGCGAAACGCGTTTTGGCTATTTCTTATATTTTATATTGCATTAATAAAGGAATATTGGCTTTTTTACTATACTTTTGCCATATACCTTTTATTTTATATTTTTCTTTTTACCTGGTCATATATTATCTTGGAGTCTACACATGCCCAAGAATCCTAGGTGGGGATAGTACCACCTACGTGATTATATTGAGCAGTATATCCTGCTCATCCAAATGTGAGTACTTTTATTCTTTCATTTTATTCTATTTTAATTTATATTCAGTGAGCACTATATTTGGCTCTTATCTCTTTTCTATACCAGGGAATTATCAACACCTATATCCCACCAGTGGGGGACAGACGCCACTGAATGCCAATTATACTAGAGCTAGTTTATGCTCTTGAATAGGTGAGGGAATTACCTCCCTATTATTTTTTCAATTCCTACTTATTAGTATATAGTCTGCACTATTGGATTGTCTCTGTTTTCCTATTTCCATGTTTATCACCGAGTCAAGACTCCCCCAATATTAGAGGATCCAGTCTCCTATTGGATATACCATTCATCAAAGTCTTCACATACCCATTGGAACTCATAAGAAGCATACCAAGTATTGGGACTATTATCTATATACTCCTTTTTATTTACGTTTTTAGTGTATGTGAGTACATTATATTCATCGAAGACTATATTTACGCCTGATCATCCTTGACTTCAATAACCCAAAGGTTTCAGTGTACATTCAGATAGCACGCTTAAGGCATGTAAGCACATGGACGTGCTACGCACGGAGAATGTGGACCAACGACACGACCACATGATAACCCTTTTTACCTGTGAGCAAGGCCCTCTACCATCAACTTCCTTTCCCTCCCATCCCGATCTCCTTCTTCTCTATCTCTTTATTTGTTTGGTTCTGTTTTTTTAATGTTGTTATAAAATGAAACAAGTGACAGTACCTGATCTTCCAGATGGCCCACAAAACGAAACAGGAATGCCATGCTAAATTTGGCTTCTGCGTAAGCCGTAACAATGTACTCACAAAATACTGTATTAAATATGCAAAGAATGGCTTCTGCGCAAGCCCTCACAATGTCACAACAACTGCGTAATACTATCTGTCACAACCAATATAAAGAATAAAAAATTTTTTTTATCCCATTCCCCTTAACTCAGAATTGTTTGACAGACTCCCGGGCGCTAAGGTGTTTACCAAACTCGATTAGGAGTGAGTATAATTTGGTAAGGATTAAGGAGGGACATGAATGGAGAACTGCATTTAACACAAGAAATGGTCACTATGAGTATCTTCTCATGCCCTTCGGCTTATGTAATGCTCCAGGTCTCATTAATGATGTTCTCAGAGACTACATTAATACTTTCGTATTGGTATATCTGGATGATATACTCATTTATTCCCCCGATCTCCAGACTCATCATGGGTATGTTAAACAAGTTTTACAAACTTTGCTCAAAAACGGGCTATGTTGTAAACTTGACAAATGCCTATTTGACCAGACGGAAGTACAGTTCTTGGGCTATAATATGTTGGCCTCTGGTTTTCAGATGGACCATCATAAACTGTTCTACACTGGCCATTACCCAATGGGTTAAAAGCCATTCAAAGGTGTGAGAAAATCAGCATTTTCTAACTTAATTCGTGCAATATTTCGGATATTTTTTTATATTTTCTACCACCCCTCTGGCTCATTATTACTAAAGGAAACTTTCAATTAAGCGCTCTCTATGTGTGGCCGCCGTTCGTATAGCTGAACGCCACGTGGAAGAGAAAACGGTGGCCATCTTGTTTGCACGAAAGGAGGCAGCGGGACTTGGTCTTCGAGTGTCTGGAACTAAAATCGGACACTTGACTTCCCGAAACATCGGTCAAACTGACAAACGCCTGCTTCCTTTTCCCGAACAGCTAGGAGAGCGCTGTTCGGTAGTTTGATTCCCACGAATCAGAGGAACAATCGCTACTATGAGCCAGAGGGATTCATTTGTGTATTTGTTCGGTTTTGTGAATTAACGAAATAGACCGCCTGCACAGCCTAAACACATGGAACTGTCTCTAGGCAGGAGCCTCGCGTGCGGTTGGTCAAATGAGACTTCAATGAAATTCGATCTGGGTGATTTTTCGACCTGAAATTCGACCTGAACCGATCTGGGTGATTTTTGGATATGTTGGTCACCCAGATCGGGGCTATCAGGGAATGTGACATTTGTGGGGGTCCTGTATGTTTTGGGGTGTTTTTCAAGTTTTGTGAAAACTGTGTTCCCTCTGACCAGAGATAATTAAGTTATTACTTTATCTGACCCAATTATCTCCAGGCAAAGAGGAGGGAATTAACTGTTTGTACTGGGAGTGTCACTGTTTGTCCCTGTCACTGTTGTCCCGATCAGTTCGTGCAATTGGTACTTTATTTGAAGGGAAAGATAGGCCGACAGCACAGCCTGAATCTGTGGAACTGCTTTGGGCATCAAAATGTGCATGCGGTTGGTCAAATAAGACTTTCAGCTAGCTCCCGAACCACTGGACCAATTCGTCTGAATTTTGGATATGTTTGTTCCCTGATTATGCTGGTTCAGAAAATGTAACTTTTATAGGAATCGCATGTATAGTTTTGAAGTTATAAAACTGTGTAAAAAAGTATATTTTTCGCTTGGAGATAATTGAGTTGATACTGCAATTAACTCAATTATCTCCCAAGCAGAGGGGAGGAATTTACAGTAATGAATGGGAGTGTGTAACTGTGTGATTGTACGCTATTGGTTGTTAAGTTTGTATTTTCAGTGCCCAACAAGGTCCACGTGGGTGGTAACCTTGTGGGAAAACTTGTATAAAAGAAAGGCTTGTGTGCTCATTTAGGACACATGACATGTGTGACATGTCATGATTCCCTTTTATTTCAGAAGTTTGGTCCTTAAGGGGTTAAAACAGTTCTACTTCACCCTCAATCTAGAGTATTGTCTCTTATTGAGGAAAACTTCTATACAGCTATAACACTGGCTCTTTTAAGAGCTTCTCAACTTGGATGACTGCTGGATGCTGAGAATACCCCTCACTCATTGGGAGAAGGACACCCTCTAGCAGTGGGAACCCCTCTACTCACCGGGGTAACCGCTACAAATGGCACTCAGGAAAATTGGTCTGATTTGCTACCATGGGCCGAATTTGCCAGAAATAATGCAACCCATGACTCATCTGGACATAGTCCATTTTTTGTTAACAATGGTCTTCATCCCACTGCCCTCCCTGCGGTGTTCTCTGACACTGCTATTCCCACTCTGGATGACCATCTCACATGTATACGTAAGATTCGGACTAAGGTCCACATGGCTTTAGAAACAGCTACTGCTCGTTTCAAAATGCATGCTGATATGAAGCGTGGTTACCAGGTGGGTGACAGGGTATGGCTCTAATATTAAACTTAAGGTTCCTAGCATGAAGTTTGCACCCAGGTTTATTGGGACGTTTAGAATAATCTGCAGGATTAATCCTGTGTCTTATTCTCTGGCTCTCCCCGCCTCTCAGCATATACCCAACACGTTTCATGCATCCCTACTGAAACCCCTTATCTGTAATAGGTACACCACCCCTTCTGACCCTCCCCCTATTTTGAGTCTTTCTGGACAGAAGGAGGTAATTGTGACCAACCTTCAATACCCTATCAGCTTTTCCCAATGGTGTCTGCGGAGGTCGCAAGTACTGCATGACTCACTCAGGCAGGGCAAAACCCCTACAATGAAAGGTATTTGGAAAAACAGTGAGCTGCAGCAGCAGGAGAAATGAAATAGATTTTTTTATCCAGAAAAAAATAGAAAAAAATGGGATCCGTGTGAAAATGGGTGTAAACGGGAATAAACACCTACTCCACACTGATCCCATGAACCAGGAGGGAACTTCAGCAATGCACAACGCCGTAACCCTAGATACTAACAACAGAAAAAAAGAAGCAAAAGTTCACAAACTGTTAATATAATGCTGACTGATATGTAAGACTTACTAGATAGACATAGAAGAAAAAATGTAAATAATAAATCATTAAAAGGCCAGGACAATATGTATATTGCAGATTTAGGTGTTTAGCACTTCATCTCCTCACTTACTTAGGCATGGGAGTTTGTTATGATTTATGATCTACATTTTTTCTTCTATGCCTATCTAGTAAGTCTCACAAGGGGAGAGGCTTTCTTATTTTACTTTACTTTATTCATCTGCATACTTTTGATTATTAGGGCTGCCAATCTTTTAGACAGTGACCCTTGGGCACTTTTTCTGGTGGTTAGGTACTAAGGGAAGATCTACTAACACCCTATGCATTAAAGGGCCAGGACTAATAAAGCCTGTATGAATATTGCAGACATAGGTGTTTAGTAACTTTATTTAAAAAAAATAAATAATAATAATAATAATAATTTGTGAGTTTATGAGAAAATGTGTGTGAGTGTGTCAGTATCAGTGTGTGTCTGTCAGTGAAAGTGTGTGTGTCTGTCAGTGACTGTGTCTGACAGTGAGTGTGTGTCTGTCAGTGAGTGTGTGTGTCTGAGTGATTGTATGTCTGTCAGAGTGTGTCAAATCAGTTAGGATGTGTGTGTCAAATCAGTAGGTGTATGTCAATGTATGGGTATCTGAGAGTGTGTGCCTGTCAGTGAGTGGGTGGGAAACTTTGTGTTGGTTAAACAGCGTGCGTGCCAATGACTGTATTTGCCAGTGAGTATGTCATGTCAGTGCATGCATCGGTGAGGGCGTGTGCCTGTCAGTCAAAGTGTGTGTTAGTCTTAAACAGAAAGAGGTGCAGCCTTGACAGGAATGGGTGGGGCAAATTTAGATTAATAGGTGCCCGAGTTTTGTTATGCCTAGGGTAGCACAAATACAAAATACATCACTGACTGCACCTCATTTTGTACTTCTAGTGATATTTAATAATTTAATCTGTGTCAGGGTTCTTACCTGAGAAGGGAGTCTGTAGTGCAGATATGTTTGCTCACCCTTGCAGATAGACACAGTCCAAGGTGACCAGATAAGAAGCCACCTGGACTGTGAATCTGTGCACAGGGGCTGTGCAGGAAAGGTGATTCCAATGCAGTACCAACAAGGACACAAACAGCAGGATAGTCAAGAGATAGCCAAAGTCAAAGGATGCCAGAGATCAGGATAAATGAAGACAGAAGCAGGGTGTCAGTATTGAGTAAACTTTCAAGAGACTGGAACGCAGGAATTGAACACAACAAAAGGATCAAAGACTTGATCAGGTTCCCAGGGCGAGGCAGTGCTTATATACCCAGCTGATTACTGATCTGTCTCAGGTGAAGCACAGCAATAGACAAAGTCCAGTCCCCAGGGCTGCAGACAAGCCAGGTAGAACAGGGCTAGAAATATCCCAAAGAATAGAAACAGCTGTGGCTGCAAGGCAGTATAGCAGGCCCAGGACAGCAAAGGACAAGGTCAAATCCCCTGTTGGGCCCTTCTGGGTTGACCAAGTCTGTCCGTCTGTGAATAAAATCAATATTTAATGGCTGCTCCGTAACCAATAATCAGCTTGATTTTTTACCTTTACATTGGACAGGAGATATAGCCCACATGATATGGCAGACCTCTTATCCATCATGGTAAACTAAGCTGCTTCCTGATAATCTTAACCTGGACACTGATTTGTGGAACATGTAAAGTATGTATGATATTACATCTGTCTGCTGGTCTGTCCATCTTATGTCAGTTCTATATAAGACAGTAACAGACAGTAGCAACACAACAGTTAGAAAGTTAGACTTAAAACCTGGCTTCTCTTCAGTCACCACTGTCAATCATATAAGGTTTATATTGATACTTCAAGACTGAACAAAATTATATATAATAACTGTGGGTGACTTAGTATGAAAGAGGTAAATTATGATTGAACAGACAACAGCTCAAATTCTAGGTTTTGCTTTTGTCAGAACATTTTAACTTGCCTCTGGCTTTAAGGGATTAATAGGATAGTAAAATGATTATCTTACTCAATTATTTTGGATGACAATTTACATAAAATTTACATAAAAAATGTGAAGTTTGTGTATTCATTTAGAATTGATTAGGACAAGAAAAACAAGATATTCTAGATTGCAGAGTTACGGCACAGAATGATGATAATAGGTGAAAAAATATGTTTAATATTATGAAACAAAACAGAACATATTAGAGTGGCCAGGGATACACACAAGTAATAAATAAAAATATGGACATCACAGATCCAGAATTAGAATTATGGCTACAGTGAAGTTTTAAAATGATTCTTCTTCATTAGACAATAAAACATGCAATTACAGATGAATATACATGTGTTATACGATTGAAGGCTTTGAAAAGAGACCTGCGATTAATGCAGGTTTTACATAGTTATATAGTTACATAGCTGAAAAGAGACTTGCGTCCATCAAGTTCAGTCTTCCTCACGTATGTTTTTGCTGTTGATCCAAAAGAAGGCAAAAAAAACCCGGTCTGAAGCGAGTCCAATTTTGCAACAAACTAGGCTTTTTCTCTAAACAGCAAAATTAAGTGAAATGAAATCCAGATTGCTCGGATTTGGAAATGTGCTACAAAACTATAATCTTCGGTATTCCTGCCTAAAGTTTTGCAATTTTGGTTTTCAATTTTCTACAATTCAGTTTAAGCAATTGTGAAAAAAAGTCAAGAAAAAATTGCAATGCTACCAAAATAAAACTGGGAAACAGCCTCTAGAGGCTGTCCTAACACTACAAGGTTTCTCTGAAACTGCAATATTTACAGCTGCAGGGTTGAGGGGACAGGGACAGTGCGCCCAGACTACTTCAATGAGCTTAAGTGGTCTGGGTGCCTATAGTATCCCTTTAATACATACTACTACTACCTATACTTCTACACACACAAGGCTGCCATCAGGATGTGCAGCCAGAACCGACCGAAGGGCCTGGCAAGCGCAGACCCTATACCCTCAATGTACAGATGATACATATATCCATTATCATTATACATATGCACTTGCTGGGCCTCTGCTGGCTTCAAGAGTGAAAAGGGTACCCAGCCGACTTCTAGTTTCCCTTCAGCAGCATCCTTTCGTGAACTCTGCCTGTCTGACCATTGCAGCGGGTTGCTTTGTCAAAGCAACGCATGCCGGGCTCACGAGAAGGGAACATCTACTGAACATAATCCTAAAAAAAGTATGTGGGATTATGTTCAGTAGATAATACCACCCAATATGCTGCAATAAATGACTGGTTATTCCTATGATAAGTATGCATTTGTAATGCATAATTTACTTATATTATTCATTATTTAGCAGATAATTCCCCTCAGGAAGGTATTACAAGGATTTGATTGTTTTAATATGAATGGTTTTCGCAAAGTTTTGAAGGGGTCATTTATTTCAATGTTTAGTAGATAATTCCCATTAATATACCTTAATAATGGATAGTTTAACTCTTAGGCTGATATGAATTAATTTTTTATATTTAGGGCTGTAATATAATGAGAAAGTGTAGAGTGAGTAATTTATGCAAAACCCAATTGAGAAGTGCCGAACATCAGACAAATATTGGACATTAAAATCCTTTAAAAAAAAAAAATAAATAATAATAAAAAAAATATATATATATATATATATATGAAAAGGGACTCAAATAAAATTGTGGAAACTAATACTGTTTTTCCGACCAATCGGGTGTTAGAAAGGGCGGAGTTATGGAGGTAAAAGGTGAAGGTGGAGACGAGGACATCGTCACTAAGAGGTGGACAAGAGAACCCCATATTATAAGAAATGGCGGCACTCACAAGTGTGTTTGAGGGACTTGAGGGGGTGCCTGAGAATTCTGAACCTACAGGCGCTCATGTAAATCCAGCCCTGCCAAAGTGGCTTAATGCCAGTAAGTGAGTCAGTGTGGAAATTCAAAAAACATCAGTTTGTTAGCCTTCAACACATCAGTGCAAACTAAGCTACCATATTATTGCAATACAATAGTCTTTATACCATATATGTCCTCTGTCATGTACTGCAGGTATCTAGTCCAAAATAAGTAACTCAAAACATGTTTGAATTAACAGTGCTATCATTAAAATGAATTCACTTCTTACGTGCTCTTGGTTAAAAAAAAAAAAAAAAAGAGTGCAGGAGAGATTTCAAATGACCGTGTTTCTCTGTATTGTCAATATTTATGAATTTTAATTCAGGCCTCTGTCTTTGATACAGAATGTTTGTGCAACTATATAATTATGCAAAACCCTAGAGCATTATTCAAAGGATTGTTTAGAAAATGAGACATTCGAGCAAGCTACCTAGGGAGGGAACTGCGTGACATAATATTATTATCATTATTATTTTTCCTTATTCAGGTTTTAATTGCAAGAAAACACACCATACAAGAACATGATAAAAGTGTAGCATTAAAAATAGTCAGTATGTGTGTTAAGGATCGCCTAGAAGGGGATTCAATTGCTATACAATGGAATAGGAAATAAGCAAATTTGAAAATTTGCGAAACATGATGATAAAGAAAAAAGGCTTATTGTATGTAACACGAATGGGGAGATCATGCCCTTCAGGGGGTTCACACTGGTTTCATAAATCTATTTATCTAAGATAGTATGCACTACACTTAACATTATCAACTGAATAAGGACATTCTAGTGAAAATGGTTGATTTGCAAAAAATTAAAATAAAAAATTGGCAAATTGTTTTTTTCCTGTCCACAAAATGTAATTTGTTTGACAAAATTAAAATGTTTTCCTTTGAATATTTTATAGTGAGTTTAGTTCAAAAATAAGAAAATTTACAAAAAATTATTGGAAAATTTAGCAAAGACATGTAATTAAATTGTCACTGAATCTGGTAACAAAATAAATAATAATTTGCTGAATTAACCTTCAGACATTTAAAGCTAGTAAGCATGCAAAATAGCATTAATAAAAGAAAAAAAAAAAAATTACAAAATAAAATAAAGGAAAAATAAGGAGAGCATTGTTGCAAGTATGTTGCTCTCGCATTCCTCTTCCTAACCACGGGCTAGTTATAATATTCATATTTGGTTTTATTAGTAGGTGTCAGCTCCTTCTTGAAAATTCTAAGTACACACGGTAAAAATATAGAACCTGAAGCTAGTGCGTGCAGAGTATACTTTATTATGAGCCCACTCAGATAAATAGTAACGGCGTCTGAAAAGGTCTTGGAATTGATTTTAAGCTGCCATGAATATAAAATACATAGATGAAATGGGAATGGGAAGGAGGTGAGAAAGGGCAAATTCCAAGCCAAGCATTTCTTGCCTGCTGTCACTTTCTTTAATATTATGAGCTGATTTTTGGTTTAACTATAACCCTGAACACAACAATGCAGCCATTCATTACAATTCCCATCAATAGCCAAAAAAGCCTCTGATTGGTTGAGCTACAACTTATAGTAAAAGGTTCAACTTTGTTATTGTAGATGACTTTAGAAATCCCAAACAACACTTGAGGGTTTAGTCATTAAATTCCAAATGATAGTGAACTGAAACCGAACTGCCATATTTAGGCTAAAATAAACTGGGAATAGAACTGGGTGGAAGAGTTTTTTTCTTTCAAATTGCACTTTTCTTTGTAAAATTTTGGAGTAACTCATAGATGTTTGAGTCACGGGATTCTCTTTGCCGACTAGGGTTAACTAAATAACAATTTCCTATAGATTTCAATGGAGGGATTGCTATTCAGTAAGCCATTGCTCTGCAAAGAGAATCCAACCATTACAGGGTTATTCTCTGTAAGGGAAATTAATTTCAAATATAAGGTTAAAATACCCAAACTGGAAAAATTCTCTTTCAGTTCGATTACTCTGACCTTAAATTTGAAATTCACTTTGAATTCTCACTTTAGTAAATAAACCTGCATGTGCTCATACTTCTACTTATCAGTATACAAGAGGATAGATACTCAGTATACTCAGCAAGATATGAGACAGCAATTTACCAAAAGCACAGTGGGAGATGATAATATTGCAAGAAACTGGCGTAGAGCTCCTGCAGTGTTATCCCCATCAGTTGAATCCTGGGTAATTAGTAATGGGCTAATGGATACCCAAAATAAAGGAACTTATTTTTTCCAGGCTGCTAAGATTATGTGTCCCACCTAATCTAAACTTCTAAATATAAGTTGTTTAGGAACAATTTATAAGGAAAGAAGGAGCATATTGTTTTTTTAGTGTAATTCCCTAAGTCATGGAATTTCCCATGTTATCTGTACTCTTACGTTTTAGTCTAAACATAGATAAGATGTTCCCATGTGAAATGACCAAGTTATGGCCTTGTATCTCTGCCAAGTTAAGGTAGGTCCTAACATGACCTATTTGAAAATGTAAGGTATAAATATGTGTACTTATTAATATTAGGACACAGAGGAGAGATTTTGGAGACAGAGACGCTGCTCCATTTTATCATGATTGTGAGGTTGATTCGTTCAAGAGGGTATGTTATTCTATGTTACTGATATTGCAAGCATATGCTTTAATCTTATAAACTCTGCTATAAATTATTGTAATGGATTATTAACCCCTTATCGACCGCAGACGGAAATTTTCCATCAACCTTGTCCTTCAGTTAAGGACCGCTGGCGGAAAATTTCCATCATTTACTAAAGTTAACCCCAGATCACGGCGATCGCGGGGTTAACGGTGCTCCGGTCTGCCTCTGTATTAGAGGCAGACCGGGAGCACCCGATCGGGCTGCCCCAGCACCGGTGCTCGCTCTGACAGGCTGTTCTGACAGCCTCTGACAGTTAGGGGTTAACGGTAAAAGAAAAGTTTAGAAAAAAATGTAAAAGTGTAAAAAAAGTTAAGAAAGTGTAAAACATTTAATAAGTAAAAAAAAAAAAAAGTTTAAAAACGGGTTTTACAAAGTAAAAAAATACATAAAAAATGCTCATTACCACTACACTTGATACAAGCTAGCGGAAAAATGACACCACGCTAAGGTTCAAAACAGGCCTTTTGAATTGCCTTGGGATGTCTTCTTTAAAAAATGGTATGGCTTTTAAGGGGTAATTGGATTATATAGCCTTGTAAAATACTCTAAAATGGGACATGGACACAGCGTAAAAATTCAAAGTTTGAAAAAAACTGGAATGGCTGTGTCTCTAATGTGCCCCTTCAATGTCCACATATACCTCCATGAAAATTCACACTTAAAAACCTTAACTTCCTGTTAGTCCGGCCGGGTACAGGATACAGCTGCTCTCTGTACCCGCGGACTATACTGGGCTCGGCCACGCTACAACTGAGGTAGGGGGGGAGGAGGGTGAGAAAGGAGAGGGGGGGGTGAGAGAGGAGAAAGGGGGTGAGAAAGAGGAGAAAGTGGGGTGAGAAAGAGAAAGGAGAGGGGGTGAGAGAAAGAAAGGGGGGGGTGGAGAAAGAGAAAGGGGGTGTGAGAAAGAAGAGGAGAAAAGGGGAATGTGAGAAAAGGGGGGTGTTGTGAGAAAGAGAAAGGGGTGTGAAAAGAGGAGAAGGGGGTGTGAGAAGGGGGGTGTGAGAAAAGAGGAGAAGGGGGTGAGAAAAGGGAGAAAAGGGTGGGTGAGAAAAGAGGAGAAAGGGGGTGTGAGAAAAGAGGAGAAAGTGGGGTGTGAGAAAAGAGGAGAAAGGGGGTGAGAAAAGAGGAGAAAGGGGTGTGAGAAAGAAGCGAGAAAGGGGTGTGAGAAAAGAGAGGAGAAGGGGGGTGTGAAAAGAGGGAGAAGAGGGTGAAAAGGGGGTGTTAGAGAAATTAGGAGGAAGAGATATTAGGAGGGGGGAAAGAGAAATTGAAATTAGGAGGGGGGAAGAGATATTAGGAGGGGGGAGAGAAAGAGAAATTGGAGCGGGAGGAGAGATTGACATTCATCACATACACACAATGCACCCCTTGCACACAGAAAAACAGACAATGCATTACACACACAGACACACATACACAAGCAATGCAACCGTTACACACAATGCATCCCTTACACACACAGAAACACACAATGCATTCATTACACACACTCAATGCACCCCTTACACACATTCAATGCATCCCATACATACACAGAAACACACCTTGCAGCCCTTACACATACAAACACAATTTTACACAATGCATTCCTTACACACATATCAGGACATCCCCTACACACTCCACCCCCTGTGAACAAACTCATTGGTGGAACATGAAGGTGGACCCTGGGACCCAGACCTTGAGCTGTGTAAAGGGCCCCCAAAAAATGGAGCTGCTTTCCGTTCTCCCAGAACACTGATTTTTGTGACCACAATTACAAACCGCCTCCAGAGAGCCTGTTCTGCACCAGACCAGTGGAGCCAGACTGCAGCTAGAGCCCATCATCATCATCCTCATCTGGTTGTAAGTAGGCAATCTAGTATATTATTCGTGGCACTAAGCTCTAATTTACCTCACATTAAAGAAACACTATAGTCCCCAGAACCACTTCAGCTTAATGTAGTGGTTCTGGTGTCTATAGCCTGTCCCTGCAGGCCTTTTAATGTAAACACGGCGGCACTGCAGCACTGGCGTTAGTTAACATGGCAAATCATATGGGTGGGGCATTGTGATGTCACATGGGGGGGGGCGGCAAACTTTACTTTTGCCTAGGGCGGCAAAAATCCTTGCACCGACCCTGGCTGGAGGGGGCTGTGTGAGCTGTGGCTGCACAGTGTCCCATGGTAGTTAGGGTGCCGTGCGGCCAGTACAGCTCACACAAGCAAACAGCTGATAAACTGGCCGCACGGAGGAAATGTGTATGTGTGACTGTCTGCCTGTGACTGTGTGTGACTGTCTGCCTGTAACTGAGTGTGTGACTGTCTGTCTGTAACTGAGTGTGTGACTGTCTGCCTGTAAATGTGTGTGTGGGGCTGCAGGGATTTTGTAGAAGGGGGCGGGGGTTTTGTATTGGGACAGGAGTCTTTATAAGGGGGGATAAGCAGGGGATTTGTGGAAGGGGGTTGCGGGGGTTTTGTAGACAGGGCAGTACAGGATTTGTAGAAGGGGCAGGACAGAGGTTTTGTAGGAGGGGCAGGGCAGGACAAGGGTTTTGTAGGAGGGGCTGACAGCGGTTTTGCAAAGTTTACAAATTGTAAAAATAAAAGAAATAAAACCTTTAACATTTTTTACAGGTTTTTTTTTTTGGGGGTGCCAAGCACAGGATCCGCCCCGGGTGCCAAATGCTCTAGGTACGCCCCTGGACAGGTCTCCTATATGTCACTGTAGTACAGGAATAGCACACACCAACTTTACAAAATACACATGAGAAGTTCTTTGTTATAAGTTTGTGTGCCAAAAACCCCCAAAAACAAAATTTTACTCCAATATTTAGCAGAGATTGGCGGTGAAATGGCTACGTAGAAAGTGTCAAAACAACCTTAGGACAATAGCCTGTGATGTCTACTTTATATAAATATACACTTTTGTGTGGCAATTTTGTTTTCTTTTATGGCTATTAAGCTTACAAGACAAACATACCAAATTCTAAAATCGCTCCACATTAAAAGTTTATTTTACTCCTTGTGCTTTGTGACCTGTAACTACCAAAAAAAACCCTTAAAATCCCAGACACATTATATATTCTGTAAATCAGAACAACTAAATGAATTTATTTTTAATTACTTTCTTTAACCTGCACTAATTCGGCACACATTATTATTGAAAAACTGTACAAAAACACAATTTTTTTCTTTTTTTTGCCCTTTTCTGTATTTTTTAAAATAATAAATAAGCATTTATATATATATATATATATATATATGTTACATCAAACGCAGTTGAACGCATACAGCAAGAAAATGCAAAAATTGCTTGTGTCATTAAAGGACCACTATAGTGCCAGGAAAACATACTCGTTTTCCTGGCACTATAGTGCCCTGAGGGTGCCCCCCCCTTAGGGACCCCCTCCCGCCAGGCTCTGGGGAGAGGAAGGGGTTAAACTTACCATTCACAATGCAATGCAAGGGGTTAAACTTACTATTCACAATGCTTTCCTATGGACGCTGGAGTCTTCTCACTGTGATTTTCACAGTGAGAAGCACGCAAGCGCCTCTAGTGGCTGTCAAGAGACAGCCACTGGAGGCTGGATTAACCCATTTATAATCATAGCAGTTTCTCTGAAACTGCTATGTTTATAAAAAAAAGGTTTAACCCTAGCTGGACCTGGCACCCAGACCACTTCATTAAGCTGAAGTGGTCTGGGTGCCTATAGTGGTCCTTTAACAACCTAAAGGACACATGACATGTATGACATGTCATGATTCCCTTTTATTCAAGAAGTTTGGTCCTTAAGGGGTTAAGCGTAAGACAAGCTTCTGAAGCTGTGTCCTTAAGGGGTTAAGGTTTTATATGTCTATATTTATATTTTTACTTAATAAAATATTTTAAAAAGACAAAACTTTACTGCTTCCAAGACAATCCCTATTTTATATTGTATTCTCAATTATTTATATATTTTAACTAGAGGAACTCTTACTAACTATATAATATAGCTAAGATATCTGTAAGGTTAGCCCTGCTAAATTCTATGCTTTAAGATGTTATAGTGGTAAATAGGGGAACTGGCTGCGGTTACAAATAAACTAACCTAGGACAAGACGGCATCCTAAAGTCTGAACACAATATCCACTGAATATGGGTAAGAGGTAATTTATTAAAGAAACATAGTATAAAAGCAAGATAAGTGATCACATTCTTATAAAAGTTAAATTTAAGGATGTATTGTCAATTGAACACCTCAAGTTAGAACAAACCTCTGTTTTCGTGGATTGCATCAAACCTAAAGTGACACTTAAATGACCATAACCACGGCAGCCTGATATACCCATCATTACTGCTAATTATGCAAATATTAAACTAACACTCCAGGCACCAGAACCACTACAGCTTAATGTATCCATTTTAGGGAAAAGACACTCCCCCTACAGGGGGAGATAGGTTTTTATATAATGCTATTAGATAAAGATATTCCATGAACAGTCACTCCTTCCCTCTCACTATGGTATATGTATCAGTGACAATTTCAAGTCTCAACACCGCAGTTGCAACAGTTCATTTAAAGCTTGATCATCTCTGTCAGCACCATGATTTCTAAATTTGACCCTGTTCCCCTCGATAAGCCCATCTCAGCTTCTGGCTGGTGTAGTATAAGCTACACAGAAGGGGAACTAATTCTCCGATGGCAGTGACACATGCTCTTTACACATCTGTGCTGTGTGAACAAGTAGCTATATCTGATAGCAAAACAATGTTTATTGCTTAACCACCATGCCTTATATAAGAAAAAAAAAGAAACAAATTTTTGCTAAGAGAAAAGGAGACGTTATAGATAGTATTTACGTTCCATTTTAACAGTTCTAAATAAATGTGTACTGCATAGTTAACACCTTCCAACAACAGGCTCATATCCATGTTTGCTTGTGAAAAACAACTGTTAAGCATCAACTAACAGCTATCAACCTCTCGCTTTAATGTTTTTGATATTATTAGCATGTATATAGCAACAACATATTGCTCTGTGCTTTAGAAATATAGAAAGGGAACAGTTAGAAGTAAAGAAGGCCCAAACAAGCTTACAAAATATGTTACCACTACTCTAACCAGTAGACATGTGCATAGACAAAATGTACATTATTTTGGGTCAGACAGCAAAATATTTTGGTCGACCTTTACTCTCTGAGGTGGGCATATGGTATTTTTAGAAAACATAACAAAACAGACCGCACCAAATAAGATATACTATATAATCTTATACAGATATATATATGTATACACAATATTATATGTAAAAATATTGAGATATAAAAATAATAAAGTGTCCCAGCAGAAAAAGGCCTTTTTTTTGGAGATAAGAACCTTTTGAAGGTAATGCTTTTTTGGAGGTCAGTCTGTTATCCTCCTTAGTGTTCAAGTTGACAAAACTTTAGTGCAGATGAGGAATACTGTTGTTGGTGTCTCATATGAAATGAAACACAAAATAAACCACCAATAGTGTAATCCAGTATGTACAATATTTTAGGTAAAATTAAGATAAAATAAGCTCACAAGGAGAGAGCTTCTATTCAGCACTTGGATAGGGCTCTGAGCAGTACAATCCCGTTCAAGGATAGATCTGGAGCTGTCCTCTTTTGATGTTCACAATGTAAATGGCATATGAAAGGAATAAAAAAAATCACTTGAGAAAGCCTATGGGTGAAAGGCGTTGTGATTATATAGTAGGACTTTTTTTTAAATCTGTTTTTATTTTTGTGTGGTATATTACAGTAAACATTGTTTTTACCCTCAAAATTTTATGGGTTTTTTTTAACGTATTTTTCTATCCTGCATTTTATTTTTTAATCTAAAAGAACCTCCACATTTACCTACATATATCCTCAGTGGGGAGTATACTATCCAAGCTGAAATAATTGAGCAAAAAATGTGCTCTTGAAATTTTATATATTTAAAAAAAAAAAAGTACTTTTGTTTGAAACAGTGAGCACTATATCTCATTTTATTCCTTTCATATGTCGTGTCTATGTTCCTCTCGTTCGATATAATGAAAAGACAGTTCCGGCCACAGAATAACTTTGCCATGGGGTTCATTATCATAAAAAGCAATATTTTATTGTTTTATTGTGTTTTATTGCTTTTTATGATAATGAACTTGTGGCCGGAACTGTATTTTCATTATATTGAACGAGAGGAACAAAAAGACAGGAAACACATTACTATCGGCACGAGAAGAACGCATGACGCGAAGTTGGAATGCACGCTTCATTGATAGACAGATGGACGGGAAATATGTAAACCGGAAGGAAAATCAGACTGAGGCTTGGAATGCACAATGTTCCTTAGCGGAGTTGAAGCTGAACTCGATCTGGGATTGGCTGATGGTGCCCAGAGGGAGGACTTGACCAGTATATTTAAACTGTAGCTGTACACTGTGGGTTTTGTGACTGATGACTGCACACTGATTAATTTGTTATTTACCCTGAGGAAGTCCATGCAGATGGAAGAAACGCATAGGGCTATTTTTTAAGTATAGAATTTTATTGTTTTTACTGTTGATGGCTGCTCCAACACCCTGAGAATCTTTGCAAGAGGAGTTCAAGTGGATATGGTGATATGCCTATTCTGTTTTTGTGTGACCAATAAATGTAGTCTTTTATAACCAGTGAAGATCTACTCTATGTGTCCACTTCTCTCTCTCTCCATATGTATGTTTTGGATGTGAGAACAAAGAAGAGAGAAATATTGTGCAGAGGGAACTTTCTGGCATTTTGGATCTGGACTACCTTTATGGGTAGGACCGGTCTGATATGTTTCAGAGATGTTCTCTCTGTAATGGCACAAGATGAGCTAAAACCAGCTTGAGATCTAAACTGGGACCCACTGAAGGGCAGGCTATTTCAGCTGCTGCCCATTCTCAGTATTCTCTTGCACCCCGTTTTTTGCTCTCCACAAGTTTAAAGGGTAATCCAGACGTGGACCCCTTGCTCACAGTGCTTAGAGAGATATCAGCTATGTCTCACTGATGATGCTTAACAAGGCTGAAACGATCGTCTGGGGTTGCTGTGTCTCTTGTGCAGAGGGAACTTGCTGGCATTTTGGATCTGGACTACCTGTATGGGTGGGACCAGTCTGATATGTTTCAGAGATATTCTCTCTGTAATGGCACAAGATGAGCTAAAACCAGTTTGAGATCTGAGCGGGGACCCACTGAAGTGCAGGCTATTTCAACTGCTGCCCATTCTCAGTATTCTCTTGCGCCCTGTTTTTTGCTCTCTACTATCAATGAGTGTTTGTGAGTGCAATATATAATTTTATCCTGAAGTTGACACCTTACTGGAACACAATTTAGTGTTTTTTATCGTAGATATTGATGTGTTTCTATGTTTTTTGATGACTTGAAGAAGTCTTTGATATATCTACACCGCAAAGAGCAAAGGGGTAATTGGTATTTTAAAACCCCTTTGTAACAGAACGCCTGGCACCCTGGCCGGTTACCTTCCGCTGACGGATGCTCCTAGTGATCTCCAAGCACTCCACCATAACCACTGCAGACCCCAGGATCCGCCGCAGCTTGGTTGGGGTCTCGCCATCTCCACCCACTCTGGACCCAAGACCAGGGTCCAGCTTCCAGTAGGTCGACCTCTCCAAATTCCAGAGAGCAGGAACAGGAACAAGCTCTTAGCAGAGCTTAGTGATTATACCCTGGGGAGTTTAGTGATTATAGCAATCCCCAGAGTGTAATTCTCCAATCCCCCAAACCAAAACATCATGAAGGTGCAAGATGATCTGTTTAATGAGCCCAAAAGACATTCCTTTTATACACATTTTCAGGCCAGAGGCACATCCCCTGGACCTGATGGTAAACTGGGACAAAATGGACACAAACCAATGGGAACACTAATTAACACAATAACACTCCCACATACACAGTAAAATCCCTCCCTCTATCCTGGAGATAATTGGCTTAAGTAACCGTAGTAAACTCAATTATCTCCAGGTACAGAAAATATCTCCATTTATAATAACAGAAAAAATACATAATTCCTATTATACTGAACAGAACACCCACATTCAACCTATCCCCAGATAGCTCGGATCTGAGCGCTCAATATAGGCGAACAGCGCTCAGATCCCACAAACAGAATAACTTTGCCATGGGGTTAAAGTTTTGTGGAAGCCTCTTTTGACCGACCGCACACAGGATTTCCTGCCCAAAAGAGTTCCATAGTTTTTGTGGCGAAACCAACCTCACCACTGTACACTGGAGAAGCCTGGTTGCTCGCCTGCTGCCTTTGGACTATGGCCCCATGTTAAAAGACATATTTTTCCCTGCAGAAAAGACTTATTCATGCTTTTCTGCCAGGTGTTCGGTAGATTCAATCTACCGAACATCCGCACGAATGAATAGACCACCTGGGAGCTGGAGTGTGCCGGCAATTAAACTCCCTGAAGCTGCGGTTAACCGCAGCTTAATTGACGAATGCTGGGTGGCCGCCATTCGTATCACGAACACGAGGTCGCGGCCATTTTAAACATGCGAATGCACAGCGGTGTTCGACGCTTAATTCATGGAACTGAAATCGGACACAGTTTTGCGCGAACACCGCTGAAGCCGCCGACCTCCCTTCTTGTTCGGTGAAAGTGCACGAACGGCCCGGTGTTCGGTAGTTTTGTTTGAGTGTGTTGTGCCCCAGATAGGAATCCCATGGAGCCCATTCGCATGAAACTGACTGTGTAAAGACTTTGGCTCCATGGCGATTAAACTGTATTCGTGTGGTCTGAGCGCCATTCGCTTAATAATGCGCGCTCAGACCTGAGCTATCTGGGGATATGTAGAACGTATATGTTTTATGTACTGAATGTAACTGTAGGTAATTTTATGTCTATTACTGTTTGTTTTCTGCCATGTGGTTAATGGAGTTTAGCCTCTGTCTTTGGAGATAATTGAATTACTTCCCAATTATCTCCAGGGCAGAGAGAAGGGATTGTGATGCATTGTGGGATGGTTGAAATGTGTAAGTCTGTGATTGGTCCTTTTACCCTTTGTGTCCCAGTCTGCCATTTGGTCCCCTAGGGGAGTGTCCACCAGGTGGGAGACCTGCATAAAAACCGGGCAGTTAGCCCCAGTAAATCAGTTCCTGCTTAACCCTCAAAGTGAAGTGTCATCTCATTATTGGGGGAGGATTTACTGTATGCTGTTAGAGACTGATTGCCAGGAGTGTAAGCCGCTTGGGGGCTTTTCCTGTTCGTCTGCTAGCAGCTATTCGTGTGTCTCCAGTTCAGGAGTTTCGAGTATTCCCTTGGTTGCAGTTCGGGAGTTGGTGAATTCGTGGGTTTGCAGTTCAGGAGATTGGTGGTTGCAGTAGCTGTCGGTGCAGCTGAAAAAGGGGAATATCGCCTAAACGGGTTTTAACCTCTTTTGGGCAAAACGGTCTGTTACAGTTTTAGGCTGTGCAGTCGGTCTATTTAACACAGTAAAAAGGCTAAGTCCCATTCGAATGCACAAACGGGTGCCATTCGTGCAAATATCCAGTATTAATGTGGCGTTCGAATAGTTGAACGGCATTCGACTCCAGTCGAATGAGTCAAAGTCTGGAGAAGGTAAAACTTCATTGGTGTTCGTGCCGTCAAGTGACTGCGTTTGGCTGAATTAAAATGGCTGCCCGCACGTGTCCGTTTGTCGAATGGCGGCCACTTCGACTGCTTCAGCACTTTGGCTGTATCCGAAGTGCCAATTTAAAGTTACAGAACTGCTCCAATACAATTTAAAGGGGTAGAAAGAGTCTTTTAAAATCCAATTTGCTAAAATAGAGTTTTTTACAGGCACTATATCCCAGGGGCCATAGTCACAAGGTAGGAGGCTGTCAGTTAGTCCTCTCCAGGCACAAGCGGCGAAGGGCGCTTTGTCACACCCTCTTGTAGTGTATTCCTCACTGGTGTTACTGTTTGCTGGGCAAGAAGTATGATTCATATCCAAGTAACAGACCTTATTCTGCTGCCTTTGGATTTAGTGCTGTATCTCCCCTTCTTTTTAGTCCTGTTGTACAAATTGTGTTTTTACCCCTTATGTTACTTACTTGGGGCGAGGGTTGATAACCCCTTATGTTACTTACTTGGGTCCAGCGCCGATGTCCCTCAGCACTGGCTCAGCGCCGCCCACGCTCCTCCCTGTGGAGGAGACCTAATACGCAATCGCCACATTTGCATTAGGATTTCCCTAAATGAAAGCATTCCGGTGATGCAGGAAGTGCTCTTGCATAGTATGAGGACATCCAGCTTCATTTAGGCGTTCCCGAACCACTGAAGGAATCTGAGCGCTATTTCAACAAAGTGGGCACTTAGACCCAAGCTATTCAGGAATATGACTTTCGTGGGGTTCCTATGATATTAAAATTTATTTTAATATATTGTAATATTGATAGAGATTATCTGAGAGATAGTTCAGTTATAGTTTTCTCACTTAATTATCTCTCAGAAACAGAGGATCCTGGGAGGAAAACCTCTGAATTCTTGATGTGGAGACCCCCTGGTAGGGGTCAGTGCATAAAAGCCATGTGTGGCCAGAATAAAATCAGTTGTACTCCCAGAACTGCCGTCCAGTTGATGGGGAGGAGGTGGGCTATTCACTTGGCTATTTCTTGTTCCTGAGTTCCCTGAATTCCTGACCATAGCAGAGGGAGAGTCCTGATAAGGACTAAGGCTCTGCTACACAACCCATGGCCAGTAGATGGGGGCTAGTAATTAAAAAAAAATAATATCCCATCCTCCCACCACCTGTAGTCGGCATGTGGGGCTACTTACTAAATATGTGGCAACTAGTGTCTCCCTGGGGGAGGGCATGCATTGACAGCAGGATGACCTGCTAATTATTTGGGTGGACCCTGCCCCTTTCTGATGGTGCCCCTGTACTTTCCTCCCACTGGTATCCCTATTCGCTGAATGCTGGAATTGGGAGGTATGTAGAAGCATGTCAGAGAGAAGATTTGCAATTACAGCAAGTTCTCTCAGGACTGATTCAAATCACCTTCATAGTCCAGAGAAAACCTTTCTAAAAAACATGTTGCGGTTTTTGATCTATCTCACATTAATACAAATTCAAAATTGAACTCCGGAATGAAAATCCATTTGAAATGGGATCAATCACTATAGTAATACAAATATATTATGCTTTACTTAAATGCATCTAGGACCATTTAAAAAGGCTCCTACTGAATTTCATACTATCACTCTGTATACTATGGATTATATTACTATTATTCTTACATTAAAGTTACCTGTCTGAATCAGTAGGTGAAATTTCCATTCCTCCTGTGTTAAATGATGAGTATTTTTTTTCCGGCATGGTCTAACAAACATTGACATGGAGCCAAAATGAAGCGGCCCTGTTTTATGACAGATGTGTGAATTTTCTACATTTTGATTTATTTTTAATACCTCACAAAAACACATTTGTTAAATATAGGAGGTAAGTAAACAGAATATAAAAAAATCATGGGAGGTGACAGCTACCCTTTAAGTCACATCTTTTTATATTTTAGAAACCTAATATACATTTTGAAATCTGTTGCTTAACTGTTGAAAACCGTTGCACTACATGTTCAATGTGATTTTTAAGATTGATTTAGAAAGAAATATACGTCCTTTCAATAATTCATTCCCATTGCTTCCAATTTTAATAATTCCCAAGTCCTTTATTTCTTACCAGAATTGTAACTAGGTTACATAGCACCCAGGGTGGAAATGGCAGTCAGGTGGGGGTATAAGAAAAGTCTACAACCGCCCCTGCAGTAATATGGAGGTCATCTCAACCCCTGCATTTAAAGCATGCCAACAAGCAAATATTTAGAATTTCTAACAATGTTTTAAGCAGTGTTTTATCCAACTATAATCCGGACTATATTCAAGCTCGTTCAGAGCCTTGTCTGCAAAGTAAATATCATGACCAATGTCCAGATTGCATTCTGAATGACCCCGTTCTGCTGGGAAACCTTGACTCTGGTAATTTTGTGGATGTTACTTTGTCACCTACCTATAGAGTGTTTTAGACCAAGTGCACCCCTTCGTGGGAATGGTGTTCCCTGATGGCAGTGGCCTCTTTCAGCAGGATAATGCATCCTGCCACACTGCAAAAATTGTTTAGGAATGTTTTGAGTAACATGACAAAGAGTTCAAGGCATTGAATATTTGTGAGATGTACTAAAACAACAAATTCGTTTAATGGAGGCCCCACCTTGCAACTTGCAGAACTTAAAGTATCTGCTGATGATGTATTGATGCCAGATACCACAGGACACGTTCAGAGGTTTTGTAGAGTCCCTGCCTCAATGCATCAGAGCTATTTTAGCAGCATGTAGGGGACCTACACAATATTAGGCAAGTGGTTTTAATGGTGCGGCTAATAATTGTATGCATGTGCAGAATACCTAAAATGTCTACTTAGAGTTACTTTAAAGAAAACATCTACTCACAAAAATATGTTAGATCCTTAAGCTCCCTTACATACAAGCTTCCTTCTATCCAAATCAATTCTAGAATTGTGTCCTCACACGAACCTACAACCCACAAACATCCACATTTTAATTATCTTGTATTTCCATTGTCACTTCTATGCTCTCTCAATTTCTTTCCCTGTCTCCCAATGCAATCAATCTCCTTTAAATTTCGCCTCCGGAACTAACTATTCAATATTAGTTTTCATTCCTCTTTTATACAGGGAAAAAGCAACTAGTTAGGGAAACCTGGGTACACAATTTATTTGGTACCCCTTGTGGATGTGGGGGCACCAAAGTGAGAATTCAAAGTGAATTGCAAATTTAAGGTCAAAATAGTTTAACTGGAAAATTCTCTAAGTCAGCTATGCTTTCAATTCAACTACTCTGTCCTTAAATTTGAAATTCACTTTGAATTCACTATTTTAGATGACTTACTAATAACAATTTTTATAAATAAAATTACATTTTATTAACAAGAACACTATATTGTATTTACACAGTTTGTCGCTAAATTAATTTATTATTGTTTAAAGATGCATTACTGAGAGTATTACTGCTGTGGAGCTCTGTTATGCACTCAGACACACCAAAAATATGAAGCATTTCGAAAGAGCGAGGTTAGGATAGAAAAGAAAGAAAGGGGAATTTGGGTTACAGGGCACTCAGAGCAGAAATGTATTTTGCCATACCCAAAACTGTAAATTTTGTTGTGTTCCACTATGCAAACTCCAAACCTCTCCAGCTCCAGGCTCCTGCCCAAATTAGGCCCACTGTTATAGTGATGTTGACCGCCACTACTCTCGGCTTCTACAATCTTTAGAAATTTTGGTGGCCAGTCTCTCCTCCATGTTTTGTGGTTGTGTGAAACTGGACCAACAAACCTAACTAGCAATGCACCAGTAGGCTTGCAGCTGCTCTAGTGGGAAGGTGGTGATTTGTACACCCCATTCCTCCTGTCACCCAGGATGGACTGCCTCTCCTCCCTTTTTAGTACACGTCTGCTTAGGCGCTATGAGGCTGATATATTATACCTGCCAAGCCTTAAAAACTTGGGAATCAGGTGTAGGACTTTAGATTAAATGGATCACAGTCTTCTCCCTCCTGTGACCAGCCAGCTAATACATTTAAACAAACCAGGGACATCCTGATTTCCAAATGTGTGCCATTGTCTTCTCCTTAAAATAGAATAAAGGATTTTGTCCATCTGAATTGGTTGGTGTATAGGACCATGTGTGACAGAATGGGGGAATGTGACAATGTTGTGTTATGTGACTAAATCTCTAATGGAGCCCAGTACTCTGGCTAAGTACCTCCATTAGTAATTCCCAAAATATTAAAAAATCCTAGGTTTTCATAATAGTCTATTAACAAAATTTGCATCCCTGGACATGTCTGGTTCCTACAAGCAATATGTCAAAAAGGACCTGAATCGGATGTATCCCGCCAAAATTGTTGCGTTAAGTTTGAACTGGCTGTAGAGTTCCAGGCTGTTATGGCTAAGTGCTGGTCTTTGAAAAAGTTTTTTTCTGGTTTTGGGGTAGGGGACTCCCCTGGATCTCAGTGAGCGTTGATGGTATGTCCTCTTCCCCTCCAAAAAACACTCTTCTGGGTAATTGGATAACTGAGCAGGAATGATCAGAAGGTGAACTGGCAAGCTGCTATGCACTTGGCCAAGTTAGAGTTCCATGCGGTTGTTGCCTGGTCCCGCTGGAAGGTTTGCGTCTGCCCCGGTTTCCTCGTGCAGTCCCAGGGATGGGAAGAGAGCATTCTCCCCTCCAAAGGCATGGAGGGGACAAGGAAAAGTCAGTGGCTAAACCAGCTTCTTTAGGGTGAGTTATATTCTAAATCCTGCACTAGTTAGTGGTATGGCTGGAGAAGGGTTCGCTACAACATTGATAAATGTAACTGGTGGGGCTATTCACTAAATCAGAAATTGTTGGAAACTGATCAACAACAATTTTATCATTGGCAATTTTGGTCTAAAAATGTTAATTCTCTGGTCAGTACCTGGTTTAGTTAAAGGGACCCATCACCCTTAACCCTGAGCTTGTGATTACTGCAGTTTTTATATACTGCAATAATTACCTGCTATGGTTAACTCCTCCTCTGCGCATGCGCATTAGTTCTCCCTCGTTGGCTTACGTTGGCGGGGGAGGAGTGAAGGCAGACCCAAGCCAGCACTGAGGAACATCAGCACTGGACCTAGGTAAGTGACAGAAGAAGATCTGGATCAAAGAGGAAAATATAATAAATAAATAAATACAAGTGGCAAAACATCAAAAACATGACATGGCTAATTTAAGTGACTGGTGTGGGGTATTGCATCAATGCTTTCCTATGGTGACTTCACTGACTCTGGATTTCCTTATGCAGAGTGTGAGGACGTCTAGCATCAGTTAGGCGACCTAGAGTCTGGTAAACTCCCCGATGCACCTCTAGTGGCTGCCAAGTAGACAGATAATAGAGACTGTCTTAGCACTAAGTGACACTAAGCACTACGTGGCACAGGGACATTGCACCTAGACCACTTCAATGAGCTCAAGTGGTCTGGTGTGCCTGTAGTGTCCCTTTATTTCATTGTCACAACCCACCCCTTTGTTGAGGTCCTTTGTTACATATGGTAGTAGTTGTGTATTGGGAGGTGGTTAGGAGAGGTGGTTGGTTGGAGGAAAGGTTGTAATGGGGAGCTGGAACCTAACAATACTGCTCTCTGAAGCCACCACCCGCTCCCCCTTTATGTTTAGAGAAGCTATGCGCTGTTCTGGCTGTGAGGAGCATGCTGCTGCAATGAAATGAGGATGAGCCATGAATGAGACATTTGTACAGAATGTTGCCCCATGAAGATTTTAGCCAATCAAATGCCATTTTGATGATGTCACAAATGGGCCGGAGCCAATGCCTGCGGATTTGAGTGACACTGGGAATAAGTTGAGTTTTAAACTTTTATAGGGGTGCTAAGGGGGGGTAAACCACCTATATGGTGTGTTGAGCACTATAGGGTCAGGAATACAAGTTTATATTCCTGACCCTATAGGGATCCTTTAAATAAACAAAGTAATGTATAGTATGTAACTTTGTATGTGTGGCTGTCTTGGTCCCATTCACTTGTTTTGATGATGGGATTTTTCCTACTTGTGTTTCTTGCCACTAAAATCCTTGAAGAGGACTTATATTGACACAAGTTGCACTGAGTTATCTGATTATTATGACACTGTGCATAAAGTTTCTTAGCATAAAACAATTATTTGGGCCTACAGCATGGACAATTGGTTACCTTGTGAACAGGTACTGAGAGTTATGCAAACACATTTTTGTATTTAATTTATCTTAGAAATTACTACAGAACCTGGCACTGTGAAGGACTTAAAATGCTAATATGTTATGTCTATATGTTATTGAAGAAAATTGGTGTAATTTAACTCTGTTCAATTGTTAATGTCTCACAGCCTATCTAAATAAATTGTTAATACACCACTTTCTAAATTTTAATGCTTTTGCAAAGTAAATATCAATGGGACTAAATTATTGTAGTAACAGCAAACCCAATACAAGTGTTTATTTTTAGTCTAAATAATCAGAAACTCAACATTTGCATTTTTTTTTTTCTATTTGAAACGTGGATTGCACAGCAGGCATAGTCAGATAAAATTGCAGTTTTGTGGGTAGCTTGCTGTTAATAAATACAAAAATGTAAATGATGTAAAGTTACATATTTTTTATTTATTTATGTGTGCCCTTCACAGAAATGTTTAGGAAATACAATGTTTTACAGGTCAGAGATATAATAGATAACTGGGAGGGGCATGGGAGGGGCGTGGCCTGGGGCTCGAACAAGATGGACCATAATAACTCGGTTATCTCCACCGGGTTCCTAATCTAGCCTTTTAAAGCACCATTTCAATTCGAATTAAGAAGGGGAGCACTCCCCAACCACCCTGGCACTCAGCGGCAATGGGACCCGGACCGATGGATGAATCTTTGTCCCCCTCAGCAACACTTACAGTCTCCCCGGCCTCCCAGCACGTGGAGGAGACGTCGAGACCTGGAAGCCCGGTGTTATGGACTGCACACCCGGTGCCCGGGTGACATAGCGAAAGAAATTCTCGACTTTTAGTAGCACAGCTATGAAACAATGCAGGACACAGGATACAGTGGGAAGGCACGGGCATTCAATGCTCAGGCATGGTCCTGAACATAGGCGTCGGGAAGCAGAGTCTGCGGGTAAACAGACCAGAGGACTGCATGCAGCCCACTGGAGTCTGTGGCCTCTCACTGCCGCTTGGATTAGTTCTGACACGTGGTAGGGGCCTAGCCACATACCGATACTTACAGGGTCACTGGTTTGAGGGGCAAGTTTTTTATTCTATTTTTTTTTTTTATGGGGAGGGTAGGGTCCAGAGAGAACTCAACTAGGCCGTACAACCTAGAGCTAGACCCCACACCACACTTCACCAAGAAGGGGCTCACAGAACACCAAACCATCACAGCCCACCATGGACAGACACACACAGGCCATGGCCGCGCTCCCTGGGATACCATCCCCCCTGCTTGGGCATATATAAGGTGGGATTTATACCACCCGGCACATGTAGCGCTGTCCAGACCCCATGTGGGGGGGGGACATCGCAAATTCTTGCCGCCCAGACATGGGCGTCCGCAGGAATTTTTCCAGGGGGGGGCATAATTGTAATGACATCCATGCTTGGTACCTTTTTGACAGTGTCATGAAAGGGAAGGGGCACAGCCATTATCACATTAAGCCAGGGTGAATAGCGTTTTCACAACTATGGTGTCAGGAATATAGGTTTGTATTCCTGTCACTATAGTGTTCCTTTAAGCAAATTAAAGGACATTTCTGGTCACCATAACAACTTCACCTAAATGAAAATGCTATGATGCCAGGAAGCCCCTGGGTGCTTGCTTTCCTTTAAGGGGTTAAATCGCTCTCAAATGGTTTAACCCCAAAGGCTTCCTCCAGCTCCAGGTCGCTCAGTGGTATTTGACTTCTGAAACAGAGTGTCAGGAAGTGCAGATTGACGTCAGGCATGGGTGCCGCTGATTGGCTAGAGTGGTCAGTTGACGCTCTAAGCCAATCGCTAGTTCCCGGTTCATAAAATATTTTTACTTTTTTATGAATGGGAGCTACTGATTGGCTTAGAGTGCCAGCTGACCGCTCTAGCCAATCAGCAACACCCCTACCCAACGGCACTCTGTGCTTCCTGACACTCAGTAAATAAAAGTGAACACATTAACACCGATATTTTTTTACCTTTGGAGATGAGTAGGTCCAGCGTTTCCCTGCCAGGCCCAGGTACCAAAGCCTTATGATGTGGTGTCCAGAATAAAGTGGAGGGTTCACTTCATTTGTCCTTCCTGCTCCAATCTCCTTTTCCTCTCCTTCATTTGACAGTCTTTTTTTTTCTTCTGACACTGTTTTCTATCCTTGGCCCCTTCTGCTCTTTTACCTTTCTGCTTATTTTGCGCCCTTCTGCTCCTTTCTCATTCTGATCCCTTTCTGCTCCTTGCTGTCCCTTTCTGCTCCCTTTTCTACTTTACCTTTGTGCTCCTTGCTGTCCCTTTCTGCTCTTTCTCCTACTTTACCTTTGTGCTCCTTCTGATTCTTTCTGCTCCTTTACCCTTTGTGCTCCTTCCTGCTCCTTGCAGGCCCTTCCTGCTCATTCTCCTACTTTATGTTTGTGCTCCTTCTGCCCCTTCCAGCTCATTTCTGACCCTTTCTGCTCCTTCTACTTTACCTTTGTGCTCCTTTGTGCTCTTTACCTTCTGCTCCTTGCTGACCCTTCCTGTTCATTTGCTCCCCAAATCTATAGGCTGCTGCCCCCCCAAAATCTATGGGCTGCTGCCCCCCTCCCCAAATCTATGGGCTGCTGCCCCCCCAAATCTATGGGCTGCTGCCCCCCCAAATCTATGGGCTGCTGCCCCTAAATCTATAGGCTGCTGACCCCCTCCCCAAATCTATGGGCTGCTGCACCCAAATCTAAAGGCTGCTGCTGCCCTCAAATCTATAGGCTGCTGCCCCCCTCCCCAAATCTATG
>OW240920.1:99108746-99201538 GCA_933207985.1 Pelobates cultripes | reverse complement strand
ACTTACCTGATCTGTAGGCTGTCTCTGCCCCCCCATCCCCCACTTACCTGATCTGTAGGCTGTCTCTGGCTGCATGTGCTGCTCCCCTGCAGTTTCAATCAGCAGAGAGAAACAGGGATAAGATGCAGCTTACTATCCCTGTCTCTCTCCATACACAGCGCCACCTACTGGCCGGCGCCGGTATTGCAGTTCATTTTAAATCTCACACAAAATAGCAGAACAAGCTGAAAAATCCAGGGGGGGGCAAGAGCCCCCCCTTCTCCCCCCTGCGGACGCCCATGCGCCCAGAGCAGGATTCTTGGATGTAGAGGCCAGGCAGAAACAAGTAAACAATAGCCCAATTCTCCCAGAGCAACACCCCCCAGGGGAACATTTCCCTCCCCAGTCCCCTCCTCCATCTGACACTGACATGACTCCCTATCACAACGTAGTGACATAGAGGGGGCCCCGGGAACACCGAGAAAATAAGAAAGATCCCCCTTTCACTCCAATTATCACACTGGGAACTAGCATGCAGGAGGTAGGGACTAGAACATAGGACCTCACAAGACCCACACGACCTTGGGATTTTTCTGCCTAAAGGGACCCGAGGGTGGGAGATGAATCACTTAGATATTATACCAGTATCTGAGAGGTGGCAGGACCGCTCACATAAGAGTGTAATTCGAGGAAAATTCATAGCCATAGGCACAAACAGAGAGAGGGCAAGGTTGGAAAGACTTCGGTCAACCCTGGACCTGATAGCGACACTTGGACCTGAACTGAGACACAAACAATCCCTGGAGGACAGAGACTTCTGAACCCTACTAGAAGCCAGAAAAGATCTGAGGATGCTGCTCTCCCAACAACACCTACACACATTTCAGAAATCTAGAGGATTCGTCTGCAAACACTCCAATAAATGGGGTTGCTTACTGTCGAGAATGTTGAAGAAACGGCAAGATCGCTTCCACATCAAAAAGGGTGTCGACCCCTGCAGACCCTCGGAGCACCCGACGGAGATGGAAGAAGCATTCCATACATATTATACAGCACTATACAACATCGAGGGGACCGTGGAACAGGATGCCAACACGGCCCGTTTAGCCAACATGGAAGAATACCTCTCCACCCATATAAAGAAGCGAATATCAGTGGAGGCACAGGAGCCACAGGACGCGGAAATTATGATGGAAGAATTGAATATGGCAATCAAAACATCAAAAAAAAAGGCAGGGTCCCGGGCCCAGGTGACTTCCCAATTAAATATTACAAGAAATTTGGGGATGTACTCTTGCCACATTTGCTGACATCACTCAACTCCTTATAACAAGGGGGCAGGCTGGGAATGGAGTCTTTCCTTGCGCACATCACCATTCTCCCGAAGGAAGCGAAGGACCCTGAACAATGTGCAAGCTATGGACCCATTTCCTTACTAAACTGTGACTGCAAGCTGCTAGTGAAGATCCTTGCAGCACATATGAAACCAGTCCTACTATCTCTGATTAACCCAGACCAGTGTGGGTTCATCCCTGGGCGAGAAGCAAAAGACAACTCCATTCGCCTTCTGAACATATTGCACTTAGCCACCTCCTAAGGACGTCCCCTGATCATTCTCTCCACAGACGCGGAAAAAGTGTTTGATTGGGTGGACTGGCAATACATGCTCCTCACTCTGCGGACGATGGGTTCGGAGAGACATTCTGCCGATGGATCTGGGCTCTCTACTCCATACCTACAGCTAGGGTGTGAGTGAATGGGGGACTATCATCACCAGTGCGGATCTCCAACGATACACGACAGGGGTGCCCACTCTCACCCCTGCTGTTTGTGCTGACACTGGAGCCATTCTTAGAGGCAGTTAGGTCCAAACCCTCCATACACGGCCTCCGATATGTGGGACTGGAACACAAGATATCCGCATACGCAGACGATTTACTGTTCTACGTGGCACAACCGCAGATCTGGCTCCCGAACAGCATCAGTGAAATTTGAACATATGGCGGTCTCAGCAATTTTAAACAGAACTTTGATAAATTGGAGTCCCTTAATATCCCGGTCCCGACAGGGCAAAGGAGACACTTAGCCAAGAATTTTAGGTTTCGCTGGTGTGAGGACCGTATAAAATATCTGGGAAACTGGATCCCACCCAAGAGACCTCCGACAGCTGTATCAACTCAACTTTCTGCTCTTATTGGCTCGTCTTACAACCAATATGAAATTATGGATGGCCCCACATTTCTCCTGACTGGGGCGTTTGGCATTAAAATGAACGTGCTACCCAGGATACTATATCTGTTATTAAGCAATACCAATTGCCCTCCCACCAACTTACTTCAAATCCATGAACTCAGCATTGGTGTCCTTCATATGGAGAGGTCAATGACTTCGGATGTCACAACTCATGAGACCCAAACAGGAGGGAGGGCTGGGACTGCCGTCACTCCCGGGTTACTACCGGGCGACACACCTGGCAAGGATAGTGGAATGGCAGAATACGAAATCCCAGAAGATCTGTCCCGTACTGGAAAGAGAGACATCCCAGCGAAGGTATGGCTGCCGGACGCTGTGTCCCGGAAACCCAACTCAAAACAACCATTCATAGAGGCAGCGATGAAAACATGGAACCAAATCAGGTTTAAGTTCAATCTTACGGCAATTAGTGGACCTATGTATCCAGTTTCAAGCAATCCAGATTTCTCAGCAGACCAGGGAAAGTGGGCGCTGGACTTCTTTGGCAGGGGCTTCTACATCATACATGCCAAGGGAACAACAACATATTACCCCTGCCAACACAGCACTAGAATCCTTTGCATACCGCCAGCTGCACCACTTCCATGCCTCGGTTGCCAACCGACTACAGTTACAGAGACCCCTACACCCATTCCAGGACATTTGCTCAAAAAAGACAACTCTACACCGTGGCATCTCCGTGCTGTATTCAATACTGACTTCAGGAGACAGCGTGCTTCTCCCTAAATACCAGGCCACGTGGGAAGAGGCGCTCCACACCTCATTTTCCACCCAGGAATGGAAGCATATAACAACATTCACCCACCTAGGCTGCTGCTGTGCAAAATACCAGGAGATAAATGATAAGATCCTCACACACTGGTATGACACACCGCAGAAAATTCATAAATATGCCCCAGAGAAACCTGACTAGTGCTGGAGATTCGGAGCGGAAGGAGGAACTCTCCTTCATATTTTTGGGGAATGTTCCCGCCTGGTCCCTTACTGGAAGAAGATTTTCAAAACCATGACCCAGATGACAGATGAGGGCATAACATTTAACCCGATAGAGATGCTCTTGAATAAATTGAACTTATCAATATCTAAATACAAACAATCTCTCTCAAGGCAGCCAGGACACTAATCCCTCAGCATTGGTGCCAGAAGGAACCCTGACATTCCAGAAATGGCTGGAGAGAGTTGATGAGATACGACATGTGGAAAAGGAAGTTGCCATGATAAGTGGGCGACTGGATCGGTACGAAGAGATCTGGCGAACATGGTATTACTACATAAGCTCCAACCTTCCACAATGTGCCAAGATGTGACAAATGTCATTAACAATATATCCTCAGGAAGTACTAACTCAACCAAGCCTAAGTTTAGAAACAACATAGAAGATAATGTGTTTTCGACTCACAAACCTTCTCTCACTGAATCTGTATACTGTATTCTGTATTTTAAAAAACCAATAAAAAGAGATTGACAAAAAATAATAAATAACTGTATATTAACTTCTTGTTGATCCAAACAAATTTATTTCCCTTCTTTCGATCAATTAAATAAACATATGTATGTAAAGATGAACTTGATTGACCTGAGTTATTTTTGAATTGAGATTGCCATGTTACTATGCTATCAATACATGACTAAAATATTTTAGTTGGAAAAAGCCCAATTGTAGACTTCTTCCAATCCAAGCATTTTGTGCAATTGTACTTCACACTTCACAATAAATCTTGCTTAATGCTTGTGACTAAAGCTGTTGTAAAGGCAAAAATGTAATTCTTTGTTGAGCTAATTTGCATGTGTCCACCCAGAATCCCTTGCAGTAGTAACTCTATCCCTGTGGAAAATTGTAAATGGCTCTTTAGCTGACAAGGCGTGCAGCTTTGATACTCTTCTTCCTGATGTTAATGCCACTAGCAAAACTGTTTTAATAGTGAGCAAATAGATATAGATTCCAGAGGCTCAAAAGGATGGGATTTAAGTACTTTTAAAACTAATGGCAGATCCCATGGAGGAGATAAAGGCTTGATCGGAGGATGGATCTTTAAAGCTGTTGTGAGGAATCTGGCCACATCCACATCAAATGCCCATTTGTGGTTCATGAGGGCTGATAAGGCTGATACATGGACTTCAAGGTGTTGAAATTAAGTCCTTTATCTAAGCCAGATTGCAGGAATTCCAGTATGTCCTTAGTAGTAGGTTTTTAGATATTTCTGCCTTTGGAAGATGCCTAGGAAGAAAACACATCCCAAACTCTATAATATGTGGATGATGTAGAGCACTTTCTTGCTTGCATAAGAGTGTTAATGACTGCTTGAGAGAAACCTTTGTCCTTTAACACCTCCTTTTCAAATTCCTTGCCATCAGGTTGAGGAATGGCGGGTCCGAATGGAGAACAGGATCTTGATGTAGAAGGTCTGGGACTTTTGGAAGCTGTAATGGAGGTTCCTGGCAAAGGCTTATGAGAAGAGGAAACCATGGTCTGCGAGGCCAAAATGGAGCCACTAGGCTGATTACTGTATTTTCTTGTCTTAGCCTCCTCAAAACTGGAAAGATGAGAGGGAAGGGAGGGAATGCATAATCTAGGCTGAATCTCCAACTGCAAGACAGAGCATCTCTTCCTAGAGCTTGAGGGTCTTTACATTTTGTGAAGAATCTGTGGATTTGCCTGTTTTTCCATGTGGCCATGAAATCCACTTGCAGATGACCCCCATCTCTTCACTATTAACTGGAACATGCTCCTTGATAAGCTCCATTCTCCTGTATCTATCTGAAATCTGCTAAGGTAATCTGCTACAGAGTTCTCCCTGTAAGTGTACTGCCCTCAGACCTGTCAGGTGTGTCTGCGTCCAAGACATAAGTTACTTCATTATCATCATCATCATCTGATGACTCCACGTCCCGTTATGATGATTGATATAGGCCACCACTGCAGCGTTGTCTGACCTTATCTTGACCCACTGGAGAAGAATTTGGGAGGAGAAATATTTCACGTCCTCTAGTACCGTCCAAAGTTCCAGGAGACTGAAGGGAGTGTTGGCTGTCTTGAATCTCCATTTTCCTTGAGCATAATTTTCTAGAAAATGGGCTCCGCAGCCCCACTGGCTGGCATTTGTTGTTATTACTGACCAAGTTACTGCTCCCAGTGGAAACCATATGGAGAGGGTGTCTTTCCTTTACCACCAGTTTAGGTATTGATGAACGTCTGATGGAACTTTGATTGCTTGATGAAGATTTCCTGATGTAAACTGGTGAAGGAAATTGGACTGAAATATCCTCATTCTCCACTGGGCCCACCTTGTCAGTCCTATGGTGGAGGACACTGAGCCTAGAAGACTCATGGCTTTCCTTGCTGTAGTCACTCTGTGTCAGGGTTTCTTTGCAGTTTTAAACAGCAACCCTTCCTTTCTCTTTGTCTGAGCTTTCAGCTGATTTTAACAATCAGCTCCTTCATTAATGATGCCACGGTTACTCATCTGATTGTAGTAACCAGCCCTGATGCTAATCAGTTCAGCCTATTTAAGCAGCAAAACCCAGTACCTCCTTGCCCTTGCGTGGTTTCCTGTTTCCCAGAAGACTTCCTTTTTCCTGTGTGTTCCTGGTTCCTGACTTCTGGTCTTGTTCCTGACTACGCTGCTCTCCGTTCTCCTGATCCTGGCTCATCTGGCTACCCGCTTTGGTGCCTGACACCTGCTTGCCTACTGGACTTTGCTTTTGGTTTAGGTAATTATATGCTATTTATAATAAAGGTGTTTTGCATCTACGTTCTGTCTCTGTCTGGTTCCTGGCCCCTAACACTGTGTGCCAACATCTCTTTTACTTTTTTTGTCAGTCTGCAAATTCTTTCTTGTGACAGCTGGACCTTCCCTCTGGATGTATTGAATAGAGCTCCTATGTAGACCATCGTCTGAGTATGGGAAAGATGACTCTTTTGAAGTTTATCTTCCATCTATGTTTTTTGTGAAACTTGAGACAGATCTGTCCATGAAAAGCTAGGGTCTCTTTGTTTTCTGCTACTATGAGGATATCATCCAAATAATGGTATATGGATATCCCCTGCTTCCTCAGGTCTGCGATCAGTACCACTAGGATCTTTGTAAATATCCTTGGACCCATGCTTAGGCCAAAGGGGAGGGCCCTGAACTGGAAATGACCCTGCTCCACCGCAAATCTTAGATATTTTTGATGTTGAGGTGCAATGGGAATGTGAAAATAAGCGTTGAAAAAGTCTATTGACATTATCAGGAACACTGCCTATATGATAGATGAAAGGGATTCCATCTTGAATTTCCTGATCTTTAGGTAGAGTTTCAGTCTGTGTAGCTCTAGTATATGTCTCCATCACCCTGAAGCTTTCTTTGTTAGAAAAAGATGTCAGTAGAAATCATGAGTCTTTTCTGGATCTGGAACTTGAACTATCACTCCTTTTCTTTGGAGGGAGCAAATAAATTCCTGAAAGGCCACTTTCTTTTCTTTGTCTCCTGGCCATCTTTTAATTTGGAATGAATGCAGCGGAGGTTTTTGGAAGAACTCTAGAAAGTATTCTTTCTGGATGACGTCTAAAACCCACTTGTCATGTATAGAGACTTCCTGTGCCCCTATTCCTCCGGACCTTCCTCCTCTGAAACCAGATTGACCACTCCTCCAGGATTCTCTTCCTGGTCTGTATGCTCTGTTGTTGCGAAATGAATAATTTTCTGAGGGATCTTGTAGCATGAAAAGGAGGCTTGGTTTTACGATCTTGTGGTAAGAATGCTCTTCTACCTTCCGCTGCTCTTTTAATACAGTCATCTTGGTTCTTGCCAAATAGCATATCCCCATGAAACAGAAACACAAATTGTTCTTGGAGGAGGAATCCGCTGACTAGGATCTGAGCCAAAGGGATCTTCTAGCAGCCAAGGAAAGAATCATATTTCTGGATAATGCTCTCAATATATCCACTGCAGCTTTTGAAGAAAAATCCAAAGCCAACTTCATGTCTTTAAGGTTCTCAATCAGAGAAGATCTGCTCCTGCCCTTTCTGATATCCTCCTCCAGGTTCTCCATCCTGTAACAGAATTTATCTTGATTCCAAGGCTCAAGCTTATAGGTATCATATAATGATATCCTATATTAAAATTGGCTAACTTGGACTCAGGAAATGCTTGATGCTTAACACGACACTTAAGACCATATATGTCTAGTTCCAGGAGCAGAGAGCCCCCACCTGAAATATCTCTTCTCTAATCTTTTTGTTCTTTCTCACCTTGGAACTTATTTGTTATGTGTACATGATGTTCATCCCTATGTCTTATCTGTACTTACATTCCTATTACTGTTCTAAGAGTATTTGCACGTAAGCACTTACTTTTTAATGTATAAAACCCAGCTGATGAATAAAACGTCAGAGGCTTATTTTGAATACCAACAAGTGTCTGGTGTCTAATTCTTGCTTTTCCAAGTGCACTTGTAATAATAATTTAGGCTTCCTCTGAATATAACAAAGATCATCATTTGGATCCACAACAATCCACACTTTTAAAGCTCTAGAAACTAGAGATGAGAGCTACTGCTGGGTGTAGGCCAGTGCCTGCTGCCATGTATGTCTTTGAAAGATACCATCTTACCATACCATTCTATCCATATGATCTTTGAAGGAACCTGCGTTTTCTACTGGTAGGTTGGTGTGTTTGGCCAGTCTGACAATTGCCGCATCTACTTTAGGGGCTGAGCCCCATGTTTCTGCATCCTTGTTGCTTATAGGATAGAGCCTAGAAAATCTTCCTCTCTCAGAGAGTTTGTTTTCTGATGAGGACCATTTGTCCGTAATCAAATCTTTGATGGTATAATGCACAGGGAAAGAACCTCTCTTTTTCCTGAGGTCTGTAAAGAAACGACTGGAGGTAGACAATTCTTCCTTCTAGGGATGAGCAAAATATTCGGTTCGGTTCGGCATTCCGAAATTTGGGACTTCAGAACTTCGGAACTTCGGCACTTCGTTTCGGCACTTCCGAAATTCGGGACTTAGGCACTTCGGTTCAGTTCGGAACTTCAGAACTTCGGCACTTCGACACTTCAGAACTTTGGCACTTCGGAACTTCGGCACTTCGGGACTTCTCGACTTCAGATATGTTCTCTTGCAGCCGCTTAGTAGATGGCTCCCTAATACCGTTAGGGAGCTATCTACCAAAAGGCTCAAAGACCTAACTTAGTATTAGTAAATTCTTCCCCTACTTGCTGTACCGCGAGTAGGGTTATGTCTAGTAAATAGTGAGCAGCCTGTGGCTGATCAATGTTTAAAAAAAAAAAAAAACAACCCATGTCCCCCCTCTCCCGAGCCCCCACCTCCCGAGCCCCCACCTGTGCCCTAAATTAGAATAAGGGGGGGACCTATTGTCCTACCCCCCGGCCCACACCCCTTAGTAGCGGGTGGGGGCCTTAAATACCAATATAGTGGGGAGACCAATTGTCCTCCCCCCTGGTCCCCACCCCTGGGTGGCAGGTGGGGGCCCTAAATTAGAATAAGGGGGTAAACCCTGAGTGCCAGGTGGGGGCCCTAAATACCAATAAGGGGGGGACCTATTGTCCTCCCCCTTGGCCCCCACCCAATCAGCAACCAATCAGAGTTATGAGTCAAATTACATAGCATGGGAAAATTCCAAAGAACTTCCCCATGCTGTGTAACATGACACAGAGCACTCTGATTGGTTAGATTTCAAGCCAACCAATCAGAGTGCTGTGGCAGGCAAATGTACAGACTTGTCTGTCAGTCTCTTCATTTACCTGTCAGAGCACTCTGATTGGTTGGCTTGAACCAACCAATCAGAGTGCTCTGAGCCTAATTGCAGGGCAAGGCAAGGCTTTATAAGCCTTCCCCATCCTACGACACTCAGTCTGCACGTTGCCCTCCATGGGTGAAGATGGATTACTTTTTCGGCGTCAGGTTTTTTTTTCTCGTCTGATTTTTTTTGTGCTCGAGTTTTTTTTATTTTTTTTAAGTGCGACAGATATTATGTTTTTTTTTGGCCTTTTTTGGGGCCAAAAGTTTAGGACCCCCACCCGCCGCTCATGGTTGGGGCCGGGGGGGACAACAGGCCCCCCCTTCAGTTTAAAAGCCCCCACTCGCGCAGCACAGGTGGGGGCTCGTGAGGGTTTTTTTTTTTTTTTTAAATAGTGAGCAGCCACAGGCTAGACATGCCCCTACTCGCAGTGTAGCGAGTAGGGGCATAATTTACTAATACTAAGTAATTTTTACTTAGTATTAGTAAATTTGTCTGAAAGACCAATTTTGGTCATTCGGCCTTTTGGTAGATAGCACCTTAATACCGTGGGAATTAGGGAGTTATCTACTTACTCATTCCCATCCATTGACTGGCTAAGTAACTTACATTTTATATGAACGTGTTACTTGATTGTTGTAAGTGTTGCAAATGCTTACAACTGAATCCTGGCTATATGTGCATACTTTTTATTTAAACTGGTATACAGTGTAACATTCTTCATTCTTCTACTAGGTATATTAACACTTCGGCAATTCTGTGCTATTTGGCAAATCTGAAATTTGGCACTTCAGCTATTCAGACATTCAGCACTTTGTGACTTTAGCAGTTCAGTTCGGCACTTGCGAAATTCCTAAATTCGGCACTTTGGAAATTTGGCAATTCAGCTATTCAGACATCTGGAAGTATCCATTCAGAACGAAACAAATTGCACATGCCTACTTCCTTCAGAGTCTCTCTAAGGTTTAAAGCTTTGCGTACCCTTAAGATGAGATGATCCATCTCTGCTGGCCCCCCAAACAATTCTTGTGCCGAGTAAGTTTTTTTCCTCAGAAGAAGATGCAAATTCCCTGTAAGATTCTGTTTCCATAAACTCATCATCCGAGTCATCTTGGGAGTGATGAGGAGAATATGGATATCTGGGCCGTTTGCAAGAATGGCCAGCTTCCTTGATACCTTGTTATACTGCTTGCTTGATGAACTGCATGTCAGGACTTGGTTGAGATGGGCATGCTGCCTCCGGTAGGCATTCAGCACAGAGGCTCCATGTCTCTCATCGCAAGCCTCACATTGAGTCCTTATGGGTGACTCCCCTTTGGACGATCTAGATGCTCTTTTCCCAGTAGAACTGCCATAATAGAAGGGCATTAGTATGCACTTTTTTATGTAAAAAAAAATTCCAACAGACCAATCAATGTAAAGAGATAATGCATTGCTTACTTATATATCTTAGAGTGTAGCCTTTTATTTTGCAAGGAAGAACCAGAATCCCTGGAACGGGGTCTTTCCTTGTCCATCTTGAGAGAGAAATAACAGAATTAGAATCTCAAAATTGAAATCCTGAAAGGAAGAAAGAAAGGAGTAATATACCTTTAAATTCAAGATTTTATCAATGCAGGCACATTGAAGGATCGCAAATGTGCGAACAGCAATGTGCCAACGCGCATGCGAAAACCGGTGGCAATGTCGCGAACGGCAAACACAAGGAATGCACACATTCAGAAATAGGAGCAGAGCCCACGCATGCGCATTCGCAAAAGAAGGACGCTGACTGGAATGCTTGGCCGGAAGCCCTAGAACACGAAAAGACAAAACAGAATGACCTTTAAAGTAACAGATCCCTTCCAAAACTCTACTGGGCCACCAGAGAAGGGGAATAAAGGCATGAAAGAGAAAAAACATAGTTTAAATGAATTAATTGATTATTTTCCCTATCCTGTATTCTTGAAATCCTCCATTACCTGCCATATTGCTACCCTTTGGGCCACTGCAATTCGTTGGGCCAGGTTGTAATCTTGCTACCCCACAGGTCACTGTAAGGTATAACCCCCGGTCACTAAAGGGGTTTCTTCAGGGGGTCAGCTTACGAAGGGCAGTGTACTGAAGACTTCCCAAGGGAGAGAGGCTGAACTCCCTTGAGGCTGAGTGTAACTGCCCTCAGGTAACCAAAAAAGAAAAATCTCCTAGTTCGAAACAACCAAGTATGTCCTAGGGATAGGACAGGAATAAAAAGACTGAGGGAGGAAGGGTGGGAGGGGGCTTATTTAACCTTCTTTTAATTATGAGTTCCTGTCTTATTAGGGATAGGAGGAGCTATTTTTTTATATTTATATATACACACACAACAGTTTTTTCATACTTTTTAGTTTAGAAGAGTGTCAGGGTTGCAGGTTTGGGGTGGCACTTGAGAACTCTGGCCTACAGGTGCTTGCGATATGTTACGGCCTGTAGTACTCTTAATATTTTCAGATAAAGTCTGCCCTTCATAACTTGGATACAGGTAGTGGGGGATGACAACGCCTATTTACAGTAATTTTACAGAGGGCAAAGTGGAGCCCTGGCGTAGAAATTTAAAATGTGAAGTTTTAAATGCATGTAAGGAAATGGGTTAAACTGAGTGGTAGTTTAGTACTGCTACAGATAATAGAAATTGTTCAAAATTCATCAATATTGTAATGATTCTGAGACCATTGTATTTTTTAAGAGCTATATATTCATGTAAGGTAACAAAAATGCTACAGCAAAATTATGACTAATAATGAAGCATATCTTGTATTTCTGCACAATATGATAATTTTGACAGTGTTGTATATGAATACATTTGGCATAAATCCTTTAAGACACAGCAACGCTAGTGGAACAACAACCAAGGAAATCATTTTATTGTTCTTTTGATTTAAAATAATCTGCAACTCCTTCAAGGATACCATCTAAGACAGTCCAAAAGCAGCTACGACTATGGTGGAAACAACAAGTAGGGAATATACTTGGAATCGATCTGTTTAATGAAAGGGCACGTATGCTGGCATAGTAAGGGATTCTGCAGTGAGTGTGGTCTTCTGCTTTAAATAGCATCTGCATGCCTGGCTTTTTTTTCTCTCTAGACTGGCTTATGTACAAAGTACCTCTAGTGGCAGCTGTCAAAAGTGAGGTGGCATTTTTCCTCACTGATGCTGACAGCAGCTGTCTGGCAGGAGTATGAATGGAATGGAAATGACATCATGTTTATGCAGGAGTGACATTCTCAGCTCTGAATCAGTGTCAGCAAGATTCTGATATGCTTTACAATGAGAACACACTTCATGAAATGCCCATGATTTATCCTTTGTAATATGCACAACACAGAAAATAATTAAGGAGCTGCACCAGGACAAGGAATGCATTACTGGGCCGGATAGTAAAACCCAACACTCTGTGCAATGGCAACAGCCGCATAAGGAGCTAAACAGGCACATGGTTCAGAAATCGTTTCAGGTTGTCACTACGTTGACAGCTTGTGGTGACCTTTGTAGTGAAATGGACAAAAACAAGGTTAAGAACTCACATAGTTACATCATAAATGCAAATAAAGTGCAAATAGAAAGTTCTTTATTTGAGAACTTACAATTGTATAAAGAAGCTACATTCTCATCGATTAATTAAAGGGGTACTATAGTGTACTGAATACAAGTCTGTATTCCTTATACCATAGCTCCCTCTGGTCCCCCCTTTCTCGCGGACCCTACCTCAGCATGGAGATGGTTAAAAACCTTTTCTGTAGTCACCTGATTCCAGCCCGGATCTCCCTTGGAACTAGGTCGGTGATCTCTTTCCTCTGACGTCACCCAATGAGGGAGTGGGCTAATGTGCATGTGGGCTTGCTGCTATGCTTTCCTATTGGGATTTTACTGATAATGGATGTCCTTACGCACAGCGTGAAGATGTCCAGCGCCAGCTAAGTGATCAAAAGTCTCCTAGCCACCAGGAAGTGCCTCTAGTGGCTGCCCGATTGACAACCACTACAGGTAGTTGTAGTCTTGCAATGTAATTATTGCAGTTTTTTTTTTTTTTTTTAAACTGCAATGATTAACATTGCAGGACTAAGGCAGGGAGTGAAATTGCACCCTGGGTGCCTATAGTTTAATTTTATATAATGATATCATAGAAAGTGATTAACAGGCTGAACATATTAAGTGGAATGGTGATTTGCAACTCACAAGGGTAAAAAAATAGAAAATATTCTTCATTATTTGAATGTTTACTGAATCAACATAAAAGAAACAATGTTGTAATAATAGTAGTGAAAGGAGGTGAATGTGAAACTAGTCAGAAAGAATGGAGGATGGTCCACACTTCTGCAGTTAGAAAGAAAATAACAAGATGGATAGGGCTACTTCTATTGAGGGACTGTTTTACAGTGAAAGTCAATCAAGGTACATTGTGTTGTAGCTCTCAGCTATTATAATATTTATTTATGAATTATTTCTGATTCACCACTATAATTATTATTAGTTATTTCTGCTTCACCAGTGTCTGAGTATTGCGATGCCAGCTATTCTCTTTACTCTAACTCCTGCTAATTGCAAAGCCAGTTCAGCCCTAGTTTGACAATATTATGTGAAACTCTTTGCTAGGTAAGTCGTCCCTCGTATTTTGCAGGTTTCAGTGATTTATTGAATAGGGCTAGACTCACTGAGTCTAACTCCACCCCTTCACATGACAAGGCTGCCTCATAAGAGGCTTTGGATAATAGCTGGAGCTATTACCCATGCTACCTATAAAGCCTTTATGTATTTACTTGTGAAAACCCATGGTGATCCACAATGGGACAGTTATATCCACCATTTACAGATCTCAGATACAGACTGCTTATTACATGTGTGCCTTGCGGTAAGGTTCTCATCCATGTTGCAGGCTCTGTTGTGACAAGATCATCTGCAACTGTGTCACAATAAACAGCTGATGGACATGACTGAGCAGACAAATGAGATTCACCGTAGATAAAAACGAAATTATACATTTTGGAATAATGAATGCACATGTAATTGATATGTTAATATGAGTTGAGTAAGGGATAATTGTAAATGAGAAGGTATGAGTTCTTATAGAGAAAAATAACAATGTGCACTGTCAGTCAGCTGTTGCAAAGGCCAATATTGTATTGCAGTGCTTTCAAAAAGTGTATTAATATATAATTTTGTCTCTTTATAAATCAATGGTCAGACCTCATGTTGAATATGGAATCAAATTTTTGGCATCTGTTAAAAAATAAAAGGATGTTATAGACTGTTAAAAGAGCAGAGGCGTGCAGAGGCGTTCAAAGGCAGGAACCGATGTGGTCCAAACCTGGGACTCACAATGAGTCTGAGATTATCACAAGAACCTAAACCCTGATATATGACCTGATCTGCATGCTTACATCTTGGCTCATATTGAGGGTTTAAAGCCACTCACTAGATCATCTTATTCTTTACTTAACATATAACCAATATGGGTGCTCAGCGGGGAATTAATCTGCTCAGTTTAACAATGTTCTATGCATGTTTCTATTTACCTAAATATCTGCAGATAATCAGGGATGCTCATACTGCTGTATTTGTCAATTCTCCTGTCATTAACAGATGCCATGTTTAACAATGTACTGTTTTTTCCATGCACAAGAAAAATAGAAAAAAAAAAGAGCAGAGACAGGCTACAAAGTTAAAGTGTTAGCACAAGCACTCGTGTTGTGAAGTGGTGCATGGACTGTGTAAATTTGTCTATTTCTTTACAAAACAATGCACATATTGAGTGTGACAAAAGCACCTTTGTCACTGGGATTTGGAGAGGCCTGCTTGCCAGCCTCTTGCCCTGTGATTATGGCCCCTATATTAAACTTTGGTTAACGACTGTGGAAAGGCTTTGGTTCGTGCCTTTTCCCTACAATGGTTCAGTGAATAGGGCTTGACGTATGGTTTGTGATAATGGTGTTCGTTTACCGAACAAACTAACGAACAACCGGACCACCCGCACGGGGAGTGTTCTGCTAGTTAACCTCCCAGAAGCTGTGGTTAACCGCGGCTTAATTGATGAATGGCTGGGTGGTCATCATTCGTATGCATGAACGCGTGGCGGCAGCCATCTTAAACTGTCGAACAGCCAGCGTTTTTTTTTGTCGTCGGACGTATGGAACTGTTTTCGGCCACTCTACCGCACGAACACCGCAGGGAATTCCAGACTTCCAGCCATTCATTTATTTTTCATACGAACCCAGCAGCATTCAGTACATTGAAGCCCAAGAACCAGGGACACACATAGACTATGGCCATTCACCATTTCATTCGATAATTCGAACGGTATTTGAACTATTGGAAATAGACTGGCCGTACAGCCTAATTCTCTGGAACTGTTTTGGGCAGGAAAATATGCGTGTGGTTGGTCAAAAGAGACATCCAGGAATTTCCTGAACCCCTGCTTTGATCTGGGTGATTTTTGGATATGTTGCTCACCCAGATCAGGGCTATCCAGGGATGTAATATGGGGATATGTTAGGTCTTGGTGGTTTTCTGTACTTTGGGGAAAATTTGTGTTTTTTTTGGCCTGTGGATAATTAAGTTATTCTATTAGCTACTTTAATTATATCCCAGGCAAAGGGGAGGGATTGTTTGCTGTACGTGGAAGTGTCACAGACTGTATGGTTGTTCTTATTGGTTTGTACAGCTGGCAATGCTGTGTTCCATCAGGTCCAGGAGGAGTGCCTCTGGCCTGAGGAATTGTATATAAGCAAACCTGTATCAATAATGCCTCAGACTTGTTCTAACCTTCATAAAGTCTTGGCTCATGTTTGGGGGATTGGAGAACTACCTACTCTCTGGGGATTGCTATAATCAATATACTCCCCAGAGTATAATCACTAAGCTCTTGTAAGAGCTGTTCTTGTTCCTGCTCTCTGGACTTAGAGAGGTCTACCTACTGAAAGCTGGATCCTGGTCTTGGGTCCAGAGTGGGTGGAAGACGGCGAGACACCAACCAAGCTGCAGCGGTTTGTGGGGTCTGCGGTGGTTATGGTGTCTAGTGGAGTGGTTGGAACCCCTGGAAAGCACTAGGAGCATCCTTCAACGTAGGTACCCTGTTGGGGTGCCAGGCGATCCATTACATTGAGATATAGCAGCTTGCACTATAGGTGTAACTCCGCGTCCAGCAGACTTAATTAGTTTGCCTTGAATGGCGAAAAGGAACTTTTTGCATCAAAAACCTAATAGCATGCCCAAGTTGTTTAATAACATCATAAACTCACACTCCCATTGTAAGTCTTTACATCTTGTCTGAGTCAGACATACACTGCTCAAAAAAATAAAGGGAACACTTAAACAACACAATGTAACTCCAAGTCAATCACACTTCTGTGTTATCAAACTGTCCACTTAGGAAGCAACACTGAGTGACAATCAATTTCACATGCTGTTGTGCAAATGGGATAGACAACAGGTGGAAATTATAGGCAATTAGCAAGACACTCCCAATAAAGGAGTGGTTCTGCAGGTGGTGACCACAGACCACTTCTCAGTTCCTATGCTTCCTGGCTGATGTTTTGGTCACTTTTAAATGCTGGCAGTGCTTTCACTCTGGTGGTAGCATGAGACGGAGTCTACAACCGACATAAGTGGTTCAGGTAGTGCAGCTCATCCAGGATGGCAAATCAATGCGAGCTGTGGTAAGAAGGTTTGCTGTGTCTGTCAGCGTAGTGTCCAGAGCATGGAGGCGCTACCAGGAGACAGGCCAGTACATCAGGAGATGTGGAGGAGGCTGTAGGAGGGCAACAACCCAGCAGCAGGAGCGCTACCTCCACCTTTGGGAAAGGAGGAACAGGAGGACCACTGCCAGAGCCCTGCAAAATGACCTCCAGCAGGCCCCAAATGTGCATGTGTCATCTAAAATGGTCAGAAACAGACTCCATGAGGGTGGTATGAGGGCCTGATGTCTACAGGTGGGGGTTGTGCTTGCAGCCCAACATCGTGCAGGACGTTTGGCATTTGCCAGAGAAAACCAAGATTGGCAAATTCGCCACTGGCACCTTGTGCTCTTCACAGATGAAAGCAGGTTCACACTGAGCACATGTGACAGACATGACAGAGTCTGGAGACGCCATGGAGAACGTTCTGCTGCCTGCAACATCCCCCAGCATGACCGGTTTGGCAGTGGGTCAGTAATGCTGTGGGGTGGCATTTCTTTGGGGGGCCGCACAGCCCCCATGTGCTCGCCAGAGTTAGCCTGACTGCTATTAGATACCGAGATGAGATCCTCAGACCCCTTGTGAGACCATATACTGGTGCGGTTGGCCGTGGGTTCCTCCTCATGCAAGACAATGCTAGACCTCATGTGGCTGGAGTGTGTCAGCAGTTCCTGCAAGACGAAGGCATTGATGCTATGGACTGGCCCACCCATTCCCCAGACCTGAATCCAATTGAGCACATCTGGGACATCATGTCTCGCTCCATCCACCAACGTCACGTTGCACCACAGACTGTCCAGGAGTTGGCAGATGCTATAGTCCAGGTCTGGGAGGAGATCCCTCAGGAGACCATCCGCCACCTCATCAGGAGCATGCACAGGCGTTGTAGTGAGGTAATACAGGCACATGGAGGCCACACACACTACTGAGCCTCATTTGACTTGTTTTAAGGACATTACATCAAAGTTGGATCATCCTGTAGTGTGTTTTTCCACTTTAATTTTGAGTGTGACTCCAATCCAGACCTCCATGGATTGAAAAATTTGTTTTTCATTTTTTAATTTTTGTATGATTTTGTTGTCAGCACATTCAACTATGTAAAGAACAAAGTATTTCAGAATATTTAATTCATTCAGATCTAGGATGTGTTATTTTTGTGTTCCCTTTATTTTTTTGAGCAGTGTACATAATAACTTATGTTTTTGTTACCTTTGAAAAATAGAACCTGCTGTCCCTATTATTTATTTCAAGGACTGTTACTCTCAATCTATCTTGAAGCAAAAATTGTGACTCCCATCTTGAAACCTGACATACACATGTTTATTTTTTTTTTCATTTAGTTGTTGTTACTTTTAAAAGACATACTTTGATGCCCCTCTTCCTAGGTATTTCTATTCAAATGTTACAGTTTGAGAGTTCTATACTTTTTATTTTCATTATCTCCTTAAATAGAATTGGGAATCTCCCTCAGCAGGCTTGACAAAGTACTTATAGTTGATGGTTTTACTTAATATTACTTATCAATTGAAATTGTTCTTAAAAAATATGTAGTAGAATGAGAAAAGACAAATATAATTTTAGAATTTTTTTAATTATAGACAAAAATGCATAAACCTCTACGTTCTAGATCACCAAATGTAATCACAACATTACTTAAAAGGATACTATAGGCACCAAAACAACTTTATATGTAGAGATGTATAGGTCATGCCCCTACTGCTCAATTCTCATTTAGGAGTTAAATCTCTTTGTTTATGCAGCCCCAGCCACACCTCTTTACAGGTGCCTTGCAAAGCCTCCCGAAATGCTTCCTGTAGAGAGATCTATTATTTAAATGTCCTTTAATGCACAGTCTGTTTAATTAAGAATTTCTTATAGTCTGCTGTATTAATAGCCTTCTAGAGCCTCCAGTGTGGGTGATTAAAATTAAGTGCAGAGTAAGTTAAAATATGATTTAAAATGTAATTTTTCATGCAGACCGTGTGAGTCACAACCACGGGAGGCGTGAGTAGAGCTGCATGGACAGAAACAAACAAAGCATCCTGGGGGGTGCGGACTGCCCAGATGCTCTTTAGATAGGTGAGGTGCGCAGTGCTAGGCTTTGCCAAGTAGATCCCATCTGCATTAGCAACATCAGGAGGCAGAGAAGGCAAGGCTAATGAGAGGAGGTGAGATCTACCTTAGGAGGTGGAGCCTAGTATGACACACCCCGCTTGTCTACAGAGCACCTGGGTGGTCCTCATCCCCAGGAATGGCTCTGGAAACAAAAGCGATGTAACTTCTAAATGGTAGAAAATTAAGCAGTGAAACTGCATGGGCATGATCTATACATCCACAGTGCTAGATTAAGATAATGTTGTTTAGATGCATACAGTATTCCTTTAAATCTCATATTGTACACTTATAATCACGACTCTTTAATAATTAGCTTTGCATATCACAACAAGCACTTAGGAATGGGACATATTGTAGGTGTCATGTCTGGATAATATCACAGTCAAGAGATAAGTAAACCAAGATGGATATGGAAATTTATTTTCACAGCTGAGGCAATTTGGCACATAGAGATGGGTGTTTGGCTAAACTCATTAATCTGCTCTTTGTTCTATTGTGGCTTGGACCCTCAGAGTTATGAGCTCAGGATTACAGGGAACTAAATAAACTAAAATGGAATATTAATGCATTATAATGTCTTGTCTTGTATCAAAATTGGACAGTTAATTTTTTGGATAGCAGGTCTTACATTGAGTGCTTCTCTCATATGACTATTAAAAATCCACAGAGGTTGAATCATTACATATATCTGCCTGGCAGTTTAGTGTAATATACTTTGGTTAGTGGGCAAAAGCAGAGTACTCCCAATCAAGTGTTTGGATTTGTACCAGACACGTAATGGTCCAGGCAGGTCAGCAATTGGTCAGTTGTGAATCTGGATACTTTATAAAGGGAAAGTGGAATTGGATGTCACATTATTTATTAAGATAGAACCAACAATGAATATGTCAGGGCTACAAAAATGAAACTAAAAATCACTTTTCTAATAGCTGAATCGAAAAACAGAATTTACCTTTGCCAAAATAAAAGACGTAGCTCATAAACTGATACAGTATTATTTTTGTAATTATGGGAATGCTCTAGTACATAAGATAAAACATTTAATAAATACATAAATGATTAAGATATAAGGGAATTAAGAGGATTTATTTTGTTGTAGGTATTTGAAATTGTAATCCATTATGACAACAGGTGGAAAACAAACCAAATTTTTTATTTTTTTACCGCAGATTGTAAGATACATATATTGCTATCTCTTAAAAACATATCCTCAATCTGCAGTTGGAGTATATTCTTTCGAAATCATCTTATTTCCAAGTCTTGTAACTTATATTGACTGTATGGTCACCTTCAACTGCTTTATCGAGTGTGACCTTCAAAAGAATGTTTTAGACCTTTCCATAACTGCTGATATAATCTCATTCTCACCATGTGTAATATGCTACTGCCCCTTTGCCATCATCATCTACTGCAAAAACATACTCTTAGCTAGACAGCTGGTTCCACTCGTCCTGCTTATGTCATGCCAATGTGTCTGCCACAGTAAGTACTGCTTAAGTCATCATAGTGTTTTCATCCAAGAATAAATATGCTGCCAATTTGAACATTCATTCACTGACATTTTCCTTCCAATCTTGTTTTCCTTATTACATCTTATCTTTCTAGTTTGTGGGTATCTTTTCTTGGATTCTCCTGTGCTAATCTTTTTTTTCTGCTTCCTCTTCTAAACATGGAATGCTTGAAATTTCTGTCCTTGTAGCTGGAATGTCCTCCTTGACCAAATTCTGGTTGTTTGATATTACTGTGCTTTATTATTTTCCTACAGATTCAGTCTTATTTCTGCAACAAAATGTCACATTTGTACACTTAAAGGTATTTGTGACGAAATGCCTTTCGTCACTAGATTTTTAGGTGACAAGTTGCCATTTGCCCCTGGCTGTTGGAGGAGCCTGAGTGCCAGCCTCCTGCCTCATGACTATGGCCCTGGGTTGTATGGCCCTTTACAAACATTATTTGGGCGTATGGACTTTTATTGTACGGTGTTGGCCCTTTAAAAACAGTGTATGGACATATTGAAACTTTTGAGACACTTTTTCTGCCCCTTTGAATTCATGGGAAGGTGTGCCTCTTCCCCTCCCCCAGCTCCATTGTTCTCAAGCAGGGAGTTGTCCCAGGGACACTGCCAGACCAGTGGGAACTGGTTTGGGCAGGAAAAGCCATGCTTCCTTTGGTCACAAAGGACTTCTAACTAACTTTTGAACTAATGGAAGGATTTGCATGATTTTGGGGTATGTTTGTATTTGGGATGTGCTGATTAATAATATGTGACTTTTAATATTGGATGTATGGTTTTAGAGTTATGAAAGTTGGGTAAAAAGTGTGTTTTAAAATGTATGGATAATTGGGTTACCTCTCAGGCTAAGGGGAGGAGATGTGTGGGATGTAACCATTGTGCGATTGGTTGTACTGTGTCCCACCCTGTGGGATGTCCCCTTGTATGGGGACTTGCATAAAAGCCAGTGGGTGGTCATTAAAAGTCAAATCATCTGGGGCGGAGCCGAACGCCGACCAAGATGGCCGCGTGAGTCCCGAGCTCCGTGCACGGCGGCGAGAACAACCGGCCCAAATTGACCACCCACCTCGAACATCCAGGCACAAACCACACAGGAAACATGTCCCACCACAAGGGAAAGGGGAAAGGCGACCGTTCGTCCTTTTTTGCCGCGAGGAACCAGCACAGGCCGTCGGCCGACCAGGTAGGCCTCCAAGATGGCGACAATGATTCAGGGGAAAGTCAGGACTCAAGCCCCCCCTTACCCACTACACAAGAGGGAGAGGGAAAAGTCACCCCAGCCCTAATACAAAACATGCTAGATGCCCAATCAAACAAGCTGTTGGCACATTTCCAAACCTCCATATCTGACCTGAAAAAAGAAATTCAAGCCATTGGAGACAGGACAGAGCACCTAGAAAATAAATTGGAAACCCATGCAGCTGCACACATCACCATGCTCACTAAAATTAAACAACTGGAAGCACACATATCCTCACATGATAACAAACTGGCAGACCTTGAAGACAGGTCCCGCCGGAACAATCTGAGGCTCAGGGGCATCCCAGAATCTGTGGCAGTGGGGGACCTACAAGCATTCGCCACGAACCTGTTCCAGAACCTATGTCCTGACATACCAGCTCAAATGCTTCTCTTGGACCGCATACACAGAGTGGCTAAAGCAAAAGCAGCACCGGTATCTGCTCCCAGAGACGTGCTACTACGCGCACATTACCACCATATCAAGGAAGAGATACTCAGAGCCAGTAGAACAAACAAATCCCTAGCTGAAGTTTACAAGGACATTCAAATATTCGCTGATATATCCCCAGCAACATTAGCCGCGCGGCGACTCTTCACCCCAGTGACAACCGCCCTGAGAAAACACCAAATCCAATACAGATGGGGTTTACCCAGCAAACTGTTAATCATACGTAATGGACAGGCCACGGCAGTGCTCAGCCCGGAAGACGGCATACAACTCTTAAACAAATGGAATATACAGCCGGCAGATTCACCCCAAACACCTAACACCCTACCTCCTGAGTGGAAACGGGTGAAACGTTAACCGTCGCCCACAACACCCCACTGCAAACTATTGTTGCCGTTAACTACCATACTTTACAGATCTCCAAGAACTTTGATTTCCCCCCCAGAGGTCCCCTTGTGTGACCTGACCCACCCGCGCCATGGACCCCGCAGTCACCACAGGCAGCTACAATCAACACCCTCGAGGCTGAGGAGAGGGCTACAGAAACATTGAGGGGCATCCAGGGGCATCAGGAAGGGACTAACCCTCACCCTACGCTGTCACATGTCAAGATCACCTTGGGAACGATCCCAAAAGACACTTATCAATACAAGCAACCACAGACCCGCCCCGGGACTACCACCAGTGAGGGGCATCACCCGAGACACCCGACAGACGTCCACTCAGGTTAAATGGGACCGACTCAGTGACTGGAGAGAAAGGGTAGCGTAGGGTCACAGAAGTTAGTGGGAGCAGGGAGCGGGGAGGGCAAACAGTAGGCCAAACACAAGCCCCAAGCATAGAAAAGGCCCACCCCTACACTGGCTCCGATCTCACAACGACCGGGGACAAAAGATCACCTTCCACAGCCAGGGGACCTTTTAACCGCCCACTTGCAGCCAGGAACGAACCCTTAAAACTCCCCCCCAAACAACGTTATCCCCTGACTACTCCGACGAAATAGAGTAAATACATCTAAGGCGTGAGGATCCCAATAAGGGGGAAGCCTTTACTGGAGGACCCACATTAAGGGAAGGAGGGGATAAACACTCACCTAGGTGGAGACGGGGAGAGGAAGTTAGAGGAGACTTAGTCTTAGAAAGCGGCCAACCATTGCAGTATCTGTCGGGATTGTTTAAGGTTAAATCCTCATGTTAGAGGAAACCAATGTGTTATAATATGTACCTGTTACTAATGTTAATTTTATATGTCAAGTTGAGGCTCATACCACATTGTCTAGAAGTGCATAGATCCGCCTGTACGGAGCATGGACACCCGAACCCATCAAGCCTAACCTCGACCCCGAAGGGAACTGGGTGACAAGCTCAGTACAGCCGAATCCAACTCTGTTCGCCGGAGGGCGATTAACTTTAACTCAATGGGGGATAGCCCCGAGTTAGTCCTGAGTGTTCGCCTATGCGACACTCAACACGACACCTTTCCTTTTCTAGCCTTTCATCTTCTTTTCTCCTTTCCTTTTTCTCCACAGGAGGTACGACGGACGAGGGGGGGTGGGAATCCCACGGATATACGGGTATGTTACTACACCACACTGTACACACACTATGCGGATAATATCACATAATGTTAAAGGGTTGAACACCCCGTCAAAACGTCATGCCCTCTACAAAGAAATAAAACAACTGCAGGGCGACATCATATGTTTGCAGGAAACACACTTCCGCAAATCTGACCCATGCCGCTTCGGCATCAAACAATTCCCATACCAATTCCACTCAACTTCAGACACTAAATCCAAAGGGGTATCCATCCTTATCAGCGGCCAAGTATCTTTCTCCTTAATCAAAAAATTAGCTGACTCTAAGGGTCGCTTCTTAATAATCATAGCTCTGATCAACGACGTTACATACACAATAGGCAACATATACGCCCCAAATGACCACCAAAGAGACTTCTTAACTAGAATCCTAGCCAAAATCGACAAACTACAACAGGGTTTCCTTATCCTAGGAGGAGATTTCAATTGTATCCAAGACCCTGTACTGAACTCATCCTCCGTCAAAACCCCCACACGACTCAAAGCACTATCGAAATTAGCCAAACAGCTAACCACACTTTTCCACTCCTACAATCTTTACGATGTATGGAGGACCAAACACCCCCCAGACAGAGCATACACATACTACTCATCTGTACATAACTGTTACACAAGAATAGATAGGTATTATGTAAAAGGCACACAACTAACACAGGTCTTGGAATGCGAGACTGGGAATATTGAATGGTCAGACCACGCCCCGATCATCCTCACGATAGCAGACAAATTTGCCTTCAAAAACAAACCTCCTTGGCGACTCAATGAATCGCTCCTCCAGACCCCCCATTTCACAGAAAACATGCAGACGGAAATTGACCAATACTTTAATGCTAATGCAACACCCATGATGTCCACAGAAACACTGTGGCAAGCCCACAAAGCTGTAGTAAGAGGCCTCTTTATAAAACAGGCTGCACACGCAAAAAGAACCTCCCAAGCCAAACTCACAGAATGGAGCAAAGAACTCCAACACTTAAATACACAAAACCAAACAAAACCCTCCAAACACCTTAAGAAACAGATACTGCAGCTCCAATCCAAAATCCAAGAGGTACACCTGCACCGCACCAGCTTCATGCTGAAAAAACTGAAACTTACCCACTACACTCAGGGCAATAGAGCCGGAAAACTATTAGCCTCCACACTGAAAGAACAACAGACTCGCTCCCGGATACCACATTTACACTCTGACACAATTGGTAAGATACTCTCCCCAGGAGACATTAGTAACGAATTCGCCTCCTTTTACACCCAGCCCTATAACATCCGGAACGACCAGGACCAACACCACGCCACTACTGAGGAATCCACTACATACCTAGACCACATTAACACTACCACGTTGTCAGCAGACCAAAGGGAATCACTGGCCAAACCAATAACCGCAGAAGAAATTGAGCAGGTTATACAGAATCTCCCAGCCAACAAAACACCAGGCCCTGACGGACTGTCTAACATTTACTACAAAAGATTCCGTAAAAGCCTGACCCCCCACTTGCTAAAATTATTTAACGATGCAGTTCTCAGCTCCAAATTACCTCAAGACATGCTAGCGGCGACAATAATCACCCTGCCAAAACCAGGCAAACCCCCCACGCACTGTAAAAACTTCAGGCCCATATCCCTACTTAACCCAGATGCCAAGATATTCGCCAAAATAATAGCCAACAGAATGTCAGACGCTCTTACGACACTTATCCACTCAGACCAATCTGGCTTCGTAAAGGGGAGACAAGGCACAGATAACACTAGGAGAGTACTTGACATCATGCACTCCATGCAAAGACAACACACAAAAGGGATTCTAGTATCCCTTGACACCGAAAAGGCATTTGACCGCCTTAGCTGGAACTTCCTCGAAGCAGTGCTGAAAAAATATGGCTTCCCAGACGAATTCCTATCCGCAGTTAGGGCACTGTATAATGTACCCACAGCGAAAGTACTATACGGAGGCTTTCTCTCAGACTCCTTCACCATCACCAATGGGACTCGGCAGGGGTGTCCTCTGTCACCCCTGCTGTACGTCCTGGCCCTCGAACCACTCGCGACCCGAATTAGGGCCCACCCTGACATACAGGGAGTTCACATAGGAAGTACTGAACACAAACTCAGTCTATTCGCTGACGATGTTCTCCTCACCATCACACAACCAGACACCTCCATCAAAGCACTCACAGAGGTTTTGAAAGAATACAGCAGGCACTCATACTACAAGTTAAACGAGGCCAAAACACAAGCCATGACAATTAACCTAGACCACAAGACGACACACAACCTCAAAACACACTACAATTTTGACTGGAGAAATGACCATGTGGTTTATCTGGGAATAAAACTAACAAAAAATCCGCTAAACCTAATCAAAGCCAATTACCTTAAAGTAGCCTCTGACATCCGCACAAAACTGGACAATTGGAAAGGTAAATTTCTGTCCTGGCTGGGTCGCATAGCGGCCTTTAAAATGATGCTGCTCCCGAAGCTGCAGTTCTTGTTCCGATCCATACCAGTGGAAGTCCCGAAGACATACTTTATCCAATTGCAAAGACACATAGACAGGTTTATTAATGACAGACGCAAATCCCGCATCCCAAAGGCCACAGCCACTAGGAGAAGGGGGAATAGGCAGACCAGACATCCTAGCTTACTACATAGCCACAATACTCAGCCACACCATCGCGGCACAAGATACAAAATACCAACCACCTTGGGTGGAGATTGAGTCCTACTGGTCCCTAGCAGAAGGGATCGCCTGTCTATTCTGGATACCTAAGCCCCTGAGACCACAAATGCACAACATGTTACCCACCACGGCCCTAATGCTAAAGACATGGGACAATAAAAAAGACACGTTCTCCTCCTGGAGCCCAATATCGTTGGCTACCCCAATCAAATGTTTCAAATACTACATTCCCACCTTCGACAGCAGGGGATGGGAGGGCAGGGGAACAGTCTTTCTACACCAAGCATGGAGCGGGGAGAACTTGATCCCTTTCCCCCAACTCAACCTGCCGCTGAGCACACCCCAAATAAGTGGCCTGTCATACCTACAGCTACAATCCCTACTAAGAACCACCAACCAAACGAAACCCCTCCACCCACCCACAATACAAAACATGACCAATATAGAAAAAATGTGCGCAGGGCTACTACCAAAGAAAAAGGTCATAACAACCTGCTATGAGGCAGTTTTGAAAGACGATAAACGACCAAAGCCTAAATACACCACAGACTGGGAGGTAGACATAGGACGTAAAATACCTGATGCCGCCTGGTCGGGAGCCTTTAAGATACACAAAAAATACACAAAATGCAACTCCCACGTAGAATTAATAAGGAAAGTAGCCACCAGATGGTACCTAACACCAGCGCGGCTAGCACACATGTTCCCAAACACCTCTGACAAATGCTGGAGATGCAACACTGACAAGGGAACAATGCTACACATCTGGTGGGATTGCCCGTTAATCAAACCCTTCTGGGCGGAGATCGCCAAACTAATGGGGGAAGTACTACACAAACCAATACGGGAATCAGTGGAATTCTTCCTACTGTTCATATTCCCCGACCTCATTTCAAGACAACAAGGGACTCTGGCATTCCACATACTGATAGCAGCGAACTTGCTTATAGCTAGGAAGTGGAAATCCACCACTGCCCCCCCCATAGGCGAAGTGATACAACAGGTATCTCTCAATGGGCAGTACGAAAAAATGGCCCATGAGAGCTCTGATAGACGCAATAAAATTCTAGACACATGGGAAAAATGGAATGAATGGGTGGAAGGGAAAAACCTTAGGGATGCGGCACAGGAGGCAACAACCTGGCGGCAAAGGGGTACTGTACCTACACCACTTGAAAAAGCAGAACCCATAGGGACCACCACCTCCGTCCACTCTCCCCCCCCACCAACCTAGAAGACCCACGATGATATCACTCGTGCCTAAAACTAACCCTCCTCTCGCTACTCCTTCGCTAGTTTCCTTTCTCTCTCTCTCTCTCCTCTCTGTAGGAGTCCTCACACCCAGCCCTAAGCTGGAACTTCCTTAAAACTCCTGGGGTCCACACAGTCGGACACAACACAGAATACCAAAGGCACATAAAGATGATGCTACCGCAGTCTTTAGAGACCTTATAGGTACGGAAAGACAAACGAGATAAGGGGCCAGCTACAGACAAACTACAAATTTAATGAGGCACGGAGTAAACTAGCTGGAGGCCCACAGAAAGCAATGACCATGCATATACAATTGTATAACTATATAATAATGTAACGTTAAGATAAAGAATGCACGCAACCAATGTAACAAAACATAGTGCTGATACACTGTTCGATTGTACTAACTAAAGTGTCTTGTGCCTGTTTGGATTTCCGGAATAAAAAATAAATAAAGAAGAAAAAAAAAAAGTCAAATCATCTTGTACCTTCATGAAGTTTCGGCTCATGTTTGGGGGATTGGAGAAACTACACTCTGGGGATTGCTATAATCACTATACTCCCTAGGGTATAATCACTAAGCTCTGCTAAGAGCTTGTTCCTGTTCCTGCTCTCTGGAATTCGGAGAGAGGTCGACCTGCTGGAAGCTGGACCCTGGTCCTGGGTCCAGAGTGGGTGGAGACGGCGAGACCCCAACCAAGCTGCGGCGGTTCATGGGGTCTGCAGTGGTTATGGTGTCAGGCAGAGTGCTTGGAGCCCTCGGAAAGCACTAGGAGCATCCGTCGGCGGAAGGTACCCGGTCGGGGTGCCAGCGGTTCCGTTACAGTATTATTAAAGGATGGATTGTAAAAAAGACTCCCACCGGAACTCTAATGCCCCCCATACAAACCACCTATACCCTCCAAAACACAATACCTAATGTATGCTCAAACACAACCACAGACATGTGTTCACATCCTCACAGACACACACGCTCAAATATGTAGAAGTATAGATCAGGGTGTTGCAGTGGATGTGATCTATTTGGATTTTACCAAGGCATTTGATACAGTTCCACACAATAGATTAGTGTTCAAACTCAAGGAAATCGGTCTAGATGAAAATGCTTGTTCTTGGGTAGAACATTGGCTTAAAACAGAGTACAAAGAGTTGTCATTAATGGTAAATTTTCAAGCTGGACAGAGGTGGCAAGTGGTGTCCCTCAGGGGTCTGTTCTGGGACCCCTTCTATTTAACATGTTTATAAATGATCTTGAAGACAGCATTGAAAGTCATGTTTCAGTGTTTGCAGATGACACAAAACTTTGTAAAATAATACAATGTGAGCAAGATATTACTTTGCTGCAGAGGGATTTAGATAGACTTGGGGATTGGGCACTCAAATGGCAGATGAAATTTAATGTTGAAAAATGCAAAGTTATGCACTTCGGCGTAAAGAATACACAAGCAATGCATACCCTTAATGGAAGTGAATTAGGGATAACAACACACGAAAAGGACTTGGGAATTGTTATAGACAACAAACTGTGCAACAATGTGCAATGTCAATCAGCAGTGGCCAAGGCCAATAAGGTATTGTCATGCATGAAAAAGGGCATTCATTCTAGGGACGAGAATATCATTTTGCCTTTTTATAAATCACTGGTAAGACCCCATATTGAATATGCTGTGCAATTTTGGGCACCTGTTCTAAAGAAGGATATTATGGCACTAGAAAAAGTGCAGAGGCGGGCTACAAAATTAATAAAAGGAATGGAACATATCAGCTATGAAGAAAGATTAACACATTTAAACCTATTTAGTTTAGAAAAACTGAGAGGGGATATGATAACATTATACAAATATATTCGGGGCTAATACAAACCATTGTGTGGAAATCTATTCACAAACCGGACTTTACATAGGACACGAGGCCATGCGTTTAGACTGGAAGAAAGAAGATTTCTTCTAAGGCAAAGGAAAGGTTTTTTACTGTAAGAACAATCAGGATGTGGAATTCTCTGCCTGAAGAAGTGGTTTTATCAGAGTCCATACAGATGTTCAAACAGCTACTAGATGCATATTTGCAAAAACAGAATATTCAAGGATATAATCTTTCAATGTAGGGTAATAACTGCTTGATCCAAGAATAAATCTGACTGCCATTCTGGGGTCAACAAGGAATTTTTTTCCTAGCTTGTTGCAAAATTGTGCTTCAAACTGGGTTTTTTTTGCTTTCTTTTGGATCAACAGCAAAAAACAAATGTGAGGAAGGCTGAACTTGATGGACGCAAGTCTCTTTTCAACTATGTAACTATGTATGTAACTATGTAACTATGTATGTCAAGGTTTGGTGTGGTGGAGCTGAGGATACAACATTTGACAGCTTAGTGGAGCAGAGAGATGCAAGGTAACAGGTAAGGAGAATCCAGAGATGTAGTGGGATCAGGTAGAATATTTGGTCAAGGTGAAAAAGGTTCACAAGCAACAAGACAATAAAAGGGTTGATAAACACTTCAGGAGCGAACAGCAGTAACACAGCTATTAACACAGCACAGGGACATCTAAACAATGATACAGTGCCTGGAGAATGCTTTCGTAGGAGTGTTTGTGGTACAACCCCTTTTAAGTCATACCTGCGTCACCATTATCATTCTTGTTGTTCCACCCACCTTTGCTATATTGTGTATCCTGTTGGCCTTGCAAGCCTATGGATCCAATTTTGGGCATGGACAATGCCCACTGCAGCATGGCCATTGTGGAAAACACTACCAGTGCCACACAGCACCTTGGACAACCTCAAATACCTACATCTCTGCTAGGAGAAGTAGGTAGGAATGTCATAAGTAACCTGTTTTGGTGAGTTCTGGGAAGAGTGGAGAGGCCCTGACAATTTATCTCCAAAACACACACAGATGTATGGTCACATACACATATATAGTTACACACTGCCAGACAAGTACCTACAAATACACACTGCCAGACACACAAATTAACCAATTAAACGAATATAAATACATACAGTAGGTGGAACACTTTAACGAATCTGTGGAAAGAATATCACATAGGGTAATACCGTAGGAGTAAAATGGATAATATAGGATCAATATAGATACTCACAAACGTGGAGCCAAATAAAATCATAAGTTGATCATGAGTTGCACAAAAGGACTCTTTAAGGATGTCCCCAATCCTGCTTCCTGATGGAAATAGCAGAAGTAATAGATGAAAAGATGTCTTTTCAAAGGTAAACAATTCTTTATTGGTGAAAAAAGCACATATACCTATATGCTTAGGCAGATAAAAAAAAAGATATATACTGAATATCTGGAAATGGGTACTGTCAGTGGCCAGACCCCAAAAATGGGTGATAAGTGTTATTAAGCAATTTTAAAAGCACTTTGCTTACCAGTTAACACATAAATGTTCTGACTATGTGGTTAATCATTGCAGAAATTAGATTTGCAAATTCTTACTGTAATCAAATTTAAGGTGTTAGATGACAGGTCGTTTGAGTGGAATTTAAGATATATTGGGTTGAGCATGAAGAGGCCAGGTGAATGTTTTTAGTATTAATGTAGCATTGTGATGGTGTTTGAGAGGTGGTGGTTCCATAGTGTTAATCATAATATGTGCAAAATGTTAAAATAATTATACTTTGTCATAAAAAAAATGATATGTGATTAAAATATCACATTCATCTGTTCTTGATTTGTTAACTGAAAGGGGAGCAATTGCAAGCTTTTTAGATAATATACTATATACAATGTATATAATGGTGATACACCTGTGAATCTACAGAAAAAAATTGTTAAATAGTGATATATTATAAAAAAAACATAGACTGTGCTATTTGAAATACACTCACAAGATAAAATGGTGATAAACCGCCTCTGGATGACTACCCACAAATTCTTGCGCAGCTAAACAATGTCCAATTTCCCCTCAGACTGTCCCCTCCACGCCAGTAACAAGTGTGTCAGGACTCATAATAGGTATGAGGAGATTAGATTTATTTGCAATTATAAAAAATAAAATACAAATAAAGTGCATGGTCCATCAGTCAATTTTTTTAACAAAATATGTTAGCCATGCCATTCATCCCTTTCCAATCCAAGAACTTTACAAAAGAATAGTTAACATGGAATTTTTGCATTTAAGTAGCTTTTTAAGATGTTAAAAAGACAAATGGAATTGGAGCACAAAAATATAAAAATAAAAGGGAGATCTCCCTCCATAATATTATTCTTATTTTTCAATATATCTCTTCAAGATCATCTGAAATTATTACAGATATACTTTTAGAGATTATTCTGGACATTTTTAATTATTTCTTACAATATTTTGTTATCCATTCATATTTTTACTACTAGCGCAGTTCTGTTTTTGTTCTTGAGATTTTTAAGATGTGTATTAACTGGAATTTTATAGATACATTTCTATTACTTTGAGAAACATTTTTCCATCTAATTCTTTATTATTATCATCATAATCCCTTTTTTAAATTAGATTACTATAGTGCATGTATTTTTCACTTGTGCTTATTATTAGAATACATCTTAATACTGATGACATAGTTAAATAAATGTTAACATGACAAATAGTCATGTCCTATTGATTACAGTTATGCTTTTTGTGTTTTTAGGTCAAAGGTCAACTTTAAAAGCTAATTGGTAGTGCATTGTCGTCTTCACTAATTGGAACTGCATTAAGGACCCCACTCAAATAGGGGAACAAAGAATTTCAATGAGTTTGAAAAGCAATTGATTTGCTTAAAATCACATTTTTTTCATTCCATTTATTTCACTTAATATCGTTCATTAGTTCACTTTTATTTCAGTAGAAACTGATTTCATAAACCAGCACCAAGATGACTGTTTTAAGAACCCCACTCTAGGCAAATCAGATGCTTGAAGCCAAGCAGGACAATGTAGAACTCTAATTCTGAATAGCAATGATACACCTATCACATAGTAATTAAAGGGTGTTCTTAGCCTTTATATTGGACAAGTATCTTAATGAATCTTTCCACGGTATGTGAATGTCAATTAACCTTTTCATAACTATAATAACTTGCCAGGTTCTTACAGCCAACATTATGTATTGGGAACAGAGTTGCCAATTAACTCTTTCACTGTGATCTAATTATACTGAATTAGTAGTTAGGTGTTAGAGATAAGAGTTTGGCTGTTAATTGGTATATTATAGCTGCATATAAGTACCCCATCCTCAAATGTTACATTGTTAGACTGGAAAATGCTCGTTTATTCTATTATTGGCAAACCCTAGATTAGCTAATCAGCAGTCATCACTTGGTAAAGGAAGAAAAAATCTCTACCGCTGTAATTACTTAACAAAAATAATGTTTGCTTTCATTCATCATTCAGATTACAGGCTTTATTGTTTAGAGCCCTAAATAAGGAAACACAGCGGCATTAGAATCGATTGCAAACAATAAAAGGCTCATCAAATTGGTGCTTGACGTAATAAGCTTTGACACCAATAAACAACTGGCGGAACTGCCTCTTTCAGGCACAAACTCTATTGAGCATTTTAAATAGTAAAGCAGTTAAGCTACATTACACAACACTACATCACACTACACTAGTGTACACTACACATCACTACATTCGAGCACTATTAGCCACAGTGAATTAAACAGAATCAGCTCCTTAAATCGTTTTTCAATTACTAGTTCTAGCCACCTATTTTTCTCATTAAGATTGGCAACTTCTCATTTTTTTTTCTCCAATGCATTTTTGGGGAAATATCTGTGGGTGTTACCAGTGGTGTACCTTTATTAGTAACCAGTTTAGTTTCTTATGTATCTATTGTGTTCTGCAATATGGGTTAGTATAGCATATTGATATTTAAATACTATTTTAATTAAAATATTTTTTTTTTATAATTTTGGATTATTAGCAAACATATGTTTTATTCAGTTTACAATTATTTAGGACATGATGTACTATTACATATTTCTGTTTGGAACAATTTTATTTCTCTTGTTTTCTCATCTCTTTATTGTTATTTTTTGTTTTATTTTTCAATGCACTTTTTATTTTTTTAACCTCTTTTAATTGCTCTCTACTAGTTCTCGCCTTTTCTATTGCTCTCTCTACCTCTTAATAGCTTTGTTCTATACTCCCCATGTTTTCACTCGTCTTTCTATTTATTTTCCCACCTCTATTCAATACTCTCTACCCATATTTTCCCATTACACTGCTCTCTGTATCTCTTTTAATTGCCCCGCCATCTCTCTTTGCCTCTTTCCATAAGCTAATCCATCCATTGTGCTTCCACTATATATATTTCATTTCTCTGCCAGCCACCCTCCATTCTTTGGCATATCAATTCAATGCACTTTCAACTCTCCCTTTACTTCTTCATTCATGTTTTCTAAATTCTAGGCCTAGGCCAATTCCTAAATTGTAAGCATAAGAATAAATTCCATAACAAAAACTCACACTCGTCCTAATCATTATGCTAAAATAATACAACTCCAAATACTAAATAATAGCTATAAACACAAGCCTAAATAATAGACCTAGCCCAAAATGTAATCGCTGATCTTATATGTTACCCTTAGAGAGGATCTGTCACTTCTGTGGAAATTACACTATTGAATTAAACATTGAAAACAGGTGGATAATTTGTATCATTTATAATATCCCAGTAATCACACTCACTAACTTACCTACAATGTATGTGTGATTTCCACGGATATTCTATATGACTTGCGGGTGTCAGGAGCCTCATTAAAAATGTGGGTGTCTCCAGGAACTACCGGGAGACTTGGGATGTCTGCCATTTAATTATTTGGGGTCTGACTCAATCTCTTTTAGGGGAGATGAAAATGATCATTGCAGCAAACCTTCTCTGGAGTTGATGCTTTATTTGCAGTTTGATTGTTTATAGCCCCGATGTCCAGCAGACCGGGCACATAGAAGAAATCGGTCCTGCAGTGCGCACTTTACTCTGGAGGCCTATTATCATAGTTATAGGTTTTAGCATTAACACTAGGTCAGTGTAAATGTTTTGCGTTACTGTTATTTCAAAGACCCAAATTTAGAAGCAGGTTGGTGAGCATTGAGGAAGTACTAAATGTCCTATGATAGGGATCTATAAAACAGTGTATATAATGTCATGTGAATGTGATGCCAGTAAACTATATGACTGCCTTCTATATGTGGCTGCAGCCAGTCATATGACTTTCATTACCTGCAGTGGGATGCCTGCTGGCTCTAGTGCAAATTGGCAAAGTTAAGGTCTAGTGCCGTTCACAAGGACCTTTTCATGTCCTGGTAATTCAGTATGGAAAAGAGTACTATGAAGGATTATGCAAGACTGTGGGATGATCCATGTATAAAGCCTTGTTCCCTTATCTGTCACTAGTGATGGCTGAGAGCTTGACAAGGCTTGAGAAAAGGTAGTGCTGTATTTTGTTATGCTTTGTGAAGTGCATGAAAATACATAAGACAATGTAGTCCCTACTTTGTTTTATGATATCTTTTGAATGGTTTGGAATTTCTGTGAGATTTCAGTGAAATTCCAACACAGTCATTCTAAGCACTTCATAAGGATTTTATTTTTATGAAATACCTCATATTCTGAAATATCACATTTGGGGAGAGAGAGGAGTGACAGCAGCTTTAAGGCAACAAGTGGGCTTTGATGTTTTGAATATCTTGTTGGTTCTGGCAGGACCGCAGTTAATTTGCACTCATAATATAAAAAATGCTCTTTGCTGTTTGCTAATGTATACTGGCTACGGATTATATACTCTTGTGTAGAGAGGCCTCCTATAAGACATATAGCACATTCTCTATTATCTGATTCCACTGCTTGTCTCTAACAAAGAGGAAAAGAGGTCTCCCAAATTGCTAAAATTGTATTTATATTCATTTTCATACGCTCAATATCTAAATCAGATGTTGCAGACTATCACGTGTATTTAAAAAGTTACGACCTCCCTCTTGTGAGGAGATACATTCTGTTTGGATAATATTACTCTTGTGCTTATCACATGTTCAATAATCTGAATCAGTCGCCCTCTATACTTGTCTGTAGCAAGTTATATGGCGGTGTTCTCTGCATGGGGATATCTTCTAGCAATACTGGTTTTAAAAAAGTTGTTTCCAACAAGTTATACAAAGATAATTACTTTTGTATCTTTATATTCCATAATAAGGCAGAACTCAGGCCTGTTATTTGAAGAGATTTTTTTCAGATTACAGATGGACCCCTGTTGATTAGGTTTTATTTTCTTTGATTACTGGCATGATGATGTCGATGTCCACCCAGTACATTACAAATATATATGTTTTAAACCCAGGCTATTTATTTCATTTAGTGCCCTGCATATGTTAAATAGTCATAGTTACATAGTTACATAGCTGAAAAGAGACTTGCGTCCATCAAGTTCAGCCTTCCTCACATATGTTTTTGCTGTTGATCCAAAAGAAGGCAAAAAACCCAGTCTGAAGCGCTTCCAATTTCGCAACAAACTAGGAAAAAATTCCTTCTTGACCCCAAAATAGCAGTCAGATGTCTCCATGGATCAAGCAACTATTACCCCACTAATTAGAAATTATATCCCTGTATGTTATGTTTTTGCAAGTATTTATCCAATTGCAGTTTAAACATCTGTATAGACTCTGACAAAACCACCTCTTCAGGCAAAGAATTCCATATCCTTATTGCTCTTACTGTAAAAAAACCTTTTCTTTGCCTTAGATGAAATCTCCTTTCTTCCAGCCTAAATGTGTGACCTCGTGTCCTATGTATAGCCCTGTTTATGAATAGATTTCCAGATAATGGTTTGTACTGGCCCCAAATATATTTGTATAATGTTATCAAATCCCCTCTCAGGCTCCGTTTTTCCAAACTAAAGAGATTTACATTTTTTAACCTTTCTTCATAACTAAAATGCTCCATTCGTTTTATCAATTTTGTAGCTCGTCTCTGCACTTTTTCTAGTGCCATGATATTTTTCTTTAGAACAGATGCCCAAAATTGCACAGCATATTCAAGGTGTGGACTTACCAGCGATTTATAAAGAGGCAAAATGATATTTTCATCTCGAGAATTTATGCCCCTATTTATACATGACAAAACCTTACTGGCCTTAGCAACGGCAGATTGACATTGCATATTGCTGCCTAATTTGTTGTCTATAACAATTCTCAAATTATTCTTGTGTGTGGTTATCCCTAGTTCACTACCAATTAGGGTGTAAATTGCTTGTGCATTCTTAACCCCAAAGTGCATAACTTTGCATTTCTCTACGTTAAATTTCATCTGCCATTTTTAGTGCCCAGTCCTCCAATCTATCCAAATCCCTCTGCAGCAAGGCAATATCCTGCTCACATTTTATTACTTTACAAAGATTTGTGTCATCTGCAAACACTGATACATTGCTTTCAATGCCCATTTCAAGTTCATTTATAAATATGTTAAATAGAAACAGTCCCAAAACAGAACCCTGAGGGACACCACTTACCACTTTTGTCCAGCTTGAAAATTTACCATTAATGACAACTAGTTGAACTCTATCCTTAAGCCAATGTTCTACCCAAGAACAAGAATAGACCAATTTCATTTAGTTTGAAGACTAACCTATTGTGAGGAACCGTATCAAATGCCTTGGCAAAATCCAAGTAGATCACATCCACTGCAACACCCTGATCTATACTTCTACTTACTTCTTCGTAGAATGCAATTAGGTTAGTGTGACATGACCTATGTTTCATAAAACCATGCTGATTATTGTTAATAACACAGTTCTTCCCAATTAATTCCTGAATATTATCCCTTAATAGCCGTTCAAATAATTTCCCAGTCACAGAAGTTAAGCTCACAGGTCAATATTTCCAGGAACAACATCTGCCTTCCTCCAATTCTCCTGTACAATACCTGAAACAAAAGAATCTTGAAAAATTAAATACAGAGGTTCACTTATTTTCCCACTTAGCTCCTTAAGTACTAGTGGGTGGATACCGTCAGGCCCCGGAGCTTAATTTGCATTAATTTTCTTTAATAGCTGTAGCACCTTGTCTCGAGTTATCCAATCACAAGTTATCTGCAAGTTTGTTGCAGCAATCATTTGCTTATCTCTTGCCATTGGATCCTCATTAATATATACTGAAGAAAAATAGTTATTTAAAATTTAACTCTTTGTCACACAGCAAGTTATATGGCTGTTTCATGCATTGTGATAATATATTACAGTCTAAAGGCAGATTTAAGACTAATCAAGGAAGAAACTTTTGAGATCTACTTTGTCTATCGGCACAAGTCTATGTCACAGTATCAGGAGCATCAGAGTTAGAGTTCGTTCCTCCATTTAACAAATAATCTCTTTGCTATGATTATTATCTGTAATAAGTCTGTCACACCTGTACTTGTATCAGGTAAGTAGTGATTTTGTTAACTTTTTCCTGAACAGAAAACTTTTCCTTGGGTTAAATTTCCCTCCCCAGACACTCAGTTTGAGTGTGTAGAGAGGTAATTAGTCTCCTAAAATTGGATACAGGTGTAGCAGACTGGTCTGAATTCCTTTCTGCAGGTTTTATTTTGCAATTTTCCGTGCTTGCACTAAGCACTCTAAGTTTATCTTCACACGAGGGAAGACACATCTATAGTGCAGGATTTAACAATGGCAATCACAGTAACCTGCAGTATATGTTGCATGCTTCACAGGTAAGACTTGAGGCACCATAACAACTTCATGAAAATACAGTTGTAATGGTGCCATGAGGTCCCTGGTGCAGGCTTACCTTTAGAGGTTAATCCATTGATGAATGCATTATAGTTACAACAAAGCACAATTCACAAATTAACAGTTTAATTCCAAAGTCTTGGGTTCAGTTAGTGTGTTTTATTTAAGCTAACTGCTGTTTATTTGGTTTACTTTAGTTCACGACAGATTGACTGCATTATGCTTAGCTTCAAGGTTGCATGCAGTACAACCTTTGTTTACTTTATAGAAGTAGTAGTTTAAATTTAAAGGGACACTATAGTCTCAAGAACAACTACAGCTTATTGTATTTGTTCTGGTGGGTATAATTATTCCTTTCCGTTTTTTTTGTTGTTTTTTTTTGCAGTAAACACTGTATTTTCAGAGAAAATGCAGTGCTTACATAAAAGCCCAGTGATAACTTCACTGGCCAATCCTCAAATGGCTAGATATGCTTCCTGTGGCCTTTCAGTGTCTCCACACTCTGTATGGAGACACTGAGCTTTCCTCATAAAAATGCATTGATTCAAAACATCTCTATGAGGAGATGCTGATTGGAAATGGCTATGTTTGACTTGTGCTGGCTCTGTCCCTGATCTGCCTTCTCGACAGTCTCAGCCAATCCTATGGGAAAGCATTGTGATTGGCTCAGAGATTAACTTTTGATAATGTTTACTTAAAGGAATATAAAACTATATACCTAAACAATAACTTAAAGTTATTGTCTGGCTCCCCACCCCTTTACACACTTACCTCTTTTTCAGGTGCTCAGTTTCCACCTCCTCTAATATCGGCAATAGGGGAACCTAATGCGCATGCTGTGAAGTGGTATGGGAACCTATAGTTCCTATTTAACCCTTATATTCAGCAAATATTTATTTGTGATGTTTGAAATAAACAAACCAATAATAAACGTAGAAGAATGTGCAAAATGGTATATCCCACCCCCTTCTATATTTTTAATAGTACCCACCTGCAGCCTATGGTTGGGCGCTGAGGGGTCACTTGGCCACCCCTCTATTTAATAATAGTCCCCATACACCACTATTCGGTGTGGGCTGCATGGGAAACTAGGTAATTTATTTATTAGCCACCACCCATACATTACTAATGGATACTAGGTTCCCCATTTATTAAATTAACATTCCCCACCAGCCTCATGGGTGAGGGCTATGGGAGAAACTGGAATGTTCTTCCTATTTTTTATTTAATAATCCCCATCCCCTGGCCATGGGTCTAGGAGGTGGACAGATCACTGCACATCCTCATTATTTAATTTTAACTACCCACCGCATGGGGGCACCCTGTACATTTGATGCCCAGTCACTGAAGTAATGAAAGTAAGCAACTGCAGGCATTTATTTTTTTTTGAATGAGTAACATGGTTATTAATTTAAAAAAAGGCAGATGAATGTGCTTCTGATGCCCATTTATTGGCTGTTTTATTTTGAGCACCGAAACCACTTATTGGGTTCAGGTGCTTGAATTTTGTCTGGTATTAAAGGGAAACTATAGTGCCAGGAAAACAAACTCTTTTTTTCTGGCACTATAGCTTCCCCTTCTGTCGGGGCCTCCCCACACGCTCCGTCAATGGCTGCGCTCGACTTAGGATTTCCCCATAGGAAACTGTGACTATACGGCCTTAATATATCATCCGTGGGTATTCTTTTTACATAACTTGCAGCACTAAACTGCTCCACTAAATGCTAGGACTCCTTTTTGGTAGCGTATGCTGGATATACTGCACTGATATCTGGTTACTATATGATATTCTATCCATCCAGTCTTCTGGCAATACTCTTATTAGTAATTACTCTATAGATGACAATAAATAGCCATATCTTGTGAGACCTCAAGGAAGAGACAACATCAGCTTCTTTCTTAGTGACTCCTAGAACTCTGACTGTTTATTGTGTCCAGTTCCAGCTTACAAAGATCACAGCATACAGTATAATAAACATTACACAAAACATTCACCAATGGCAACACAGAACAGGGCACAGGAGAAGAACTACAAAGCAACAAAGTGATTCCTTACCCTAGTTACCACCTCCCCCTGTGCCAATACACCATGACAACAAAAGGTTATCTTGATTGGACCCACTGTCCCTTCAGAGCAGTCTCTGGTTACATCAACACAGCCCTTTGCTGTAGTAGGTAGACTTGCTGGCTCCCACAGCAGGTGGTTACTCACAGGTCAGCATTTAACTTGATTAGCCCACAGAATACATTTCACACCTAACTATACATCATAGTTTATAGAGCTGCTGGCCCTCCCCCTCCCCCCTCTGTTGACCCACAGCTGTATATACAGACACACACTGAACTCTGTATAATACAGGTACACGGAAAACAGTCACAAAAATGGTTCCACGAGCTTGTGGCTTACGCCAAATAAATCAGATCATCATTCATAAAATCATTATTCAATGCTTTCCTATGGGGATTCCTATGGGGATTCGCTAAAAGTCCTCATGCATAGCGTGAGGATGTCCAATGTCGTTTAGGAGACCAAAAGTCGCCTATCCACCCGGAAGTCCTTCTAGTGGCTGTCTGGTAAACAGCCACTAGAGGAGAAGCTAATCCTAGCAGGTAATAATTATTGCAGTTTATAAAAACTGCAATAATCACATGGTCAGGGTTAACGATATCAGTTTGCACCTAGACCACTTAAATGAGCTGAAGTGGACTGGGTGCCTACAGTGTCCATTTAAATCAAGCCAAAATCTGATATAAAAAAATTGGCTAATTTAACAATTATCAACTCTTTTCAGCCAGTATAATTTAATTCATTTTCTCATTCTCATTTGCATTGTGTGCCCTGGCTGTGCCTGTGGGTTGAAGTGACTTGTAATATCAGTCTTTAGTAGAAATTAAAGGTAAATTTTTTGTAGATTTTAAAGATAGTAATAAAAAGGTTAACACAAAGCGATTTTCAACATTTTCAACCATTTTCATTGGTTTAATATCCAGACTGTTTCATTTTAACTTGTCTAAATTAGTACTACTTTAAACTTTGGGAAAATCAGTGCTAAATACATTGTGACAGCAGTAGCTATATTTAAAATACTGATGGTTGAGACATTTCAGCATCAAGTTTCAAACACTTTTGTTTACACCACAGCATGATTCTGTTTGACCTGGATATATTGCATGCAGGACCTTGGGACACAGGAACTGTGGGAATGTAGTGCACTTGTCTGACAGCTGTGCATAGTGTGAATGGATGGCTTAAACAAATTAACTCCTAGCTTCTTTTATAAATTTGGGAGAATAATGCATGCGTATCTTACCATTTGTAAACATTGATATTTTTAAGTGTGTAAAATTAACTGAATTATATACAATGGTTGTAATTTCACTGCAATAGAACTGGGACGCCAAGTCTGAATCCCCTTGGTCAGACTGCTTTACCAGCTTGGGCAAGACTCTAAATGATATATGTAAATCCTGATGGAAGTCTTTTATAGACTGAAACGTTGATGCAATGTGACTCTATTCATAATAAATATTTGAATTTGGTTGAGAAGTGCAGTGAGAGCTCTTTTCTCACCGCTTCTGGGTTGTATATTTATTCCTCATTCTTGGGTCCTCTATCAGAGGCATGGTAGTCTGAGGGATCAGTGCAGTATCTTAGCTGCTCCTTAAACTGCACTATTCTGGACAGCGATCTCAGATGTCCTACCTGATATCTGGCAGCTTTTCTTGTTGATTACACAAGACCTCATATTGATTTCCAGCAAAATCAAATATATAACAGCAGGAGAACAATGCAGATATTTGATAACTATGTAGTAAGAGGTAAAGGCAGAACATCTGCCTGCACTAATTCAATAAGTAGTAACAACAGTGTAACCATGCAGCAAAAAAAAAAAAAGAAAACTCCCACTGTAGTTTCTCCAGTGTATATCAAAGCAAGAAAAAAATGAAGTAATGTGCAGCTGGTATTTAAAGTGCACACCCAGGTGCTACCATATTTATTGGAAGGCCAAAATATAAGTTGCAAACGTTTCAGGCGATTATCCTTTATCAATGCTAATGATAAAAGACATTAGCATTGATAAAGGGCAATCGCCCGAAACGTTTGCAATTTATATTTTGTCCTTCCAATAAATATGGTTTCAAGGGAAACTGATACAATAGTATACTAAACTATAGTTCCGATTTAGTGGCTATATTTACTCTTCTGCAACTTTGTGTCTCTTAGGATTGCCAGTTTCAGTTTCACTGGCATCTCTAAATTTACACTATAATTTCTCACACTTGGGCTCATGCTGTAATCCCAGAAACTATTATTATACTAATAATCTAATTCATCATACATATATCTTATATTGGATAATTCTATATTTTTCCTTTTCCTTTACTAGTTCCTATCCCTTTCCCCATTAAAACACTTTAAATACCAGCTGCGCATTACTCCAGATATTTGATAGATGGCTCAAGATACCAGCTGAGTGATCTTAGTAATGAATGAGTAGCTGCATTTAACAAACTCATATCTGGTATCTCCAACTCTGAGATGATCAGGTGCAGTGTGGGCACCTGGTGGAACAGTGGTTAGTGTCATACTGTGCTAAAATGGTCAGACAGATAACACCAGGGTACTCTTTGCATCATAACTTCTACATCTCAGTGGCTAAAACCCCTGCCTTATTCTATATATATATATATCTAATCTTAAGGACCAAGTAGCTATAAATACGCCCTAATAATGCTCTGGAGAAGAACCAATCAGGATTACGTTAAGAAAAAATTATGCCAAAACTTGAACATCCCTGGAGTAACCCATATAAAACACAAAATGGCACAACGCCAGCTCCCAGGGACTGGTTTAGGAGGGCATTAGTCAGAAGAGAAACCAAGAGGCCAGTTGTTACTCAGAAGAAACTGGGGAAATCCGTAGATGAGATTGGAGAAAATGTCCATGGGGGACAATGAAGCATTTGCTCCATAAAGCTGGCTTCAGAGACGTCATTTGTTTATTAAAATACATTTTCAAATGTTGTAGGTAGTTTGTAAAAAAAAATATATGTAGGAGATACACCAAACATAGAAAAAGGTCACAGATGTTTTTTACCTTAATGCAAAATGTTCTCATTGAAGTAAAGTGAAAAAATTGCTATTCATCTGACTGGAAAAATTACCCAAACAGATGACAAGATGGATAAAGGAAAATACAGGACAATTCTAGATGAAAACTGTTCCAGATTACAAGATACCTGAAACTGGGGTGGAGGCTTGCCTGTGTGGATGATATTGAAGCTAAACACATAGAACACTGAAGTGATTTAAAACCAGAAATATCTTAGAATTGTCCAATCAAAGCCCAGATGAAGAGGACAGGATGAAGATGGCTAGACTGCAAGAGTAGGAATGAAAGAGAAAATGGTGATAAAAGGCAGAAAAATGGGAGATTTAATCTTAATCTATCTGAGAAGCTATGGAGAGACTTTAATATTTCTGTTCACTTACCGTCCCTATCCAACCTGACAGAGCTTGAGCAATTTTACCAGCAAGAATGATCAAAATAATTGTCAGACTTACCTTATAAGAATTTCAGCTGCACTTACAACCAGAAGGGGCACTGCCTTGTATTGATGGAATTGCTCAATGCTTATGCAATTAACAAACATTGGGGTTTTTGTTTTGTTTTTTTGTATTTAACATTTATGTCACAATAAAAATAGTTTGCTCATCAGAGTGTTAGCTATGGCGTGTAAAACACATTGTAAAATCCCAATACAATATGTTTCACGTATGTCATGTAATCTATCTATACATAGCAATGTGTCACAAAAACAGTGTTGGATTAATAGTTAAGCAGCATAAGCGACTGCCAAGAGGCTAAGCTGGCCTAATATAGGCCCTTGTCTTATCCTGGACCTCTGGCTCTGTCTGTGAGTGGTCATTCCCTGAGCTGACAGTGAGAGCAAAATATCTCCCTGCTCAGCCCTATGCGCCCATTATTTTGTTGAGGGAGCATTGTGGTTTGCACCTATATTAGTGTAAGTGCTCCCTCATGGTCCTCCAGCAATTCTCAATGAGTTAGACACTCTAAATCATTGAATGAGTGCTGGGAACTACTAAGCCAACCTCTTGGGGGAATGAATAAAGATTGTATTGAACTTAAGGGCAAATGTATGAGATGCATATAAGTGAAAGCACAGAAAGGGAGGAGAGAGACAGAACATGTGGATGTGTGAGAAATAAAGAGAGCAGGAGGAAAACAGTGAGACTGAAAGAGTATAGGAATGAAAGAGAAAATGGTGAAAAAGGAGAGCATAAAATAGGAAAGATATAAATATGAAATGGTAGGAAAGAGCAACATTAGCATACATGCTCAATAATGGTAAACGAGAATCAGACATTTTTTAAAACTGCTGCGCTATGTATACATGCCATGATTGTGAGTTTGCAGTGTTGTGTTCCTGTGATTTGTGAATGTCAGAATCTCTCTTATAAAAGCACATTTTGTATTTGCCTCAGTACGAGTAGTAGAGAATTATTGTGAGGGATTACACTATTTACCCCTCAGTACCTGTGGTCACTGTGTAATCTGCATAGAATGCTGCTCTTCAGTACCAATTGTAACTGTATGTGATCTGCATAGCATGTGGCTACTCAGTACCTGTGGTGACTGTATGTGATCCACATAATTTGCTGCTTTATTACTGGCAGCATAGCACTCAACTACCTACACACATACACTACTCAGCCACCACACATGACACTCATTCACCCATTCACAGAACAGAGTCCAGTGCTCTAGGACGGGGTCCAATCTGTCGTTCTGGGTCCTGGGAAATTTTAATCCGGCTCTCCATACAGGCAAATTTAAGGGGGAGCTGCACTTAACTAGCAACCTCTGGAAGTTATGGCAAGTAGCTGTAAAGAAACATCTTTATATCATGTAAATATCTTGAATGCTAAAGATTTATTTTTCAATCTAAAACTCTTTCAGTCATGCAGTGGCCCATAAGGATCAACATTTGATTATTATCAGCATAAAATAAAAAAACAGCCCAGTCTCAATGGGAAACTACTCTGCAGGTAAATTCTCTTTAGGAAGAAAGAATGCTAACAATTATAACTCTCTCAAAATCTCATGGCTCCTAAACAACACATCATCTTTTCATGAGAACATTGTTATATGTCCGATATCCCAAATAACAGGTGGCTTTCATATATAGTAGGGTTTGTTGGACTCCAGCTGTAATCCAGGAATTAGAAAACACAGTTACAATGTTACATATGTTTGAAAATATTTAGTGATAACTGTGTAGTGATCACTGTGCATTTAGTTAATGGACCATGTATCATTTCAATTGTGGTAAGGGTTTACAAAACATATCCCAGTTGAAAAGCAGATGCATATGTACAGAGTTAGAACCCTGCCATAAATCTACATAAATCTATTAAACAAGTTATGCCTGTTATATAGTGGAGCTAACATACCACAGTTTATGAATGACAACTATTGGTGTAGTTTCTCCTTACTATCCAAGTTTATAATGGGGTAATTTTTGACACCGAAGACTAGACTTATTTTAGATGTCTCCCCAGGTTTCAGTGAGAAAAGGAGAGCTTTGGTAGTTTCCCTTCTGCTATTATGGGATTTGTTGGTGCTCACAACATGTTTCTATTGGCTTAGTTTGTGTCACTTACAGCACAAACCATCAGCAGACAATTTGTGTTGAGGTCCTCGTTATGCATTCCTGTTAAGACTACACTGACATAACAGTAATTAATTTGAACAGGTGACCATTTTTTTATTTTCCACTTTCTTTTCTTTAAAAACTATTTCAATGAATTAGAACTCATCTTACATGCAGTTACCCTGCCGGTTAATTCATAGAATTCCTCCTGGTTTTATTTAAACATTATAACTGGAAATATATTCTAAGTAATTTGTATTGTAACAGACCTCGTCAAGTCATCCCCTCTGTGAGTTGTAATTGGAGTATCACATCCATGAGGTGGGGGATTGTTTGTGCATCAATTTAACACGGAGATTACAAACCTTTCAATTTACGTTTTTCTCTAAGCTTCTTGGGAACATAAAGATCCAAAATAAAAATATTTATGCTTTACTCAGAACTTTCAACTTTTCTTTGGCTTATTAGCTCTTGTAAAAAAAAAAAAAAGAGATTAAGAAAGGGACAATATAATTAAGTCAGAGGAGATCCATGGCCCTGCAAAATTAGTCTACACCTGTGGATCTGTTAACCCCCCTTGTGTGCCTCTTGTCACCTTTTTGTTTCTCTTTACTCTTTTTGCATATTGTACCCAATTTGCCATTCCTTTCATACTTTAAACCTTTGTCCCACCTTTTGTGGCCTCTTAACCCCCTTGTTTCTTTTACCCACTTCTGAATATCTTTCCACCTTTTATGTCCCTTTTATCTTTTGCCCCCTTTAGACCCAGAGGAGGCAGGCTGAAAGCTAGCCAAGAAAAGCGATAAGGGGAGTGAGGGAGAGGGTAAAATCAGGGCAGGGGAGGTCTTGAGTGAGCTAAGAGGTGGAGCCCTGGGAAGGGGTGGTGTTACTATATATATATATACTATATACCAGGCCCGGACTGGCCATCGGGCACACCGGGCAAATGCCCGGTGGGCCGCGGTGTCCATGGGCCGAGGCCGGCAGGGGAGGTCCCAGTACATCCCCTGCCGGTCTATGCAGGTTTGCCATGAAGGGCCGGTGGGGAGATCAAAGCTCTCCCTCACCGGCCCATTTAAACAGACCTGCGGCTGGGGAGTGAGGGAGAGAACCCGGCGGAGCTCTATCTTGCAGCTCCGCCGGGTTCCTCTTGCGAGATCTGGCGCGTTGCCATGGCAACGCCCCGATCTCGTGAGAGTGAACTCTAGCCCTCAGGCTAGAGTTCACTCACCACTGGACCACCAGGGATGATGTGAGTGTGCCGGTCCCCCTCCTCCCAGCTACCACGTGCCTGTCCCCCCCTCCCAGGCTAAAGGTAAGAGGGAGGGGGGGATTTAATGCCTACTTAGTTTTTTTTATTTCTTTATTTACCCCCCCTAGTTTTTTATTTGTTTATTTACCCCCCCAATACACATTTATACACAGCACTCTCACACTCATCACACTCTGCACTCTCACACTCATCACACTCTGCACTCTCACACACATCACACTCTGCACTCTCACACATATCACACTCTGCACTCTCACACTCATCACTCTCACACACTTGAAATAATGATAGCTGAAGAGAGCAAAAACAACCCCAAAGCATTTTTTAAGTACATAAATTCTAAAAAAAAAACAAAATGAAAGTGTAGCTACACTAAAAACTGAAACGGGGGTGTTAATTAATGAAGACCAGGAAAAGGCAGGAATTTTAAATAACTTTTTCTCCTCCGTATATATTAAGGAAGAACCCATGGCAATAGATGTGCAAATGATTGCTACTAAAAACTTGCAGAATAATTGTAATTGGTTAACTCAAGACAAGGTGCTGCAGCAACTAAAGAAAGTTAATATAAACAAAGCTCCAGGGCCTGACGGTATCCATCCACGTGTACTTAAGGAACTAAGTGCAGAAATAAGTGAACCTCTGTTTTTAATCTTTCAAGATTCTTTTCTTTCAGGAAGTGTTCCGGAGGATTGGAGGAAGGCAGATGTGGTTCCTATATTCAAAAAGGGTTCAAAATCCTTGCCTGGAAATTATAGACCTGTGAGTTAGCTTCTGTGGCTGGTAAAATATTTGAAAGGTTATTAAGGGATAATATTCAAGAATTCCTTGAGAAGAACATGGTTATCAGCAAAAATCAGCATGGTTTTATGAAGCACAGGTCATGTCAAACTAACTTGATTGCGTTCTACGAAGAAGTAAGTAGAAGTATAGATCAGGGTGTTGCCGTGGATGTGATCTTTTTGGATTTTGCCAAGGCATTTGATACCGTTCAACACAATAGATTAGTGTTCAAACTCAAGGAAATCGGTCTAGATGAAAATGCTTGTTCTTGGGTACAACATTGGCTTAAAAACAGAGTACAAAGAGTTATCATTAATGGTAAATTTTCAAGCTGGACAGAGGTGGCAAGTGGTGTCCCTCAGGGGTCTGTGCTTGGACCCCTTTTATTTAACATTTTTATAAATGATCTTGAAGACCGCATTGAAAGTCATGTTTCAGTGTTTGCAGATGACACCAAACTTTGTAAAACAATACAATGTGAGCAAGATATTACTTTGCTGCATAGAGATTTAGATAGACTGGGGGACTGGGCACTCAAATGGCAGATGAAATTTAATGTTGAAAAATGCAAAGTTATGCACTTCGGCGTAAAGAATACACAAGCAACGTATACCCTTAATGGAAGCGAATTAGGGATAACAACACATGAAAAGGACTTGGGAATTGTTATAGACAACAAACTATGCAACAATGTGCAATGTCAATCAGCAGTGGCCAAGGCCAGTAAGGTATTGTCATGCATGAAAAAGGGCATTCATTCTCGGGACAAGAATATAATTTTGCCTCTTTATAAATCACTGGTAAGACCCCATATTGAATATGCTGTGCAATTTTGGGCACCTGTTCTAAAGAAGGATATTATGGCACTAGAAAAAGTGCAGAGGCGGGCTACAAAATTAATAAAAGGAATGGAACATATTGGCTATGAAGAAAGGTTAACAAATTTAAACCTATTTAGTTTAGAAAAACGTCGCCTGAGAGGGGATATGATAACATTATACAAATATATTCGGGGCCAATACAAACCATTGTGTGGAAATCTATTCACAAACCAGACTTTACATAGGACACGAGGCCATGCGTTTAGACTGGAAGAAAGAAGATTTCGTCTAAGGCAAAGGAAAGGTTTTTTTACTGTAAGAACAATCAGGATGTGGAATTCTCTGCCTGAAGAAGTGGTTTTATCAGAGTCCATACAGATGTTCAAACGGCTACTAGATGCATACTTGCAAGAACAGAATATTCAAGGATATAATCTTTCAATGTAGGGTAATAACTGCTTGATCCAAGGATAAATCTGACTGCCATTCTGGGGTCAAGAAGGAATTTTTTTCCTAGCTTGTTGCAAAATTGTGCTTCAAACTGGGTTTTTTTGCCTTCTTTTGGATCAACAGCAAAAAACAAATGTGAGGTAGGCTGAACTTGATGGACGCAAGTCTCTTTTCAGCTATGTAACTATGTAACTATGTAACTCTGCACTCACACTCTGCACTCTCACACACAACACACACAGCACTCTCACACACACACACAGCACTATCACACACACAACACTCTCATACACAGCACTATCACACACAGCACTCTCACACATCACTCTCAAACACAACACTCAGCACTCACACACATCACACTCAGCACTCACAACACTCTCAAACACATCATACACAGCACCCACACACACAGCACCCTCACACAAATCAATCACATACAGCACCCACACATACAGCACCCTCACACACACAGCACCCTTGCACAGCACCCACACCTCACACACAGGATCCATCACACACACATACTGCACCCCTCACATACACACACAACCCCCTGACACACTGCATCACACACATACACAATACTTCCAAACATATTTATATAATATATATACACATATAAATATACACACAGCACCCCTCACACACACAGCACCCCTAAACACATTTCATTCCAGACCCACACTAGATCCTGTACCCAACTCTGCATCATCTACACACATACACACACTAGATCCCTATATACACTCTGAATCCATTATATACGCACGCTCACTAGATCTCCTATACATATTCTGGGTCCTTCAAACACACACACACACTCTGGATCCCTTATACGCACACTAGATTCCTTGTAAGCAAACACATACTACATTCCCTGAACACACACTCTCTACAAACACTACATCACCTATACACACACACACACACACACACACTATAGCCTGTATACACTCTTGCTACATCCCCTAAACACACATTCTCTAAAGCCCCTAGCCACATATGCATTACATTATACCACAAACACAACACAACTAAAACCGACCTTATTACACAATACCACACCACGACCAGCTCACTCTGCACACACGCAATACCCCAAGCAATCTCCAAACACATGCACAATACTCTTTCCTGGCCCTTTTGTCTCCTGGTATCCATTTATAGAGACACCAGAGACAAGTTGCAAGGAAACACAGTGCAAGCATGTTATTAAATTTGCTTGCACTGCGCAGAACAAATACAGGGCTTTTTTTCTCATGCTAGAGCTCTTCAGCAGAGCTCTGTGCATGGTCTGCCCTGGAAGAGCATTGAACCAACATGCTCACTTTGAGAGGGGGCGTGCTTGTCATGAGTGATGACAAAACGCACCCTCTCTGCCCCGCCCCCTTCTTAGTGGGCCGCTGTGATAAAAAAATGCCCGGGCCGAATTTTTTTCCCAGTCCGGCCCTGCTATATACTATATACTATATACCCCTTAAGGACACCTGACAGAAATATTCCGTCATGATTCCATGTTATTCCAGAAGTTGTGTCCTTAAGGGGTTAATAATCTCAGCTTGGAGAAGTCTCCCACCCTCCCTTTGTGTTACGGTTTACTGTTTGTGTTTGTTTCTAACATGTTTTTTATTGTCACAGCATTCGGAAGAAAAGATCCCTTGTCAATCAGGGTTGGACCAGCGGTCCAATGGAAAGGATGATCAGGGCTGATCCCTCCCCTAACCTTGGTTATGTTTATGGGATGTACAGGCCCACTGAGCCAAGGGTAGGACAGTGGTTAGCACAGAGTTAATGTTAGGCCAGTTGTGAGGCCGGTTAGTGTATAGGATCTGTTTGTCACCATCAACATTCTGCTTCTGTTTATTAAGGTAATCTAAGGTATGGGTATGTTCATCCACTGGTCCCCTCTACCTTCACACATGTCTCTTACCACCCCGCCGGTCTCTCCCCATCCCCCGCTGATTTTCTTACTCCTATCTCTTGTATATATATAAATCTGTCATATATATTGTCTTTTTTTTTAAATGGGTAAAAAAAAAAATCAGTATATAGAAAGGAAAACACTCTCTGACACAAACTATTGCTCACTGCTTTTACTAATCTATACACACACAAGCACTCACTCATGGCTCATGCATAGGCATATACAAATACACTGGTTTAAAGACACACACACACTGGCTCACACATACTTGCTGACACATACACTCACTTACTGGCTCTTACTCACACTCACTCATTGGCTCTTACACATACTTACAAACTGGCTCTTACACACACTCTGGCTCTTACACACATACACAAACACTGGCCCATGTATACATGCACACACTTACTGTTTTTCATCAGGGGTCCGACCAGGTGTTGCTGCCCTTCTCTTGGCTGCTGGGATATGACATTATGTATCCCAGCGACCTTTAGTTTATAACACTCCTTGCTGTTCCAATCCACTCTCAGCCTGCATACCCCCACCCTCCACCCCCCAACTCAGCTGGCACCACAGTACAACGGTCAGATAAATTATTAATTGGCCAGATTAATTATTTCATTATTCATTATTCATTGGGCATGACTACAAAGTGTAACCATGGAGAGAAGGGTTATTTGCGCCTGTGCCACCTTATAATAGCGATGGCTCTGTTTTGACTATAATCCCTCATACACCAGAAACTTTGGCTTAAACATCTTAGGTTTCCCATATTAAGCCACCCCTAGTTTTGTCTCTCTAACTCCTCCGTCTTTCGTTTTTTTTTTTGTTTTTTTTCTTTCCTTGCCTATCTGGGCTTATTGGGTTGCGCTTCCACGCATCTGTTTGGTAGTGACCGTGACCCTCTATGTCTCTTTTAGACCAGTATCTTTCTTTGGTTGGCACACTGCCTGTCTGACTTCTGGGCATAATTTTTCACACTTCTTATTGTGGACTGCAGTGTCTTGCTGCCAAGGACATTCTTTTTTTTTCCTGTTGTTAAATCTATGTATTTTCTATGTTCTTTAAAAAAAGAAAAAGAATAAAAAAAAAAGAAAAAAAAAGATACGTATAAATGGTATATAATTACGATTATCCAACTCATATAAAAATTAAAGCACAACATATCTAATATATCTGTAAAATATAGTCTTAGACCTGGTTTGAAAGAATGGGTGATCATAGGTTAATCCACACGACATAATACTGTGGTGCCATGATTTAGACTCTGACAATAAAACCTTGGACAGCCAGAAAAGGTCAATATTTAAACTTTCATATAGTCCCATTATCCACTTGGTTGATGACATATATTCAGGTGTAAAGAGCTGATTGACAGGATCGAATTAAAGGAACACTCTAAGCTCCATAACAACTACAATGCTCTTTAGTTGTTATAGTGCTTGCTGTGGTTTGATGCTTTAAATTGCCTACATACAGCTTAGTATTTTATCCCCATCTCACGTTAGGATAATAATGATCATATCAGTCATATCATAAAAAACAGCTTGTAAACCTAGTACAACTTTTTACGGGTTCTCATAGACTTGGCCTGTCAAACACCGGGCATTATTGTGCATTGTACAGCTGTTTCCTAATATCAATTTCCAGACATTAAGCCCTTGAAAACAGGGTTTGAAACATATTCCCAAAACTACTGATACACATAAAAAAAAAGAACGATTTGTTAACTGTGTCCTATAATAAATTCTAGAAAGAAAAAATACAATCACAGAAATATTCTGAAGTAAAACTGTCTTAGAATGTTTCCCATGGAGGTTAAAAAAATAAAAAAACTGATATATCACCGACAATCACAAACAAATGCAGATCACAGACCTCTGATGTTCCTGTTTATAGCCCCAACTCTGGAAAAGCCATTGTGAGAATTGCCAGATGGTGCATGGGACCAGTGTTGTATGAGATATTTCACTGAAGGTCTGCCAGCAGTAAGATATGTTACCCCATGTTGTCTGTTCCAGGAGAAGACAGCATATTACGCATCTAAAACTGCACAAACCAGCTGCCTGATAAATATATCACATAGCACAACATAAAAAGGGTGCTGATGGAAAAAATAAGCGCAGCTTTTATGAAATCACTCACATTTAGCTTTTTAAAGCATGTTTTATGATCTGAATACAGCTCACCTTGGAGTGAATAATTCCACATAAAATGCTATGGTAATATATATATAAAAAATAACCAAAATGGAAAGTGTATTTTTTTTTTTTTGCTTTAGAATCATAGCTGTTTTTTTAATTGTAGTATGAAAACAATATATGTAGCGCTGCCAGAAGTGACGTCCATTACTATAAACATTTTAAAGATATTCTTGAATGAACACCATTTGGAATGCTAAGTCAAAGAAGGCTACCATCTGCATTACATCAAGGAAAGGGAATTAGTTTCTATGTTATGCATTGTTTATGAAGATAATGCACCATAACAATTAAAGTCTGCTGTAGTGGTGCAGGAGAGGTAGTGGCCATGGTATGCTCTTTCTTTTTGAGCTGGAGAAACAATATGTCAAATTTGTTCAAGTTGGCAACTTATCCATTGACTTATTCATTCAGAATGGTTTGCTGATACACCCATAATACACAAATGAACGCCTACACTGGCATCCTGCTTGGGCTGACAGAAAGCAGTTTAGGCACCCAGGCAGTGGCTTAACTAGAAACCACTATGTCTTATTCCACCCTCTCTTCCCCATCCACTCCATGTGTCCCATTCCTCCCTCTCTCCTCCCCTCCCCTACATGTGTCCCATTCCTTCCTCTCTTCCCCTCCCCTCCATGTATCCCATTCCTCCCTCTCTCCCCTTCCCCTCCATGTGTCCCATTCCTTCCTCTCTCCCCCTCTCCTCCATGTGTCCCATTCCTTCCCTCTCCCCCCCTCTCCTCCATCTCCTTCCCTCCATGGTGTCCCATTCCTCCCTCTCTCCCCCCCCACCATGTGTCCCATACCTCCCTCCTCCCCTCCTGTCCCCTTCCTCCCCTCTCTCTCCATGTGTCCCATTCCTCCTCTCTCCCTCCCCTCCATGTGTCCCATTCCTCCCTCTCTCCCCTCCCACCATGTACCCTCCCTCTCTCTCCCCCACATGTGTCCCATTCCTCCCTCTCTTCCCCCTCACCTTCACGTGTCCCATTCCTCCCTCTCTCTCCCCCCTCCTGTACCTGCTTCTCACCACGGTTCCTGGTCTGACAGGAAGTGCTCTTCCTGTCAGAATGCTTGGCCACGCTACACACAGGCAGGAGGGGAGCAGCTGTGCACCGGCACAGAAGGTATGCAGACGACCCACTGTTGCAGGGGTTGCAGCTGCGGCCCGGCCCCCTGGAGTGAGAGCTCAGTCGCAGCGGCGACCCCTGAGACCATGGTAGGTACACCACTGCACTCAGATATTTTTCAAACCATGCTAAAATGGTTTAACCCCTTAAGGACCAAACTTCTGGAATAAAAGGGAATCATGACATGTCACACATGTCATGTGTCCTTAAGGGGTTAAAAGATTACACTGGAAAAGCACAAGGGCACTCCTGCCATATATACTATAGTGGGCTCTAGCTGTTATGGTAAATGGAGTGCAGGGCCGCCATCAGAAATTTTGGGGTCCCTAACACAGCTCAAGGTCTGGGCCCTGCCTCCAAGCCTCCCCAGGGTCTGCCTCTAAAACCCAGTGTGCGTTTGTGTATTGGTTGCAGTGTTAATGCATGTGTAGCGGATGCAATGCGTGTATGTATGTATGTATACACACACACACAATTTGTGCTTGAATGTAAGCATGTTTTTGTATGGGGTATGTGTGTGAATCTTGGTGTTTGAATGCAGGTGTGCATTTGTGTGTAGTGTATACACTTCCATACAATACTCAGACACATACACTCACACACATGCAAATACACAGACACACATATACACACACTGACACACATATATACACACGCACACATACCCACACAAACATGCACAAGCACTCAAACATTGACACAGAATACATACACAGGCACAAACTTGGATACACACATTGATACAAAAGGACACCGATACACACACACACACACAAAGATACACACATACTGAAACAGACATACACACATACATGTATACATTCTGACACACACATACTGAAACAGACATACACACATATACAGACACACAGACATACATAGCGGCACACAGACACATACTAACCTGCATACAGACACACATATGCATAAGGACATACAGGCACACACACACACACACACACACACACACACAAATACATACATACATATTGACATACATACTGACATACAGATAGATACATACATACTGACATACATACATACATATACATACTGACATATATACATACATACACAAATACAGACATACTGACATACAAACACACACATACATACAGAAACACACACAGACACTTTATGTTTCTTACTGTAAGTAACCCTTTCCTCCATTTGTTTTTCGGATGAAATTTGGTAAAAAATAATTAGTTTTCGTCCATTACGAAAATAGCACTGCACATGCGCCCCCCCAAAAAAAGCAAGGAAGGGAGCCGGTAGCGCTATCAGCTCCTTCCTTGTAATAAATATTAACAATTCCTACCACCCGGCATTAAAACCTATGGGGGTCACTATAACACCCATATTAATAAAAGGGAGGTTAAATCCTCCCACATGCCCCTTCTCACGGCATGCTGTTGCTCGCTGTCATTTAAAACTACTAATTGCTGCCCAGTCGCTAGTGCAATAAGGGGGTGAAAAGAATATGATTCTGTGACCGGATCATACCATTATGCATGGGCACAAAGCACCTGCAACTAAATGTATATCCATATCTCAGATTCAATACACCAGTGAGACACTCCAGGGGTATCTCGGGGCTTGACCCCAGATAGATCAAAATAAAAAAATGTAAGACCAACATGTTCTCACAATAAAGATATAGGGCCCATCGGGTGACCCTAAATGCTTGGGCCACCCGATGGGCCCCATCAGAGTGCGGGCCCTGGTGCAGCTGCACTGGCAGCAGTTCTGCTGCTACACATGGGCCCGGCCCGCCGGGTCCCCCAGGACCACCAGGCCCCCCAAGCCAGTGACAAACGGCATGGTTGTCACCCCCTGATTCCATTAAAGTTCATATGCTTTTCAACATTTTACTCTGCTGCCCAGTGTATGCACATGGAAATCTCAAATTGCATTCTTTTCCTTAAAAGTTGTTTCATTTATTGTCAGTTTCCATATATCAGAGTTTACAATTACATTTTTGAGAGGGCCTGTTTTGAGAGGTTTGTTATCTATGTGAAATTTGTTCCCACATCCTTTGCATCATCAAAGTTTCCATCACTTGTGTGACATTAGGGATGTTTTTTGATTTCCAATTTCTTGTGACTACTTTTTTAGTGGCTACAAAGAGATGACAGTGCATACATTTCCAGGATTTCAGGAGTGTTTGTGGGAATATGTGCAGTAGCCCAGGGGATGGGTGGAATATGTGTGTTGACTATTCGAGAGGCTAAAAGGAAGATTTCCTTCTAGAGCAGTTCCAGAAAGGAACAATTCATCCAGATATGGGTTTAGATTCCCCTTCCATTGCACCCTCACCATCATCTCCCATCCTGAAAGTTGAAGATCTGGACATATTTCCGGTACCAGGTACCATCTCATTACCAGTTTATATTGTAGTTCTAAATTAAATGTGCAGTGTATAAACCCTCTCAACATGTCAGCTGCTTACTTCTACACCTCCTAATATATTTTGTTTTAATCCCTATGCCCTTATCCCACATTTAGAACATGATTCTGGGCACTTCTGTGATTTTGTAACATATTGCTAAGCTCTTTTTGGCCAGGACATGTTTGGATATCAGTGGGGTGAAGTCAGACACCACTAGATCTGAACCTTTCACCTCCTATTTGTGTTTCCAAAGGAAAAGATGAATAGGTAGGTATTTTAAAAAAAGATTAGTTAGAAAGGTTATCCTTGGTTGGTATACCTAGGAATAGGAGTAGCCTTTCCCACTGATGTCTCCAAAGGTATGTAAGACCCCTTTCTCCATGAACAAAAAAATAACAAAGTTACATGCATCTCTAAATATTCTAAGGGAATATCTTCAGAAGGGTTTGTGAGTAAAGGGTGGTTTCTCAGCAATCCATCCAATATAGATCTACTCATTGTAAGAAGAAGATTTATCAGAAATTTATAGAAAAATGGGGGTATGTTATCACCAGAAGAGAAGTCCTAAAGTGCATAGTGTAATCTTTGTAATCTATCTAAATAGACAAAATAGTCAAGTCTAGAGTAGGTGTTGAACCTTTTTTTTGCTTCTCCAGCAAGTGCCTGTATTTGTTTACTTTGTGAATTAGGTCTTCTAAAGTAGTGGGATGGATGTTGAGCAGAGGTGTCATGAGGAGGGTTGGCTATCATGTTCCCATTCTATCAAGTCCCCACAAAAAAAAAATATTCTATCTTGTGTATCATCTTTGTGGAATAGTTTTTGAAGGAAGGCTATTTGTTGTGTGTTTGGGGCATATACATTAACTAAGGTGTATTGAACCTTATAGTTTCCCTTGTTGATGGAGTGTTTTTAGCGTAAGCAAAATTATACAGATTTATGGATCAGGATGGATCCCCTCTAGTCGTGGATAGGGCCATGGAGTGATATCCCAAGGGATATTGTGGGATATGAAAGTACGGATGTTTAACTTTGGAGAAGTGGGTTTCCTGTAAGCATAGTTGGTGCACTTTAACTTTGGAGGCTTCTCTGTTCATGTCTCTTCCCATTAATAGATAGCTCTAGAGTCTAACACTAGCTATAGATAGCTCTAGAGTCTAGACCTATGATGTATTATGCAGCATAAAGGGGAGTAATGGAATCCCAAAAATGGGACCCCAGTCTTGCTAAGAGTGAGTGTTTATGTGTTCGGTCTCTCGGAAGAGATTTCCCAGTACCAGTAATTTGGTCCTTACACAAAGGCAGTTGTAGACATGCAACACAAAAACATAACAAACTATTTAGAGTTGATATAAACCCAAAGAAATGATTGATCACTATTGGCAATAATGAGCAATAATTGTTCAACCTAAGATATGGGAGAGGAGTGAGTTCCTTTCATAGGACATTATATATATGTTTTGACAATACAACTTGCGGCCCAATTGGACACACATTAGGGATTACTTATTAACTTTACTCAAGGTTCCCTTCCCTTGTCAAAGTTCCTCACAATGTTTTTTTTTGTTTATTTTGTTATTAAATATATATTAAAACTAATACTCTATTGTGTAACTGTGGGATCAACTGTTAAGCTAGAAAATCAAAGGTTTATAAATTGTTATATAGGTGACATTGAGATGTTATGCAAAGGGTTGTACCCTTCATGCCACTTATATTATACTATATCCTTTCCCAATAAGGTATGCATGTGGTACGGACATTTTTAAGTATCCCCTGTCACACAGACAGCGCAGCCTCACATAGTCATTTGGTACCGCACAAACATTGTTGTTAGTAAATGTGAAGTATTATCCAATAAAAGTGGTGTTTAAAGTCATGAGACATGTGAGTAAAAGGATACACAACACAGCACAAAATCAACTGGACCATAGCTTATATGGATGGAATATTCTCTCAGTTCATGGGCGTTAATTTCAATCTGGGGCTACATGACAAGGAGAGGTCATCTACTCTGGCCTCCACCTCCTCTGTTCTGTTCCCTATGTCCAGAATTTCCTTTTACCTCTTCAGTTAATGCTTTTATGTCAGCCCTGATGCCTGCTATAAATTATTACAGGAGTTCCCTGATGTTTGAAATAATGTAGTGCTTAGTTGTCTGAACTGGGGTCAAGGCTCATAAGGATGTACTAGTGCCCTCTGATTTGGCAGCATTGGCAATCTTGGCTTTAGTGTCCGTACACTGCAGGTTAATTTGCCTCGCGTTTGGGATCTCCAGTGCTTGCCTGTTGTTCGTTGTATCTTGTATGGGAGGGTAGAATGGGTAGAGTACGAGAGGGTAGTATGGGTCGAGTATGGGAGGGTAGTATTTCATGTTTGCAGCATTGTGCAGTGCAGGAGCTCTCACAAAGCATGTCTGCTCCCATTGGCTGTTGACCCCTCCCCCTCAATTTGCATTTTTTTACAGTATGACATTGGTGGCATTTGTCTAGTCCTTGAACTTGAACTCCTAGAACTTGATCATGTTTACCCCTGAAGAATTTTTTTTCATGGAAGATTATGCCTTGTTCAGGGATGTAAAAACATTCACATGTTTATTCAGCTCTTTCATGAAGGCTTCCCAGAAGAGCTTGCCCTGTGCCTGAGGGCCTGAGTTTTTAAGTGCATAAGTCTGCCAGTTTTCCGTCAATGTGTAAGAGTGCTGCTTTGCATCTCTCCAAAGAGAGTGCTCCATTTGTGTTTCCCAGGAAATAGAACCACCTTTGTGCCCACTCAAAGGTGTTGTGCGCCCATTTGTGTACCATGTTCACATCAAATAACTCGGTTTAAGAATGGGCACCATCCATCAGACACATTATGCGTGTGAGGGGCCCAACCACATCCAGGAGCTTGTCCTGCGCACCGTTGAAACCTCTTTCAACACCTTTACACCCCTTTACGTGGTTCCCAGCCTTAACTTGCCATTAATGTCAACATCAGCTGGTCAAATTATGGTGTCGGGGCAATGAAGACCGCCGGACAACGGTTGCGGACCTTCTTCCACAGTGGATTCCTTAGCTACATGTACATAAATTTCAAGAGGAGGTCAGGTGGTGTCCAATCCCCAGAGCAGTGGTGGCTTATATTGCGTGGGTTCAACATGCCCGTAGCACTTAAAACGTCCTCCGCATCCACCTGGGAAGATGCCAAAAAGTCAGACCTCACTGTGGAGCCCCAAGCATAATCGTTCAATCCAGAAGCATTTGCTAGTCACTCATCAAGTATTGAGAGCGACGTGGGTAAGTTGTTGTCCTTGTCCAAGGAGTCACCGTGTGGCAGGAGTTGCGCAGGTGGGGCTGCATGCAGCTTGCCACATATAAAGGGCTTTTTCCCTTGGCTTTTAGTTGCTGTGAACACTCATCGGATTCAGTCCTATAGTGGGCATGCTTGGTGGTAAAGGCAACTTTAGCAGGGTCAGAGCTTGTCGAGAACACCTTCGAAAGTGTCTTTTCTACTGACACAGCCATTGCTGCATTGATCATGGCCTGGTAATATACTGGACTATTTTGTGAGTCCTCCATATTTAATTACAATCACAAGCCACTGGGGCTCACCTAATGTATAAAGTACCACAAGGGCAATTGTATGTAGTCAGACAGACCTCAGCAATACTTATTAGGCACTAAGGGCAGTTTTTGGCACAGGACCAGGTGCAGGCAAAAGTGTATGGACAGTTTGGCAGTATAAAACCCGGAACAGTAGAAAACCCGGCACAGTAAGAACAGGTCGTATAACAATGGTGCTCAAACAACTAGGTGTTCCAATTTTAGTACATGTGCTGTCAAAGTGAGCACCAGCAGGAGCAGTGATGCAGGCAGGCACTGTGTGAAGGAGAAGTCAGCCCCCTAATTATGGCACTCGCAACCACACGGGTGCCCCTATATGGCCACCATATAGATGCAAGATCCAAGATGGCTGCCGGAAACCACCAATGATTCCAAAAAATTAACGAGTGGCGTGCGGCGATACTACGGCCTTGCCCACCAGGAAGGGGAGAAACTAATACCACAACCCAGAGGGAAATTAATACACCAGAGCCTGCCAGGAACATTGGCACATTGCAACAGAAGTGGGAGACTGCCAGTGAAAAGGGAAAAAACTTATTGGGCCAGGCAGAGAGTGCCAGGAAAGGTACAAATAAGCCCAGAGCCTGTCAGAAAAATGAGAAAAACGGTAATGGGGCAGATGGAACCTGCAAAAAGGACTGCAAAATACATTTTAAAAGACTCCGTTTGGTTGGGTTCCCTCTGCTGTTCGGGAAGCGAACAGATCCACTAACTAAAGACCACCCCGAAGCTTGTTAAACATTATTGACACCTTGGAACGGTTCTGCCAGCAGTGTTCTAAGTGTTCGTCTGGATGGCTGCCGTTTGTATGCCCAAACACGTGGTGGCGGCCATCTTGTTCCCGCAAACGCAGGCAGCAGTGTTTGGTCGTCGAGTGCATGGAACTGAAATCAGACACTCGACCTCGCGAACAACACTGAAATTCAATCCCGCCTGCGTTCGGTACTTTACAACCTGGAAGTGCGTTGTTTGGTGTAATTGTTCATATGAATGAGGTGAACAAGCTCCATGTTATACTTATGGATTACGTTCGGTATTTTGACTGGCAAAAGCACAAAACGCCCTGGAACTGTTTTGGGCATAGGATGTGTGTGGCTGGTCAGAACTTCCACACGGTGGCATTTCACCTACACTGCCTGGATCTGAGCGCTATTTGGAGAACTTGGGCGCTCAGATAAGGGCTATTTGACGATATACAACTTGTGGGGGTCCCTATCTGTATTATATGCATTTTTACGTGTTTTTTTATATTTTATGTTTTACAGTGACACTGTATTTCTTGGACATGTTATGGGTGTGTTTATGGGTGTGTTTATAGATGTGTTTTGGGCGTGTCACTGTGCTCAGGGTTTTGTATATAAGTGAGCCATTTGGCTGGAAATAAACAGACTACCCCAGCATTCAGTCTCGACTAATGTCTGTAGGGGAAAGCTATACTTGCTATAATCACTTACTATACAGCTAAACTCTCTTGGAGGAGAGGTCTTCCCACTAGGAGCTAGATCCAGGTGTTGGTCCAGGGTGGGAAGGGACGGCAAAACCCTAGCCAAGCTGCAGTGGCTAAGGGGACTATGGAGCTTATGGTGTCTGGTGCAGTGCTTATGGTACTCGGCGACAACTATGAAGCACAATTGGCGGAGGTACCCAGTCAGGTTGCCAGACGGTCTGCCACAATGGCTCATATGAACCCTTTCAGAGTTTCGTCAAGTCGAAGTATGTGAAATAACTAAGGCTTTTACTTGCATTGCCTTCTACAAAGAACTGATATAATGACCTCTTGTAATGACTACAGAATATTTGACTCATTGGTCAAACCTTGTCCATAGCGTCTAACAGCAACAGTACTAGAGGACTCCAAACAGTTAAAGCATCTTTCTAAATGACCTTACTGTGAGAAGGTTTGGCTTATTATCTTATGGGTAATAAAGGTCAGTTCTTTATCCATAAATACAATATGTGCGCCCAACATCATCTGGCTGCATAGAGGGCCATTCAGACTGCAAAGTCACCATTGTTTGCCATTGTGTCATTGGGGCACCGTATGGACATAGGAATGTCCCCCACTTTATGTTATGGAATATATCACCATCACCCGCCAGCATGGGTGGGGACAGGGTGCTGGACAATGATCTATCCACACATTACTTATCTAAAAGTCCCCCTCCTAATGCACATTGGTGGGCCAAGTTGCTAGTTTTAAAAAGTTCATAGATATGCCTCCACTGTCACACTAAGGCTTTTTATTTACATTAAAAAAAAAAAAACTTTTTTAGTGTGGCTAGCAAGTACTGACCAGTCGCCACATAGTTAAAGGGTCAATATAGTCACCAGAACAACTACAGCTTAATGTAGTTCTGGTGTCTACAGCCTGTCCCTGCAGGCTTTTTAATGTAATCACTACCTTTTCAGAGAAAAAGCAGTGTTTACATTGCTGGCTAGTAACACCTCTAATGGCCGTCACTCAGAGAGCCACGAGAGGTGCTTTCTGGGTCAGTGCTGCATTTTACTGACAGTCATTTTACCACTATAGTGTCAGGAATTCATATTTGTGTTCCTGACACTACAGTGTTTCTTTAAGCAAATTAAAGGAACATTCTGGTCACCATAACAACTTCCTCTAAATGAAATTGCTATGATGCCAGGAAGCCCCTGGGTGATCTCTTTCCTTTAACCCCTTAAGGACCAAACCTCTGGAATAAAAGGGAATCATGACATGTCACACATGTCATGTGTCCTTAAGGGGTTAAGGGGTTAAACCGCTCTCACCACTGGAATTTTTTTACACTTGCATAAAAGTGAATGACATTATTATAAAATGACAGGAGGCTTCACAGTTTGCTTAAGTCTTTCTTTACTTAAGCTCCACAGTAGCACTTTTTAACATAGTAACAGGATAACCAATCAGAAAAATGTAACAGGTTACACCAGTACAGGTCAGAGTGCCACTGTCTCCTACTCTCTGTGGGTTACTGTGGTTTATGTATTTCTTTAATTCGTTTTTCTATTTTGTATATTCTATTTAGTTAATTGTGTTACTTATTTTTTGAGGAATAGCTGTATTGCATATATATATACACAGTATATTACTTCAGCTTCCCTCTCTTTTTCTCTTTTCTGTATTATATATATTTTTACCTTTTCCTTCACTCTTACTTCCAAATATTTTATCTATATCTTCTAACTATCTATTGTATTTTTACTTTCCCTTTTTCCTTTTCTACCTGTCACCCGGGTCGCGGCTGGCATATTGCTGCCCTGGTTTTGCCGGGCTTTCTGGGGCCGCGGGGAATGCCTCCGACGGCCCCTTACATCGCACGATGGCCATCTTGGATCTCGCGCACTACTGCTAGATCCAGGCGGCCATTACAGCTCTCGTGCACCTGCGCGAGATCGCGGCGCCCATTTTGTGGAAGACGCAATCTGTGCACATACTGGCCTTGCGGCGGCCATCTTGGTGTAACGCGACATTCCGGCACTGCAAATTTATTCCCTGTAAACCCTGTAAGACTTACTTAAAGTATCTTACACTAGGGTTTGCTCTAATGTGGTGGGATGTAGAGATGGTGTTACATGCATCTTTCAGAATACATATTACATACAGTTTGGTGGCATGCCTTTAGAAGTCCAATCCGTGGATTAATCCTGTTTCAACTCTGTTCTCTCGTTTCAGTTTAAACGTTTCAAGATGTCAAGCTTAGTTCCTGTTCCTCTCAAGTGTGAACTCTTCTCGTCTTGTATGCTGAGATCTTCTTATAGTTCTTCTGCGGTTTTCTGTTACTTGTTCGTTTCGCAGCCAGAAAGAGGAAGTGACATCAGTGGGAGGGAGTTTTGTAACCTGTTACTTTTTTCTGATTGGTTATCCTGTTACTATGTTAAAAAGTGCTGTTGTGGAGCTTATGTAAAGATGACTTAAGCAAAATACTCGTCTCCTGTCATTAATAAAATTAAGATTATAGGTACACTAAAGCTTGCATAATCTACAATTTGCGAACGTGCATCAGATCAGATGCATTTGTTTTCAAATTTGATTAAAGTATGTGCTTTGTAAATCTTTTGAATCCCATTCTTTGCATGCGAAATGACACTAAATAGGGATTTAGGAATTTAGCGATGTGAAAACCGAAACCCCAAACTATCCAAAACCTGCAATGAGACCTGTGTTTTTCCGAATAATCAGTGATTATCTGCATCATTTTGTCTGAAAACAAAAAGGACAGAGTGAAAAAAAAAAATAAGAAAAAAAGAGAGAATTTTGCCATTCCTATTACTTTCCAATGATGAAAAATGACCCTAAGCTTCATTGTGCTGAATATTTCTTGTTTCAAGGCAAACATGACTACACATTTCCAGCTTAGCAATTTCATTACAATTAATGGAATGTAATATAAACGTGCACGTTTTCTTTTATTTCTGCTAAAGTACAAAGCAATCTCATTTTTTCCCAGTCAGACAGCAGTGTTTCTCTAGCAAGGGATGGAAGAGCTTTATTTATTAGACCATTGAAATTGCAAATGAAGGTAATAAAATCAGCATCATTCCTCCAGTGTGTTAATGGAAATACAGTCAGCCTATATAACTCATCTTTGTGTGCAACATGCAGCTAAGTGTCTTCCATGCAAATGCAATTACTGCCATTTATCTCAATACTCCCCAGCAATAATTTGCTGTGATGCTCACAATGTTGTCATTCATTGTGTCTCTCTGTGTAACTAACAATGTTTTAATGGTGCAGCTGCCAACTATGTTTATATGCCTTCTGCCGCAGTCAAAGTATTGGCAATGTCACTATAGGAGCAGCTTATTTAGTTCCTCGGGAGGGAAGGGGGAGGGGGGAGGAGAGAGAAAATACTAAAGGCCCTATATGTTTTTTTTTTTATGCTAATATGCTCTGTTTTGTTATTGTGTGTATGGTCTGTGTGTTTGTATATGTATAGAAATGTATATATGTGTATGTATGTATGCATTTATGTATGCATATAAATATATATATGTATCTGTGTATGTATATATATATATATATATTTTTTTTTTATATATATATATATATAATTTGTTGAAATATGCTGATTTATAGTAGTTGTCGTGTAAGTTGGTTGAAGTGTGCCCAGAACAACTCGGGTAGTTGTGTAAAAAGATGTTGCACCAAAATTGAATGGCTTGATAAAGGGAGTGGTCGGTGGGCTGAACCACGCAGTATTGGCCCAGAACAAGGGAGGCCTATGTATTTATAGGCTGGGTAACCCCACCCGCAACTACAAACTTCACCTTCCTATATAAATATTTAATTTTTTTTACCCTACATTTTTGGAGGTACTCTTACCAATGGACACTGCTTTAAATACAGGTTTAAAAAAGCAAAAACAAAAAACACACCAACATTTATAGTATGGGTTATGATCTAAAATGACCAGTGACCAGTCATCCTAGGTTATTCACTGAACACTTTCATTGGCTATCACACTTTCATATCCTCTAGCACTCCTTCCTTTATACTTGGGGACTTTAATATCCCAATCAACAACCCCAACTGTCCTAATGCCTCTCGTCTGCTCTCTGTAACCTCCTCTTTTGGCATCAAGCAATGGTCCAATTCAGCAATTTAAACAGTGGGAAACACTCTTGATCTTACCTTCAGCAATCTCTGTACCACCTCTAATAACTTCAGTGTTCCATTTCCTCTATCTGATCATCATCTTCTGACCTTTGACATCGTCATACTTCGTACCCAAATTAAAACACCCTCTGCACAACAGACTTACAGCATTTCTTGACCAACTTCCATATCCTCAATTTAACCCTCTCAAATCTCTCTTGCCCCAAATCCTCCCTCTACTACTCCACCCTCTACACTCAACTAGATATTGTGGCAAGCTTCCCCAATTACAACCGTTGCACACCAAGCTGACCCAATACCTACAAAAATGTTGCAGAACTGCTGAACACTGCTGGAGAAAGTCTCACTCTGCATCTGACTTCCTCCACTATAAAATTATGCTGCGTTCCTACAGTTTTTCTCTTTCCTCTGCATAAAAAAACTACTTTAATTACTTTACAAACACACAAAAATTGGGTAAAATGGCACTAAACGACATGTAATTACAGAATAAAACAAAAAATCCCAGTGCGTCTAATAACCAAACCAGTGTTTTAGTCACCCTTAAAACACTTACATGTACAAAATTGGATAAAAGAAGAGGAGGCTTTGAGCACACAATGGATGGATAATAATATGATCTGTAACATAAACAGCTATCATAGGGCAATATGTTAAAACCAATATATAGTATAAAAAGTAACTTGGAGCACTCACACTTTAGAGAGCCATATAAGTTGGCTCTCTACTGTACAGGCATGTAGAGTATTTCCGGAAAAATGCTGTATAAAAGATGAATCAGTAATCACGAACCAAAATAAATTTAAAAGTAAAAAAAGTAAATATTTATTTTGGTTCCTGATTACATCCAGATGAAATTTGATATCTGTTTCTGGGGGACCATCTTTTATACAGCATTTTTCCAGAAATACTCTACATGCCTGTACAGTAGAGAGCCGACTTACATGGCTCTCTAAAGTGTGAGTGCTCCAAGTTACTTTTTATACTATATATTGGTTTTAACATATTGCCCTATGATAGCTGTTTATGTTAAAGATCATATTATTATCCATCCATCGTGTGCTCAAAACCTCCTCTTCTTTTATTTAATTACTTTACAACCACACACTCTCACAAACACAAATGCTGATTTCACACTTTTAACTCTCTCTCTTTGCCCTGTTGCTCCTCCTCCTACCACTTTGATCACCACAAACTTTACAACTCAGTTCACTGAGAAAATTTCTACAATCAGGGAAGAGATCTCTCTTTTCTCTCCTTCCACAACCAATACTTCCCCCAACCTTACCGCCTCTGCTGGTTTTGGCTCATTTGCACTTGCTACAACAGAAGAGGTTTCTGCTCTTCTCCGATCCTCCTGCCCCACCACCTGTTCTCTTAAACCTATTCCCTTGTATCTCATTTGCACTATGTCTCCTTTTCTTGCTCTGCCTCTCACTAAAATGTTCAATCTCTCCCTCTCCTCTGGTATATTTCCTTCACCCTTCAAACATGTAACCCCGATTCTGGAAAAAGCCCAACCTTGACCCTAACTTCCCATCCAACTACCACCCTATTTTGCTTCTACCATTTGCCTCAAAGATCCTTGAGAGAGTTGTGTATGTGAGATTGACAGACTTCCTTGAATCCAACTTTCTGCTTGACCCACATCAGTCTGGATTTCATGCTTGTCACTCTGTCTAAACAACTGTGACCAAATCCAATCCAATGATCTAACTGCTGCAAAATCTCATGGTCACTATTCTCTCCTAATTCTCCTTGACCTTTCTGCTGTTTTTGACACTGTTGCTCATCAACAGTTTATTCTCATCTTCTCTGCTGGTGTTCCCTCAAGGCGGTGTCCTAGGTCCTCTACTGTTCTCGATCTACACTGCCTCCCTTGGTAAGCTCATCTGCTCGTTTGTCTTCCAATATAATTTCTATGTGGTTGACATGCAAATCTATCTGTCCTCTCCTGATCTCTCGCAGCCCCTCTTGACTTCTGTCTCTGACGGCCTCTCTGCTACTACCAACTGGATGGCTGCTCATTTTCTTAAACCTAACTTGTCCAAAACAGAAGTTCTGTTGTTTCCTCCCTCAAGTGTTGCTACGCTCATGTCTGTCTCCCACCAAGTCAACGCCGCTACCATCAGCTTTACCTCACAGACTTGCAGTTTAGGTGTTCTCTATGATTCCGACATCTTTCACCACTCATGTCCATTAGATTGCCAAATCCTGCTGCTTTCATCTAAAAAACATAGCGCATATCCACCTCTTTTTAACATTGGTGGTCTTATGTCTTCCCAACTTTCCTGATTCCTCTCCTGCAAATGTAGTTAAAAAAATGACAAAAAACAATCAAGCCCTCAGGGAATACAATTCTAGCAATTGCATATTCTACCTTACGCTTACCTTTTGTGCCACTATACCTTACTATCTCTAGCATGTAAGCTTATTGAGCAGGGCCCTCAACCCCACTATTCCTGTCCCTCCATCTTGTCTGGTTTCAACTACATGTCTGTGAGTCACCCATTGTACAGCGCTGCAGAATCTATTGGCGCTTTATAAATAATAATAGGGGAAGGACTGAGGAAAAGGGTGGACATGGGAAAGGATTTAAAAATAAAAAACAGGCAATGCAGGGAAGGACTGCTCAGAGGAAGAGAAGAGCAATCTTTGCCTTGTAGACATGATACCTGCAAGTTAGAGCCTCCTTTTATCTGTCATCAGTGTGCTGTGTGCACCAATGACAGATGTAAATTTTGCAAAGAATTGACATTAAGCATCATGAAACAGTGTTTTAGGCTGCCTAATTCACATGTGCCAGGGATGTAACTACCCCTTTGCCCAAAAGTGCAAAAACTCAGTAAGTGCATGATGATGTGTTTCTATACTTAGAATGGAAGACTCTATCACTGTGCCTATAAGTTAGTGGAATAAATTAATTTGATTGGTCCTTTTTTTATCTCTTAAGAAGTCGTCTTCAATAGAAATTGCAAGTGTCCTACATTTATGTAAAGGGCATAGTATTCCTTAAGGAGTAGTTTACTTTTCAGCAGTAATGTTTATAGTCACTTGTAGGCATACCAGGCTTCGAATTAATGGAATCCACCATTGGAATGTAATACTGGATGCATGGTGGAAGAATTACGTAACAACACGTAGAAAGACACAGTGCATCTGTTGTGAGAATTATCAACAGCTGGGGCCTTTCATCACCTTGTAAATATAATAATAACAACGTTGTATGGAGGAGTAGACATGACATCCTGCTGGTAGAGTGTCTTTAGTGGTTCCTGTAATAGAGTGTATCTTAAAGTATGACTTTCCTCAGCAAATTCCATGGTGCTCTTTACTCACCAAATGTTTTTTTTGTTGTTGTTTTTTTGCTGTCATTGATTGCAGCTGTGTTGATCATTACAAAGTAAATTACACTATATTTAGAAGGTGATTAACTATACTCAATACATATTAGATTGATTCTACATTTAATCTGTATTTTATTGTAGTAGTGTATTTTTAAGTAAACATTATGTAGTTGTCATATCACCTGCTACTTCGATCCAGGCTGTCCTTAATGCTGCTTTTTGCACTGACACTGAATGCCTTCCTGGAGTCAGTTTTGATGCAGAACATTAACCTTCTAAGGAGCTAAGTAGCATATCTAACATTCATTATTTTCCATGCACCCATAGCATCCATAATGTGTAATTTTCCATGTACCTAGACTACGTCACTGTGTCGATGAACACATACATTCTGGGCTTATAGGAATGGTGCTGGCCAAATGCCAGTAATCACATGCTATATATTTGTCTCATGCTCATTTACGTGCCCTGTTGTGGTGTCTTGGAATTTTAGTAACACAATCTTATTGCTTGTCTCTCTTGGTATTTGGTCAAGTTTTGTCCTTTGTTTAACTTGTCTTCAATACTTTTTAACTCAACTTGTTTCGTCATGTGCCTGACTTCTCCATTCCTGTGTTCTGAGTGCAGCAGGTTTCCCCGAGCTCACTCTATACATTGTACATTTAATTATTTGCTTTCATAAAGGTTTTATGTTTTTGTCACCTAAGAAGTACATTGTGTCAGTCTGGGTTCAAAATGCTATTTCTTGCGCCTGTCCTGGCAGCAATAATAATTGGGTAATACCTGCTTTCATCAAGGACAAATGCAGATTAGTAAATATTTGGATCACTCACTTGCTTATATAGTGTAACCAAATCCCCCATATTCTTTGCTAATAAAGGTGTTTTTATGTAAACTTGTAAGATTTAAAACTGTATTGTTTTTGTTTGTGCGCTGTTCCCTAATCTGTATTTTGTATATATTTTGGTCTTTACAGTGGCACCACTGCTGTGAAATGTTCTGGGTATAATCCCCCATTTTGTATATTTGGAATCTAGATCAAAATTGTTTTAGGTTGAGCAACCTGCCCCTACTCTGTATGTGCCCCACTAGGAGATGAGCACAGGAAAACATAAATTTGAAGAGAGTGTCTGGAGGTATTTTAAGCAGTAATGATCGCAGTTAGCATGTTTATCTCTTATATTAAAATTAGCATAGAACATACTGATATTGGGGTACCGGGATGTAGTAGGTTTAACAAGATATGGCCATATTGTGTAACCAAATTTGTTTTATAATATAGGTGATTTTAAGTAAACTTGCAAAATTTAAAACTGTATTTTGTGTGTGTGCTGCTCATGAATCAGGATTTCCACCCTTAACAAAAACCTCAAACCTATAGTCATCCCGATTTTATTGTCTGTTTAGTGTCTTTCAATCCACTTCTTAAAGTACTATGCTAAAATTCAATAGTACCCAGCAAATCGCACCTACTTATATCAGTTACCAGTATCTACTTTCTCTATGTTACAACTGTTTGAATGGTGTCCTGCCTATATAAAATTACCTGATTGTATTGGCCTTATAGTAATTACAGTGTTTAGTCATACTATTTCCCCTGGAATTGCACCACCATCTGGTATCTTGCTGATTGTAGATGATGCATATTTAATGAATGAGCACATGTAACCTTGTGTTCTGCTTCTTCTGTAGACTTGCATCACTATATCTCAAACACAATGCCCAATTTAAGGTGAATACGTAAATTTGTTAAGGATACTAACATGTGGAATTTCTAGTCATATCAATGCTTGTATTTGTCATAAGTAGACCATGATCTCACAAAGCAAGATCCAGTAAGCAGCCTTTCATCTATCAATGCCATCTGTTTATTCTGAGTTCTTATCTTCTCTTTTAAAACAGGGAGTAACTGGAATGCATAGCAGTACCTGAACTCTTACATGTACGGAGATGTGTATATTGTATTGCTTTTGTGTAGAGTATCCCAGCCTTAAACAACGGATGTTACAGGTTTTGGAGATTCTTCTATCTTTGGTCTGCTACTTAGTTTTTTCATATTTACATAGTTACACAATAATATTGGCTGCAACAATAATCAAATCCACAAAACTATGGCTTTCACCATGGACGTCCGCAAGAAATTTTTCCAGGGGGGAGCATAATTTAATGACATCCATGCTTGGCCCCGTTTTGACAGTGCCATGAAGGGGAGGAGCATAATCATTATCACATAAAGCCAGGGTGAATAGTGTTTTCACAACTATGGTGTCAGGAATACATGTTTGTATTCCTGACACTATAGTGTTCCTTAACCCCTTAAGGACACATGACATGTGTGACATGTCATGATTCCCTTTTATTCCAGAAATTCGGTCCGTAAGGGGTTAAGCAAATTAAAGGAACATTCTGGTCACCATAACAACTTCCTCTAAATGAAATTGCTATGATGCCAGGAAGCCCCTGGGTGCTCTCTTTCCTTTAAGGGGTTAAACCGCTCTCAAATGGTTTAACCCCAAAGGCTTCCTCCAGCTCCAGGTCGCTCAGTGGTATTCAGCATCTGAAACTGAGTGTCAGGAAGTGCAGATTGACGTCAGGCATGGGTGCCGCTGATTGGCTAGAGTGGACAGTTGACGCTGTAAGCCAATCGCTAGCTCCCGGTTCATAAAAATGTTTTACTTTTTTATGAATGGGGAGCTACTGATTGGCTTAGAGTGCCAGCTGACCGCTCTAGCCAATCAGCAACAATCAGCAAAAAAAGTGAACACATTAACACTGATATTTTTTTTTTACCTGGGGAGATGAGAAAGTCCAGAGTTTCCCTGCCAGGCCCAGGTACCAAAGCTTTATGATATGGTGTCCAGAATAAAGTGGAGGGTTCACTTCATTTGTCCTTCCTGCTTAAATCTCCTTTTCTTCTCCTTCATTTGACAGTCTTCTTTTTCTTCTGACACAGTCTTCTATCCTTGGCTCCTTCTCCTTTCTGCTACTTTCTGATTATTTTGCGCTCTTCTGCTTCTTTCTCATTCTGATTCCTTTCTGCTCCTTGCAGACCCTTTCTGCTCCTTCTTCTACTTTACCTTTGTGTTCCTTGCTGTCCCTTTCTGCTCCTTCTCCTACTTTACCTGTGTGCTCCTTCTGATTCTTTCTGCTCCTTTACCTTTGTGCTCCTTCTGTCCCTTTCTGCTCTTTGCAGACCCTTCCTTCTCCTTGCAGACCCTTCCTTCTCCTTGCAGACCCTTCCTGCCCCTTGAGGACATTTACTGCTCCTTGCTGCCCCTGCTTCTTGCAGACCCTTCCTGCTCCTTGCTGCCCCTGTTCCTTGCAGACCCTTCCTGCTCCTTGCAAACCCTTCCTGCTCATTTCTGTTCCTGCTCCTTTCTGCTCCTTCTCTTACTTTACCTTCCTGCTCCTTGCTGACTCTTCATTTAGAATGCCCCCCATGCCTCACTTCCCTAATCTATAGGCTGCCCCCATGCCTCACTTCCCTAATCTATAGGCTGCCCCCCATGCCTCACTTCCCTACTCTATAGGCTGCCCCTCATGCCTCACTTCCCTAATCTATAGGCTGCCCCCCATGCCTCACTTCCCTAATCTATAGGCTGCACCCATGCCTCACTTCCCTAATCTATAGGCTGCCTCCATGCCTCACCTCCCAAATCTATAGGCTGCCCCCATGCCTTACTTCCCTAATCTATAGGCTGCCCCCATGCCTCACTTCCCTAATCTATAGGCTGCCCCCCATCCCTCACTTACCTGATCTGTAGGCTGTCTCTGTTTCCTGCATGTGCTGCTCCCCTGTGGTTTCAGTCAGCAGAGAGAAGCAGGGATAGATGTAGCTTCTTTGGGAAAGACCTTTGGGAAAGCCTTCCATTTGAGTATATGAGGGACCTTTGAGAATACAATTTAATTAAATAAAGCAAAAATGGGGATTAGGCAAGTAGTGGATGAGCTGTTGTCTGCTGCTATAACGCATAAACCACCTTTGGTGAAAGGGAATAGAAGGGACTATTTTGCTGTGTTCTTTTTATTTGCATGGATTCTTTTATTTAGTGTTGGATGAATAACAGTCAAATCAATGCTTTAGGTATTCAGTCTCTACTCATTAATAGTGTATTGTGAGGTTACTCCAATTGTATCCCCCAGTAATTAGAGAAGACATAGTTATGGAAGTCATCTTGTTTATTCAGGCCAAACTCTCTCAATTAATACACAGTCTGCATAAAGAAACATAGCAAGCCACTCCCTGGTGTCCCTGTTTCTGGGAGATAATTGAGTCAGAAACTATAATTCAATTATCTCTTACAGGGAAACATACATAATATTTATAAAATACCCCAAAAGTACCCCAATATTAACAGGAACCCCACAAGAGTCATATCCCCGGATAGCCATGATCTGAGTGCCCAATTTGGCCAAATAGCACTTGGATCCATTCGGTAGAAGAAAATCCCACCGGGGTAAAGTTCTGGCCGGTTGGCCACGAGGTGAAAGTCCAAAACAGTTCTAGGGAAATGGGTGCAACTGCCAGTCTCCATTCGAGGTTTCCTGTGCGAACATCGTACAAGATATTCCCTTGCTTTCAGTGAATGAATACTCCCCCAAGTTGGTAGTTCCTATCTCCCAAACATCGTTCGTATAGCTGGTCGCGAAGTGGGACGGGCAGCGGTACAATCTTTGCCAGGGTTCGTGCGAGTGCATAGCCAAAAAGTGTTCCAGGTACTTGATGACCAAGTACCACTGCTTGAGTTCAGGAGACAAAATGGTCACCATGCTTTTGTCGACCATGTGTGTTCGTACAATGGCGGCCACTCATTAATTATTTCCCTCAAAACATAGCCTTGAGGCACTCCAACCAAGAGGGGAGCAGGTGTCATTGGAAAAAGAGACACTGAATGAATGTTGGGAGAGATAGGAGGAGAACCATGAGAGGACAGTGTCACTGAGACCGAGGGATTGATGAGTTTGGAGAAGGAGGACATGATCAACAGTGTCAAAGTAGGCAGAAGAGTCAAGAAGAATTAGTATAGAGTAATGGCATTTGGATTTAGCTGTGATTAGATCATTTGCATGTTCGTACCATGTGTGTTCGTACAATGGCGGCCACCCAGGGGAAGCACTCATTAATTATTTCCCTCAAAACAGAGCCTTGAGGCACTCCATCCAAGAGGGAAGCAGGTGTTATTGGAAAAAGAGACACTGAATGAATGTTGGGAGAGATAGGAGGAGAACCATGAGAGGACAGTATCACTGAGACCGAGGGATTGATGAGTTTGGAGAAGGAGGACATGATCAACAGTGTCAAAGGGGGCAGAAGAGTCAAGAAGAATTAGTATAGAATAATGGCATTTGGATTTAGCTGTGATTAGATAATTTGCAACTTTAATCAGAGCAGTCTCAGTAGAGTGAAGGGAGCAGAAGCCAAATTGAGGAGGGTCAAGGTAAGAGTTGGAATTGAGAAAGCAAGCCAAATAGGTAAAGACAAGTCTTTCTAGAAGCTTTGAGGAAAAAGGGAGCAAGGATATGGGATGATAGTTTGAAGGGGAAGACGGGTCAAGAGATTGCTTTTTTAGGATGGGTACAACAGTAGCATATTTAAAAGGAGCAGGGACAAGGTCAAAAGAGAGCAGTTGAAGATATGGGTTAGGCACAGCACAAGACAAGGGAAGAGAGATCTGATAATGAGTGATGGCAGGGGATCAAGAAGCCAAGTGGTGGGACGAGAAGAAAGGAGAAGCACAGCCACCTCTTGTTCAGTAGCTGGTGACAGGGCCTAAAGGGTAAGAAAAGTATGGTCCAAGTGCGGTTGAGAAAGAGAGGAGTGAAGGGGGTAAGGGGGAGATTTTTTCCTTAACTTTATATATGCATCAGTATATATAGCATGTTGTGGAAAACATATTACTTTTAATGGACCAAGTGTTATTTACAAAGATCTCTGCAACTCTGCAAAAAAATCAGTTCTAATGTTGGGTATATTTGGATTATATTATATTATATATATATTATCTTGTGATTAATACTGGACATATCAGGTTTTAGCTTAATCTAGAATGTATTTATCTTACTCAAAACAAAGAATACTTTAAATGTAATAATTGTATTGTGAAATGTGCTGTCACTTGAAAGAAACACTCCTACCTCCATGACAACTTCAGCTAAATGAATTTGATATTTGGGCTGGAATGACTGGATGGCATAATTCATTCAATATATACTATTAATCTCAATTGGAGGCCATTAATTGGCTAAGTGCGTAAGTAGAAACAGCAAACCTTTCTCTTCACTGCCAGGAGGAAGGAAGAGGAGAGGCAGAGCCAGGAACCACCTTTGGGATTAAACATTTAAAGAATCGTTAAATCCCTGAAGGTAAAATGGGTTAAGACACTCATGCAACTGAAGTTCAATACTCATGCAAATTGTATGCAAAATGTTTACTTATATAGAGTAGTTTTGCAATGAATGAGATTAACTTTTATTTTAGACAAAAACACCAGCCAAATTGGAGGCACATAATTTGTAACCTATTATTGAATGATAATTCTCCAAGCTTTCATGCGTTTATGATTGAGGTTGTTTTGGCACATTTGCTATATGTTTGTTGCACTGTAAATTCCTTTTTACGCAAGTGCACCCATAGATATTATCTTTTCTTTTTTTTTTTTAAGGAGGTGCCTTATTATGATGAATATTTAAAAATATAATAAAATATTAGGTGTGAATAAAATATTTAAAACATGAAAAAATCTAATAAAAATACTTCAAAATGGATGAATTTATTTTTGCCGATTGTATTTCTTGGATTTAAAAGAATTTTGGAAGTTATACAGTAATTTACTCTTTACAATATTTACCCTATAAAACAAAGCATTTTCAGAATTTGTATGTGAGGATTCTCTGTTTGGAAGTGATCACCCAATCAAAAAACGCTGCACAAAAGTATAGATCATACTTTAGAAACTAGACCCCCAGGGTTTGAAACTATGCATTTTAGTACTTTGCATTTACCATTCTCTGTCAAAACACTGAGGATAAATGGAATATCTTTAAACAAACATTAGAAATGTACACTTCTCAGTATATACAATTGGGTAATAAATATAAAGTAATCAATTAAAACCAATGTGGCTTAGTGAGAAAATGGCATTTAAAGCATTTAGGTAAGACAAATCAGAGATCTTAAATAAGACATAAAGAACATTAATAAAAGCAATGGAACATTTTTCATTTGAAGAAAGGTTAACAAATTTAAATTTCATAGGTTTAGAAAAACAGCACCTCAGAGGTGATATAATAGCATTATGCAAATACATTTGGGCACAATACAAACCATTGTCAGGAAATCTATTCTCACTGATTTGACACACTCTGACAGACACACACTTTCACTCACTCACAGACACACACTGACAGCTACACATGCACTGACAGCTACACTCACTCACAGAGTCACAAAGCGTGAGAGGGCAAGAAGAGTGGAGGACGGTGCTTCCTTGCCGCCTGGCTAGAATATTAGAAGTTTAACACCTCGGGGGTGGGGGAGGCCCTAAGATAGACAGCCTCAGGACATGAGGCAAACAAGGCATTTGTTTGGGAGCTTGGGTGGCATTTTTTGGCGCCCCCCTGAAAGTGCCGCCCTAGGCAAATGCCTTGTTTGTCTTGTGGTAAATACATCCCTGCATGGGACACAAGATCACCCATTTAGAAAGGAGATTCAGTCTAATGCAAAGGGAAGGGCAATAATGTGGAATTCTCTGCTTAAAGATGTGGTTTTATCAGAGTATGTACAGATGTTTAAACAGCAACTGGATGAATATTTGCAAAAACATTCAGGGATTCCGGGATATAATTTTTAATATATAGAGTAACAGCTTCTTGATCCGAGGAGAGATCTGACTGCCATTCTGGGGTTAAGAAGGAATTTGTTTACTAGCTTGTTGCAAAATTGGAAAGCGCTTCAAACTGAGTTTATTTCCTTCTTTTCGATCAACAGCTAAAGCTGATGTGATGCTGAACTTGATGAACTGGTAATGTGTTTTTTTTTTAATTTATTTTGTGCTTCTGTACATAAATTATTATGGGGTATTTCACAGAAGTGTGTCCCACTATGGGGTATTTCACAGAAGTGTGAACCATATCTAAGCAGATTGGCCCCCAGGCTGAGTGATCTCTGTGAGAGCATGTTACAGGGATCAAAGTGAATTAACGGGCAGTTTAGCCAATGTATAGCTCTATTGCCTAATGTATAACACATAAATAATAATGGCACCTACCCACAGATAGCATGAGACCTCAAGCCAGTACCACAATTAAAATAAAAAAAAATTATTTAAGCACGTCCTTTGTAATTCAGTGTCTCTTTATTCAAGTTTCCCAAGTGTACAAAGCAACATTTCCACCACTAACCATGGTCTTTGTCAAGCTTGACAATTTAGACAGTGGATATACTATATATTGCTGCCTTCTCTAACTACAAAAAAAAGTAAGGACAATTTACCATAATAATGGTTCCTTGATTCCTAAAGTGTACAATTAACAAACATTGTTTTGTCAATTAAAAATATAATAATAATACATTTTTTTTATTTTTTAGGAAATCCTACCATTACACATTCTAAAATAACACATTTTTATAGTGAAACCCCTGTCTTTGCTGTCTGTACTTTTAAAGAAAGCAAATCATTATTTCATTTATAACCTTGTGACATTTACACAGTGTGATTGATGTAGAGACTCCCAAAAGGATTTTTTTTTGTTCGGAACTCAAATATGTTTGTACATAGTAATGATATCTTGTTGCATTTGTCTCTAGTGTAAACTAAGCCACTTTAGATAATCTTTGCACATAACCGCAACCTGCTATTCCCATAATTAATTTTGTTCTTTCATTTCATTGCATGATCAGAATGTTGCTTCTGTAATGTTGCCCTCTAAAACAGCTCCTGGGCCTTAATGTACAAGCAAATTGTTATTCTAAAAAAAACAAGTAAATGGCACAATAGGCAGAATTGGAATAGATTTATAGTTTGCCTTTTGAGAATGTATTCACTCAACACTGCATTTAAAAAAAAAAAAAATGATCGTTGCGAAATTTAAAGCTATACCAAAAACACAGTATATGCTACCTGTTTATACTTTGTTTTCATTATAACCTGTTCTGTGGCTTCACAAGTCTCAAATGCAATATCACTGATATGCTTCTAAACACTGATCATTAACATTATGACATTTTAAAGGAAGGCTGTTACTTTTCTGGAAATTTGATAATTGAAGAAAGCAATACAAGTCACCTATAACTTGTGGTAACCCTTTTTTTCAGGTGATGCTCCATATTTTTCAAAACATATATTGGATTGTAAACTTGTTACTGCTTGGAGTGTTCCTTTAAATATTTAGCAAGTAGCACCACAATCCAGTCCAGTTTAAGTACAGCCAGGGCACACATTACAGGAAGAGAAAGCGAAACCTTATTTTTGTTTCTCCGCATCTCTCTTTGTATTCTCTATATGACATTCAAAAGGCACAGTGTATAACAATAATTGCCAAGTAGCCAAAATGGCTACAGTGGTGTGCATATAGCGGTCGCGGGGGTCGCAGCTGCGACCGTCACTTTAGGGGGACCCGGCCGCCCAGCAGACCCCCGTGACCTGGTGCCCGCCATCATCATTTGTGGCTCTAGCCCGCGCGGCAAACCGCCGGGGCCGCATGAATAGGTGCCCATCAGGTAGCCCATGCTGTCAGGGCCACCCGATGGGTATGGATTTTCAGGAGGCCCGGTCAGCGCTGCGGCGCTTTAACAGCGTGATCGGGCCCCCTGTGACTCCCTGTCACTCCTCCCAGCTATCACAGAGTTCCCTCTGACTCCCATCAACCTGAACCACCACTGGACCCCAGGGAAAGTCACCCACCTGCACTTAAATGGTAGGTAACAGGAGGGTGGCTTAAATATTATGTGTGTGTGTGTGTGTGTGTGTGTTTGTATGTATGTATGTATGTGTCTGTCTGTATGTATGTGTACCTGTCTGTTTGTATGTATGTATGTGTCTTTGTATGTATGTCTTGTGTGTGTGTGTGTATGTGTCTGTTTATCTGTCTGTATGTATGTGTGCCTGTATGTATGTATGTATGTATGTATGTATGTGGGTGTCTGTCTGTATGTGTGTGTGTGTCTGTATGTATGTGTCTGTGTGCCTGTCTGTTTTTATGTATGTGTCTTGTGTGTGTGTGTCTGTCTGTATGTATGTGTGCCTGTCTGTATGTATGTATGTGTTATGCTACTAGGGTTTTTAGAATTAGAACGCAACTGCAGCTTGAAGAACTCCTTAATTACAATAGTGAAGAAACTGAGAATCTTTAAATTATCAATACTGTAGCTTTAAGAAAAGAGAGGATTGCTGGCAATTAGAGAATCAAACAAAGTTTTAATGATTGTGATAAACTTAAGTGAAAAGCATATAGGTAATAATTCAATAAGAAGAAATTACTGGTTATAGCAAACAATACAAAGTTCATCAATAAATATTTCCTCAGAGATGTATTGAATAATATTCTTTAGGTTGATAGGAATAATCTTCAATAGAAATAGTATGCAGGTAGCAGAGAATATTTGCAAAGCAAGAAACAGTTCATAGTGGTTAAGCTTGATGGGAGTTATCCTCAATATAATTATTGTGTATGCAGCAGAGAGGATTTGAGCAAGCAAGAAACAGTTCATTTATAACTGAGATTCCAGATAATTATACTTAAGATTAATATGAGTTGTCCTCCAAGAGATCAGTATTAGAGTCCACTTGTTAAATGGTTAAGTGTCCGTTCTCCAGTAATCCTCTAGTGGATGAAGCATAATCCTTTTAAAAAAGGTTTAGGAAGTCTTGTGAGAGAAGCTTGTGGAGCCGGCGTCTATACCCCGAAGTAGGTCCCACAATCACCAAGTGCTTTCTCTCTAAGTAGTGTCAGAAAGCCGTCAGAAGGGGACGGGGCCGGCTCCGCATAGCGGGAATGCCGAACCCGGAAGAGATACCGTATGACAGGACCCCCCACCTATGGAGCACACTCCGGGTGCTACTACCTTGGTTTCTGAGGGTACCGTTTGTGAAAGGCAGAAATCAACTTCATTGCATGAATATCAGAAGAATTTTCCCAGGTTTTATCTTCAGCTCCATAACCCTTCCATTTAATAAGATATTAAAAGTTACCTCTATGAAATCTTGAGTCAAGAATTTTTTCAATTTCATATTCCATTTCACCATGAACTTCAATGGGGTCAGGCTTTGACAATTGTTCCCTATGGAAGGGATCAGGGAAAAAAGGTTTTAGAAGGGAAACATGAAAAACAGGATGAAGTTTAAGTGAAGGAGGAAGTTTCAATTTCACAGCATTTTCATTAATAATGGATTCAATTTGAAAAGGTCCAAGGAAAAGAGGACTCAGTTTCTTTGAAGGACGGTTAGTAGAAATGTTTTTTGAAGAGAGCCAAACAGTGTCACCAATTTTATATTTAGGAGGAGCTCTCCTTTTAATATCATAATTCCGTTTATGTAAGATCATAGAACTTTCAAGGTTTTTCTTTAATTGATTAAACAATGAGGACATTTCCATGTTTTGAATAAAAAACCATCGGATTAGAAGTTGTCTTGGGATCATCAGGGAACAAGGAGGGATGGAATCCATAATTTGAAAAGAATGGTGTCATTTTGCTGCTTGAATGTATAGAATTATTATAGGCAAATTCAGCCATGGGTAACCAATTACTCCAATCATCTTGTAAATACGTGCAGTAACAACGAAGGTATTGTTCCAGACATTGATTGACTCGTTCGGTTTGGCCATTGGTTTGAGGATAGTATGCAGAAGAGAGTTTACGTTGGATTCGAAATGAAGAACACATTTCCTTCCAGAATCGTGAAGTGAATTGGGAACCTCTGTCTGAGATTATTTCTTCAAGGAATCCATGTAATTTGATTATATTGTCTATGAAGACTTTGGAAAGTTCAGAGGATGAGGGTAACTTTTTTAAGGGAATAAAATGAGACATTTTCGTGAAACGGTCTACAACAACGAGTATAGTGGTATATTTCTGAGAAGGAGGGAGTTCCACCACAAAATCCATCAATATTCCGTAAGGAAGGTAATGTTCTGCTTTGGATCTTTGACAAGCTGGACATGATTTAACATAAGTTTCAATGGTTTTATCTTGACGAGGCCACCAATATTGTCTCGTAGAGAGTTCAATTGTCTTTTTTATCCCTGGATGTCCAGCAAGAGGAGAATCATGAATTCATTTTAGAAGTTTGTTCCGTAGTTTTGGAGGAATATAAATCCTATTTTTGAAATAAAAGATTTCATCTTTTTTGAACAATTTAGGAGTAGAAGGTAGTTCAAGTTCGTTGAGAGATAATTGGTTGAGTTTATCCAATATAGTAGTTGTAAGTCCAATAATTTTATTGTTTGATAATATTGAGAAGACTTTCTCTTCTGAAGAAGGATTACGAGGAATTCTGGAAAGAGTATCAGCTTTTTTGTTACGAGATACAGCAAACTGATGAGAGGAAGAAGAGGGAAGGGTTTTCAGAATTGAGGTATTAATTCTAGGCTTAACTCCCTTAGAGCATTTTAGAAGAGGACATTCTTGTAAAAGATGGTCATTAGTGGCACTATACATACAGAGATTTAATTCTCTCCTTATTTTTTCTTCAATAGACAAAGGTTCTCTAATAAACCCAACTTCCATAGGTTCAATTGGTTGCAGGGTTTTATTAGGAATTCGTAAGGGAGGAGTGGGTTTTTTCCAAAGTGAATTAGTGAGAGCGTTCTCAGCTTTACATTCTCTGATTCTTCTATCTATACTGATAGAGAGTTGAATGAATGTATCAAGCGCTGGAGGAAGAGTGGTTCTAGATAATACATCTTTAACTGTTTCAGACAATCCTAAACGGAACTGATTACGTAGAGCTATATCATTCCATTGGGTTTCTGAAGCCCATCTTTTGAACTCAGCTATATAATCATCCACAGGACGATTTCTTTGTTGTAATGATCTAATAGTAAGATCAGCAGTAGCTTGTTTATTAGGGTCCTCATAAAGTAATGACATTGTCTCAATAAAATTATCTAAATAATCCAATATAGGATCTTCATTTTCCAGAAATGAATGTGCCCAGGACATAGGTTCACCCCTTAAATAGGAAATTATTGAACAAACCTTAATCCTGTCTGTGGGGTAAGCCCTAGGTTTAAACAATAATTTGCATGAATTCAAAAATTCTCTATATTTAGAGCGATCTCCATAAAATTTTTCAGGGTTGCAGACAGCAGGGTCACTTGAAGAATGAGTAACCTTATTTTGCATTTCTCTAATGTAAGAAAGAAGTCTCTCATTAGCAATTTTCAAATCCTGCATGCCTTGTGTGAGAATTTCAACTCTATGGGTTAAAGAGGTAATTTGGGAATTTACTTCTGCTGGTTACATTTTTAGGGCTTGGTGATTCTGTTATGCTACTAGGGTTTTTAGAATTGGAACTCAACTGCAGCGTGTTAAACTCCTTAATTACAATAGTGAAGAAACTGAGAATCTTTAAATTATCAATACTGTAGCTTTAAGAAAAGAGAGGATTGCTGGAAATTAGAGAATCAAACAAAGTTTTAATGATTGTGATAAACTTAAGTGAAAAGCATATAGGTAATAATTCAATAAGAAGAAATTACTGGTTATAGCAAACAATACAAAGTTCATCAATAAGTATTTCCTCAGAGATGTATTGAATAATATTCTTTAGGTTGATAGGAATAATCTTCAATAGAAATAGTATGCAGGTAGTAGAGAATATTTGCAAAGCAAGAAACAGTTCATAGTGGTTAAGCTTGATGGGAGTTATCCTCAATATAATTAGTGTGTATGCAGCAGAGAGGATTTGAGCAAGCAAGAAACAGTTCATTAATAACTGAGATTCCAGATAATAAATCGGAAGTTATACTTAAGATTAATGTGAGTTATCCTCCAAGAGTCCACTTGTTAAATGGTAAAGTGTCCGTTCTCCAGTAATCCTCTAGCGGATGAAGCATAATCCTTTTATCTTCAAAGGTTTAGGAAGGCTTGTGAGAGAAGCTTGTGGAGCCGGCGTCTACACCCGGAAGTAGGTCCCACAATCACCAAGTGCTTTCTCTCTGTCAGAAAGCCGCATCAGAAGGAGGCGGGGCCGGCTCCGCAAAGCGGGAATGCCGAACCCGGAAGGGATACCGCATGACAGTATATATGTGTGTCTTGTCTGTATGTATGTGTGCCTGTCTGTTTGTGTATGTCTTTTTATGTATGTTTGTGTATGTGTCTTTTTATGTATGTTTGTTGTGTGTGTCTGTCTGTCTGTATGTGTGTCTGTTTGTATTTATGTATCGTGTGTGTATGTATGTGTCTGTATGTATCTGTCTGTCTGTGTGTGTGTCTCTGTATGTATGTGTGTGTGTGTGTCTGCCGGGGAGGGAGGGCATGGATCAGTTTCGCACCAGGGCCCCATGGGTTGTGTGTACGCCACTGAATGGAGGTATGATCTCAGGGTGCTGCAGGCTGCATACTTTGGGGAGAGTGTTGTCATGCACTCTTCCTGTCTGGCGCTCATTGATTTTGTCAGTGCCCTGCCACAGTAATCCCGCAGCAGCGCTCTGACTTATTCTCTGTGTGCTAGGACCACAAGGGAGCACTTACCAAATGCTCTCTTTTATTAACGTTAACAGTTATTTAATATTTTGCTAGAATGGGAATGTATTCAATAATGATTTTAGAAGTGGAGTCCCTAACTGCACTGGGCCTAGTTGCAAAAGTGACCAATGATTCTGAGTCCTATACCTGTTATTACAGTACTGGATGGATTTAGGCAACAAATTCAAAGATACATCTAATTTCCTGAATGTCTGATTGCCTGAGTACCTAAATCCTACCCACCGCTCTTTTTCTATATCTGATATCTGTAATTCTTATGTCTTGTAACCTATTACTTGAACAGCTGTCTAATCCTGGAGCCCTGACGGCTATTATGCTAACCTTGTATTTGTATATTTATAAACTGTCCTTTAACCATGATGAATATGCATTATGTCTTGTACCTTATATATACTATATGTTCATATTTCTTTTGTAAGTTACATTTAGTTATGGAGAAAACTACAGTTTCCAAACTGGACACTAAATCGCAAACCTCGAACACTTAGCATCAGTTCTAAATCCAGGTCCAGGCAATGCTGCCATGGCATTAGTGTTCATGTTGGCAGAAGTGTCCTACTAGGCAGGGCCGGCCCTAGGGGTGTGCGAGCTGTGCGGCCGCAAAGGGCGCCATGGAGCAGGGGGCGCCCTGCGGCCGACACAGCTCACACATGGCCAGCCAGTATTTAAAAAAAAAAAAAAAAAACTGGGGCGGGGCGGAGCTTCCCGTGCAACTGGGCGTAGCTAAAAGCGCTGGATAACTGCTGCAGGGGAAGCAGAAAGGAGTCTCTGCTTCCCCACCAAACAGTCTCCAGGAGCTGCACTGCCTCCACAATGAACTCCACAGGTAACTGTATGATTGTCAGTGTGAGTGCCTGTGTGTCTGTGTGTGTGACTGTCTGCCTGTGTGTGTGTATGACTGCCTGTGTGTGTGTGACTGTCTGCCTTGTGTGTCTGTGTGTATGACTGCCTGTGTGTGTCTGCGTGTGTGACTGTCTGCCCGTGTGTCTGTATGACTGCCTGTGTGTGTGTCTGTGTGTATGACTGTCTGCCTGTGTGTGTGTGTGTGTGTGTCTGCCTGTGTGTGTGTGTGTGTGGACTGTCTGCCTGTGTGTGTGTGTGTATGATTGCCTGTGTGTGTGTGTGTGTGTGTGTATGTGTATGACTGCCTGTGTGTGTGTGTGTGTGTATGACTGCCTGTGAGTGTGTGTGTATGTGTATGACTGCCTATGTGTTTGTCTGTGTGTGTCTGTGTGTATGACTGTGTGTGTGTATGACTGCCTGTGTGTGTGTCTGTGTGTATGACTGTCTGCCTTTGTGTGCGTCTGTGTGTATGCTTGCCTGTGTGTGTGTATGACTGTCTGCCTGTGTGTCTGTGTGTATGACTGTCTACCTGTGTGTGTGTGTCTGTGTGTATGGCTGTCTGCCTGTGTGTGTGTGTGTGTGTGTGTGACTGCCTGTGTGTGTGTGTCTGTGTGTATGACTGTCTGCCTGTGTGTGTCTGTGTGTATGGCTGTCTGCCTGTGTGTGTGTATGACTGCCTGTGTGTGTGTCTGTGTGAATGACCGTCTGCCTGTGTGTATGAATGTCTGTCTGCCCGTTCCGCCTGTGTGTTTGTGTATGACTGCCTGCCTGTGTGTGTGTGTGACTGTTCGTGTGTGCGCGGTGTGTGTGTGTCTGTGTGTATGACTGTCTGCCTGTGAGTGTGTGTTTCTGTGCGTATGACTGTCTGCCTGTGTGTGTGTGTGTGTGTATGTGTATGACTGCCTGTGTGTGTGTGTGTCTGTGTGTATGACTGTCTGCCTGTGTGTGTGTGTGTGTGTATGATTGTCTGCCTTTGTGCTGACTGTCTGCCTGTGTGTGTGTGTGTCTGTGTGTGTGTGCATGACTGCCTGTGTGTGTGTGTGTGTCTGTGTGTATGACTGTCTGCCTGTGTGTGTGTGTATGACTGTCTGCCTGTGTGTCTGTGTGTATGTATGACTGTCTGCCTGTGTGTGTGTGACTGTCTGCCTGTGTGTGTGTGTGTGACTTCCTGCCTTTGTGTGTATGGATGGCTTCCTGTGTGTGTATGGCTGTCTGACTCTGTGTGTGTGTGGCCGTCTGACTCTGTGTGTGTGTGTGTGGCTGTCTGCCTGTGTGTGTGTGGCTGTCTGCATGTAAGTATGTGTGTGTAAGACTGTATGTGTGGCTGTGTGTGTGTGTGTGCAAAACTGTATGTGTGGCTGCCTGTGTGTGTGTGGCTGTCTGTCTGTAATTGTGTGTGAGTGTGTTTATCTACCTGTAACTGTGTATGTGTGTTACTGCCTGTACCTAAGTGTTTCTGCCTGATCCTGTGTATGTGACTATCTGCCTGCAACTGTGTGCATGTGGTGGATTTGACAGTGTATATGTATAACTGTGTGCATCTGACTGTGTGCACATAACTCTGCAAAAATATACACCTGCATTCACACTCAGGCTTAAATGCATGTTTTTATCTGAATTAAATAACCATCACACACAGCCAATAAACCCAGCACAAATATCACATACAACCAATACACGCATATCGCATACTGTTAATACACCCATTACAAATATCACACACAGCCAACACATAGTATACATATCACACACCTACTATCACATACACAGACAACACAAACATTACATCATACATGGATGAGGGGGGCTCTGTGAAGATTTTTCGCACAGGGCACCTAAAGGCCTAAGGCCGGTCCTGCTACTAGGCCGACTCTCTGCTGCTGAGCTTCTCAACTTGAACCAACCATCAACTGAAACCATGTCATTGACCTAACCAAATGTCTGCAATGTATTTACATATATATGTATTTCTGTTTGCACCCTCTCTGCCACATTTCTTCTAAATAAACACAATTTTCTGCAGTATCTACAGATTCCAGATAATTTAAGTCTACATGTTTGACACTCAGACAAATAAATACTTTATCAGGTCTTTGCTTGCAGTTGCTCTGTGGTTCTTACATGCGGCAAATTGTGTGCAGGGCAGTGATAGCACTCATTATGTTGCCCCATGTAGCCAAAGCCAGCTTAGCGGAAAAGGGCCTTGACAGGGGTTAGGAGGCGGGTATAGGAGGAAGCTAGCAGGTACTGGAGTTTGTGGGTAATGGGGTTTGGCTATTTAAATAGGTAGCCATCTTGGAATGAGTCACTTTTAATCTCCTACCTGGAGTTTTGGTTCAGTGGGGTTATCCCATTTTGTCACAGTGGCCGGATAGGGAGCTGAAGGAGAGGAAATAGGTTCCCCATTAGGAATGTTATGGAAATGAAAAATTGTGGTCATTGGTGGTTGGTAGTTTTCGAATCCTGTCTGTGGCTCAGAACCTGGTGGGGTAGGGGTATCCGGGTATACCCCTGCCGTGGTTAATTTATGTTTGGCACTTTAAGTTTGTTTATGTTGGAATAATGTTGGAAAAATGTTATATATTGGAAGGCATGGCCTGAAGTTGTGGGAGGGGCTATAGACCTATAAAAGGGACTCCCCCCTCTCCCTACTTACCTTTGTTGGTCAGACGAATAGACTGTTCAAGGTCAGCATTTGCATGAGATCCACTTCCAGGTCATACAAGACACCATTTTGGTTTCACCTTTGCTCCATGAGGTCTCTTACTCCAAGCTGTGTCCAGGAATCCTGCAGCAGGGATTTCCGTTAATCCAGTGGCTTTCTCTCCGGTCAGCATCGCATTTGGTGTCTCAGGGACTCTCAAACCGTAAGTTGACCCACCTGTCGCGCCAGGATTAGTTCCCACGGCGTTCAACACAGCACGGGTCCTCACTTTACCGTTTCCTTTCGTTTTGCACGGTTATTTTGTTACCTTATACTCACCTAGCTGTTTATGTAAAATCTGTTGGTTAAAATCTGTTTTGGTTAAAAATCTGTTGGGTTAAAACTACAAACGACATACAATTTTTCACCAAGACACTGACCCCTACCGGTCATTCTGTGTACTACAGGCATCTCAGACATTATTGCATTTCATGTACGAACCACTGCATTTGTGCCTACATACTGACCCCTATCGGTCATCGGTGTACTACAGGTTTCTTAGACTTTTTGTATTTCATGTACAAACCACTGCATTTTCACTGCATTTTCACCAAGACACTGACCCCTACCGGTCATTCTGTGTACTACAGGCATCTCAGACATTATTGCATTTCATGTACGAACCACTGCATTTGTGCCTACACACTGACCCCTATCGGTCATCGGTGTACTACAGGTTCTTAGAAGTTTTTGCATTTCATGTACAAACCACTGCATTTTCACCAAGACACTGACCCCTACCAGTCATTTGGTGTAACTACAGGCATCTCAGACACTATTGCATTTCATGTACAAACCAACGAACCACTGAATTTGCGCCTACACACTGACCCCTACCGGTCATTCGGTGTACTACAGGCTTCTTAGACATTATTGCATTTCATGTACAAACCAACGAACCACTGCATTTTCATCTAGACACTGACCCCTACCGGTCATTCGGTGTACTACAGGCTTCTTAGACATTATTGCATTTCATCTACAAACCAACGAACCACTGCATTTGCGCCTACACACTGACCCCTATCGGTCATTCGGTGTACTACAGGCTTCTTAGATATTATTGCATTTCATGTACAAACCAACGAACCACTGCATTTTCACCTAGACACTGACCCCTATCGGTCATTCGGTGTACTACAGGCTTCTTAGATGTTTTTGCATTTCATGTTCAAACCAATTAACCACTGCATTTTAACCTACACACTGACCCCTACCAGTCATTCAGTGTACTACAGGCTTCTCAGATATTATTGCATTTCATGTACAAACCAACGAACCACTGCATTTTCACCTAGACACTGACCCCTATCGGTCATTCGGTGTACTATAGGCTTCTTAGAAGTTTTTTGCATTTCATGTACAAACCACTGCATTTTCACTGCATTTTCACCAAGACACTGACCCCTACCAGTCATTTGGTGTAACTACAGGCATCTCAGACATTATTGCATTTCATGTACAAACCAACGAACCACGGCATTTTCGCCTACATGCTGACCCTTACCGGTCATTCAGTGTACTACAGGCTTCTCAGACTTTATTTCACTTCATAAGCAAACAAACTAACTACAGCATTTTCACTTTTATACTGACTCCTATCTGTCAAACGGTATACTACAGGCTTTTCAGAAATATGGTTATTCCCCTCATAACATTCCCACTATAATTATAATTACACAATAACACTTCCTTATAAATCATGCTTACTATGATATCATTCCTGCATACCTGCCTTCATAGGCATTTAGTTACATTTACTGACAATACGCATACATTTACCCAAGAATACACATACTATTTAAAGCACTATGCAGTTTTCCAGAGTCTAATATGGAATATTTGCACGCTTAAAATATAAGTCCTTCCAATTATGTATTTTCACTTATTAGGTTATTCAGCTGCCAGTCATGGTTCACTACACTCATGTTTCAGGGTACAGTTGTGTTCCATATCACACATGATATAACACTCCCGACAAGTTAATTTCCTTCAAACAGGGGCATTACAAGCATACAATAAACATTGGGACAGAGCACTTTGCTCTATTAAACTTGCATAACACACATATGGATATACGCTTTTAAATGTCTATATTCGATTTTTCATACATTGTTTTACCCGTCTGGGATACAGGTATTAATAACCTTTACGACCAGTAAGGGTATCTAATCATACTACCAGGTACATACACCTGCTCATGTGGTATATACATACATTTTCTGTTTCCCCCTGGGTATATCCTTAGCGTAATGGCAATTAGGGACTATAGGTTTCCAATAGATATTTTCCTTTCTTGGCATCTACGCCTGTCGTATAGTGGTCCCGCGAGGCCAACACCCCGCCTCAACGCTCGGAGGCAAACACCCATCGGGCCACTCGTGAGCTAGCCGCCTCGCATGGTATATAGAGAGGGCCTCACCTGTCACTCCTTTTTTATGGTTACAGTCACCGAGAGGCCAACATCCTGCCACTACGTTTGGTGGCCACAAAAAAAATCCCCTCGCGCCATTGCATAGATAGAGCCTCTCAAGCCACTTGGCAACTAGCAGGGCCTCACCTGTCACCAAACAAAGGATTAATTGTTTCACCTAGCGGCTTTAGCTAGCAAGCCAGTACTAGCACACTGTGGGTTCATATAATAATGGCTATCTTCATGATTTTTAGTATGTATCAAGCACGTGGTAAGGATTTCTCTCTACCTAACACTCCAGCTAGAGTCAACACACTTTCACTTGGAGATGTTGCTAGTCTCACAGGACAATTTTGTCCCAACACAGCGGACGATAACGTTTCAGGCTCCAGGCTCTAGCACCTCTGGTAGGACGTAGCGAACTACCAGAGACAAATTGGGTCGTCCCATTCTCTTTGGCAAATCCCAGATTTGCAACAATTTCCATGTTGGCACATGTAGTTTCAGTGCATGCAGACTGTTGCAGATATGTTCCCAATATGTCAGGGCACATGCAAAAACCATGTGTCCCAATAAATGTACCCTGAACCTTACTTCTCATCTGTAAACATTATGCATTTCCAGTACTTTCTAACTTATCACCCTTCCAGACATTTAGTTTATTTCCTAATCTCCGATTTTAAACGCCTTCTGTTCAGGTATTGCCATATACTTTTGGGGAAATCTAGAATGCCCTAACTTGCAGTCATCACAGCAGCATCCAACAGCTGGCATTACACTCATGGCCCAAGAAATGGCAGAAATATTTCTACCTGGGCCTCTCCGATCTACACTATTTACAGTGTGGCGCAATCCCATTGTAACTGATCATAGACTTATCTGCACCTCACGCCTCGGCTACCCCATAATCTCAACTCCCTCATACTCACCGAGGAGTTTTCATTACAGTATGCCACCATTGTTCATACCATGACAACTCACTCAAGCAGGGAGGGGAAGTCTGGTTAAGTAAAACTGATATCACAAACGCATTTCAGACTGCCACCATCCACCCTGCACTGGCACTTACAGGGCATTTATGGGCAGCAGTTATATATTTCTTCTCCCGCTTAACTTTCGGGTCAAGAGCAGCCCACAATCTTCAATATATTCGTTGAACTCTTTACTGGTTGTGGTTAAACATATCCAGATGCTCCACAGTCATACACTCCCGAGATGATTTCTTGTTGGTCAAAGGGAATGCCTTTCCCTCTAGAAGCTTCAAGAAAGCCATTAGTATGTCTGAACACTTGGGTGTCCCAGTATTCCCTAAGGTCACAGAAGACCCAGACACTGTCGTTACATTCCTGGGCATACAACTTGACTCGGCATCCATACCAACAAATTACCACGCGAGAAATAGGAACAGTCGCAACAACACCAATTACCACCTCCTGCTTGGTACTTGCAACCGCATGGAACTACAATTCCTACCAGGTTCCTTAAATTTTGCCATGCGCATCATACCGCAGGCCACGCTTTCATCTTAGACCACTTTGCTTTTTCCACACTCCCACATGATTATCAAGGGCTGACCCTAGACAACTAAGCCACGGCAGACCTACACATATGGTGGAATTTCTTAACCACACGTAATGGTAAACTATTGTGACAGCCGCCATGGCGGGGGGGGGTCAATTATGGTCAAGGTCATGGATTACATGAACCTCGCTAACATAGCCGGGCTCTGACTAAACTGGCCTTGTTCACCAGCACTCAACACGCTTACTACAGGGTTTTCCACTTATACAATACGTTTCATGTCGGACCATCACTTAGCTGGTTTGAGGTCTCACCACTTATAGCCTTCGCCTCTTTTTGCCACCTTAAGTTAATAATTCTCGCACAACACGGTTAAACTTTATCTCACGGGCATTCAACCCTATACGTATTTCTCCATCCCAAACAACAAGGCTTCGTATCCTCCTACCCCATACATGCCTTACTTAGAGACATGGCCAAGCGGACGTTCCCGCTAAAACTAAATACTGGCCATAGACATACAATGTTCAAACCATGACAGAACCACTCGATCATGCACTTCCGAGCCACGCACCAATGCAGTTATCAAAACTGCTACCTATCTAGCCTTTAACGGCTTTCTGAGGCCAAAACAATAACTCACTATCAGCGGCCAACATCATGAACAAGAGTGCCGGGTGACCTCTTATCTTCTAAAACACACAGACCACTATGTCCGGTCCCTTCCTAAAACTAAGATGAGTCAGAGGGGCGAGCCAGTGCATATAACCTACTACCTTACAAGCAATGCTGGGTGCCCGGTTAAGGTACTGATTACGTTCTTGGGCACGCCACCATACGCATCACTGAACCATTACTGTCGCTGTACGATACTGTCCTTACCACAGGTAAGTTCATGCACTATGTCCACCTACTCATTCATCGTGCTCGAACTAAACCCTAGCGACTACTCAGGGCACTCCTTTAGGATAGGAGCAGCTTACACAGCCTATAGCCAAGACATCCCCGCACACGTTAAGAGACGGGGCCGCTGGGAATCATAGGCTTATGCGACGTACATACCACAGCCGATTCAGGAATTAGAACGCTTTCATTAAAATGTCTAACTGATGGTTAACAAATGCACTATGATCCTGTATAATGTTTTGCATTAATATGTCTCTTTTTGCCCACTT
>OW240920.1:99096176-99108646 GCA_933207985.1 Pelobates cultripes | reverse complement strand
GAAGGAGGGGGAGAGTAAGTGAAGGAGGGGGGAGTAACAGAAGGAGGAGGAGGGGGAGAGTAAGTGAAGGAGGGGGGAGTAAGTGAAGGAGGGGGGAGTAACAGAAGGAGGAGGAGGGGGAATAATAAGAAGAAGGGGGTATGAAAAACGGGGGGTAAGAAGAACAAGGGGGGAGTAAGAAAAACACAAGGAGGAGGGGGGAGAGTAAGAGTGAGGAGAAGGGGAGATGAGGAGAAGGGGGGACTGAGAAGAACACAGGGAGGGTGGGTTGTGAGGAGAAGGGGAGATGAGGAGAAAGGGGGATTGAGAAGAACACAGGGAGGGTGGGTGGTGAGGAGAACACAGGGAGGGGAAGGTGAGGAGGACACAGGGAGGAGAGGGGGTAAGAAGAACACAGGAAGGGGGGAGTTGAGGAGAACACAGGGAGGGGGGAGGTGAGAAGAACACATGGAGGGTGGATGAGAAGAGCACAGGGAGGGTGGGTGAGTGTGAGAAGAGACCGCTAGGGGAGGGTGGGGGAGAGGAGAGACCACTAAGGGGCAGGGGAGAGCTAGAAGGGACAGCTCTATAGGACAAGGGGCAAGACAGGGAGCTCTTTCACACTACGCGCAAACACACACAATGCATCCCTATACATACACAGAAACATACAATGCATCCCTACACACACAGAAACACAACATGCTTCCCTTACACACAGAGAAACACACAATGCATCCATTACACACACACAATGCAACCCTTACACACAAAGACAATGCATCCTTTGCACACTTACACAGAAACACACAGTGCAAACCCTTACACACACACACTGCTTTTCTTACATACACACAGAAACACAATGCATCACTAACACACACTCAATGCACACACTTACAAACACACACCTTGTATCCTTTATGCATACAAACACAGATTCACACAATGCATCCCTTACACACAACCAGAAACACACAATACATCCCTATACACAAATACACACTGCTTCCACTACACACAAACACACTGCATCACCTGCACAAACTGGTATCCCTATACACTACATACCATAAGCACACATATTAGATCCTCTACAATAACACATAACACATCCCCTACACACTCCACTCCCTGTGAGCGAAATCATGGGTGGGTGGAACATATAAGTGGACTTATGAGTGGGCCTTGTGCGCATACTCACCGTCAGGCCCTGGGGCCCAGACCTTGAGCTGTGTAAGGGGCCCCCAAAAAATGGAGCTGCTTCCAATTCTCTCAGAACATTGAATTTTGTGATCACAGTTGCAAACAGCCTCCAGAGATCCTGTTCTACACCAGACCAGTGGAGCCAAACTGCAGCCCATCATCATCCTCATTTGGTTGTAAGTAGGCAATCTAGTATATTATTAGTGACACTAATCTATAATTTACCTCACATTAAAGGGACACTATATTTCCCAGAACGACTGGAGCTTAATGAAGTGGTTCTGGTGTCTATAGCCGGTCCCTGCAGGCTTTTTAATGTAAACACACACTGTGGGCAGCACTGGCGTTAGTTCGTATGGCAGCTCATATAGGTGGGGCATTGTGATGTCACATGGGGGGCGGGAAATACAGCTGTTCCCCATGCAGCCACAGGTGCCACTGTGCTGGGAGATTGTGATTACTCTTCACTTCCTCCCAGCTTACAGAGCAGCGCATGGGAGAGAGAGAGGAGGAGGCATGATTTAATCTTACAACAAATCCAGTAAGCAAATCTTTATAAATTTGAGGGGATCAGCTCTGTTTCCACAGTTTATTGGTGTTTACTCTGATGTCTGTATTAATATTGAGGGATTTCTAAGTAGTAACATCAGTGTGTGTCAGCAGGGCCAGCCGTTGGGGTGTGCACGCTGTGCGGTCACGCAGGGTGCCATCACAACAGAGGCGCCCGGCGGACAACACAGCTCACAAGTTGGGGACACCAGCCTATTCAATTTAAACGATTCGCTGGTGGTCCACTGGTACGCACCAGTAGTAGGTGCAGTCAGATTATAGCCTCTCCCTCGTGGTTCCGGCGCTCAGTTAGTGAGTCAGAGCACACGCTCAGAGATTCTCAGCCTGCGCTTTGACAACATTGAAAGTCAGAGCTGTGAAGGAGCGGGTATGGCAAAGAGCTAGTGATTAGCATAACATCAATATCCGTTATAAAACCAGGAAAAGGTGGGCACCATTGCACTGATTTGGTGGTGCAATGGGCCACTTGACTGATTTTGCCCCCCAGGCCTAAGGCTGCCAGCCCTCCCCTGGACATACCCCATTTGCAATACCTTGGGTTGTCTACTATTGCAAATGGTATGCCATTATGGGTGTAAATTTCTTTCCTGGGCTACTATAAAGTCCCAAAGGCAACGTAACCAATCTGGCGAATTTCAATTTCAAATGTAACATGCTATATTTGACCCTGTAACTTCCCAAAATGTCATAAAACCTGTACATAGGGGGTACTGTTTTACACGTGAGACTTTGCTGAATACAAATGTGTATTTTATTGCAGTAAAAGCAAACAGTATTAAGACATTGACAGTTAAAATGTCATGTAGAACTAAAAAAAAATAAAAAAATAAAAAATCTTATTTTCTCCAGTTTTTTTCATATTAAATTATGTTTCATAGCTAAATATTTGATATTAAATGAAAGCCTTGTTTCCCCTGAATAAAATGATATATAATAAGGGTGGGTGTATTTACTATGAAAGAGGTGAATTACGGTTGGACAGACATGTAGCGCAAATGCCAGGTTTTCTTTACATTTTGTTTCGTTCACAACGTGTACATTTGACTCCGTCCTTAAGGGGTTAAACAAAACTGTAAGAAAACACTGGTTTGACTGGAGTAAACCTTGCTAGCCTGGTCTGTTGCCCCAAAGATGAAACAAACAAAAAAACAAATCTAGCCCCCGCTGCAGTGTCCAAGCAAGTTCTCCCTGCAGTCATATCTTCTTTTGCTTATGTCACTGGCAAGGGAGGTTATGTCTGGTGAAGGGGGGGAATTCAGGGAGGGTAGGCTGAGGGGAGGACTGGAAGACCAGTGTTAATTTGCACAGAATCGATATTAGCCAGCCCAAAACTCTTGTTCTATGTTGGTTAATGATGCCCAATGATGATATTCTACATATTTCAGTGTTTCATAGGAAAATGCTGCACATACAGACACGAGGCACCATGACCACTTTAAATCACTGAAATGGTCATGGGGCTTGGAGTAACTCATTAGCAATTACAACGTTATTTACTAAGATGAGATTTCAAAGGTACTTTCAAATTTAAGGTCAGAGTAGACAAAGTGAAAGCAAATCTGACAGAAATTGTTTTCAATTTAGCTAATTTGACATTAAATTTGAACTTCATTTTGAAGTCATCTTGAATAATCAATTAGTGAATAACCCTATTCATTTTATGATCTTAGCTGGTATTTTTTTTTAAATGAGCAAATATTTAAATGAACACTATAGTCACCAGAACAACTACAGCTTAACGTAGTTGTACTGGTGTCTACTGCCTGTCCTTGCGGGCTCTTTAATGTAAACACTGCCTTTTCCGAGAAAAGGCAGTGTTTATTTTACTGCCTAGGAACATCTCTAGTGGCAGTCACTCATCTGCACAATGTGCAGCACTGATGTTCAGCATCTACATGCTTCATTTGGAGACACTGAAAGTTCCTCATTGAGATTAATTGATTCAATTAATTAATTGATGCTGACTTGCGCAGCGTGTTGCTGCACATGCCTAATAGCCTCCGAATGCTTTCCTATGTGAAGCATTGCATTGGCTGAGACCACCAGATTTGATGATCTCCAAGCCTCAAGGAAACTGTCCAGCGCTGAAAATTAGATGAGTTAAACCCCTCCCCCCCCCCCCTTTTTTTAATTTTTTTAATTCTTTCGGTTGACAATGTAGAAGCAATGTGTTGAGGTAACTTAAAACAAAAAGAAGGACCACAAGAGTCCTAAGTAGGAGAGTAATGTGAAAAGGGGAAAAGGAGTCCCTACCTTTTAATAATTCTAAAGATACACACAGCAGGACAGGTGGGAAGAGGTATAGCAAAAAAGAGCCCTCCAGAATAGACACAGGGAACCAGTTACTAAAAAACTGCCTGCTAAATGTCTAAAATCCAAATGGCACGCCCTCTAAGTCTTCATAAAACAGGGACCCTAATAGGAAAAAGGGTAACTGAATAGATAGGGGAAGGGAGCAATAAAATGGAGATGCCCCAAGGAGTAAATCTTAGGCAGAAAGCCCCTTTGGAAGTCCACTTTCCCTAGTTACCTCGGCACTGTGATAAATCACCAGTGCCTACCAAAAGACTAATTTTAATTTTATTGCAATGAACTCAAAATTCTGTGGATGAATCAACTTTATATCTTCCCCACGTGGGCATCGTTTAAGTCTCATTATCACGCCCCCATATTCATTGTAGCACCGCGTCATATGACGCGGTGGATAAGAGGCGGACTAAAGAGGTAATTGACCTATAAGCTTACAGCATTCACGGCAGCACACGTGGGGTATAACAGCTGTTTTCCATCCCATGTAGATTGTAACAAGGTGTATTTAAATCGCTACAGGGAACTTCAAAAGTTTACTGCTCCTGACGACGGCGTGTTGAAACGCTGAAACGCGCGTCGAGCTTCTTTTTATTTTATTTTCTTTGTTTTGCACTTTTTTGGTAGCACTGATGGATTGATTTAATTTAATTTAATTTACTTTATCAGTTATTATTTATCCTTGACAGGCAGGGACTGGGTCTTTTGGTAGGCACTGGTGATTTATCACAGTGCCGAGGTAACTAGGGAAAGTGGACTTCCAAAGGGGCTTTCTGCCTAAGATTTACTCCTTGGGGCATCTCCATTTTATTGCTCCCTTCCCCTATCTATTCAGTTACCCTTTTTCCTATTAGGGTCCCTGTTTTGGGAAGACTTAGAGGGCGTGCCATTTGGATTTTAGACATTTAGCAGGCAGTTTTTTAGTAACTGGTTCCCTGTGTCTATTCTGGAGGGCTCTTTTTTGCTATACCTCTTCCCACCTGTCCTGCTGTGTGTATCTTTAGAATTATTAAAAGGTAGGGACTCCTTTTCCCCTTTTCACATTACTCTCCTACTTAGGACTCTTGTGGTCCTTCTTTTTGTTTTAAGTTTTCTTATTGAGGGTTATTCCCCATTTTGGGAGAGTAATTTCAGGACTTCATAGCACTTATTCATCGGTCGTAGTCACGACCCCTGAATCAGAGCTACCCCTTTTCAAATGTGTTGAGGTAACATTCTGGATTGTATGTTTTAACAACAGTATAAATTGCGGCAGGCACTCTGCGTGGAAGGGAGTTTCCCAGTTTGTCCCCATCCACCCTCTGCTCCCTCCAAATTGCCCCTTCAATAGTGTTCTACCTTATTTTTCTATGTTTGAGTTGAGTGTTTTCCTGTGTTAGTCATGGCGGGTCATAAGAGTATCTGTAGGTGGGGAAGGGAAAGAAAAAAAGAGGGGTGGGTGATAGGGGAATGGGAGGGGTGGGTGGAGCAGAGGGGGAGAAGACGACGTGGAAAAAGGAGCAAGGGAAAAGAGAGATAAGTATAGGTGGGGAGAGTAGGCCCTCATGTCTGTCAAAGTACAGGTGTGAATCCCAGCATCCACGGATCCCATATTCTATGGAAAGATTTCGAGATGTCATGGACCAGGGCCGACAGTTTTTCCATCTCTATAGCCTCCTCCATTTTCCGAAGTACTTCCGGTGTGGAAGGGAGTTTGTTACTTCCCCAGTGCATAGCTGTGGCTCTCAGAGTGGCCAGTGAGTTTGTTTTGAGCACTGGTTAAGGATTTGGATAGGAGCCAAATCCTTAATCTCCATTGGGAGATTGCTGTGTAACGTCCTATTGACGGTTTGGACCATGTTGCTCCAGAGTTGGGCGAAATGGGGGCAGGTTCCCTGTTCCCCACAACCCTTCCAGCAATGATCAGAGGCCATTTGCTTTAGCCTGAGGGGGGTAATGTACCAGTGGAACATTGTATTGTACGCCTGTTCCATGTGGGTGACACAGATAGAGATTGATGCAGAGGCCTCCCAGATTTCCCTCCAGTTGGAAGGGTCCTCAGGAGGGCCTATGTCCCTCCCCAAAAGCCACCACATATGAGAGGGCATCAGGGGAGTTAGTGGAGTGTAGGATACTGTATATAGTTGAGATTTGTCCCCGTTGTATGGGTGTGTGTATGCAAATCCTCTCGAATGCGGTGTGGGTGGAGGTGGCTGCTTTACGGTTGGTTGGGTTGGATAGTAGGCTCCTGATCTGAAGATACCTGAAATGGTCAAAAGTGGTAAGGGGAGTGGTGCGTGGTAGGTCCGGAAAGGGTGTGAGTTGTTGTCCCCGGAAGAAGTGATAGAATCTAACCAGATTTTTTTATCTTTGAACCGTGCGAAGTGTTGTGGTGACATACCTGGTTGAAATGGATTGTTCCGTAAGACTCGCGTTAATGGGGATGGGGTAATGATGTCATGATTGCGGGTCATCCTATCCAATATTTGGATTGAGTGCGTTATTGCTGGTGAAGTGGGGGGGGGATGTACGGCCTGTCGTGTTTCAGTAGCCATATGTATAGAGAGGGGAAGTCACAGCCGAACATATCGTGTTCCAAGTCAACCCACAGTTTGAGCCCTGCTGGTGCCTGCAAATTTTGTATCTGTGCCAGTTGGGCAGCTTAGAAATAGTCCCAAAGGTTGGGTAGCCCCTCTTATGTGGTACATATAATGTTGATTATTTGATTCTGGCTCTTTTCCCTGCTCATATGAATCTGTCATTCGGGATTGCAGGGTCTTGAAATCTGACCTGGATATGGGGATGGGGAGAGTCTGGAACAGATAAAGGAATCAGGTTCATTTTAACAAATGCCAGACAACCCAGCCAGGAGATGGACAAATTTTGCCAGGCCTCCAGGTCCTGGTGTGCTTTTTCAAGCTGTGGGAGATAATTAATTCGGTATGTGAGTTGTAGGTCTGTCGATAGGTGTGTGCCTAGAAAGTGTATACTCTGGGTCTCATAGTGGAACGGTTAGTCCCCTTTCAGTTCTGAGAGCATCTTGGTTGGGATGTGGATTGGTAGAGCTTCTGTTTTACTTAGGTTTAACTTATATCCCGATACATCTGCATAATCGTCGAAAAGGGCCAGAAGTGGGGGCAAGGAGGAAGTGGGGTTGGTAAGTGTTAGCAATAAGTCGTCCGTGTATGCTGCAATTTTATATTCCTTGTTGCAAATTTTTATCCCTGTTATAGATTTGTCCTGTCTGAGTTTCATAAGGAGGGGCTGCAGGGATAGGGCAAAGAGTAGTGGTGATAGGGGGCATCCTTGGCGTTTGCCATTATGGATTGTGAATGATGGGTGTTGGGTGTTCGGCATCAGGAGGTGCGCGGTTGGGCGGGAATATAGTCCCCTAATAGCCTCCACGAAAATCGCCGGGAAGCCAAGTTTTTCCAGAGTTGCAATCAAGTAAGGCCAGACAGAGTATGCGGTTGAACGCCTTTTCAGCGTCAAGGGAGAGCAGGAGGGTTGGCCTCCGCCGTTGACTTGCTGTCCAAATCAGGTCATACGTTCTTCTAGTGTTATCGCATGCTTGGCATTGAGGAATAAAACAAAGCTGGTCTAGGTGGAGAAAGGGGTGAAAGCGGTTGGCCAGTATTTTTGTGAATAGTTTAACATCTGTGTTTAATTAATGATGTTGGGCGATAGTGGCCTGCGTCTAGGAGGTTCTTGTGTGGCTTCGAGAGTAGACAGATGTTGGCCTGGAGCATGTCTGGGGGCGGAAGGTCTCCACCCATAAAGGAGGTAAACAAGGACAGAAGATGTGGGAGGAGTAGTGTCCGGAACGTCTTATAGTATAAGCCGGAGAACCCGTCCGGGCCCTCCCTTCTCTGCCAGTGTGGGCAAGGGGATGTGACTCAGGAATTCCTCTATCTTTGCATGCGTGGAGGCGGAATGTTGCCGAGGAGTGTGAGGATTGTGATCGTATAGAGAGGAGTAGTAGTTTTTAAATATTGTCGCGATTTGGTCTGGGTGTATGTCTGGCCGTCAGGTGCTTGTATCTTAATATGTGTTTATTTTGTATCCTTTGATGGAGCCTGCGAGCTAGGAGTGGGTCAGCTTTATTTGACTTTTCTTAAAACATCTGTCTTGTCCACTAAATTGCTTTTTTAAATCCTGTGTCATGAATCGTTGTATTTCCTGTCTTTGTGTTTGAAGTTGGGCTGTCAGGGCGGGAGTGGGGTTTTGTTTACACCCACAAGGTGCTCGCAGAGGAGACGGAGTCCTTGTTGATGTCGAAGTAATCAGTGATGTCCTGTCTAATTGTGTCCCTTATGAGTGCTTTGTGGAGGTGTGTGGGGTTGAGTCTCCAGGACCAGTTTCTGGTTGTGTGTGGGATTTCGATAGATAGGAGTATGTCTGCGTGGTCAGACCACGTGATCGAGCCTATTGCTGCGTTTTCAACGTGCCATTATACCCCCTGGTTGGCGAATGCCCCAAAGAGTCAAGTTTTAAGAATAAAGAGAAACTGCACGCTAGACAGTGAATATGTATCACAAGCAGAGAAAATAAAACAACAATTCATAGAAAGAGGCTACGATGCTATGGAACTATCGGCTTGTATGGAAGATGTTAGGAAAACCAATAGAAAAGATCTTATTAGACATAAAGGGGACATATCAAAGAAGAGAAGACAATTGATGAATATGAACACAAGTAATATTCCCTTTATATGTAATTATAGTGGTAACAATGTGAAAATAAGGAAAATTATTAAAAAATATATTGGTCGATTCTACAAGACGATCCGATCTTAAAGCAGATTTTGCCCCCTGAGCCAAAGATAGTACAGAGGGGTTGTAAAAATATGAAAAAGTTGTTAGTAAAAAGTAGTTTTAAGACAAAACAAACAGAGCATTTTTAAAATAGTAATAAACGTTTTTATGGTTGTGGATCCTGTCTGGCTTGTAGAGAAACAAATCAGAAAAAAAAGGCATATTACTTCTTTTCATTATAAAAAGGATAAGAAATTTTATATTAATAATCAGTTAACCTGTTTCTCCAAAAACGTAATTTACATTTTAAAATGACCCTGTGACCTCATTTATGTAGGAAGAACTACTAGATGGTTATACATAAGCATAGCAGAACATATAAGGAACATTAAGAAGGGCATGGAAACACGTAGTGTTTCAAATCATTTTAAAATGCATCATGATAATGACCCTAGAAATATGTTCTTCTGTGCCATTAAGTTAGTACAGAAAGATTGGAGGGGGGGAGATTTTAACAAGAAAATAGGAGAAGAGGAAATGAAGTGTATTTTTAATTTTAACACGTTGATCCCATACGGTCTTAATCAAGATTTTGAGTTGTGCCATTTTTTATTGTAATTATTTTTTATTAAATTGTTTTTAATTAGTTTAGAATCTTTCAGTATTTTTTAAACTATTTATTATTGAATAATCTTCCTTATAATGCAATATATACATGTGCCATATGTACAGGTGTATTAATAAGACAACTTCTGTATCTATTATCTTACTTTCTAAATTATAAAAACAAACCCGATAAAATAATACTGCCATTTTAAATAATATCTGTTTATGTTCACCATCTCATGCACTGTCACTTTAAGCTCTGGTTTTTCTACCTCACTTTGTGCTATCTAGCATAACAAACATTAGGGTTACACTAACTAAAAAAGATCGCGAAATCAGAATGCAGGGAATATATAAAAGGTTTTCATGGACTTGGGAACATTGATAAAGCCAACTGAAGAAGCCACGTTGGGCAAAACGCGTTTTGGCGATGTTTTATAGCATATAATTTTATCTACATTTATTTTTATCTGTATACTTAATAAATTTTCATTTTTTACCTATTTGGATTTCCTGCTATTCACTGCTGGGAGGTGACTACCACAAGAATCCAGTCCAAGCATCTGAATTAGGCATCCAGACCACACACAAAGGGATTTGGATCACCCAAAATAGATCCTCTAGTTGGAAGAAACCTCAAATTTACCGCAGAGTTTGGAGGGTCCTCTTTGAATTTTATGGACCTTACGATTTCTATCTCTAAGAATGGTTCCCTTGTCACTACTCTGTTTAGGAAACCCTCTGCATCCAATTCACTTCTCAAATGGAATAGCTGTCATCCAAGACCTTTGAAACAAGGTATTCCCACTGGACAGTACCTTAGACTACGACGCAATTGCACGGATCTCGAGGACTTCCAGATTAAAGCTAAAATCTTGAGACAGCAGTTCAAAGAGAAGGGTTATCCTAATAGATGTTTGAAGAGGGCATATAACAGAGCTTTGAAAGCTGACAGGGTGGCCCTTTTGTCCAACTTCCCAACATCGATGAAGACTTCGGATAAAACCATTAGATACTGGTTGGGATACTGTTAAAAGCTCGATGCAAAAGTTCTGTCCGATTCTACTTAAGGAGATTTTGGGCCCACAAGTCTCCATTACAGCCCGAAGAGGTAGGAACCTCCGTGATATTCTCGTACCTAGCCACTTTACTTCTAAACAACCTTCTAACAGTACGTGGCTCGGTAGAAAAATCCCTGTAGGTTTTTTTGGCTGTGGGAGATGTGTGGCTTGTAAATTTATCCTTAGAGATTCAAAGGAGGTGATGGATAGTGAAGGCAAACAATCCTTCCAGATTACCCACTTCTTTAATTGCAACTCAGTAGGGGTTATATACCTGCTTACCTGTAGTTGCAAGTTGATGTATGTGGGTAAAACCTTTCGTCCATTTAAAGAACACGTTAGATCACCTAAAAATTGACTTGATACCCCCATTTCAAGACATCTAAAGGAACAACATGGTGGGTTATCAAAAGATATACGTTTCTGTGGCTTAGAACTTGTGAAACGTGATCAGAGACGGGGTGATTTTGACAAAATTCTGCGCCAGAAAGAATGCAGGTGGATTTATAAATTTAATACCCTCAATCCAAGAGGACTCAATGAGGGGTTTTATTTTTCTCCATTTATCTGAATTATTTAGTGCTCTTTGCCTTTAATAAATTTCATCTAACTTTAACTAAATAAAATGATATCTTTTATAATCTGTTTTTTTTCCTATATTGCATAATACATATAATATAATCGGTCTTCCTATTGGCAGACTCATCTTTCCCTGTGATCATTTTTAGTATACAATGTATGGTTACAACCTTTAATACTGGCAAGTGGATCATGGGACATCCATGTTAACATGTGTCATATAAAGGATATTCTGTCACCCTTCCTTTTGAGTTACTTTACTCTTTAGCAAGCCCTGTCTATATACAATATAACATATTTATATATATATATATATATATATATATATACCAGTCAATCGTTTATATACACAGGTATTAAACTCAACCTTTTTATGGTGTGAGTCTCCTTTAAACAGCTTATTTTCAATACACACTTGGCGTCTAGCAAGGTCTATATGGTTTTTTATTCTCTAAAGTCTTGTTTGATATAACACCTAGAGTTTAGTAAGGCTTATACGGCTTTTATTATTTCTCAATATACCCTTAAAGCGATTATTTGCCGTTCTTTCTAGCCTTTGAACTGAATATTTATTATTTTTATTATCATTTAACCTTGCATCCTTATACTCCTTTCTGGATGAATGTTGTTACTGTGCTAATCTGCTTTGATGTTTTGTTACTTTTTTGTTAAAAACATACTTACTTTAGCTTTGAGCCTTAATTGCAACATGTACTTTTTTTTATTTTGCCATTAGTGTATACTGAGTGAATAGGATGACCACTCCCACCTCCTCCGATTGGTTCAATATGCAGGCGAGGTCACCTGTCACTCTTTCACAACCTGTGGTCTTTTGATTGGAGGGCTTTAATTGAAGGGTGTGTCTATATCCCCTTTATAACTGCTTCCCGTGTCACTTACCAGGTAGCTCTTGACAAAGGAGTATCTAAAACGCCGAAACGCGCGTCGAGATATTTTCTAGCTGATGCTATTATACTCAATTGATTTTCTTTACTCATCTTTCATTTACCTGGGTTTCCACAGCGCATGTGTTTGCGCCTATATTTTCTTCTGATACAGACTTAGGGATTTGGATAGGCTGCCATTAGGGATTTGGATAGGCTGCCATGAAGCAGCAGTTAGTTTTGCCGTTTCTTTTAGGATAGTTAGTTTTTTAGTGTGACTCGGGGGAGGGGGGGGGGTTCTATCTTTCCTCTCTTTGTGGGGTATTAGCTCCTTTTCTGTTTAATATAAGCTACTTGATATTAGTTTGGGTGCACCCCATTAGTTGCTATTAACCCTGCCCTTTCCAGATTCTCTCAGACACTGCTCTAAGACTATCCTTTTTCTATCCAATTACCCAGCTGGGTCCTTTCCTAGAATGGATTTAGACTAACCTGCTTTGTTACCCATTTACTATTTTAGGTGTATCTCTACACCTCTATTAAGT
>OW240920.1:99078711-99096076 GCA_933207985.1 Pelobates cultripes | reverse complement strand
TGGATTGACACCTGACATATGAAATATTGATACACACTGACACAGAGCAGAATAGAGACTGTTCCCCCTACATAGGGTCACTTAGCAGATATGGATTGACACCTGTCCTAAGGATCCCTGATACACAATGACACAGAGCAGAATAGGGACTGTTCCTCCTACATAGGGTCACTTGGCAGATATGGATTGACACCTGTCCTCAGAGATCATGATACACACTGACACAGAGCAGAAGAGAGACTGTTCCCCTACATAGGGTCACTTGGCAGATATGGATTGACACTGTCCACAAGGACAAGCTGCAGGCTTCCTGGCAGGGCCCATACAAGGTGGTAGAGCAGGTTTGTGATACCACCTTTGTGATCGGTGCGGTCACAGGCACGGGAGGCAAGCGCATGCTCCATGTGAACATGCTCAAGCCATACCACGAGCGCACGGAAGAGGTAACCGCGATCTGTGCACCTGCCACTGAAGATTATGATAATTTGCCACTCCCAGATCTCCTAGACCTAGAGGGCCAGAGCGGAGACCTGGGAGAAGTACAGTTAGGAGAACGGTTAGACCCCCAGGAGCGAACCCAGGTCCAAAGACTAATCCAGGACAAGGGGGCCACGTTTTCCAACCTACCTGGGTACAGTCCGTTAACCACTCACAAAGTTGAAACCCTAGACCAGACCCCCCCTTCGCCAAACCGCCTATCGCATACCCGAAGCAGTTAAAGAAAATATGCGGAAAGAAATTGAGGAAATGATGCAGTTAGGGCTGATAGAACACTCTGACAGCCCCTGGGCCTCCCCGGTAGTACTAGTACCAAAACGGGATGGCACGACCCGTTTCTGTGTAGACTACCGGAGGCTAAACGATAAAACAACCTCAGATGCCTACCCTATGCCCCGGATAGATGAGCTCCTAGACAAAATGGCCAGAGGCCAGTACCTCACCACAATAGATCTGTGCAAGGGGTACTGGCAAATTCCATTAGCCGAGGACGCCATCCACAAGTCGGCATTTGTCATCTCGTTTGGCCTGTATCAGTTTAAGGTCATGCCATTAGGGATGAAGAATACCCCGGCTAACTTTCAGAGGATGGTAGATCGGCTACTGGATGGGTTTCAGGAGTATGCCTGCGCCTACTTGGATGATATAGCCATTTTTAGCTGCTCCTGGCCCGAACACCTGACCCACATAGGAGCCGTACTAGACCGGATTAGGGAGGCCGGACTGACCCTAAAGCCCAGTAAGTGCCATATAGGAACGCGTAAAAACCTCCCCAAGATAGTAGTATGGGCCCCAGAGTGTGAACAGGCCTTCCAACAGCTCAAGACGGCGCTCATTAAATCACCTGTACTTTCTGCCCCTGATCCAACTAAACGCTTTCTCGTCCATACAGACGCTTCTATGTTTGGATTGGGAGCAGTACTGAGCAAAGTCGGAGCAGATGGCGGCGAGCAACCCGGGGCTTATCTAAGCTGGAAACTTTTGCCCAGGGAAGTAGATACACTCCCATTGAAAAGGAGTGCCTGGCGGTGGTGTGGGCCCTCAAAAAGCTGCAACCTTACTTGTATGGACAACCGTTTACCTTACTCACAGATCACAACAAATTTGGGGCACTGCGCATGCAATCTAATGTGCCACCAGATAGGAGTGGTGTGTTAAGTAGTACTATTCTTATCAGTTTAATCCCTGTTATGTCCCCTATCAGGGGATGTGTATATGGCAACCGGTAGATGGAAAAAGATGCTTGGTCGGTCCTCCTTCTTCAAATTTGGGGCACTGCACGTGCAATCTAATGTGCCACCAGATAGGAGTGGCACTGTGAACTGGCACAGTATCCACTGTGAGCCTGACACACCCGCTTTGAGACAACTAATTGCTATTCAATCTATAACAGTGAAAAAAGTTTTTTGTTTTTAAATGCAAGCTATTGTGACACCAGTGAGTGAGTGGTGGCACTGGGCACAGTATCCACTGTGAGCCTGACACACCCGCTTTAAGACAACTAACTGCTATTCAATCTATAACAGTGAAAAAAGTTTTTTGTTTTAAATGCAAGCTATTGTGACACCAGTGAGTGAGTGGTGGCACTGGGCAAATGGGCACAGTATCCACTGTGAGCCTGACACAGAAGCTGGCGCAGTGGCAGACAACTAACTGCTATTCAATCTATAACAGTGAAAAAAGTTTTTTGTTTTTAAATGCAAGCTATTGTGACACCAGTGAGTGAGTGGTGGCACTGGGCACAGTATCCACTGTGAGCCTGACACACCCGCTTTGAGACAACTAACTGCTATTCAATCTATAACAGTGAAAAAAGTTTTTTGTTTTTAAATGCAAGCTATTGTGACACCAGTGAGTGAGTGGTGGCACTGGGCACAGTATCCACTGTGAGCCTGACACACCCACTTTGAGACAACTAACTGCTATTCAATCTATAACAGTGAAAAAAGTTTTTTGTTTTTAAATGCAAGCTATTGTGACACCAGTGAGTGAGTGGTGGCACTGGGCACAGTATCCACTGTGAGCCTGACACACCCGCTTTGAGACAACTAACTGCTATTCAATCTATAACAGTGAAAAAAGTTTTTTGTTTTTAAATGCAAGCTATTGTGACACCAGTGAGTGAGTGGCACTGGCACTGGGCACAGTATCCACTGTAGCCTGACACACCCGCTTTAAGAACTAACTGCTATTCAATTTATAACAGTGAAAAAAGTTTTTTGTTTTTAAATGCAAGCTATTATGACACCAGATATGAGTGGCACTGTGAACTGGCAGAGTACAAGCTGTAGGGCTGACACACCCGCTTTGAGACAACTAACTGCTATTCAATCTATAACAGTGAAAAAAGTTGTTTTTAAATGCAAGCTATTGTGACACCAGTGAGTGAGTGGTGGCACTGGGCACAGTATCCACTGTGAGCCTGACACAGAAGCTGGCAGACAACTAACTGCTATTCAATCTATTATAGTGAAAACATTTTAATTTTTTTTAAATGCAAGCTATTGTGACACCAGTGAGTGAGTGGCGGCACTGGGCACAGTATCCACTGTGAGCCTGACACAGAAGCTGGCAGGCAGGCAGGCAACTGCAATTACATTACACAGAAAAAAAAAAAAGCAGACTGATGTTCTAGCCCTACAAAGGGCTTTTTGGGGTGCTGTCCTTACAGCAGAGATCAGATGAGTCCTTCAGGACTGTAGTGGACATTGTATACCCTAACCTAGCTATGCATTTCCCTATCTAATCAACAGCAGCTACACTTTCCCTCCTCTCACTAAGCATGCAGCTTGAGAATGAATGTAAAATGGATGCCTTCCAGTAGATGGGAGGGTCTGCTAGGGAGGGTGTGCTGCTAATTGGCTGGAATGTGTCTGCTGACTGTGAGGTACAGGGTCAAAGTTTACTCAATGATGACGAATAGGGGGCGGATCGAACCACGCATATGTTCGCCGTCCGTGGCGAACGCGAACAGGCTATGTTCGCCAGGAACTATTCGCCAGCGAACCGTTCGGTGCATCACTAGTGACACACAGAATTCAAAGAGGATGTACTTTCTTTTTTTCATTTGATTGCAGATATATATATGAAATTAGTAACATAATAACAGTATTAAAGATAATGCAATATTTTTCTCATCTTATTATTAATGAACTAATAAATTTACTCATAAACCTTCACTTCTACATAAGAATATAAAATATTTAAAATCTGTCACAAGCACGACAGATTTATGAAAATAACTGAAAGGATTGGGAGGAAGTTAGTCACAAAAATGTGTAACTCAATATTCTTCTTCTACTACCAATTAGGTAACCCTTTATTTTGGAGGAGAGTATGGGTACCACTTACACCTGCAATAAGATGGGGGGTAGACTCATGGTTTATCATGGCTATCACCAACGCAATTTTTCAAAAGTGGTATATCATAACCAGATGTACTAGAAACTTGTTTATATATTTTACAGAAATAACTTCCATATGTAACACCCCACAAGTGCCCATCAATGCTGATCAATGTTCACAGCTGGAAGCTATGTGGAGCCTTTTTACTCATTATCCTCCAATCTGCATTTTGCCTCTCTCCCGATGGGAGGTTTAAATGGCAGCATAAAGATTTGTGCCAAAGTCAGAAACACTGCAGCTGTCTCTGAAAAGACACCAGTTCCGTGCCTATGTAAAGGAAAATTGGGAGTGTGAGCTTTGACATGAATAATCCTTTTATGATATAAAACAGGATTTAAGATTTGTGCTTGTAACTCAATAGCTGCCAAAGGACTATAGACTTTTTCATGGTTAAAGCTGCCATGTTATTTATCTTGTTTTATGGTGGAAGGTCTTAATCATACAGGGTAAATTTTGGAGTAGGTTCTTAGTGTCTATGATTTATGGGACAAATGAAACCTCACAGCAAAAACAAAAATAAATGGCTGTAGTTATAGTGTCTTCCTGAATATAGCTGTATTCTAGCAGACATGGCAAGAGGTCTAGGGGGGCTCTGAGTATATTGAGTACATTGCAGGAATTCAAAGCATTGGGACGAGCAGTAACTATGTGTCTAGAGTCTAGCCCAGGCTTCTCCAAACTCCGGCCCTCCAGATGTTGCTGAACTACAACTCCCATGATTCTCAGCCTATCTATTTCATTCATAGAATCATGGGAGTTGTAGTTCAGCAACATCTGGATTCATTCAGCTAACACAATGAAAACTGAACTATTGGATTGAACATAGGAATGCAGATTCACTAAGGCTGCATGATGGCACCATTGTATCAGTGAGGAATGTGTCTTTTCTGAAACAAATGATTTTCATGTACTTTTTTAGTGTGAAACTGCATGCACAAATCATATGAATACCCACAGGGAAACTGCTTAGATCTATTGCAAACCTGTGAAGTAAGATCCAGACTATTATACTGACGCTGGCGCACACTTTCAGGTCGTGAGTGACAAATTTCAGGCCCTGATGACAGTTCATAGGCACTGCAGGAAGATAAGAAGAGCCTTATAGCACACCATGTTTTCTAAACAATTCCCCCCTCATCTTCTGCATCTCTACAGCCTGGATGGAGAGACCATAAAGACTTCCTCAACCGGACTATCCAGGTCAAAGATCACATTCAGAATAGTGTTAAAACCTGAGACATATTCTACTGATTATAGCATGTGCACAAAGGTAAGCCATATTTATTTTGTTTGTTTATATGAGCACATACAAACAAATACTGCAGAAGGAGGGGAATGAAACCTAAACTGCAGAATTACTCATTAGTCTAAATACAATATATAGCACATGTATGTACGTAGCGGGGAATGTGGTGCGACTAAGAGTAAGGAGACTTCCCCAAATTCTCCCCCCAATAATGACAAACAACGAATATTGGATGAAACAGGCCACAGCATTTATTAAACTTACAACTGTAGGACTCATCCGAACTTTATTCTTTTTCTTTAATTCAAATATAAATAAACAGATAAATATATATACATACCATAATTAACATATAAATTACACTTATTGCCCTGCAGCCTCCAACTTAAATAACCGTCCTTGCCAACGAACTTAACCAGGTGCCTATGCACCAAAACTTTACCCACTGGTGTCTCGCCTCCCCCCTCGTCCAAACCAAAAATTCCCATCATCTTAAATGCTCTACCACCAGCCAGCTTTTTGCTCGGTGGGCACGTCCTATTCAGTAACTTAAAAGTTTACCTTACAGAGCAGGGGAGGTTGAGACCCACCATGTCCATCTCCTGACATTCCATCTGCTCCCCAACCCTGTTGGCAAGGACACGCTCCCCGCTAGCTGTGACGGAACAAAAACAGAAAATTAGGGTAGGTGGGTGGGAAGTTGTTTGCTGGCCAGAATCCCAAAAGGCACTGAGATAAGATGATCCCTGCCCAGTGGCGTACACATGACCCATGGGGCCCCGGTGCGAAAATTGATCCTTCCCCTGCTTGCGCCGGGCCAGGCCTTAACACATGGCGGTGGGCGCCTGTCGCAGGGGTTACAGGGCTGCGACCCCTGCGACGCCCAGTATATGCGCCAGTGCATGCAGATGCACACACACTTAAGGACCACTCTAGGCACCCAGAACCCTTCAGCTTAATGAAGTGGTCTGGGTCCAGGTCCAGCTAGGGTTAACCCATTTTTTCATAAACATAGCAGTTTCAGAGAAACTGCTATGTTTATGAATGGGTTAAGCCTTCCCCATTCCCTCTAGCGGCTGTCTCATTGACAGCCGCTAGAGGCGCTTGTGTGCTTCTCACTGTGATTTTCACAGTGAGAGCACGCCAGCGTCCATAGGAAAGAATTATGTATGCTTTCCTATGTGGCCAGCTGAATGCGCGCGCAGCTCATGCCGCGCGTGCGCATACAGCCGACGGGGAGGAGAAGAGGAGGATCGGAGGAGGAGAGCTCTCCGCCCAGCGCTGGAAAAAGGTAAGTTTTACCCCTTTTCCCCTTTCCAGAGCCGGGCGGGAGTGGGTCCCTGAGGGTGGGGGCACCCTCAGGGCACTATAGTGCCAGGAAAACAAGTATGTTTTCCTGGCACTATAGTGGTCCTTTAAAGGACCACTACAGACACCCAGATCACATCAGCTCAATGAAGTTGTCTGGTCAGGTGTCAGGTCCCTCTAGTTTTAACCCTGCAGCTGAAAACATAGTTTCAGAGAAACTGCTATGTTTCACTGAGGGTTAATCCAGCCTCTAGTGGCTGTCTCACTGACAGCCACTAGAGGAGCATACTGAACGTCCAAATGAAAGCATTGAGTAATGCTTTCCTATGGGCGGTTTGAATGCGTGCGCGGTCGCATTCGGAGCTGAGAGGCTGAGGGATCCTCAGCGCCAAGGGAGTCCGGCGCTGGAGAAAGGTAAGTGCTGAGAAAACACACACATACACACTAGCTAACAGACACACACATTTACAGTCAGCGACAGACATACATACACACTCACTTACAAAACATACACTCTCATTGACAAACACACACTCACTAACAGACATCAAACAGACTCACTAAGACACACACAGTAACACACTCACTGACACTCACACTAACACTCACTAGCAGACACACACACTAACACTCACACTAACACTCACTAGCAGACACACACACTAACACTCACTCTAACACTCACTCTAACACTCACTAGCAGACACTCACTAGCAGACACTCACTCTAACACTCACTCACTCTAACACTCACTCACACTAACACCCACTCACTCTAACACTCACTCACTCTAACACTCACACTCACACTCACACATGTTTTTTTTTAAATGTAATCCCCCCAGCCTCCTTACCTTTTGGAGTGCTGGGGGGATTCCCTGGGGTCCAGTGGTGCTCCTGGGCGGGTGGCCGGTCGGGCAGGCGGGCGCGCGAGGAAGCACTGAGTGCCCTCTTCAGCTCCCTGCGCGCGCAGCGTGAGGGATGCGGAGCAGGAAGATAGCGTCATCTTCCGGCTCCGGTACTCATGCGATGTAGAACAAGCTGAAGTCTCCCTCAGCCTCTAACCATACCGAAGTCGCACGGTAGCCACCGAGGGGGCCCTGGGGTGGTCGGCTCCTGGGCCCCCCAGGAGAAGAGGCTGGCCCTGTGGCTACATACCGGGTCGCAGGGGCGGCCGGGCCCCCAGGTGGGCCGGGCCCGGTCGCAGCCGCGACCCCTGCGACCCTGGTATGTACGCCACTGTCCCTGCCCCACTACAAACCCATAACCACTCCCCTAAACACATATAGCCAATCACTAGCACCATCCCCACACTCATACATGTGCCCTTGTCCGTTTAGCTATGCTGACTCCCCAAGGCCTTGTATGTACGTAGCGGGGAATGTGGTGCGACTAAGAGTAAGGAGACTACCCCAATTATCCCCCTAATAATGACAAACAACGAATATTGGATGAAACAGGCCACAGCATTTATTAAACTTACAACTGTAGGACTCATCCGAACTTTATTCTTTTTCTTTAATTCAAATATAAATAAACAGATAAATATATATACATACCATAATTAACATATAAATTAACATATAAATTACACTTATTGCCCTACAGCCTCCAACTTAAATAACCGTCCTTGCCAACGAACTTAACCAGGTGCCTATGCACCAAAACTTTACCCACTGGTGTCTCGCCTCCCCCCTCGTCCAAACCAAAAATTCCCATCATCTTAAATGCTCTACCACCAGCCGGCTTTTTGCTCGGTGGGCACGTCCTATTCGGTAACTTAAAAGTTTACCTTACAGAGCAGGGGAGGTTGAGACCCACCATGTCCATCTCCTGACATTCCATCTGCTCCCCAACCCTGTTGGCAAGGACACGCTCCCCGCCACAAACCCCGCTGTTTTAAACCTAAAATCAGCGGGGAGCCCCACCAAAACCAACCAGGCCTGTTCCACCACTTTCTGCATGGCAAGACAAAAAAAGGTCTAGCCGGACCTTCATCACCCAGAAACACAGTAGCTGCCACATGCGCGACAACACCCTGTGGCAAACCAAAATCCCCTTACCTTCAAACACCTCGAAAGGCCCTCCAATTTTGCTTCATACGGCAGCGTATCATGCACTGATTATGGGCCCGCTGCCAAAAGATACGGGAATTGACCTCCGAACAATCGGGGTTATTTATTGATTTTTTTTTTTTTTTTATTTAAAATCGTTTTATTTTTTATTTTTTATTTTTTTAGAACTGCTTTGTTATAACATACGACAAGTCCTGTATAACACATACAGAACTTATAATAATCTCTATAATCATAATCTCTCTTCTTTTCTGAAACCAAAACGTTAAACATAAATAACCATAACTTAACATATATAACTTAACACACAGGGTCATACAGTGAACCCAACACCGCGCATCACGAAAGAACTAAAACACGCACCAATACCCTCTTAGGGGCAGACGCCAAAAAAACAGCTTGGTATCGTCCCAAGCTCAATGCCCGCCAGGTGGATAACCCGAACATTAGGGACAGGTGGGACAGCTGAACCTGCTCCGGGAGGAGCTGAACACATTTCATACCTCCGACACCAAACCAACAAACCTCCGCTTCAGAAGGCACACAACCCAAAAGCTCACCTCCCAGACGGACACCCGCATCTCACCTGGGAGTATAACCAGGAAAAGGACATCCATATATTATCTGTTTTCCAAGTGCACCCTGGGAATTGTTACTTGTACCCAATGAACTGGTAGTCATTTATCTACCTCAAAGGAATGAATAGATGAACCACCGCCGCTGAGAATTGAACCCGAACCCCCCAAGGATTGAACAAATTCCACAAAACCAGCATTACTTCACCGAGACATCTCACCATACCCCCTCCCGGTTCTTTGCACCACGTGCGCTGACATACCCATTCTTAAAGCCTCCAAGGCAGCGCTAAACCGAAAGGAATGACACAAGATTCTTTGCTGACTGTCCCCAGAACCATCAGACTTGAGCGAAAGACCCAAAAATTGGGAATGGGTAATAAAAATAAATCACATCCGCATAACTCAAAAGAGGGCCCGTGCATACTGGGCGCAGCTCACAGTTCTCTACAAAGGAAAAGTGCAACAGCCGAACCGCCATACCCTTCCCAAAACAACATTCGACCTGGATTGTCAAACACTTATAGTGATATGATCTGCAGGGCGCCGACTGGCGGCAAACAATACCCCACCACCGCATGGCCTACTAGGAATCACTAAAACCCCAACATGCACGGCCCCCCCGGAGCATAGCGTCCAGGTGGCCATGGAAACCGATCCACGGACCCATTCAGTCACTCTGCCAGACTGTCCGCCGGGCAAGGCGTCCCCTCCAGATCCGCCTGCGAGGCGATTGCCCCTTAAGCAAGCGAGGGAAGGAGGCTGTCAGCCGAGAAATGGCTTGAACAACCCCCAAATTGTCGCAGTGAAACACTACCCTTAGATTCTGAAACGTGACTGCCAGACCTCCCCCACCACCAAAATGGGGAAACACTCCAAAAAGCCCAGATTCTTTGTGAGCCCAGAGACATGCCAACTGTCCGGCCACACGGGAGCACACCAATTAGAGCCCAGAATGGCCAAAAACCCCACCTCGCCAGCTGCGTCCGTAAACAACAGCCCGGCCTCCGATGCGAGGCCGGTGAGGAGGAGGACCCCCCCGCCAACTGTTGACAGAACTGCTAGTCATATTTCCACCATCCCAGACTGCCATAGGTACAACAAGCGTTCCAAATGGTATCCTGGTAGCAGAACAATTTGGAACACTTCTGCGGAGCCCTTTCCCCAGTTACACTGGCCAGGATTGCAAACGCGCAAATCCAATTTGCGCAAGTTATAGGGATCTTCCTGTACTGGCATTTCTCCTTGTCTTTTTTTTTCCCCTCCAAATTTTTTACGAACCTCCTGTTGAAGGTGCAAGCCCAAGGGCCCTGACCAACACATAGGCGGACCCACGCGAAACGGCAAACCTGGGCGGTCACCTAATGCTAGGGACCCCCTAGCAGCAGCAGGTGCCGCGGCACCCGACGCCGTAGCAGGGGTGCCAGCATGCACACCCACTCCAGGAGAGGGTAACAGCGTGACCCCAAAAACAGACAAAAAAAACCTGTGGCTGGAGTGCCGGGGACCACACTAACCGGAGCTGACCATCTAATGGGGGGACCCTACCTGCTTGCGCACCCTGCTCCCTTTATTTTATTTATTTTTTTATTTTATATTTTTTGTAATTTTTTTTTTTTGACTGATCAAGAAAACCCCCCAGCGAGGAACCCCTGGACTGAAAAGAAGAAACATTAGTGAACTCACCAGCCGATGCCCGAGGAACCTCCCGCGGCAAAGGAAATGAAGATGATCCAGGCAGGACAGAGTTAACTTCATTTTCAGCACTGCTCAGCCCAGCAGCAGCCCAGCAGCTGGCCGGTCCCAGGAACTGCAGCCAGATCCTGTGTGAAGAGCCGTGGAGAGGAGCTCACACCCATTACTGGCCTAGCTCTGGATCCGCCGTGCGCTGACCACGTGGGGGCTGGGAAGGCCTCCCAGACCCCCCAGGATGCAGTGTAGGTCTTCTGGCACCCCTGGCCCGCTGTCCAAGGCTGGGGGGTGCGTGGGGGACGGCAGTAGTAGCAGACCGCGTGTCAGATGGAGCAGATGGAGCTGACACGTGGGCCTGGTGGTGCCTCAGGCCTGAAGGAACAGGGGTCAGCCAAGCTCTGGCCCATGCTCCTGCGGCCTACAGGGGCAGTAGCCGCGTGGGAGGCCCAGGAGAGGCCTGACCGCGGGAGGGTGAACCCACACCGGCAGGCAGGCCATGCTGGAGGGGAGCACATTGCTCCTGAAGGTGCCTGCCATCATCAAGGGCAGCAGCAGCTCTGAGGGCAGCAGGATTGAATCCACAGCCATCCCTCAAGCTAGAAAAGCATGCAGGCCCAGGACAAACAGGAGCACAGAGGCAGGGGAGGTTGTTTGCTGGCCAGAATCCCAAAAGGCACTGAGGTAAGATGATCCCTGCCCCACTACAAACCCATAACCACTCCCCTAAACACATATAGCCAATCACTAGCACCATCCCCACACTCATACATGTGCCCTTGTCCATTTAGCTATGCTGACTCCCCAGGGCCTCAACAGAGAAATCACAGAACTCATGCAAAATTAGTTTAACTGTTTTGTAAGATGCTCATATTTTTAGCAAACTATTACATTTATGTAGCTATATAAAAGTGTAAAATATTTCAGAAAATTCAGTCCTGTTGAATTTCTGAATGGCCAAATATATGTCTGTTATCTAGAAGTATAACGATTCCCAGTAGAGTTGAGCGAACCCGGACTGTAAAGTTCGGGTTCGTACCGAACATTATGGTTTTTGGACCCCGGACCCAAACACGGACATATCAGTGTCAGAGTATGTTCGGGTTGGAGTTCAGTGTTCGGTGATTTAATGGCGCATTTTGAAAGGCTGGAGGGCAGCCAATCAACAAGCGTTTGACTCATGTGCCGTTAGAAGCTATCACAGCCATGCCTACTAATGGCATGGCTGTGATTGGCCAGTGCAGCATGTGACCCAGCCTCTATATATAAGCTGGAGTCACGCTGCGCCGCACGTCACATGAGCTCTTATTAGTGTAGGGACAGGATGCTGCAGCTGTGTGGGACAGATTAGGAAAGAATTCTGGTGTTGAATCTGCAAACTACCTTGATTATTTTTGTGGGTGCTATACTACATTTTTGTACCCTGCCCTGAGCCCAGTGCCACAGAGCACTTTATATCTGAGAGTCAAATAGAACCGTCAAATACTGTGGTTACAGCGCAGTTTTAAAAATGCAAATTTTTTAGGTGCTAAAAAGTAAATTTGGGGCGTGCACTTCATATCTGAGAGTCAAATAGAACCGTCAAATACTGTGGTTGCATCGTACTTTGAAAAATTCACATTTCTTTGGTGCTAAATAGTAAATTTGGGGCGTGCACTTCATATCTGAGAGTCAAATAGAACCGTCAAATACTGCTGTGACATAGCAGTTTTAAAAATTCTAATTTTTTAGGTGGTAAAAAGTAAATTTGGGGCCTTCACTTCATATCTGAGAGTCAAATAGAACCATCAAATACTGTGGTTACATCGCACTTTGAAAAATTCACATTTCTCTGGTTCTAAAAAGTAAATTTGGGGCGTGCACTTCATATCTGAGAGTCAAATAGAACCGTCAAATACTGCTGTGACATAGCAGTTTTAAAAATTCAAATTTTTTAGGTGCTAAAAAGTAAATTTGGGGCGTGCACTTCATATCTGAGAGTCAAATAAAACTGTCAAATACTGTGGTTACATCGCACTTTGAAAAATTCACATTTCTTTGGTGCTAAAAAGTACATTTGGGGCGTGCACTTCATATCTGAGAGTCAAATAGAACCGTCAAATACTGTGGTTACATAGCCCTTTGAAAAATTCACATTTCTTTGGTGCTAAAAAGTACATTTGGGGCGTACACTTCATATCTGAGAGTAAAATAGAACTGTCAAATACTGCTGTGACATAGCAGTTTGAAAAATTCAAATTTTTTAGGTGCTAAATAGTACATTTGGGGTCTCCACTTCATATCTGAGAGTTAAATAGAACCGTCAAATACTGTGGTTACAGCGCAGTTTGAAAAATTCTAATTCTTTAGGTGCTAAATAGTACATTTGGGGTGTGCACTTCATATCTGGTGCAACACTGGCTAGTTACCGCTTCTCAAGAAAGTCTAAAGACTTTTCAAAAAAGTGAAAAATAGGTGTTATTGTGATTGCTTCATATACAGAAGCATTAATATACATTTCTACATTGTGTAAAGACACAACTACAAAGTTAAAAACCAAACACCAAAACAACGTGCTAGAGAATCTAACTGTGCATGGCTAGTGTGATACAATAAGTCTACATCTTAAAAATGCAATAACCCACATAAGATAGGCGAGAATTGTTTTTTGGAAATGGAACTTTGATTCGAATTTACTACATCGGTTACTTGTAATATCGTTTCACACCTACAACACTTGTTAAACAGATCTAAGTGATAGAAAACAGATTGATATTTTCTACACTAGAAACTACCAGATAACAAGCTGCTATATTTAAACCAGTTATTAATAGCTAAGAGGTACTTAAACAATGTTGTAATTCTGGGGCAATAACCTCACAAGTCAAACTGAGAGGTCAGTTTATAGGGAAAACTGTTGCCTGGATACAATTCTAAAACAATTTCCAAATGTCCTTTGCAGACTTTACATGCTGGAAAAACACAGGTGCCAACTGCTGTGGCTTTCTGCGGTGTGCAAACTGGCAAGGAGGGCAGGGTTGAGGAATGGGTGGAAGATGATGTGGGGGATGCTGAGGTCCTAGACCCCACATGGAATCAAGGCCATTTGAGTGACGTATGCAGTTTGGAGGAAGAGGCGGTGGTTGCACAGAGGCACCAGCACAGCATAAGAGGGAGCGGGGTGCAAATCCGGAGCGGCCGTCCCCTAGTCTTGTTGGCATGTATTAGCTCTAGAATTACCACAGTTATCCAAGTAACAGATGGAGCGATCAAAGGAACCATAACTGATTTAATGAGCCATTTGGAGTTTACTGTAGCGGCTGTGCGTGCTTTTGGCGTTCTCACACTGCTGCTGCTCGCCTGTCTGCGCTGCAGCGTAACTTCAGCCTTCCCGCTCACTGCCTCATATGCGACGTGCCCACAAGGTGGAACTCCACCTTGCACATGCTGGAGAGACTGTGCGAGCAGCAGCAGGCGATAATGGAGTTTCAGCTGGAGCACGCATGGGTCAGTCGCTCTGCAGCAGACTTGCCCTCCAATAAATCCTCGTTAAAGGATTTAAAGTGTACTCATTCCAATTACAGGGCCTGTAAAGAGTCCTGTATTGTTATTTATCGTCACGCCTGCTGCCTTCCTTGAATGTGGCAGCCGTTTCTCAGGCTCCCTCTCCGGAATCGAACCCTGATTCCATGTTATCCGTGGTCACCGTGGTAGGCGCAGAATGTAACATCGAAAGTTGATAGGGCAGACATCCGAATGGATCTTTGCCACCACGGTCACCGCCTCCTCAACCTCCAACTCCATATCCACCTCCTCTTCTTAGACCAGGGTGCAAAAGCGGAGTAGCCATCCCCTAGACAGTACACCTGCTACTGCCCACCGCAACCAGGGACCGAGCACACCAATGCCAGCTCCAAGGAGTTCCCTGGCATGGCAGTTTGAACGAGGAGAACCCAGTCGATTCCTGTGGCACCTCTCAATAGGCAAACAGGAGATGGGGCAGGAATCTCTCTCAATCCTTGTGAGTCGCCGCAAAAAGGTACGGAGCATTTGCTTCAACGTACCGTTGAAGCGCTCACACAGGCCATTGGTCTGTGGGGTGGTAAGGGGAGCTCAGGATTGGTTTAATGTGCACAATCTCCACAGTTGGTGGGTCATTTCAGCAGTAAACTGGGTGCCCTGGTCTGAGAGAATCTTCCAGGGAAAACACATCTGGGAGAACACTCGCATCAAGGCTTCAGCCACAGTCTCTGCCCGAATACTGCTCAGGGTACCGAGTCGCATAGTCCACAATGGTCAGAATGTACTTCTTCCCAGAGGGACTAGGCTTGGCTAGAGGACCTATACTGTCGACAGCTACTCGGCCGAACAGATCTTCACTAATAGGTAGGTGATGGAGGGGGACCCTGTGCCAGTCCCTTCTCTTCCCCACTCTCTGGCAGACATCTGGCAGTACTGCCTCAGATCCTGAGAGATGCCTGGCCAAGGCTCCTGCCCAAATGCCGTGAGCTGGCTTCAGTAGCTCATACCAATACTTCTTGGGTCTGGGGCTGGCGGTCTCTCACCAGCCGTGTCGTTGGGAAGCCTATTGAAAAAGTGCTCTAGCATGACGAGCTGGCGATCTCCTCCGAGAACTTGGCTCGATGGAAGTTGAGCCAGTTCTTGGTGGCCCTTGTGATGCGGCATGCCCACTCCGCATGGGTTTCCTTATACCCTCTCCGGGTCCCTCTAAACTTTTGGCGGTATTGCTCGGGAGTGACCGCATACCAGGCCAGGAGGATTTATGTAATAAAGGGATAGTCTCTCATCTGCTCTTCTGGTACAGCCCGGTAAATATCTGCTGCCTTCCCCACTAGTTTGCTGGCCAGGATGGTGACCTAGTTGCTGGGGTCCACGTCTTGGAGTAGGCACTGGTGCTCAAAGTCTTGTAAAAAGGGTAGCTCTCGGTAATATGCCAGGCGCCGTTCCACCTCCTTGAGCACTTCCTCCTCATCTCCGGCCCCTGGCTGGGGTTTGTTGCCTCACTGTGTGCCTGGCCGGCCTCCATGAGCACAGCAATCAATTCGGCCTTGTTACGCCCACCAGGCGTTATTCCTCTGGCTCCACACAAGACCTGCAGTGTAGGTCGCTTTAGAGCACTGTAGTTCATGGGTCTGTTGGCAGGGACATGGGATCCCGCCGCTTGCCACTAGTGATGTACCGAACGGTTCGCCGGCGAACGGTTCCTGGCGAACATAGCATGTTCGCGTTCGCCACGGCGGGCGAACATATGCGCGGTTCGACCCGCCCCCTATTCGTCATCATTGTGTAAACTTTGACCCTGTACCTCACAGTCAGCAGACACATTCCAGCCAATTAGCAGCACAGCCTCCCTAGCAGACCCTCCCACCTACTGGACAGCATCCATTTTAGATTCATTCTCAAGCTGCATGCTTAGTAAGAGGAGGGAAAGTGTAGCTGCTGTTCATAAGATAGGGAAAAGCATAGCTAGGTTAGGGATAAGGGTATGCTTTTTTTGGATTTTTTTTTTCTATGTAATGTAAATGCACTTAGTTGTCTGCCACTGCTGCCAGCTTCTGTGTCAGGCTCACAGTGCCCATTTCCCCAGTCAGTGCCACCAATTACATCTGGTGTCACAATAGCTTGGATTTAAAAACAAAAAACTTTTTTCACTGTTATAGATTGAATAGCAGTCAGTTGTCTGCCACTGCTGCCAGCTTCTGTGTCAGGCTCACAGTGCATACTGTGCCCATTTCCCCAGTCAGTGCCACCAATTACATCTGGTGTCACAATAGCTTGGATTTAAAAACAAAAAACTTTTTTCACTGTTATAGATTGAATAGCAGTCAGTGTCCTTAAAGCGGTGTGTTACGCTAACAGTGGATACGGTGACCAGTGCCACCACTTAGATCTGGTGTCACAATAGCTTGGATTTAAAAACAGAAAACTTTTTTCACTGTTATAGATTGAATAGCAGTCAGTGTCCTTAAAGCGGGTGTGTGTTACGCTAACAGTGGATACGCTGACCAGTGCCACTAATTAGATCTGGTGTCACAATAGTTTGGATTTAAAAAAAAAATAATCTTTTTTCACTGTTATAGATTGAATAGCAGTCAGTGTCCTTAAAGCGGTGTGTTACGCTAACAGTGGATACGCTGACAAGTGCCACTAATTAGATCTGGTGTCACAATAGTTTGGATTTAAAAACAAAAAACTTTTTCTACTGTTATAGATTGAATAGCAGTCAGTGTCCTTAAAGCGGGTGTGTTACGCTAACAGTGGATACGCTGACAAGTGCCACTAATTAGATCCTGCGTCACAATAGCTTGGATTTAAAAACAAAAAACTTTTTTTACTGTTATAGATTGAATAGCAGTCAGTGTCCTTAAAGCGGGTGTGTTACGCTAACAGTGGATACGCTGACAAGTGCCACTAATTAGATCTGGTGTCACAATAGTTTGATTTTAAAAAAAAAATAATCTTTTTTCACTGTTATAGATTGAATAGCAGTCAGTGTCCTTAAAGCGGGTGTGTTACGCTAACAGTGGATACGTTGACAAGTGCCACTAATTAGATCCTGTGTCACAATAG
>OW240920.1:99031838-99068102 GCA_933207985.1 Pelobates cultripes | reverse complement strand
TTTCAGTGTCAGTTTTCCAAATTCTTGATTTTGTAAAAGGGGCTGAGATCTAAAATTGTGAGGCCCCTTATAAAGCATGTTTTTGCAACCCCCTGGCATACACACATAGACATGCACACAACCACAAACTCACAGACACACAGATTCCCATACATACACACATATGAATATGCTTACTCACACACAGACATACAATCACAAATACACATACTTGGCCACAAAAAATGCATTCCCAACCACAGAGAAAAGACACATACAAATACACACAGCCACATAAAGGTTAACACACAAATATACACGATGGGCAGGGCCTGACTGCTGCTGCTCCAGGAAAGCTACTTTTAAATCTTATTGGGGACATTACTTCTATTTACCCAGCCTGAATACTTACCCATATCCCTGGGGATTGATCTGTGGCTTGATTGGCATCGATCTACCTACAATCGGTGATACCAGCTCATGCTTGACTTTCCTGTGCCCTGTGAATCTGCTATAAGATGGTGAGATACTTGGCCTTGGCGTGGAACATGCTAAATTTGAACCGTGTCCCCCTCCCATTTGGAACGGTGGGGGATATCCCAGTCCCCACTGAGATACTCAGGTGGACACTCAGACGAATCCTCATACTCACCGGTAATCCGCAGGGATTGAGGTCTGGCAGTCAAGATGGTTACTCTGCTAGAGACTACAGCCAAGAGCATATGCCTGCAGTCGCTTTATGCGCTAAACCACCGCTCCGGGCATTTGACCGCATCTGCAAGGAATTCTCGGCAAAGCTTAATGCTTGGAACCTTACTTCTACTCCTGTGGGCAGAGTCATACCTCCCCGAGTTCATCCCATTACTCAACATCCAAGCCTGTACTACGTGCCCTCAGAGGAACGTTTTAGAGGAGACGACGCAAGCAGCCATCGCGGCGGATGAAAATTCACAGATGATATGACCTCCAGACAATGCAGTCTGCCTGATCCAGAGGCCTTCAACTCATGCAGCCTGCACAGGAAGACCGACGGGCTGCATCAGCGAGCCCTGGTTAACCTTCTAAGGGAAAGCGAGCTGGATTGTCTGAAAGCTTGGGCGCGGTGTAAGGGCTACCTTGATATGGCAGATAATGGCGGAAGCTGGGACTCCCCAACCATTATTGGATGAGTGATCCACGGTTCTAACCTGCAGCCCAATTGTTTTCTTTGTTAGTTATGTGCACACTGTTTGATGTGACCGAAATATTCTACTCGTTTATAGTGCAATACTTGATATGCTGCAACTGTTACATTTAATTACCCAGTGGTATATGCAGCTTGAACTTCCCTACAGTTCTATTCTTTAACATTTTATATTTTTTCTGTATTCAATCTACTAGCATGATGCTCTTGTCTTCTCTCTCTCTATATAAAAATAGTGCAGTATCCCCTACATTTCGTGTATATTCTACTTTTCTGTATTGCTCTTTCTACTCATGTGAAATGTTACTGTAAACTTACATGTCATACTCATCACTGCAAACATAAAGAATTATATAAAAAAATAGATAAACGCAATAATACACATATAGAGGCACAGACTAAAATATATACAAAAACACACACACATACAGATATACACACATAAATAAAAGCATATTTCCGTACCTTTCCATACCTTTGGGGAGCAAGAAGCTGGTTTTCCTAGGAAAACAGTAAGAGGCTTTTGTTGCTTTTGTTTTCCCCATAAACCAAGCAAATGGTTATTTCACTTAACTCAGATTTATTTATTTTATTTTATTTATTTTTGTCATTGCAGAATAGATTCATTTATTCAGGAATATTTCCAATTTTATGTCAGTCTAAAATTTTACATTAAAATAGCCAACCAACAGGGGATATTGAAAGCGATAAGTCTTGGGTTAATTATATTCCATTTAGAAAAAAATGTTAATGAACATCTAAGATCAAATATTTCTAGGAGATTGCCTGACAGCATCTATCTTACGTCATTTTTTAAGTTTCTGGATTTGTGTCAACTAAATATACATTTCTCCAAGGGGTTAATATTTTTGTGATATCATGGAAGAAAAACAGGCTTTCCATCATGGATCTGTCAGCAAGGAAAGTGACAAGAGCTCTGTAACTAATCTTTGTTGTGGAAGCATGGAGAGAGACATGTGAAACTGCCAGAAATATCTGCCACGTTCTCACAGAGCCGAAAGATACAAACTGTCTGCGTTCTTCACTCAGTGTGTGTGTTTATTAATATTATTTGTACCTTCCTGCACTGATCTCCATGTTGATAGGCAAGTGAAGAAGAAACAGCTCTGAAAGAAGCACAGTGTGTATTTCTAGAACGATGGCCGCAAAAACAAGAAGGGGGTGGAAAGATTCACAGGATTCAGTAAACATTGAAAATTAGACTAAGCTGATGGTATAAAAAGTACCCTACGCCAACTCTCTTGAGAGTGACAGAAATTCATATCAATACATATTGTAAAAGAAAATAAATTAAAAAAAAAAAAGACACAAAGATACATTACTCCCCCATTGCTATCAAATCAAGTTTACTAGCTGAATAACTGCCTGTCCATCGTATATACCTTGATAACCCATCAGCAGCTACTATTTCCAGAAATGCATCTAATTTTACATAGATAGCTAGATAGCTAGATAGTCACCACTTTTCACCAGATCCATGCCACTGTTTTTTTTTTTTTAATGCTGCCCTATTTTATATAATTCATTCCACAGTTAAAACACATTGCTTGTAAACTCTGAAATGAGCGGCATCAGCCTGCAGCTATAACGGCAAAAACAGCTATTAATGTATACCCTCACCCATCAACTCATCTGAGTTGAAAGAACTATACCACATGGGATGCAAATCTAATCAGTACTAGATAAACCCACTCTGGGGCTATCGGCGACCTGTGGAAGAAAGCACGCGGCTCCAGTGAGCACAAAATGGAGGCACTCCATGGCGGCTGTTCTGACTTTTCATACGAATTTTCTGGCAATGCAGAGGAAGAATTCCTACCTACTCAGACTCCAGCACCGCTGGCAAGACCAAACAAGGCAGACTCAGACTCCTCATCGGCAACCACTTCGGTTTTAAAAACGCTTTTGGCGGATCTCCAAAAGAACATCTTGGCGCATGTCACTGCACTCAGATGAGACCTACAGGGCCTGAGAGGCCGATTCAGAGCACTGGTAAACACAACCAAACACCCAGAACATAGCTCAGCTTCAAAAGGACGTACAAGACATGCAGCAGCAGCACTTGATGCATGAGCGCCGCTTTGTGGGTCAAGAGGACACCCAGCGGAGAAAAAAATCTGAAGATCAGAAGTGTCCCAGAGGAAATCCCAGAGGTTGAATTGCTGCATTTCACAAGACGTTTGTTCGCGACCTTACTACCACCCAGGCAGGCCAAGGCAATTACCCCAGAAGACCTCTTCCATGTCCCCAAACCTGCTAAGGCACCAGCTACGACTACAAGGGACATTATCATCATCATCTTCCAAAATGGGAAATATAAAGCTGCAGTACTCACAGCCTTATGAGGTAAAACGCCTTTCCAATCAATTAGAGAATATGGCGCTTACATTCTTAGCCGACTTATCTAGTGGAACACTGGCATGGCATAGATTGCTTCAACCACTCACCTCCCTGCTTCAACGACAGAATATCAGATATCGCTGGCACCTATCACGACTGCTCTTTGTCCAACATGGGACTGACACACACCGTATCCAAGACCTTAAGGACTCTGCAGCATTGATGCAGGCTCTGGGCCTACCTCAGGACTCACTTACCCAGGAGGTGCCTCGTATTAGAACATCTCCAAACCACACCTGGGACACAGCACAAATCTCCCCGTTTACCCCGCAAGGAGCAACACCGGATCCCTACGGGTCTGTCACAACTTTAGTTGAGACTTATGGCAGCACACACTGTTTCCTGTTAATTTTACATTTTATAGTTAATTTGTTTTACTCCATAAGTTGGGCAACCTTAATGAGCTCCCATGACCTATCCTAGATGCATTTGTCGCACCAGACGATCCCATGAAGACCACTAGGTCTACCTATCCACCCTACCGCCCCCATCAAGACATGCTTCAACAGCTGACCATGGCTTGAATACGGGGGCTTTTATCAAGATATTTCTCAAGGCCCTTAGGGAGCACCCCTCCACCCACAGCGATATGCCCAATACTTGGGAACCTGAACCAGTTTTAAGTTATGCTTTAATCTCTGTTTTTATGTTTTTACCTCTGTTTTACTGCTACCATTAATTTCGGCACATGACACAGTAGCCCAGGTGAAAGCACCCTTCCTCCCCGTTAACAGCAACCCTACTCGACAATAACCCTCGCCATCATCAACTCAGCCTCTCTCTTCGCATTTAAGGCACTATGAGGCTACAGCCCAACCGCTTCCTGGTACCCTTATATCTATAGATGAACAACACAAAGGCACCCACGTCTAGGGACACTTGTTGTACCAGGGTCACACTAGCATACACCTCATTAATAATTCATAAGACCACTAGACACCCAGTGAAGGGTAATGTATGTATACAGCAAAACCCGAAAGCAGCACACTGTAATCAGCGGGCTGATAGCATTGTCTCAGTCATGCGCACTCGTCCACCCGTAATTACTAATTTAATCTACACAAAACCGATGTATAATCGCTACACAAGACATAAGAATAGTCTGAGCCTATACCACACTAGTCCCTTCACTACATGTTATTATGCCCTGTATTACACTATGGTTAAATGTTTACTTACTCTAACTTAAAAATGTGCAACGATATTCATGCCACCAAATGGCTTTCTATCCCTAAAACAAAACACTGTGCGATTATCTCAAAGTCATAATATTGTTCTACCATGTTGTTTATTCTGTGTTTGCCCATGCTGTTGTGGCGGGCAAAGTTTATTTGTAATACTATGCACAAAGTAAAATAAAGAATTTAAAAAAAAAAAAAACACATTGCTTGCATTTCTATCCTTTAATTACACTAACAATTTTTTTCAATGAACTTGAAACTGGCAAGGGATTTGCAGATCATATTTTTTTATTTATTACTGCCATTTTTTTAAAGCGCCAACATATTCAGCAGAACTGTACAATTAGGGTAGAACATACAATATGTACAGACCAATAAAAAAGGTAAAGAAAGCCCTGTCCGTGGGCTAACGTCTGCCTGCATTACCAAATTTCAAGATTTATCATCTGCTTTTTTTTCTATTGGCCTACAATTTGTAATTATCTTGTTAATACTGCACAATTTAGTGTTAAGTGAGTAAACCATTCTGAAGTTTTGTACTCTATAATATATCAATAGCGGTTTACTGTACACTGATGTCTCCTTTCTGAATTACGGGTCTGTCTCAAGGAAATTCATCATTGAAATATATCTAGCTATTCTGCATAATTAGAGCTTAAATGGAAAAGAAACAACCCAGTGCATGAGTGCAGTAGAAATGCATGGGTACATGGTTTTCATACTACACTAGTGGGCAAAATCGTGGAAACCTTTAATGGCTTATAACAGGCTCAAAAACATCAGGTTTTATTTTTTGTGAATAATACCATAAAATGATACATCATTAAAAATGATAATTTAATACATAATGTAATGAAACACCATATTTTTCCAAAATTGCATTTTGAAGGAAGTTCAAGAAAACACAAAAAGTCATGATTAAAGCAGTATGGACACCGCAACCCCTGAAATTAATGAAAATTTCATGAAGATAGAATTTCACTGAAATGCCAACCCAGTCAAGAGATATACAAAGACAAAGCAGGGACTACTATGTTTCTGTATATTTCCTCCACCTGACTTTCTTAGACACTGGGCAGTTTCAATCCTGAAAACCATCACCAGTGTCATGCATGCGCAAGAGTACAGCAGGGACGTGGAAGAGAACTGGCCGGAGGAAGATGGCCATGCCCATGAGGGACAACTTCAGGTAAGTAAATCTCTCCTTTACCTCCCCACACGGCCACTGAACTACCAGCGGCAATGTCAACTTTTTGGGTCTTTGCAAATTCTGCCGAGTCCCCAGGAGGTGACAGTGCTGCTTTAAACAGAGAAAGGCATAGTAAAGTTTATTTCATAAATTCTCATCACTTCTGGTAGTACTAAGTCAGGAAACCTTTTGCCTCAGTTACAAAGCTACTCAACTATATTAGTGATATGTTTATGCCATTTATAGTACCATCACTCACACAAAATATGCCCGCACCTTTTGTTGCCATACAACCCCTGATTATTACACTAACTGGTTGGTGTAATGCATTCAGGCAACAAATCTGATATTCTGGTCTCATCATCCAGATAACTATGTCATTAGTTCATGCTAATCTCGTCCTTCTTTGTTTGGTAGATATAAATGTTTTTTTCCTTTGAATTCTAGAATTTAAACCAAAGTATTTGAGTCTGTGCCTAACAGTCCTATACTCATCTTCAAACCACATAGAGACAACTCAATTGACAGTTGACTCTGATGATATTTTTCTATCACTTAAACACTTTTTAAATGACTGCATGCTGCTGTGCACCTTTTTCTGTCTGGTTTTGAATTTACTGAATTGAATCTGCAAATACAACTTACATTAATTTTGAGTTATATTATAATTAGGGTCTCCACTATTCACCACTAGGTTCTTCCCTTATATTGTATTAGCCCCCACTAATGGGGGTGGGATGGACAGCTGCTATCCCCATTATTTATTTTAACATCCTCCACCCAATGCCCATGGGTGATGGAATGGGCGAGGGGCTATCCCATGAGGATGAGACCTTTCTAGCAACTGGGCAGCAAGGGTATTAATCACCTGCCTTAAAACACTTCCTTTATAATAAGATGGGAGTCTTCTTAAACCCCTATAGGTTTATTTATTTAACTCTTTTCATCTGGTGGCTAGTTATAAAGCACTAGCTAGCAACCACAAAACTAACTGTCTCACCTTCAAGTATTTTTAACTATTGGCTCCCTGGCTGCTAGCACTGCCAGTGAGCAAATAGTTTAGATTTTTTTTCTTTAATTCTGGGCATGGATTTGAAACTCTCATGGTCCAGATTTTTGTCACTTGGCAGCATTTGGTCTAGCTGAAATCCAGACCAAATATAGGCCCGATCATGGCCTTAATGGCAAACTCTAGACATTGTTAAATAGTGGAAACAATGCTCATAATTTGCAGTCTGACTTTAGTGAAAAATACCATATATCTGTCAAGGCTAACCTAACCCTAAAATGCAAACATAGGTAAAGAGAGAAGAAAGTTAAAACAGTTGGGAGTGGAGCACAATAAGTAAGGATGTTACACGTACATATCTATCCATGTATAATGACGCAGAAGTAGATTCTAAAAAAACACATAAAAAAAAAACCAATAGTGTAAATCTGTATGACAAGTAAATAGGAAAGAATGTTTCTGGAATCACTAACAAAGGTGGAGCCAAAAGGTGACACTTGGCTCTGGTGGTATGCGCCTGCGGATTTTTGAAGTGATGGTACGGCACTTCGTAGGTAAAGTTAAAACTATTTATTAGTAGATAATGAAAGTAAAAACCCAATTGGGTATAAAAATAAACAGTGAACAGTAAATATTCAAACTATCCAATACGCGTTTTGACAAATTCAGCTTTCTCAGTTGAATACGTGGGATAAGAGTAGTTCATTTTTAGCGTCTTTAAATAGGAGATGAATGAGTAATTCCCAAGCTTTTTGAGTATGTTGGAATGCAACTTGCGGTCCAAGAGTTGATTGGTGCTTCCGCTGGTGTGTTACTTCTTGTTCGCGTCATTGGGCTGCGTTTCAGTGCTTGGTGATGTAAAATTCTAGTGTCTTCGTCTCGATGGAATGCAAAGTGCGTTCCAGCGCTTGTAATAGTGTCATCTGTATCCGGATCTTGGAAATGGAGCGCAATTTGTGTTCCAACCTTTGGTAAAATTAGTCTAAGTTTGTCCAATACAATAATAAACAGTTGAAATGCAATCTACTACAAAAAATTAAACCAATAACAGGTTTCAAATATGTCAGATAAAATCAAATATGATAAAATAAAAGCAATTAGTGAAAGCATTATCATGACGAAGACAACCCATGCTATATTTTAGAAACAGAAGATCTAAATTTTAAAGACAACAATCGATATATATAGGTTAATATTCACTTTTTTTTACCCATATGGGAAAATATAGAAATAGGGTAAAAAATGAATGGGTAATTCATTTTTAAAAAATAATAAAAAAAGAATTATGTTAAAAATATAGCATTTGGGCGGAGCTTAACAACCAAACCGCATGGACGCCATCTCTCAGAGCTCCTCTGGCTAATCTAAAGACATCCAGGGTCCCACTGAGTCCCAGTCAGGCACGCATAGTACTCAAACCTCCCAGATACAAGGGGCCACCCGCTGATGCACTTCTTATTCACCCAAAAGGGCAGAAAAACACGCTGCAAAAGTCAGGCCTACCTTGGCCGGCGGATCCCAGACATTATCGGTCCGACCGAACTACCACACTACTTGAGAAGAGTCACTGCTGGGCTCCTGCCACACACAAGACAAAAAGCTGGAATTTGATGGACAATTCCGAATTAATAAAGCCAAGCAGGCACCCCTAACAGCCCCAAGGGATGTCATCGTGAGATGCCACTCTCTGATAGACAAACGCCGCTTACTAGCAGCAGTATGGGACAAGACCCCCTACACATTTTAATCCTCTCATCTTACCTTTTTTAAGGACATTACCCGCAACACACTTCAGTGGAGAAAATCGCTGATGCAACTCACCACCCTAACTTCGCAAAGTGAAGGTGGAATACAGATGGCTCCTGCCTAGGACCCTAGCGGTTAATCGGGACAATGTCGTTCTGAAACTCACTTTGGTATCTGAGGCTCCATCCTTCCTCCAATCACTGGGCCTAGCACAGGGGGCTATGACCCTTTCAACAATGCCATCATCACACACTTGGGACCCTAGCAGGACGGTCCCATTCATCCCACGACATGACAGGTGAAAGTAGGCAGTTACATGAATCTTGTAGCAGCAACAGTGTCGTCTTGCACCTAATGCTCTTGTTTCTGTTTGATGCATGTTATCAGCTGACCTTTTTAAGTTGTTACACACCAGAAATTTTAATTTAAACCTGGGCCTCACCTCTCTTACCAACGGATCCAGTCCGAGCATCTTAGTCTTCCCACACCCCCCACCCCCCCAAGCCCCGTTTGGTTAGGGGTTGGTAATAGTAGGCTGCACGGCATGTTTTATTCAAACCCACACATACTGCCCAGCAACCCAGACAGTAGGTAGGGGCACCCACCACCGACCCACTCTGAAGGTCTCCCAACTAGACCCTGTCAGTGCGAGACAACTCACATGTCAACACGCTATTAGCAATTTAAGCCCTTTACCCTCTCGATCCACATACTCTCAGTTACGCCACACAGGACCGCGGGGTGTTACTTACACTATAAGACAATGCTCAACTAACAAGCAAGCCATATCCAGCCTCACAACAACACTAAACACTAAACTAAAACTACTACGTTTGAATGTTCGTCTTTAATATAAAAAAATAAGTGCACTGTCTTTTCCGATTTACTGTTTTACTGATTTGTCTTGCAACCAATATTTGTTTCTCACAATCTACCATATACTGGCGTGTATATCTTTTTTATGCACTGTAAAAATAAAGAATTAAAAAAAAAAAAAATATGGCATAAGTTCGAAATTTTGGTATAATGCATAGATTATAATATTAGTTTGTACTGTGTTTGTGAGATATTGTTTTATCCGATGTTTGTATTAAAGTCACCCCCGTCCAATCTTTTTTGACTTGTTTATTTGCACAAAAGAAAAGGTGCTTAGGGTCCTGATTGTGTTGGGTTTTAAAATGTTTATAAAGTTGTAAAGAAATTAACTTTTTAGACCTCACCATTTTTATTGAAGATTCCAAAATCTGCACAAAGAATTTCTTTAAAACTGTAGATGCAAACAGTTATATTCAAAAGAAGAGTTGACATCATACCCCTTGGCTAGGAAATTACCCGAAAAGCCAGTTTTTAAGAATCAAAAGAAATTGCACACAAGAACAAGACTACGTAATTCAACCATCCAGAATTAAAGAACGATTCATAGAGAAAGGATACGACGAGCAACACCTTAATAGAAGAGTTGAAGAAGTCAAAAACACCTAAAGAAAACAATTACTAACATATAAACCCAAAAGTAGAAATAATTATAACAACAATTTGCCCTTCATTTGCAAGTATAATGGCCAACATAAAAAAGTATGCAAGTTAATCCACCAATACTGGCCTATTCTAGGATGACCCGATCCTCAAAAATATATTACCTTCAAAACCACAAATAGTCTATAGAGGTTGCAAAAACCTAAAACACTAATAAAAAGCAGCTTCAGAACTACGAATCCTAAAAACTTTTTACAAAAAAGCATAGGATTCTACGGTTTCGGCATGTAGAGAAATATGTAGTAAAAAAAGGCATATCACCAATTTGGAAGAGCATATAAATAAAATGTATAAAATCAAAGATCAACTGACTTGCTTTTGAAAAAATATTATATATGTTTTAAGATGCCCCTGCAACCTAATCTATATTGGCAGAACAATGAGATGCCTACATACGAGGAAAGCTGAACACATACCCAAAATCAAGAAGGGACTAGAAACACACACCGTATCTAAACATTGTTGAAACCCACCATAATCAGGACCCTAAACACCTTTTCTTTTGCGCAATTAAAAAAGTCAAAAAAGATTGAAGGGGGGGGGGGGCTTCAATACAAAAATAGGAATGGAGGAAACGCAGTTTATATTCAATTTTAATACCCTGCCACCCCATGGGCTCAACCAAGATTTCGAGCTATATAATTTTCTAAAATACATTTCTCCTTTTTTTCAATAAATGTCTCCTTTTTTTTTCTATTTTTAAAACAATATCTCACAAACACAGTACAAACTAATGTAATAGTCTATGGGTTATACCGAAATTTCAAACCTTTGCCATATTTTTCACATAATTTTTTTTTATTATTATTTTTTATTATTATTTTTTTTTAATTCTTTATTTTTGAGTGCATAAAGAATAAGCAGTTACATATGCATTTGCCATGACCCAACAGCATGTACACACAATATGATAATGAACATCGATTTGGTAAGGCATGGCATGGGAACACAATGCACATTTTTTAATATATATACATAAGTATATACATAAGTAGTTATGAGGTGAGCATCAAAAATGCATGACAATCTTTTATTTAAAGAAAATAAATAAATAAAGAAAATTGCAATAGTTGGTCAACGTTGCCCACAGACTACCTTATGTAGTGTAGAACTTATGTAGTGTAGGAGACCTGTTATTCAAAGCTTTCCAAGCGTTGAAAACAATAGGGATCCATAACGTAGTAGGTTAAACTGCAAGCTACAGGTAACACAACGAGCATGAACATGAAAAAGTCATACATTAACCAAACTTTATAAATGTTGTGATCTGTGGTTCTGTGATTTGGTGTGTCAGCTTCCACAGCTCGGATGAGGATCCTCGTGTGCGCTTTGGTCTTTAGCCCTGAGTGTGTGTTCGGTTCCCCTGTCCATTCTCCCTATTCTCCTGGTATTGTTCCCATAGGTCCCATGTCCTGCCAAATTTTTGGGTGGTGTGCCTGACCAGAGAGGTTAACATGTCCATTTGGTAGTTATCCTTTATCTTAGCTATCACTAGTGCCATGGGGGGCGTTTCCGTGTAGAGCCAATTCTGAGCTACCGCCCTTCGTGCCGCCAGGTAAATCATGTTTAACAATTGTTGCTCTGGGCGTGGGAGGCCATCTGTTGGTCTGGAGAGGAGACAGGCCCAGGGGTCCAACCGCAGGGGTCTCTGCAATATGTTTGAGCTTAGGTTGGTGATTCGAACCCAATAAGCCTGTACTGAGGGACATTTCCACCACATGTGCACATATGTGCCTTGTTCCCCGCACCCGTGCCAACAGAGATCAGTGGGAGTGATCTGCATGCAGAATTGTTTTAGTGGAGTGATGTACCATCTGAAAAGCATTTTGAATGATTGCTCTTGGAGGGTGACACATATGGATGATCGTGCTGTGGCCTCCCATATGTCCTGCCAGTCGGAGCCCTCCAGTGTCTCTCCCAGGTCTGCCTCCCATTGGTCCGTGTATTGGAGCTCCCCCCACTCTTTGGCTTCCCCGCTAAGGTGTGAGTATAGTGATGAGCTAAGTCCCTTGGGGTGTTTTTCCTGATAGCAAATGTTCTCAAACCAGGTGAGGGGGAGGGTGGCCGTCTCCTTGACACCTTTGGAGCCTCGTATCTGTATGTAGTGGAAAAAGTCCCTGTTTGTTAGGGGGGATTCTTCCCTGAGCTGATCGTATGTGATTACTTGACCGTTTTTGTATAGGTGGCAGTATCTCTGGATACCTGCCTTCTCTAGGCCCCTAAAGTCGCCTGTCGTTATTCCCGGTGGGAAGGATCTGTTCCTAAGCACGGGGGTCATTGGGGAGGGGAACCTACTTAAAGAGTATTTAGTTGCTATTTGATCCCAGATTCTTAAGGAGTTTGTTATTGCCGGGAAGGTTATCCTAGGGAGTGCTCTGTGTGTCTTGTGTAGCCATGGATAGAACTGGGGTAGGTCTTGCCCCATTGATGAGGTTTCAAGCTCCACCCATCATCGGGTGTCAGGCACGGAGTGCCAATATGCTATTTGTGCAGTCTGCGCTGCTAGGTAGTATAGGTACAGGTTTGGCAGCCCCAGTCCCCCTCTGTCCTTGGTTCGATATAGGAGTTTTCAAGCTCTTCTGGGTCGTTTCTTTTGCCAAATTAACATGTCAATCGCTTTTTGGAGTGTGAATAGGTCACTTCTCTTAACCGGTGTGGCCAGGGCCTGGAACAGGAACAGTAATCTGGGGAGGATGTTCATTTTGACTGAGTGGAGTCTGCCTAGCTTTTTATTATTTTTTAACAATGAATTACCCATTCACCTTTTACTCTATTTCTATATTTCCCCATATAGGTAAAAAGAAGCGAATATTAACTATCAATCTCACTAATTACATGTCCCCTGTGCACGTTTATTTTAGCATATTTGACTTTATCTGACATATTTGAAACCTGTTATTAATTTTATTTTTTTTAGTAGATTGTATTGCTACTATTTATTATTGTATTAGGCTCATTTTACTCAGGTTGGAACACAAATTGCGCTCCATTTACGAGACCCAGATACAGATGACACTATTACAAGCGCTGGAATGCACCTTGCATTCCATCGAGACGAGGACGCTAGAATTTTCCATCACCACGCACTGAAATACTGCCCAATGACTCAAACAAGAAGTAACACACCGGCGGAAGCACCAATCAACTCTTGGACCGCTAGTTGCGTTCCAACATACTCAAAAAGCCTAGGAATTACTCATTCATCTCCTATTTAAAGACCCTAATAACAAACTACTCCTATCACACTTATCCAACCGAGGAAGCGAATTTGGCTAAGCGCGTATTGGATATTTTGAATGCTTACTGTTCACTGTTTATTTTTATACACAGTTGGGTTTTTACTTTTATCATTTACTAATAAATAGTTTTAACTTTACCTACGAAGTGCCGTACCATCACTTTGGAACCTCATCTATACACAGAGGGCGTTGGATCTCCCTTCAAAGATCCACAGGCGCATACCACCAGAGCCAAGTGTCACCTTTTGGCTCCACCTTTGTGAGTGATTCCAGAAACCTTCTTTCCTATTTACTTGTCATAAAGATTTACACTACTGGTTTCTTTTTATGTGTTTTTTTTTTAGAATCTACTTCTACCTCATTATACATGGATAGATATGTATGTATCACATCTTACTTATTGTGCTCCACTCCCAACTGTTTTAGCTTTTTTTGTGTATTTCATTTAAGGTGTGGGTTAAGGGGATACCGCACAGAAGTGTCCTGAGCACCTAGTACCACAACCACTGTGTAATTCTTCTTTGTACTACAGATGAAGACAGGACAGAAGCACATACCAGTGCTAGCGTGGTGCAGAGTATAGATAGGCGGAACGTCTGCGTGCAGGTAGAGTGTAACCATCAACAGGACTAGGTCAAAAGGAGTACAGAAAAACACAAATATGTAAAACAAGCCCAGGTCAGGATTACAGAAGTCTCATATCTACAGGAATCACAACAGGGCAATAAACCCATGTTAAACCAGAAATTATATTCCCTGTAGCACGACTCTGTTGTTCAGCATCACATTTGAGACACTAGAAAGTGCATACCAATGATGCCAAGTTGACACAGTATACCACGGCCACGCATTAAAATATTATCCTAATCTTGGTGTGCATAAAACGCAGTCAATTTAGAGTGATTCCCATACTAATAGATGTCAAAATAATGCCCAGCGTCAGTATGGTCACTTCACTTTGTACAGCAGAACAGATGCCAGGATGGTGCAGTTACAATATCCTGCTGCATGTTTGATCCATTATGCCTCCAACAAATGGTTATGAGGGAGGTTGAGGAGGCCCTATCACAAAAATGTTTTTGAGTATTTTAAAAAGATAATCTGGGGGGCGGGACCTGAGCAGCATGGCGACTGGCAGCACTTTCAAGGAGCTCCAGCTACTAATCTTACCGTGAGCGTCCTACACGAGTCCCAGATTGCCCTGTGGCCCTTAATGTTCGACTTACCTGCGCCTGCGACCAACTGAAGCGAGCTGAAACGCCTCTGGAAGCAGCTCCCTCTGCAAAAGATGGAGAGGCGAGTGAGGCCTAGCCGATGAGACTCACACCCTGAGACAGCATACCCCGCGACTTACTCAACCAAGATGGCGACGGCCTCAGGAGTTAGCGAGGCACTGTCCATGCGGCATGGGAGGCAGCAAACAAGAACCCAATGACAGATTCCTGTAGCACCTAGACGAACTCTGTCAGCGATTCAGGGCTACCCTAGAGGCAAGACAGGGGCATGTTACACCCTCTCACCCTGCACTGGAGCCCAGGAGCGGAGGGAGTAGTGGAGGTGGCGGAAAAACTCTGGGCGATCCAACGACACACAAATGAAGGCACCCAAACTCTGGCCCACCCAGGATGCAGGCTACAACGGGCAAACCCCAGGCATCGCCAACATGGGCAGGGGACCACCCGCATCCAGCGGAGACGCAGCAACAGGTCCGCCTGTCTCCCCAACGTGGGGCAGGACTTGGACTCTTTGAGGCCACAAGACCGTGGAACACAGATGCCGATCTGCAGGATGGCCCGGGGCGGGTGGCATATCTCCCACAACGCTTCATCTGCAGATGCCTGGGACCCCCCTAGGACCCACAGCCCGAGCAACCTGCCGACCGGGATAGGCTGAACGCATGACCCGGGACTGTAATGTACTCTAATGCTAACATTGATATTGCTTAGCATGCTGCCTTACCCCCTCTTGATCTACCTGCCCTAGACAATGCCCTTAACACTAGGTGCACTGTGCGACAACACTCCCCAACCCCACAAGATATACTTAAGCGAACAAACTGCTTCCCATAGCCCAGGCCAGTGGTACGCAATCATCTGTTTAAAGCAACTCTCACCCTACAGTTCACCCACCTACCTAGCACTATATGTTAAAGCTTGATATTCCCCCAAAAAGTGGACATCTCCCTACATGTCCCTAGCTTAATGACTAAGCAACCCCACATTCACTAAGCGATTACCTAATGATTTTACCAAACACGTAATACAAAAATTATGCATATAATATAGAAACCCCTACTGTTAAATATAATTGTATCAAATACGCTAGAGGATTGCCGTTGGGGTACCTCACAAGCGGATGTTAAACTGATATGCACTGCAAAATAAAAACATTTAAAAAAAAAAAAAAAAAGATAGTCTGACTGAATTCACTGAATTTTAATGAACTGAACTTCCAAAACAGACCAAAATATATCATAAGGCAAAGCTCTGTACTTTAGTCAAGTCTCAAAATAACAAAACTTGACAAAGGCAGAAATGCTGCTATCAGTTTCTGCCAATTCCCCTAGTTGTTTCTATTGATAGCTGTGGCAATAAGCAATTGCCTTGATCACTACTCATCGGTCTCGCAGGATCCTCCATAGACATAAGTGCTGCATTCTCTTGAATGTGAGAGCATAGCACTGATATGGGATCATGGCAGATGAAGTGCCATTAGCTGAAGATCAAAAGCAGCACCAGTGGAGGACATCATCAGGTAATTATAACTTACCATGTTGCATCTCCATGCCACCACACCCAATGTCACCCTCGAGAGTCACCTTCGAGAGTCTTTGCAAAATATACAAAGATCCTGGAATGTGACAGAACCATTTTAAGTTATAGTAAACCTGCCTGCTTTACACAGTTTTAACTTGGGGTCAAATTTTAAAATTGTGTATTTCAAAAGGATGACACACACCTCCCCTGATAGGGTAAGGCTTTTAGAAAAAAAAATTACAGCATGATACAGTTGAGGATGACAGATGTTTACTGTTAAGATGCAAATGTGTCACTCCACAAGATGCAAGGAGCTCACTCAAATCATAATTGAGTAGCCAGTGTGGGCAACCTGAACTTGGTAGCTTGTACAAAAAAAGTATTTTTTCATAGGAGATATAGGTCTATAGTATACCTAGATATATAATATTACCTTTTGATTAATTATTGAAGTGCACCCATCATACACCTACATTTTGGCACACAGCCTTTCCCAAACAGCTGTACAGCCAGTGGCTTAGTGCTTTTACAAATTACTTATGTGTCAAACATCCTCCGACTTGCAGTCAATCATTTTTAATCCAAATTAAATTGTGTTAAGCATCTGAATCTGCAATCTTGACAGTTTGTTCCTGATTACTCACAATTCAGTGATTAAAACAAATACTTTACTGCAATAAAATTTACATCTTTATAGTATAAAACTAAACTCTTATTATGAAGTAATATAATAGGTGACTATTAGTTAAGCTGTACCTGTGGTACTGTTCTTTACTCGTGTACCTTGGAAATACAACGGACGCCACCCACACTTTAGTTCTGAGACACATTTTAGTTTAAGAGGAACACTATGGTTACCAATACAACTTTAATTAATTTGATAGATTTAGGGTTCATTAACATGCTATATTTTTGGCATGCTCAAATTGTTAAGGTTTTTCACACACACAAAAAATAAAACACGTACCTTTCATGCCAGAAAGACTTCCTTATCCAATGTGTACACACACTCTCAGCCTCAACAGCACTGAGTGAGTGGATTTTAATTCACAATATGGACAGGTAGTGATATTCTTTCTTTGCTGTGCTGTGTGTCCTCTCCTTCGAATGTAGCTTATTTTGTAGTTTAGATCATTCTGTTATTGACTGAGATGAGTGCATATATTTGATAAGGAAGTCGTTTTCTGGACTGAGGAGACAGGGCTGTGTTAAAGCATGGGCACACTGGGCAGTTGCCCGGGGGCCCCACAAGCATAGGGGCTCTATAGGTCACGAAGGGTACAGGGCAGCAGCGCCTTCTGGGCATCTTCAAATTCGTATCGTGATAAGTCAATGTGGAAAATATGAGGACAGAAAACAGAATATAGTGTAGTATATTCTATAGGTGGTGAGGTAAAATAAGAGAAATGCCACTTACAATTTTCTGGAGCTTATGTTCAGCTCCAGATATATGCGTCTGGGCGGTATGATCCCCTTCCAGGCATATATATCTGGATGTGTCGCTCAGCTTGGTTCCTTGTAGATGGTAGGCCAGTGTCAAGGGCCAGTTGAGGCTCCAAATTGCAGTGTTACAGATATTCACCAATAACACAAAATGAGAATAAAAACAGAAAATAGTGCTCTCTGTTTTGTTGGTGTAAAAGTAAAATAAAAGGAGATATAGTCACATAAGGAGAGCAATAAATTTGGATTTTGCTCAATCCTGTGTAGCGTAGTTGGTTTACTCCCCACCAAGGAGGTAAAAATTGTGTCTCCTTCGGATAAAATCTTCATGGATAAAATCAGGAAGGTCCAGCTAAGGTTAAAAAACAAGTTTTATTTAAAACAAAGATAATAAAACCAATGACAAAAATGCTATTACCCTTCACCCTAAGGGGCTTTTTCAAAGTGTCTTAGGGGCTCCATAGACTTACCAACTTTTCAGTATATTATCCCGGGAGAATTATTCAGAACCTTCAAATCCTCTTTATTAAAACTTGGACTAATCACCTTGGTGTCAGCTGTTATCCGTACATGCGATCTTGCTGTTGTGAATACATATCTTAACGAAAATATGTACACGTACTAATTGTACATAAGCAAGACAAAATCATCACACATCATTGTTTGATGCCGTAAAGCTATAATAACGTTATTCTAATATATTTAACACCCCATGTCAGGTGCCTCCCCCTGCTACCTACTAAATGTTTGTGTGGAATTATCTTTGCTATACAGTATGTTTTTAATGTTTATTATTATGCAGTCTTGTGCAAAATATTTTTTTTAACAAAACTACACATATTTGAGCATGCGAAATACTGTATACTAATTAGGCCAAAACCCATCAAATGTATTAAAGTTGTGATGGTACCTTGAGTGTCCCTTTAAGGTTTCATAAAAATCATAAGCGAGGAGAATGGGAAACCTGATATTTGGACATTTCCCCTCTTTTGCACTTACTTTAAAACATATGCCTCAACTTAGGTGTTTTAAAACATGTAAAGCTATTAACTGTTTTCATTTAAAATGAATAAACATTTACATGTATCTAGTTGAAACTGTAATGCTGTGTAAAATGGATTTATGTTCTAAAACGGGCAATATAAAGATCACTGTAAAATAATTTTGATTTACAAAAAAATAGCAGGAGACTTATATGTTTCATTATATCAGTTAACTCTGTGACTAGTTAATATGTATTATATTTTTACCTCAATACAGCTAGTAAACCATACCATTTACCATAAATAAAGTCCCCAGCAACCTCTCTCCCTACGAAGGAAGATAAAATGCTGATAATAAAAAATGTTTTAATAAATTGAAAATTATTAATAAATATGAGTACTTGTGTGTTTGTGCTGCAAACTGACTTTCTTCTCACGCAATACTTCAACAGAAAAAGAACACTCTGTTGCGTTCTTCAGAATCCCTAATAATAATTATTCTGAGGCATAACGAACTTCTGTACAGCAAATAGCACTAATGACAGTCCTTATCCGGTAAAGAAGTCCATAATGTAGCAAGAGAGATGCTTAGATGGAATCATCTCTGCGCTTATCATATTGCTCACATACTGAATTCCTTTTTACACTCCCTTCCTTATATACCTGAGTTATTATACTTTTTTTCTTCTAAGTAATGTGACATGTCATCTATAGCCAGATGTCCTGATTGCTAGTGACTAGTGTAAAGGGCTATTTGTAAACTCTATTTAGCTATGGCATATCCTTCTATTTCTAATACTATCTGAGGCCTAAAGATTAATTAACATATCAAACTAGCCCTTTAACAAGCCCTTTTGTTTAACTCATCAACAGACCTTTGCAGTGACATATTCAACTATATGCATATAAACATACATATTATATGTTCTTGACCAAATTACAATATTCTACAAAATTATTATAAAAATAAAAAAAAATTAAAACATATTGTATAACTTACTTATAAAAACATGGCCAAACAAATTGCCATCATACACCAATACAACTGTAAAGTACAACACAACTGCAAAATTTAAAACAGCAAAACTGTACAAATCACTGGAAGAAATTAAAAAGCCATGCAAGCCAAACAAATCACAGTGTAGATGAAAACCTCTGACAGTCAAAAAGCTTTCATTTGTGTGTCCTCCTGTTACTTAGAGGGTCTACATTTTTGTTTTAATACAGTATTTGTTTTCCAGACTGGTTTGAGGTCTGGGGCACCCCTCACCATTTACTGATGTAGAGAACATTTGAGAGATAGTTTCCTAAATTCTGGGATCTCACAGACACCAGACATTTTTTGTCTTCACTCGTGTTTTTTCCCACTGATGCTCTCCGCTCTAGCACCAAATGCTAGTTTGTACTAAGTAGCATGACTGGTGTTTCACGTTTAGTAAAACCCTCCACTGGCTTCTTCTAGGTGTAGGGATTAAGGGATTCCACCATGCTAACAATAAATGCAAGCGCATCACTGTTTCTATGGTTTCCTATTGAGCAGTTTTGGTCTGGTCAGAATTTATTTTCTGACTTTGTTATTGATATGCACCATAAAACAGCAGAAATACTGCTAGTGCAAGCTATAGAACTGCACCAGGGCACCAGGGAGCCCAGCTTTCTGCTCTTCAGAGTGAGTTCCGCCACCATGGACCCTCATTGCTGCCACAGTGCTGCAGAGAGAGAGAAGCAAGTGGCCATGACATAGTTAAATTATGCTGCTCCTCAGGCACCAGCCCTCACAGAGAAAGAAGCAGGACTGCACACCGAAAGTCAGACTTACTATTTAAAGCTTCCAGGCTCCACCAGCACAGCAAATTGTGCTGCAGCCCATGCGGGACTCCTCTTCAAGATGCAACCTGAGCCATTGAGAGACTCCAGAGGTAGGGAGAAAAAAACGAAAGAACCGGAACTCTGAGGAAAGGTGATACTCTGCATGGGCACACTCATATATGAATTCCAAAAACTCAGTCACACACTTAGCTACACAATGTCACAAAGTCATAGATGGGAAAAATTACACAGTCACACCTAAAAATAAACCAAAAAAACAGATCTATCCTGGCAAAAATGAGAGAAGCACATAAGAGCCTCCCCCATGCTGGTGCCACGTGACTGCAGATCCCTTCTTGCAGGTAGTGATGCTGTCCTGAGGTCAACCCTGCCACCAAACTTGTCCTTGTGCTTTATATGCAAAATTCAATATTATGTGATGTAGGTGTCCATCTTGAAGCCCATGAGTAGCAGACCTGAAACTTAGCATAGCTGAAGTGTGAGGGATCTTGCAAGTGTCTCTGCAACTAGAGAAACTAGGGCAGGCATCTATAGTCTTCACCCTTACTGGATGTAGAGAGAGATTGCTTGATCTATTAGTCAATACTGCCTCTATTACCACTCTTGGTAATCCTACAGGGACTGTTTTGCTTTCACTGATAGCAGGCCAATAGTAAAATATTGGACATTTACCATTAATGAAATTATATATAGGAGTATTTGTGGAACGAAATAGAAATGAAAAGAGAGGATGGGAGGAAGGGTGAGCAATACTTATTATTATAAAAAAAGTTTTTAAAATCTATTAATAGAAAAAATAAATAACAGTTTAACTAACTGTAACCTAACATGTAATTTCATGCAGTGGCATCATGTGAAGGGTGCAGACCGAAACCTGGTGACACCACAGAGGCACAGAACCACGTGTGTCTGTGCGTATGTGTGTCTGTACGTGTGACAGTGCACTTATCACAACAGTCAAACACACAAATACACCATTTGCATTCAAACATCAACACTACATACAAATACTCCCCTGCATTCAAACATCAACACCACATACAAATACACCACTGCATTCAAACACCAACACTACATACAAATACTCCCCTGCATTCAAACATCAACACCACATACAAATACACCACTGCTTTCAAACACCAACATTGCACACAACTACTCCCCTGCATTCAAACATCAACACTACATACAAATACACCACTGCATTCAAACATCAACACTACGTACAAATACACCACTGCATTCAAACATCAACACTACGTACAAATACACCACTGCATTCAAACATCAACACTACGTACAAATACACCACTGCATTCAAACACCAACATTGCACACAAATACTCCCCTGCATTCAAACATCAACACTGAAGAAAAATATGCTCCTATATTCAAATGCAGAACTACATGCAAATATACCCCTGCATTAAAAAGGCAACAGTAAATATATACACACAGCTGCATTCAAATGACAACACTACACCAAATATACCTCTTCACTCACACAAGTATGCGCAAATAGTAGATCCCCAGCTGGCAGAGCATGATGGGAGTTTTAGGACAGTTGATGATCTTGACCTTTCCATCACTCTTGTACTAGAAAGAGGCCTAAAAAAATTCTTGGCACCTGGGCTCTCTCTACATTAGTTCTGCCACTATTAAAGTGGCAAAGTCATCAAAAATAAACTTAAATTAACCTGCTTCTATATAGCTCCCTGTTTCTAAATCTCTTGTTCTCCTAGTTTTTATAATATAAGTAAGGGAAATAGCAACTATTTTTTTCTCATTGCAGTCAAGTATACAACATTTTACGATAGTTAGTGCTGAAGCATGGCCCAGTCATCATGGGCAGAGGAGAACAAAATGGCTGATATAGCACAAGAAAGAAAATATATTAAACTAAATATAAAAGGCATAAGAAAAACAAAAAAAGAAAAAGAAAAAAAACACGACAGTGCTGCATTAAATATCATTTTGGCCAAAACATATTCAGGTGTAATTAAATTGGCCAGAATAATTAAACTGAATCTGTTTTTCAGTGAGTATCAATACAGGCACGATTTGTACCTGCTGTAAAATATATATCCAAAGCAAAATATGACATTGATTTAATATTTTTGGATAAGCTTTTCATATTGTTTCATATTTTTGGATAAACTTAAAAAAAATAATAATAATTAATCATCAAAACATGAATAATATATTCCATACATATCAATATATGAAAATATTTAAATATTTTTCAAAATATTAAATCATTTGAAAAGTTTATCTAAAAATATTAAATCACTTTAAATGCTTACCCAGGCATATTACATCAAAACCTATTTGTCACAAAAAATACAGATAGCTTTACGTTTTTAAAGATAGAAAATTTAAGGGAGTGAAAAGGTAAACACTATTTAAGCGCAGACAAATAAGAACCAAAGAAATCAATCATGTTGTGACATCATATATTTGCTTATTCCTGACACTCCGGGTGTAAATTATTAATAGCACCCAGCTGAATTAAGGACAATGCAATAAAACAAATTAATGCACGGTTATGATGATAGCAGAGACGCTATGTGGGAGGACTACTGTAATAAAGATGATAGAGCTGACACTCTGTGTGCACAGGATGATCTGATAAAATGACAGTCGGCAAATGTATCATCTTAGAGGAGAAAAATGAAAGAACCACAGCTGGTAATTATTTTTCTTTCCAGTGCATATTAATAAAGGGAGAGGGTTATGTCCTATACATTAAGAATTGTCTTTTGCTTTTGTTGTGTCCCTTTAAGTGTCTCTGTAAAATAAAGATGCCAAATCATGTTTGTACGAATCAGAAAGGTATATGCAAAATATGCATTTGTTTTATTCAGTGTATATTGCATTGTCTGTAGGGTTTTCTTTGAAAATATCAAAATCGCATATGCTGTTGGCCCAGAATATGATTTCCATGTCCTCTTACATGACTGGAGTATAGTCGCCATATGGGCAGTCGGAACCTTGGACAACCACCCCACATACCTATCCCAATAAGACACTGACACTAGGGTATATGCGTCAAATTGTCCACAGCTTTTATTAAACAATCTTAAAATAATAATAATAATCATAATAATAATAATAATTGAACATAGAAAACATGGGTCATTGCCCCCATACTCTGCCCTCGCATCCGTATCCTTCTGTTAATATAAATAGCAATGACCCCAATATAAATGACATATATATAAATGACATATATATATATATATATGTGTTCGGGGCATTCTCATTTGATATAGAATAAGATGGGTTGTAGAGATGTAGCTTTAGGAATAATCGGTTGAGGTGTGCCGAAACCGACGTATGCTGTAAACCGGTAAAAAGTGGGCTTACATAGAGGAATATGAACAATGGGAGTGGAGGGTGGGGCTATTCGTCTGACCAACAAAGGTAAGTAGGGAGAGGGGGGAGTCCCTTTTATAGGTCTATAGCCCCTCCCACAACTTCAGGCCATGCCTTCCAATTTGTGTTCGGGGCATTCTCATTTGATATAGAATAAGATGGGTTGTAGAGATGTAGCTTTAGGAATAATCGGTTGAGGTGTGCCGAAACCGACGTATGCTGTAAGCCGGTAAAAAGTGGGCAAAAAGAGACATATTAATGCAAAACATTATACAGGATCATAGTGCATTTGTTAACCATCAGTTAGACATTTTAATGAAAGCGTCCTAATTCCTGAATCGGCTGTGGTATGTACATCGCATAAGCCTATGATTCCCAGCGGCCCCGTGTCTTAACGTGTGCGGGATATCTTGGCTATGGGCTTTGTAAGCTGCTCCTATCCAAAAGGAGTGCCCTGAGTAGTCGCTAGGGTTTAGTTCGAGCACGATGAATGAGTAGGTGGACATAGTGCATGAACTTACCTGGGGTAAGGACAGTATTGTACAGCGACAGTAATGGTTCAGTGGTGCGTATGGTGGCGTGCCCAAGAACTTAATCAGTACCTTAACCGGGCACCCAGCATTGCTTGTAAGGTAGTAGGTTATATGCACTGGCTCGCCCCTCTGACTCATCTTAGTTTTAGGAAGGGACCGGACATAGTGGTCTGTGTGTTTTAGAAGATAAGAGGTCACCCGGCACTCTTGTTTATGATGTTGGCCGCTGATAGTGAGTTATTGTTTTGGCCTGAGAAAGCCGTTAAAGGCTAGATAGGTAGCAGTTTTGATAACTGCATTGGTGCGTGGCTCGGAAGTGCATGATCGAGTGGTTCTGTCATGGTTTGAACATTGTATGTCTATGGCCAGTATTTAGTTTTAGCGGGAACGTCCGCTTGGCCATGTCTCTAAGTAAGGTATGTATGGGGTAGGAGGATAGGAAGCCTTGTTGTTTGGGATGGAGAAATACGTATAGTGTTGAATGCCCGTGAGATAAAGTTTAACCGTGTTGTGCGAGAATTATTAACTTAAGGTGGCAAAAAAGAGGCAAAGGACATACGTGGTGAAACCTCAAACCAGCTATCTAAGTGATGGTCTGACATGAAACGTATTGTATAAGTGGAAAACCCTGTAGCAAGCGTGTTGAGTGCTGGTGGACAAGGCCAGTTTAGTCAGAGCCCGGCTATGTTGGGCGAGGTTCATGTAATCCATGATCTTGACCATAAATGACCCCCTGCCATGGCGGCTGTCACGGCAGCTGCCACAATAATTTACCATTACGTGTGGTTAAGAAAGTCCACCATATTTGTAGGTCTGACATGGCTTGGTTGTCTAGGGACAGCCCCTGATCATCATTCGGGAGGGAGGAAAAAGCAAACTGGTCTGAGATGAAAGCGTGACCTGCGGTACGATGTGCATGGCAAAATTTAAGGAACCTGGTAGGGATTGTAGTTCCATGTGGTTGCAAGTACCAAGCAGGAGGTGGTAATTGGTGTTGTTGCGACTGTTCCTATTTCTCGCGTGGTAACTTGTTGGTATGGATGCCGAGTCAAGTTGTATGCCCAGGAATGTAACGACAGTGTCTGGGTCTTCTGTGACCTTAGGGAATACTGGGACACCCAAGTGTTCAGACAAACTAATGGCTTCCTTGAAGCTTCTAGAGGGAAAGGCATTCCCTTTGACCAACAAGAAATCATCTCGGGAGTGTATGACTGTGGGGCATCTGGATATGTTTAACCACAACCAGTAAAGAGTTCAACAAATATATTGAAGATTGTGGGCTGCTCTTGACCCGAAAGTTAAGCAGGAGAAGAAATATATAACTGCTGCCCATAAATGCCCTGTAAGTGCCAGTGCAGGGTGGATGGTGGCAGTCTGAAATGCGTTTGTGATATCAGTTTTACTTAACCAGGCTTCTCCTCCCTGCTTGAGTGATAGTTGTCATGGTATGAACAATGGTGGCATACTGTAATGAAAACTCCTCGGAGGGTATGAGGGAGTTGAGATTATGGGGTAGCCGAGGCGTGAGGTGCAGATAAGTCTATGATCAGTTACAGTGTGAGGGAAGATTCCCTGTGACAGTCCCAATGGGATTGCGCCACACTGTAAATGGTGTAGATCGGAGAGGCCCAGGTAGAAATCTTTCTGCTATTTCTTGGCCATGAGTGTAATGCCAGCTGTTGGATGCTGCTGTGATGACTGCAAGTTAGGGCATTCTAGATTCCCCAAAAGTATATGGCAATACCTGAACAGAAGGCCTTTAAAATCGGAGATTAGGAAATAAACTAAATGTCTGGAAGGGTGATAAGTTAGAAAGTACTGGAAATGCATAATGTTTACAGACGAGAAGTAAGGTTCAGGGTACATTTATTGGGACACATGGTTTTTGCATGTGCCCTGACATATTGGGAACATATCTGCAACAGTCTGTATGCACTGAAACTACATGTGCCAACATGGAAATTGTTGCAAATCTGGGATTTGCCAAAGAGAATGAGACGACCCAATTTGTCTCTGGTAGTTCGCTACATCCTACCAGAGGTGCTAGAGCCTGGAGCCTGAAACGTTATCATCCGCTGTGTTGGGACAAAATTGTCCTGTGGGACTAGCAACATCTCCAAGTGAAAGTGTGTTGACTCTAGCTGGAGTGTTAGGTAGAGAGAAATCCTTACCACGTGCTTGATACATACTAAAAATCATGAAGATAGCCATTATTATATGAACCCACAGTGTGCTAGTACTGGCTTGCTAGCTAAAGCCGCAAGGCGAAACAATTAATCCTTTGTTTGGTGACAGGTGAGGCCCTGCTAGTTGCCAAGTGGCTTGAGAGGCTCTATCTATGCAATGGCGCAAAGGGATTTTTGTGGCCACCAAACGTAGTGGCAGGATGTTGGCCTCTCGGTGACTGTAACCATAAAAAAGGGGAAGGGAGTGACAGGTGAGGCCCTCTCTATATACCATGCGAGGCGGCTAGCTCACAAGTGGCCCGATGGGTGTTTGCCTCCGAGCGTTGAGGCGGGGTGTTGGCCTCGCGGGACCACTATACGACAGGCATAGATGCCAAGAAAGGAAAATATCTATTGGAAACCTATAGTCCCTAATTGCCAGTACGCTAAGGATATACCCAGGGGAAACAGAAAATGTATGTATATACCACATGAGCAGGTGTATGTACCTGGTAGTATGATTAGATACCCTTACTGGTCGTAAAGGTTATTAATACCTGTATCCCAGACGGGTAAAACAATGTATGAAAATCGAATATAGACATTTAAAAGCGTATATCCATATGTGTTATGCAAGTTTAATAGAGCAAAGTGCTCTGTCCCAATGTTTATTGTATGCTTGTAATGCCCCTGTTTGAAGGAAATTAACTTGTCGGGAGTGTTATATCATGTGTGATATGGAACACAACTGTACCCCGAAACATGAGTGTAGTGAACCATGACTGGCAGCTGAATAACCTAATAAGTGAAAATACATAATTGGAAGGACTTATATTTTAAGCGTGCAAATATTCCGTATTAGACTCTGGAAAACTGCATAGTGCTTTAAATAGTATGTGCATTCTTGGGTAAAAGTATGCGTATTGTCAGTAAATGTAACTTAATGCCTATGAAGGCAGGTATGCAGGAATGATTATATGATAGTAAGCATGATTTGTAAGGAAGTGTTATTGTGTAATTAAATTATAGTGGGAATGTTATGAGGGGAATAACCATATGTCTGAAAAGCCTGTAGTATACTGTTTGACAAATAGGAGTCAGTATAAAAGCCAAAATGCTGTAGTTAGTTTGTTTGCTTATGAAGTGAAATAAAGTCTGAGAAGCCTGTAGTATACCGATTGACCGGTAAGGGTCAGCATGTAGGTGAAAATGCCGTGGTTCGTTTGTTTGTACATGAAATGCAATAATGTCTGAGATGCCTGTAGTACACTGAATGACCGGTAGGGGTCAGTGTCTTGGTGAAAATGCAGTGGTTTGTACATGAAATGCAAAAACGTCTAAGAAACCTGTAGTACACTGAATGACCGATAGGGGTCAGTGTGTAGGCGCAAATGCAGTGGTTCATTGGTTTGTACATGAAATGCAATATTATTTGAGAAGCCTGTAGTACACTGAATGACCGGTAGGGGTCAGTGTGTAGGTGAAAATAGTGGTTTATTGGTTTCTACATGAAATGCAAAAACGTCTAAGAAGCCTGTAGTACACCGAATGACCAATAGGGGTCAGTGTGTAGGCACAAATGCAGTGGTTCGTTGGTTTCTACATGAAATGCAATATCTGAGAAGCCTGTAGTACACCGAATGACCGGTAGGGGTCAGTGTCTTGGTGAAAATTCAGTGGTTCGTTGGTTTGTACATGAAATGCAATATTATCTGAGAAGCCTGTAGTACACTGAATGACCGGTAGGGGTAAGTGTGTAGGTGAAAATAGTGGTTTATTGGTTTGTACATGAAATGCAAAAACGTCTAAGAAGCCTGTAGTACACAGAATGACCGATAGGGGTCAGTGTGTAGGCACAAATGCAGTGGTTGGTTGGTTTGTACATGAAATACAATAATGTCTGAGATGCCTGTAGTACACCGAATGACCGGTAGGGGTCAGTGTCTAGATGAAAATGCAGTGGTTCGTTGGTTTGTACATGAAATGCAATAATATCTGAGAAGCCTGTAGTACACCGAATGACCGATAGGGGTCAGTGTGTAGGTGAAAAATGTTATTTCATTTGTAGTTTTAACCCAACAGATTTTAACCAAAACAGATTTTAACCAACAGATTTTACATAAACAGCTAGGTGAGTATAAGGTAACGAAATAACCATGCAAAACGAAAGGAAACCGTAAAGTGAGGACCCGTGCTGTGTTGAACGCCGTGGGAACTAATCCTGGCGCGACAGGTGGGTCAACTTACGGTTTGAGAGTCCCTGAGACACCAAATGCGATGCTGACCAGAGAGAAAGCCACTGGATTAACGGAAATCCCTGCTGCATGATTCCTGGACACTGCTTGGAGTAGGAGACCTCATGGAGCAAAGGTGAAACCAAAATGGCGTCTTGTATGACCTGGAAGTGGATCTCATGCAAATGCTGACCTTGAACAGTCTATTCATCTGACCAACAAAGGTAAGTAGGGAAAGGGGGGAGTCCCTTTTATAGGTCTATAGCCCCTCCCACAACTTCAGGCCATGCCTTCCAATATATTGTAACAACAAGCACAGTATGACTGCAAAGGACAGATGGATTATACAGCCGTTCTGTATTTTTGTAAGCATTCACCATGCGAATGCTTACCTGCCTTTAACAGGCCACCCTGACTGCTAATTATGGCCAATTTACCTCCCTCGTTGATGGGCACTTTTATTCAAATCAACCGCACGAATGCTATGGGAACTGTAAGCTCAGCCGCCATTTCGGGACTTACACGCGTTCGCGGCCATTTTAACTCCCGAACAGCGGTGTTTGCCGGTGAATGTCTGGAACTAAAATCGGACACTCAAACAGGCGAACACCGCTGAGACCTCCATACCTTTGGGAAAACATCGCCAAAACTACCGAACGACTGGGCGTTCGGTAGAAAGAATCAGCAGCAGATGGGGATTTCAGCGAACCCAGGATGGTATACAGATGGCCGGCCGTTCGGGAGTTTTTACCCACGTTCTTAGACCGACTGCAGGGCCAGCATTCATGGAACTGTTTTCGGCTACTGTGCCCGTGCGGTCGGTCAAATCTTCTAAGTCCCATATCTCCCGAACGGCTGAACCGATTGAGCTGATTTTTACATATGTTGGTACCTGAAACAAGCTATCTGGGGATACCAAATTTATGTCTGTACCCTAAGTATTTGGGGTACATCCAAACTTTGGGAATTTTTTTTTCCTTTTTAATTATGTTATGTAGTTATCTGAGGGGAGGGAATTTACTGAATGTATATTGTATGGATTGGTTGTACTGCTAATTATGTGGGTGTCTCCCTTGCATGGGCAGAACCACATAAAAGCAGAGTGTCTGTCAATAAACCCTCAGTTCTTCTTGACCCTTCAAAACGTAGCCTCGTCTCGTTCTTGAAAGGGGAATCTCTGCAGCTTAATCACTTAGCTCTTTTCAGAGCTGTACCTGGCTTCCACTCCTGATCCAGCAGAAGGGAATAGGCGACTTCAGCACTACACAGCGACTGTCGGGAAGAAAAGGACGTCCCTAACGGCTGGTACCCTCTCTACACCAGGGTAGCCGTTACATATATATATGATCTAAGTATATATTATTATTTTTTTTTACACTATTTATTTTATTTTATTTTCAGCCAGCAGGGGGACCACCTGTCATTACAGGCAGCCCCCTTGCTGGCAATGCTGCAGCCAGCTACCCCCAGCCATGTGATTGTGGGGTCCTCGCAAGGACCCCACTCTCACATGGCCGGGGGGCTTCCAGGACGTCGGAGGTGCCGCGTGAGGGCCGGAGGATGCGAGGAAGTGGCTGTTGGCTCGCCAACTCGCAGGTAATCTCGTGCTGTTGGCGAGGCTGTGCTGGACAGTACCCCCCACTTGAAGAAGGACCCGGCTTGAGGGGAAAGCGGTTGTGAAACGACCGGACAAGACGGGGCACATAAACCCGGTCAGCAGGAACCCAACAACGTTCCTCAGGGCCATACCCCTTCCAGTCAACAAGATAGGACAAGACACCTCTTGACATTTTGGAGTCCATTATAGAACGAACTTCGTACTCCTGCTGGTCACCCACTACCAAGGGCGGTGGAGGAGGAGTGGACACTCTAGTGTAGCGATTGCAAGTAAGAGGCTTGAGTAAAGATACATGAAACGAATTGGCAATCCTCATATGGTCAGGAAGTGCCAAGGAATAGGTCACTGGATTGATACGTCGAATGTCTCGAAAAGGACCAATGTACCGAGGGGCAAATTTCATGGAATGAACCTTAAGTTTGATATGGCGTGTGGATAACCACACCTTGTCACCTGGAAGATAGACAGGATTGGCACCCTGTTTCTTGTCAGCTTGGACTTTCACACGTATTGAAGCCTTTTGCAGAGCTGAATGAACGGAATCCCAAGTATCATGAATAGATTCTAAACGGGTATTTAAAGCAGGAATGTACGTGTCTGAGAAGTCAGAAGGGAAAACTGTGGGGTGATAACCCTGATTTACAAAAAATGGACTATGATTAGAAGATTCATGAGTCGCGTTGTTCCTGGCGAATTCAGCCATGGGTAAGAGCTCATACCAGTTAGACTGACTGGCATTGGTAAAACAACTTAAATAGGATTCTAAAGAATGATTGGCTCTCTCTGCTGCTCCATTTGTTTGGGGATGATATGCTGACGAAAAAGAGAGTTCGATACCCAATTGTTTACAAAAGGAACGCCAAAACCTAGAAATAAATTGGGTACCTCGGTCTGACACTATGTTTTTGGGTACTCCATGCAAACGAAAAATCTCTCTCAAGAATATCTGAACGAGATCTTGAGCAGATGGTAATTTTTTAAGAGGAATAAAATGTGCCATCTTTGAGAATCTATCAATGACCATAAGGATTGTATTAAACCCATTTGAACTGGGTAGATCCACAATAAAATCCATGGCTAAATGGGTCCATGGAGCATTCGGTATGGGCAGTGGTTGTAACAGTCCAGGAGGTGATCTAGGAGGAACTTTAGAAACGGCACATATTTGACATGCCCCCACATAATCTTTGATATCATTCCTAAGACTAGACCACCAAAACCTCCTGGAGATAGCAGAGAGGGTTTTATGGACTCCAGGATGAACTGCTGTGAGATTATTATGGAATAAAGCAAGTACCCTTTTTCTTAATGGAGGTGACACATACAGTTTATCTGGAGGTTTTCCCACGGGTGCCTGAATTTGATCTTCTATTATGGCACAGAAGAGTGGAGAAGACACTTCAGAAACTGTGGTGGCAATGAGGCATTCTGGAGGTATGATAGGGAATACCTCCTGGTTAGGAGCTTCATCTGTCTCAAACGGTCTAGACAGTGCATCTGCCTTTGTGTTCTTGGTCCCAGGCCTATAAGTAATTACGAAATTGAATCGGGAGAGGAACAATGACCATCTAGCCTGACGAGAGGACAATCTCTTAGCGTCCCCAATATAAGCCAAATTCTTATGATTGGTAAAGATCAAAAGTAGCTCTTTGGAACCTTCCAAGAGATGTCTCCATTCCTTAAGGGCAAGAACAATGGTCAAAAGTTCCCTATTTCCTATGTCATAATTTTTCTCTGCAGGTGTGAGTTTGCGAGAGAAAAATCCACAGGGATGTAAAGGCACATCAGGACTTTCTCTCTGAGACAGAACGGCTCCACTTCTAGAATAAACGGCTTGGTTGGATCAGGATGGGTCAGGACAGGTGCTGAGGAAAATAAAGATTTTAACTGTTCAAATGCCTCTCTTGCTTCTTTGGGCCATGATTTGCAATTTGCTCCTTTTTTGGTTAGGTTAGTTATAGGAGAAATTACAGAAGAAAACTCTTTAATAAATTTGTGGTAGTAATTCGCAAAACCTATAAAGCATTGAGTAGCTTTAAGGCCCTTGGGCAACGGCCACTGTAAGACTGCTTCCAGCTTGCGGGGGTCCATTTTGAAACCGGACGGAGATATAACATATCCAAGAAATTGTATCTCCGTTTGGTCAAACTGGCATTTCTCCAGCTTACAGTAGAGACCGTTCTTTAACAGGGTTTTGAGTACTATTCTCACATGTTCATGATATGTCTCTAGGTCTGGAGAATAGATGAGAATGTCGTCTAGGTACACTAAAACGAACATGTGGAGGTACTCTCTTAGGACATCGTTAATAAAATCCTGGAATACCGCTGGAGCGTTGCATAATCCAAACGGCATAACCAGGTATTCGTAATGTCCCATTCTAGTATTAAATGCGGTCAACCACTCGTGACCGTCCTTAATCCTGACTAGGTTGTACGTACTTCTGAGATTGAGCTTAGTGAAGACTCGAGCTCCTTTCAACCTGTCGAATAACTCTGATATAAGGGGAATAGGGCAGGCATTTTTTATTGTAATCCTATTCAAACCCCTATAGTCTATACAAGGGCGTAGGTCTCCTTCTTTTTTAGAGACGAAGAAGAACCCAGCCCCGGCGGGTGAGGAGGACCTATGGCCCTTTCTGAGAGCATCCTTAATATACTCCTCTAAACAAAGGTTTTCTTGGGGGGATAGATCATACACTCCTCCCTTTGGAGGCATAGTACCTGGTATTAAATTTATGGCACAGTCATAGGATCTATGTGGTGGTAACCCCTCCGACTGGACCTTGTTAAACACCTCCTTTAAGTCCAAATACTGCGGTGGTATTTGTGTGGTCAGGGGAGGTGCAATGGGAACATTGATGGTACCAATTGGTTGTGGCATCTGCTTTAAGCAAACACCTCTGCATCTCTCACCCCAACTCACAATCTCTCCTTTAACCCAATCTAAACGTGGATTGTGTTTCTGGAGCCAAGGGAAACCGAGTATTATCGGACATGTAGGTGAAGATATGATTTGAAAAACCATTTCTTCAGAATGAAGAATACCCACTGAGACAGTGATTGGCAGAGTTTTGTATGTGATGAGAGGCTGGGTAAGAGGCCTTCCATCAATAGCTTCTACTGCTATGGGTCTCTCTTTCTGTCTTAAGGGCAGGAGAAATTTTGCAGAGAATTCTTTGTCTAGAAAATTCTCTGCTGCCCCAGAGTCAATCATAGCCTCACACTGTACGGTGGTCTTCTTAAAGATAAGGTAACTCTGACAAGGAAACGGTTCTTAGTCAATTTAGGGGACAAATACATCACACCTAAGATCGGCCCCCGTACGTGCCTTAGGTGCGCAAGTTTTCCGGCCGAACTGGACATGAATATCTTTGATGTCCCTTCTTGCCGCAATACATACACAACCCTTCATTACGTCTGTGTTGTCTCTCTGCCTCAGTGAGTTTAGCAATACCCAATTGCATGGGTTCAGGTTCTGGAGGTGGAGCTTGGCTAACCACCACTGGGTTAGAGAAAGGAGGGGCTATGGACAAGTTAGGACGTCTATTACGTTGTTTGTTTTTCTCTCTTTCTCTGAGCCTGTTATCGATATAAATCATATTAGCAATAAAGTAATTGAGGTTAACCGGAAGGTCTCTAGCTGCGGTTTCGTCCTGTATACTCTGGGATAAACCTTCTGAGAAAGCAGCCACCAAACCACTATTGGTCCAGTCAACCTTGGACGCCAATGTTCTGAACTCTATGGCGTAATCAGCTACAGAGCAACTGCCTTGTTTTATTCTCATTAGGACTTTGGCAGCGTTCTTTTCTCTGCCTTTGGGTTCAAAAGTAGCCTTAAATGCTGTTAGGAAGACACTGTAATCACGGGCTACGGTGTTCCCACTCTCCCATAATGGGTTAGCCCAGGTTAAAGCCTTTCCTGTTAATTGGTTCATCAGATAGCCAGTTTTAGATCTATCTGTAGGGAATGAACCGGGGGAAGCCTCGAAGTGGTACTCAATTTGGTTTAAAAAACCTCTAAATTCTTTCGAATCACCTCCATAACGAGGGGGAGGTGAAAGGGTTATGGACGGTGGTTTGTGGCACGGGAGCCACTACAGGTGGCGGAACCACAGATGGTACAGGAGGTGCCTCTAAATAGGCAGTTCTCTGGAGCAAGGTCTGAAATGCCTGGGCAAATTGATCTAACCTGTGGTCCATATCCTCCACCCTACTCTCACAGGCAATCATATGTTTGCATAGTTCCGCAGGATCCATGTCCCTGTCGTAATGTCATGACTACTAGTGTGGTCCAGAACGCAGAAACTATGTAAACATATACATAGGCTAGAAAAGGAAAATAAAAAGGACAGAGCGTAAACCGGATCTTAAAATGGCCGGACTAATACGCTAAAGACAGAGAATGGTCAAAGGGAAAGCCGAGGTCAAGGAAGCCAGAAAATACACAATACCATTAACACAAGCCAAGTCAGGGATACCAGAATTCAGAATAACCAGGGAAAAGCCAAGATCAAGATACCAGGAAATCAGATTCACAAAGATAAAGCACTCTCAGGACACCAGGAACAGGAAACCACGACAGGGCAAGGTACTGGGGTGAGCTAGGGATTTAAATATCCCTCTCTAAGGTTTGATTGGTCAGAGGGCGACCTCTGACCCCAAAACGTGCGTGCGCGTTGACGTCGTGACGTCAAGCGCACGTCAGTACAAACTTCGGGGGCCGAGCTATTTTTAGGTGCGACCACACGGTCAGCGCCATTTTGGATCCGGGTGCGAGGGCCGGAGGATGCAGGGAAGCGGCTGTCGGCTCGCCAACGAGCAGGTAAGCTCGTGCTGTCGGCGAGGCTGTGCCGGTCGGGCACAGCCTTGTCACGCGGCGGGTCAGCAGCCGCGACACATTTACTGCCAAAGATGTGTATATGCACGTCAGTGTGCTATATGCCTATACATAAGTGTCTAACATGCTATATATCATCTTAACCTTACAGCCCCGATATTCCAAATAAAATAGATTAGTGAAAACCCATTTAAAGCATGTTTTAATTAACTTGTAGAATAACAAATATATACTATTTGTATATTAGACTAGTGTTATTCACAGGAGCAGTACAGAAGGAAAATATCAGTCACGAAGGCAGGTCTTTTTCACAGAATGCATACAGCAGTGCCAGATGATCATTGCAGCCTCTTATAAGTACAGCAGATACCACACTAGGCAAAATATTACAGCTCCACTATTGCATATCAGTACATTTATCTTTCCTCCTCCTTTCTGTCAGACGTCCTGCTTTCACTCCATCTTTTCTATGTCTGCCAGATCTCTCAGAATTCTCATATCTTTAGAATGTGAGCTCATTCGGGCAGAATGCTCTTCACCTACTGTTTCCATATGTCATACATGTTTTGTTAGAATTAAATGTTTGCCTTGTTTCCTATTGTAGAGCACTGCAGAATATGTTGACACCACATAAAAAATTGGTATTATACTTCTTCCCTCTTTCACTGAGTTGCTCTCTCCCTCTCAACACTTCTTTCACCTCTATCTTCTGTGTCTTCCCTCCTTTTTGCGTCAGTTGTAATTTGTCTTTGACACCTTCCCTTTGACTCTTGCATCTTTGTGTTCTCCCCATGGCTACAGTCTACCCATTAATGTGTGTTCTCTCTCCTTCTGTACAATAACTGATGTCTCTCTCGTTTTCTCCAAGACTGATTTATCTCTCTGTCTCCAAATTCCAGCTAGCACTGCCATACATACAACTCTCTTCATATCCTGTTTCTCTTCCCCACCATAACCCTATTCTCAATCCTGCTCTCCAGTCCATCCATGCCTGCCTTCACATAC